>CM042477.1:77633780-78833780 GCA_023621385.1 Quercus gilva | reverse complement strand
CTGAAAGCCCCTGTTAAATAGCAAGGGACATGATACTACATTTAATGGATACAAAATCATTTACTAAACTACTTCAGTAAAAACATAAATTGTTCTTTCACGTGAAAGAAATCCACTGAACAGGCCAACCAAGTATAACTCCTAATAGTTTTGGCTAGAAGAACTCTTAAGCGAGGCTGTCCACAACATTTCAGCCTCAAGATTAACTAAAGGTTTGATTAAGAAATGGAAGCTTGCTTCACATGTTGGGATTGCACAACATGGTGAAGTATTATGACCTGAAATAGTATAGCACCAAGAGACTCCAAGCATTTCTAATTTGTGCAGGAGTTAGAATTGATAGGGAATGGAGAGCACAGTGATCAGAGAATTACATATGAGTAAAATGACTATCTCATTTTGTTGCGGCATCCTGCTAAAACGAAAATACATCCATCCACACATTCAAAAACAAATCACACCATCATAATTATTCTATTAAAGCCACAATCGTTGACCTGAAAAACACGTTAACAACCCCAACACCAAATAGAAAGAGGGAGGGGGAAGAAAAAGAAATCAACCATAAAACAAAAGGCAACCATTTGGAGTCAAGCCATTCCGTCAACCCTGTTGAGTAGCAGCAGAATTTTTTTTAATAATTCAATAAATGGGAGTGGGAGATTCAAATCCTAGATGTCTTTGTTAAAAATACCAAGAGGTGCCAGTTGAGGCAAATAGCAACAAACATGGTTCTACATTTAATGGGATACTATAGCTAAACAACAAATTGCTGTTTCACATTACCAATTCCACTCACTGGGCAAACCAAGCAAAGCTCCAAGCAGTTTTGGCTAAAAGATCTATTAAGTGAGGCAGTCTGCAACATTTCAGCCTCAAGATTAACTATAGTTCATTTAATAGACTGGAAGATTGCTTCAAATTTTGCATCACGCATTCTCTTAACATCTCTCTGTTTTATGCACCATTATGCCAGAGTTTTGAGGGGAAGGTGCAGTGTTGGGAGTAATTGGTTTGTAATATTCCCTGCTCTACCCATGTTTGCCCAGTTCCAGCTCTATGAAGGTATGGGGTTGTCTAAATCCTGTCACCTTTCTTTCTCCCCACAAAGTTAAGTACGGTAACCCAAGTGCCTATCACAATTCTTTCTTCCCAGAAAAAGGTACGCATGCGTTCAATAGCTCAATTAAACATTCTTTAAAGCAGTATTTTTTGTTTTTTGTATTTTTGGGATAAGAAAACATTCTCAAAGCCATAACTAACATTACTTGAAAATAAGGACCATCTAAATTGGAATGTAAATCCTCCTAGTGTTCTAAAGCCAACACCATTCAAACAATCTACTAAAATGTTCCCAAGTTCAGAGTTCCATTCTAGTGACATGATATGAGACTATTTCAAAGCTACCATGAAAAAAGAAAAAAATTAGTGACGGATTTGCTTTGTAATGAATACACTAGACCAGATGTCAGCAGGGTGAACTCAACTAGGAAAAGAGCATAATCTACAACCTAAAAGAGAGCAAAACTAGTCCCACTATTAAACAAGAAGATTGAGAAAGAACATTCTAAATCCTAGGACCTTACAAGTTACAAGAACCATGCACATATGCAATAGTTGACACAAGTGCACACACTATGGCATTCATCAAACCATCAATTCACAAACCTAATTCATAATCACATAGAAAGCAAATATTCTGATAATTCTCCTTAAAAATTGATCCAAAAAGATAGCAATCCCGTCCTTTATGACACCTACATTGTTCACAAAATCAATAACAACATTCTGGCTGATTCCAGAGAGTTCCTCTAAAAGGGTCTCCTAATTATTGAGTCAACAACACCATAACACTCACAAAATGTAACACTTACATTGATTTTCACATCAGATAAGATTTTTAAATTCCCACCCTATCATTTCCACAATTAGACGTTATAGATGTGTAGTATCATTTAACACTACATTCTGATATTCACAACACATGATAATCAAACCAAAAAAGCCAAAATCAAAAGGGTCTTTGGTAATACCAATTCTTTGGTGTTTTCTCAATACAATGCAACACAATAGTCTGAGAATTATTATCATCGTTGAAACATACAATCAGGACAAAACATCATGGGAAAAATAAAAAGAACAACAAAAAAAAACTTAAAAATTAAAACTTGTCTGAAAAGGGTGACACATTTAAGGACTTGTTGAAAAACCCAAAAAAATGGTGTCACTTTTTGTAACGAGCTACCTCGCCGTCGTTGGGGAAAAAGCCCATGATTCGACCCGCCGAGTTCTGGTAAGCGTACATGAACCCACCCATTAACCCGATTATGCCTCCGGTCACCATCGACGGTCCCCTAATCCCTGGCTTAATCCCTATTTTTTCACACCCAAAATGATTCAACATTTCATTGTTCAATTCAGTTTCAGAAATTTAAGAAACAAATTTGAAAAAGTAGTGAGAGAGAGAGAGAGAGAGAGAGATGGGTTACCGGAGAGGTAGCCGACGGTGACGGAGACGCCGGTGATGGTGACGAAGCGGAGGTAGTCGAGGGAGTTGAAGTTTCCGACGACTCTGGTGAACGGAGGGTCCCGATCTAAGACTGGGTACTCTGGCTTCGCCGATGCTGTGATGTCTATGTTCATCTTCGACATTTTTTCTTTCTTAACTTGTGAGTCACAGACGCTATCTATCAGAATTACTCACTGTGCTCTGCTTGGGTGTGATGGAACTGGGACTTGTAGGCTTCTCTACTCTGCTACTGCTAGTGTAAATTACTAGAGGAAATGGATTTTGGGCCTCATGGGCCTTCTAGCTCTAAGTGGACTATTAGGCTTTTTGAAAGTTTGGGAATTATGTTCTTTTAATTTTATGAAGGAAAAAAAAAAAAGGATTAAATTAAATTTTGGATAAATTTTTATTTAAGTGTGCCTGTGGAAAAAGTTGATTTGCCTTTTGCTTTTTTGTTTCAGTTTATTTATTTATTTATTTTTCAAATAATATAAATCTTAACTTATTAAAAAATGAGTTAGTTTTGAACTACTCGTTACACATTTAACATAAAATTTAGCAAAAATTATATTTTTTTTGTAAAATATTATATAAAGAAGTTACCAGAAATTACATAATTCAAAGGCACTCTTATTCATTTTAATTCTATAATTTTGAATTTGATTAAATATGGTCATATTGTCCACTTGAACTGCTTCGCTAAGTGTCCCAAAAATGATGTTGTTTTGTTATTTTTGTAAGTCTCAATTTTTTTTTAACAAATATTAGGAAATTAAATTGAAAAACCTAAATTCATAAAATATTTCAAGAGTCCCAAAATGTAACACTAACATTGATTTTCGCATGTTATAAAAAAAAAAAAAAAAAGATTTTCACATCATATAAGATTTTAAATCCCCCAACCCCCTATTGCAGGTGGTGCTAAATTTACAACACATGTTCACAACACTTTCAAGATGGTAAGTTGTTATTGGTTTGAAATTATTTTTTTGTCTACTAATAACAACGTGTCATTTAAGATTTGTTGTGAAAATATTATGGATGTAGTATTTTCTTGGAAATGCAACACAACATTCTAAGAATTATTATCATCGTCATCATTGAAACTAATGATCAGGACAAAACACATCAAGGGGGGGGGGGGGGAAACTTAAGATGCTGTAAAACAAATATTGTTCAATGTTCAAAGTTCAAACTCATGTCAATGACTAGATTAATAAAAACAACTAAAATGATGGTTAACCAACATCATGCATGAATATTAAGACAAAAAAATGGTGAGAGATAGGAATCTCTATTGTAAGATACATAAAAATTAAAGAGGTCACGTAACAGTTATTGATGGTATTGTTTTGTTCACACGCGTTCATTATCCGGTTCGCATGCATGATAGGTGTCAAGTGGGTTTGTATCGTGTTTGGTAGGGAGCCATTTTACACTTTCTTTCACAATTTTTTACTTCATACATAAGTACATTGTACAAACACTGCAAATCAATTAATTTCTAGCATCTTATTTTCAAAAATAAAAAGCAATAATCAAAACTAAGTTATTAAAGATCAAAGGGCTTTCTCACAACCAGAAGAACACATCGTAAATAGAGAAGAGAGATATCAAAGGATAGAGAGATCCATGAGGGCATAACATAGCCAATTTCGACTCATATGTGAGTGTTGTGATGGATTGGGCTAGTGAGCTGGAGAGATACCAGTGGACCCAAGCCGTTGGCAACACAAATTGGTGTGTAGATGGAGCGATCAGTGGGAGGTGATGATTCGGTGGCAAAGTAGAGCCTTAGAGGAAGAAATGAGGGTTAAGAGAGGCAGAGAGCTCTTCACTAAGAGAGAGAAATTGGGTAAAAATCTCTTAGGGTCTTGTGATTTGTTTTTGCTAGGGATTTGTATTTTGTAATTGTTTTGGGTTTTTTATTTTTATTTTTTAGATTGGACTTGTGATTTGTTGGTGTTTTTATTTGTCTAGGGTTTTTTTTTTTTTTTTTTTTTTTTAAATCCAGAATAGAGAATTGATTTGTTGCTTTGTCTAACACTTCGATTGTGAGTTCATAAAGGAATGGAATAGAATAAGTAAATAAAAAAGGAATGGAAATGAATGAAATAAATTGGAATGAAATGTATTTAAGGGAAAGGAATGGAAAAGAAATTAATAGAATAAAGTTAGGTAATATTGTTTGGGTGTTTTTAAATAAAGGAAGGGAAAGTAAGTTACATTGTTTGAGAGTAACATAGAGGAAAATGAATATAATTATTTTATGATAATATTACTATAAGATCTCTTGTTTAAAATAAATTGCTGAATATATAGGGATATTTTTAGGAGTTTTAGTGAAAACTTCATTAATAATTTCATTTCCTTTGATTCCTCCAATTTTTGGGGAATAAAAATTTGATATTTTGAGAGAATAGATATGAATGAGTGTTCACTCTTACCAATTTTATTAATTCCATCAAAACTCTCAAACAAGGGAACGGAATGAACATTCTAAAATAATTTATGTTATTCCATTACTTTTCCACCTTCCAAATGGAGTGTAAAGGGTTTATTTGTTTAATTTTTATGAATTATGATTGTCAGATTGTGTTATTAGATGATCATTTAGAGTGAAGGTTTAAAACTTTGAATGTGAAAGTATAACTTAATGTTGGTTAGTAATTATTAGTCAACTATCTTTTTTTTTTTGGCTGAGAGATTAGTGAACTACCTTACATGTACTATAAATGTGTAAATGCATTTTGGCTATATCTTGATGTGTTTTAGGATGATTGAACTATGATGGAATACAAATTTTATGATATTTTATTTTTAATTATGAAATTATCTAGTTCAAATAAATTTTGAGAAGAACTTAGCGTCAATTAAGTTATGAAGGGTATTTTATTTATGTTAATACAAATTATTGATGTTTGAAATAATGGTTAGTTTTTTCAATTGTTCACAACCACTATTATATATGCATATGAATCCTCTTAAGCCAATATTTTACTTTTTGAATTTTCATGCTTACAAATTTTACGTTATGCATATAGTGAAGATCAGAACCCTATTGAAACAAATTTTATTTGTTTTAGTTTGAGATAACATAACTAAATTATATCTCTATGTAAAGTTTTCTAGTGTGCTAAGTGAGTTAATGAGTGCAAAATACTAAAAGTCTAATATTAATAAACTATAAATAAATAAAAAATCAATCATATAACTATTTAACAAAAATGATCATAAGTAGTAGTGCTAAACTTAAGAAAGGAATTTTATCATGCATCTAATTACATTTATTTTTTCTAATAATTAGATTAATTGTGTATATTTTTATGGCAACAAAATGTGTTTATTTTTAAATTTATCCATGTATATGCAATGTTTTTTTTTTTTTTTTTTTTTTTTTTTTTTTTTTTTTTTTTCAATTTATAGAGTAACTTAATATGAAAGCTTTTTATTCATGATAAGTATATGAAAAACTGGTATTACTCTGACTAACGTTTATAATTAAATTATAAAAAAGTTGTGCAATAAAATTTAATGTCACCAGCATTTTTTTTTTTAAATTTCCTCCTTAACTTCACTGACATTGATATATTCGGGCCGGTGTATGAATCAAAATCACTGCCATCCCATCTACTACTCATGAGCTCTTATCTATATCTATATATAAAAAGAGCCAATTAGGGTTTTTCATGGGTCGATTCGGGTAGGGTTTGTGCCCAACATGGAACCAACCCAATAGAATCGGGTGGTAGAAAATCTCACTCATTGCTAACCGCCGGAGTAGTTGGATTGGGCTAATAAGACCTTCAACGGGTGTCGGATGGGCCGGTCAGCGTCATATATCTGAGAAAACAGTAAGAAAACGGTGAGAAAAACCCAGATTCAGTGAAAATCTCATCGGATTCTATGATATTTCGCCAGATCCAACAGAATTCTCATCGAATTCGATGAGACTTCGTCAGATCCGGTCAAAATCTCACTGGATCTATGTGAAATATCGCTGGAATTTAGGTTTTTTTGGCCGGGATCTGGAAAATTTTCATCGGAATATGGGTTTTTTGCCAGAATTTGGGTTTTTGTTGGTTGGTTCAGGTTTTTTAGGTCTTAGGGGAGGGAAACCAAAATCGACCCGCCGAAGTCGATTTTTAGTGGTGAAGACCCGCCGTCGACCGCTGGAGTAGTCGGGTCAGCTGACATTGGATCAGATCCGGTTAGTTTCTTTGGGTGGGTTGGGTCTTTGGATGGGTTTGGACAGCCCTAGAGCTAATGCATTATAGCTATAGTAAATAGCCACATGAGTTTGGTTTGTTCAATGTCTGCATTGTTTTGCTAGCCTTTTTTTTTATTTTTATTTTCGATAATATAGTCCGGTTAACTTTTTTTTTTTAATTAATTTTTTTAAATATAGAGCTGTTAGTTAACACAACAAATTGTCACAATATTTTTATAATTGTTGAGATGTTAATTCCTTATAAGTCAAAATAAACTATCATACTAGAACTAACCACAACTAAAAATAAAGATATTGTGAAAAAAGAAATTCTACATTTACAACATTTTCACAACAAAAGTGTGAATTGTAAAGCTATGGTAGTAGCTACAGTTTATTTTTTGGTTTATTCAATTGCACTGTTCACTGGCCTTCTTCTTCTTCTTTTTTTCCTGGTAATATCACCCAGTCAGCTCTTTTTTTTTTTTTATAATTTTTTTATGTAGAGCAGTTAGTTAACACAACAAATTGTCACAATATTTTCATAATTGTTGAGGTTTAATTCTTTATAGGTCAAAATAAAATATCATACTAGAACTAACCATAACTAAAAATAAAGGTATTGTGAAAAAAGAAGTGCTACATCCACAACATTTTTCACAACATTTTCATAACAAATCATAGGTGGTAATGTTGCACCATTTTGTTGAGCCAAAATTCACTGTTTCACATACAGTTTTTTTAGATTGACTTTTTGTATTTTTTTTTTTATATTGTATTTTTATCTTTACGCACCATTTTAAGTAAAAACACATAGTTTTACACACAAAAAATCAAAAACTTAGGATAAAAACACTTTTCATCCTTTATGTTTAGGATAGTCCACAATTCCTCTTTAAATTTAAAATCAAGCAATTTTTCCCTTAATATTTTGGGAAATAGCAACAAATATGTTGTATTATTATTCTCTCAATTAAACCCTAATGAAAGTTTATGATACTTAAAATATTCCATTGTGTAATGTCTAAAATAACTCCACTAAATTTTAAAATTCTAAAAATTTTCTTCACATATTTTGAGTTTTAGATGGTAGTAATGCTTAGAAAGTTTGAATGATATAAGGTGTTTTATTTATTACCTAGAGAACATTGATTTCCTAAATTTAAATATTCGAAACTTATAATTTATTTAATGGAAAATTCGATGACACATTCCTTTTGTTATTTTTTTTCTTTCCTAAAATGGGTTTTCATTAAAAACTAAGTTGTTACATCCCAAACCTGATATCTAGATTTGTAATCATGACCGGCATGCTAATATTAAGTTTAAACCTGATATTAACAAGAATTAACTTAACTTTTACAAAACTTTTACAAAAGCTTCCATCTTTCCTTTCATTCTTGTTTCTTTACTTAAATGATATAATTTTTCACTTGATATTCAGAGCATCTACATTGTACTTCAACTGATAACACAATCCACCAGTTATTCAAATCCTGAATTTCACATAATACATCTCTTAATACTTTAAGGTACACAACTATCATTAGATCCTAAAATACAAAATACTACAAAACTAAACATCAAATGCTAATTTGAGATCTATACATTAAAACTAAAACTAGCTCTTCTCAAAACTCGACTAAGGCTCCTTCTGTTCCAAAATAAAACCTGTTGACTGAAAGAGTGGAAGGGGTGAGCTACACAGCTCAGTAAAGGTAAGATATATGAGAATTTAATAAGGATGCATGTAAATCAAATCATTTTGTTCTATAAATATTCATATAGGAGAACATCTTTTTATGCATAGTATTTTATACTATTCATAATAATAACTTATACGCTCTTCATAAGAAAATAATTAGTCTCCCTTTTCTTATCAGAATAATATTACCAAAACCTTTTGGATTTAATTTTTTTCATTTCTTATGAAGTCACCAAATGTAATATTATTGTTTGAAATCAATATATATGTATTCTCATTACAAAATAATCATTTTAATTCAAATCAGATAATTGGTAACTTTGTCTTTAAACTAGAAACATCTTGCCGAATAAAAAAACTTTTCTTTATAAACTTCTTTTCATAAAATATTATAACTTTCATGGTCATAAATTTTGATATCCGATAACTTTTTAACATAAACTTGTGCTTTCATCAAAAGTTTTATCTTTACAGAATACTAAAACCTTTTCATAAGATTCTTTATCTTTAAAGCACAACAGAACTTCAGAAACTTTTATCTTTAAAGAACAACTATTCTTTTCCTCAGAAACTTCTTTTCATGAGAGCTTTTAACTTTTCATAATGCATTTAAACAAAATAATTCTCTCATGATCAATAACATAATATAGTTGTTCATAACATATTGGTTAGTCCATATCTGATAAGTCTGTACAGAGAAGGTCTCATCACATTTGGGTGCCCTCGTGTGCATGATATTGTCCTCTTTGGGAAGCCTGATGGCACATCCTCTCAAGGTTTTATTCCTCCCCACCGTCCGTACACACTGGGGAGAATGCCTAGTTCAGATTAGAGTTATGGGCAGCCCCATTTCCTCTACTTTAAATCATAGTTTTCAAACCCGGGCCGTTTAATAAACCGGAAAAGAGAGAGGTTCAAGGTTTTTAAGGTCGAACCAAAGTTGAACTGAAGTCGAATCGTGATGATGTCATAATTTATTTAATAAATAAATAAATATATTAAATTAGAAATAATAGAAAATTTGACTAAAATAAGAAAATATTTAGGTACCAAAAATGTAATTTTATAAAAATAAATTATATATATATATATATATATATATAAAGGCTACGTTTAAATTAAGCCCATGCCTTAGACACAAATTAAACCAAGCCCATGCCTTGATGCCCAAGCCCACGGTCAACTTCCCAATGAAATTTAAAAGTGGAAAACAAAAAAGATAAAGGACTTAAAAAGAAGAAGCTAGAAGTTTGCTCATTAAATAATAGCCTAAATACAAAACAAAGCCCAAGAATAAAGTGGTTGGTCAGTGAGTAGATAACAGCCAAGCATTACTTCACCATCTCCATCGTTTGCAAAGCAGCTCCGGAGTCCTCAGTCCAGACACAGAAACTGAAACGGCAAAAAGGCAAAAAAATACAGAAAAATTAGATAGAAAGCGCGAGTGAGACAGAAAAGAAGAAGAGAGGCGATGCAATCTAAAGGTCTAATAGCTTCTCATGGTGGTTTGAAGCATCAACAATGGTGGTAAGTACCAAAAATCAAATCCAGATCTAAACCACAAGAACTGTCAACGATTTTCAAACCCAGGAGGTTCGACTGCGGTTTGCACGGTTCACTGCTTTTCTTGTGTAGGCCAGTTCTTGAGAGTTAAGAACCCGTATTGATGAACAGTTTTTGGTTAATCCGGTTGGACCGTACGATTCGGTTCGGGTTTCACAACCTTGCTTTAAATGGCCTAGAGTTATGGGCAGCCTCATTTCCTCTATTCTAAATGGCCAAATAGATAATATTTTCCATGGAAAGCCAGTAATTTAACCTTTACTGGCCGAGTTCAGATTACCAGAGGACATAACCCGAAAACATTTTCTATTTATACATCATATTGAAATTCATAGTTTGCATAACATTTCACAATAGTAGCATTTCCATTATTTTCTTTAAATATCATGTTCATGGAAATTAGTAATAGCATCAATATGCTTAAATCATATACATAAAGTTTTGAAAGCTCACGAACATATCTTTGTCTGAAACATGCTTATATATCATATCTCTAATAAAAAACCTTTTAATGGATAATACACTTTAAAATAATCTCATGACTTATCAAATGCTCATATAACTTATCCCTTATTTGAAAGCAGAGGAACCGAAAGCCTACAGTCGAAGGAGCTTAGACTTGGGAACCGGTAACACCTAAACCAAATATTAAAGTTTATTACTATCAATTATTCTTTATCATAAACTTACAGATTTATCTCAAAGCCAATCTTTTATAATTAAGGAAATCTTAATCCCACCTCAACGAGGTTCCCATAAACATATTATGCACACATCAACAAATGATGTACCAAACTAACGAAAAGCTATCATTCTCATATTTATATCATATCTCTAGAGGTGCCAACTTCATTTCAAAATGTGCTTGAGATTAAGACAATAATGCATGCATAAACATAAACTCTTTTAAGCATGGTCATATAACCATATACACTCATATGGCAACTGAAAAAGCAGTAGAATGGTTTAGAACCCCTCTTTCGAGTACTAAACTTTGAACCAAGGTATACAAAATTTAGCTATGATCTAGACATACTAAATAATGAGCATAATAAATTATAGTTCAAATCATTCACCCTAACTTTAGAATTAAATCCTCAAAGTTAGGCATGTCCCTTATTGTTTATTGTTTTATTCCAGCAGCATATACTTCACTTATAAAATACAAATAGGTCATCAATTCACATCCAAACTTCATGCAATTTTACAGAGCAACTCCTCTAAATGTCTAATAAATACCATATCAATTTCAGAGTCAAAGCATAAAACCATAATTTACTAAAAATCATACAATACAACATACTCAAATCTGTCTTGATAGAATTTCATGCAACTTAAAAATTAAACCATTATTTTTATATTAATCCAAATGTTGTGAGACCACTTTCATTACAACCATATGTGTCTTATAGATTTCATATGAAATATCCCTAGCATCGAAATTCATTGTATACAATTTAATACATAATTTATTATGCGTAAACACAGAATTTGTCACAGTGACAACTTTGCAACATTTTCTTGTAAATTCACAAACAATTATCAACGATGGTATTTTCATATGAAATTTAATACACACCTACTAGACATATCATATAATAATCTCCAATAAACCTTTTACCCATAGTTGTCCTAAAAAAATACAGGATTTATGATGACCAAACAGGTTAACCAATGAATGCAACTCTTAACAAGTTCATGAACTAACTCTCAACAAGCTTCAATTACTGAATCAACTACACATTCAGCACCTCAATTAGCAATTCCATAAAGTTTATCTAGCTATTTTACTCATTTTAACATTTACCCAAAACAGATTTTATTTTAGTCTATCATCTAGGAGCACATGCAAGCATAACAATAATTCAATTCGAATTAATCAACAATCTCTAGAATCCAACCTATATACAAAATCATATAACCATCACTTAGGTTTAAATGGATAAATAGGTAAAAGAAATGGATTTTCCCCTTACCCTAAATATGGATTCTTGGAGTGATAAGAGCAAGAATCACTCTAGCTTCAAGTTGGGAACAAGAGTTTGAGAAGATTTGAAATAAACTCTTGTTGCTTCTGGACCCGTAGGTGTAAGAGGCAGAGGAGAGTCGAGAGTTTTTCCTTCTTTTGGTGTTGGACCCATGGGTATGAGAAAGGGGACTCAAGAGAGCTTCTTGAGTCTTCTAGTTGTTTGAGAAAGTCAAAGAAGAGATAAGGTGCAGCTAATAGGAACAAAGAAGCAAAGCAAGAAGGACCAAGGAAGTTTCTGGTATAGCCAAGAAAAGATAAGAGAGATGGACTTGGGTGGGGCACATGAATTGCAAAGGAGAATAGTGAGTTGATGGCTCATCTTACGACCTTTTAAAGTTTACTTTCCACTCCCCCCCCCCTCCCCCCCGCGCTGCCCCACAAGCTTATATTCTATAAATGCTTAAATTATAAAATAATTTTACATATAAACCCTTACTTTTAAAATTAATTAAATACCAATAACTATATAGTTAATAGTTTAACCACTTAATATAGTTTTGTACATACTTATACATAGTATATATTCATAATACAATTAGCCATTCAATTACTTATAATCTTTACAATTCTTATTCAATGATATTATAAAATAATATGTTTATTAAATATTTTTTTATTAATTATAAAAAGAAAGTAGCTTAAAATAATAATTAAAAAAAGTAATATAAATTATTATAAATTGGTGATGATGTGTGCTTGAAAGAAATAAATTGAGAGAAAAAGTCGAGTTATGAAATAGGTTAGCCTACAGCGTTAAGCTCCTCGAGCTAGTGACAATGGACACGTGGCTACGTGAGGAAGCTGGACTGAAAAGCTCCTATCCACAACATATAGGATTCTAGATTGTACCAGCTTAAGACTTATTAAACAGTGAAATTTCAATAAAAATTTTGCTGCCTAAAAAAGGCAGTAGGACCCACTAACAGACAACATTCTACATTATAGAGCGGTTCAATGAATAAAAAAAAGGAAAGAAGAAAAATGCAAACGCACGGCCGCCAGCCGCAATCCAAACGCATCCGTACACCTTCGTTTTCACGTCCAGGTCCGTTATGTCTCACTGTCGGCAACATGGTTTCATTGACTTGATTTTAGTTCTCAAAATGCCATGTTCCCGTGATTTGAGCAATATTATATATGTAATAAAAAAATAAAAATATATCTCAAAAAAAAAAAAAAAAAAAAAGAAAAAGAAAAACGCAAACGCACAGCCGCCAGCCGCAATCCAAATGATTCTGCTTCTGGCGTTTTTTGCGTTTTCAGTTTCTTTTTTTTAGTTGTGATTGTTAATTTTTCTGTGTAAAAGTGCATATCAGTAAATCTGTGCTTTGTTTTAGGGGCTTATAAGTCTTATTTTTTAATAATTTTTAATTAAAAATAAGACTTACATAATTATTTATATATTTAAAAATTATTTTATTACAATATTTTTAATTTTTAATTTTTAATATTTAGTATTTAGTTGTATTGTAGTGGGATTACTATTATGACGAATATTGTCCGTGCTCTAATTCTTTTCAAACAGGGTACATGGTTTAGAAACCTCCTAGATAGGACACTCAAATAAAAAATATACAAAAACACAAAACGCAAAACACAAAAACAAATTCTCTGCGCCGCACGGATCCTATGAATGAGCTGTTAAACTAGCTCCTCTATTTAAGCTCACCTTTCACCCTTTGCTCTACTATCTCTAAATGCTCTCTTTTCATTTTCTCCTTTTCAAGTACAAACTCTCTTTCCCATAAATCCTATCTCCTTTCCTCTCCTTCTTTTCTTGTAGTATTCATTCACACTCACCAGCATTCTTAATTCTTTCTCATTCTCCTTCGACGAAGCCGCTTTCAAATTACTAGGTTTTCATCCTTTCTTTTTCATTCCTTCGACGTTGCTCCTTTTAAATCACTTGAAAAAAATTTCATTTCTTATTATCATCTTAATGAGAATAGTTTGGGAGCTAGATGCTCTTTTTCTTCACCATCAATATATACAGTTTCTTTCTTCAATCTTTTTCTTTTCTTCATAGCTGTTTTGTTTAGGTTAACCCTATTGATTTATTTATTTATTTCCTTATTGCAGAAAGAGTCTTTTCCAGCCTAATTCAGACAAACTAAATAATGCTAACCAGCAAAAGCACTAGAAATGAGGTCCTTGAGCCTCAGAAAACGGTCTCTCCAGTAGGAGATGAATCTGGGAAAGGTTCTCTTTTTCTCGACAGACCTGCAGCCTCATCATCCATTTCCTTTTACAGCAATATCAGCCCAGATGACACAGGAGCAGTAAGTTTTCTATATATGTTTTTCCCTTGGAACTTGGGTCGATCTATATGGGATCAATAGAGAAACTTTGGTTTGCTTGTGCTTAAGCATATGAATAAATCTAGTAACATGCCCAATATCACAACATATTGAAGTGGTTGACAATAAGTGTTAAGGCACTTTTTTTTCCAACTCTCGTAGAAATATTATCTTTGAAGGACTTGCTCTGAATTTCGTGAAAATTTTAATGACCTGAAAAATAAAGCTCATATCTTGGGTCTTATTTTAGGTCAGTGGTGGCGATGGTGGAGACCTAGAGTCTCAACAAACGGTCGAGTCAATGGCCAGTATAGCTCCAGAAGCAGATAAAGCTGACAAGGGTTCTCTTGCTCTTGACATAGTTTCCTCAAGGACTTCCTCGTACTCTAATATCAGTCAAGATGTCTCAGGAGAAGCAGTAGTAAGTATAAGTTTTAATTTTTTCTCCCATGGATCTATATATGGTAAAAAGTATACCTTAAATTTCTTTGAGCTTGGGCTTATTGTTTGAGCTCTCAAAAGCCAGAGCCATGAAAAAAAAGAAGAAAGAAAAACCGCTGCTATCTTTTGCCCTACTTGTAGATGAATGAGCTTTAGTTATCTTCAAGAGACAAGAGGTAATGAAGTATGCCTTCGAGTCATGAACTAAGTTCAAGATTTTAACCCTGTGTTTTGATTGTGGGACATGGAGAAAGGAGAGGAGAATAGAGGATAAGGTGACAGGAATATACTTTCTTAATGCTTGTGTCTGCCTTCAAGTCAACTGAGTTCAAAAATTAGCGTAGGTTTGAATAGAGGAAGATATGGATAGATATCACCTTTACCGCTTATATTCTCCACTCCTCTCTCTCTCTCTCTCTCTCTCTCTCAAACATAACATTAAAGAATAGCAAGAATACTGATATATATAATCTAATTGATATTTTGCAGGCTGTGAAAATCTCCATCAATTGTATTGGTGATGCAAAACTGCAACAAGCAAACATTGCCTTGATGGTTGAGGAGGACTTGGATTCAATGCAGAAGTTTGGAGGCGTCCAAGAAATTGCAGAGGCTCTAGATACAGATTTAGAGAAGGGAATCCCTGGTCTTGAACAAGGTCTATGCTCTCAAGGCGTAGCTAACACACTCTCCCCAACACAGGCCCGTGCCCGAAATCGTTGGCAATGGATTGTTTCAATGCTACGGGATCGAAAAGGTGACGAATCTGAGAAAGGTTCTGTTGCTCTAGACAATGTCAGCCCCAGTGACACAGGAGAAGCAGTAAGTTTTTTTTTTTTTTACTTTTCTCCTGTGGAGTGTGGATCTATAGTAGTGGATAGTGAAACTTTGGTTAATTTGTCTGAGCTTATATGTCATATATTTGA
The DNA here is from genome assembly GCA_023621385.1 of Quercus gilva. Taxonomy (NCBI): domain Eukaryota; kingdom Viridiplantae; phylum Streptophyta; class Magnoliopsida; order Fagales; family Fagaceae; genus Quercus; species Quercus gilva. Next base: position 78,818,100 of record CM042477.1, on the reverse strand, counting down.
TCTGAATTACACGCTTACTCTTTCTATTAATGGTAGAGACCTTGTCAAGTATATCTGCAAGACACCGTTGGAACGAAATCGTTTTGAAACTGAAGGAGCAAATTCACGTACTATAAGAGCAGATAAAGCTGTGAAAGTATACAGTTTCTATTTTCTAAAGCATTTATTATTATTATTTTAAGGAGAATGTTAACCAGCAGGTGATGGTTAAGTGCAAAAAAGACAAAAAAAAATTTGTCAGAAACAGTAAAAAAATTTTGAATAATATCTATAAAACTGAAAAAAAAAAGGCATAAATGGTAAAAAAGATAAACAAGTGTAAGAAAAAGTAAAAAAAATTTGTGCTTAACGGGCACCGCACGGTGCCCGTTAACACAACCCTTATTTTAAATAGAATTGACACCTAGCGGATATAAAAATATTGCGACGAGAATAGGATAGCTTAATATCTTTCGCAAAGGAAATGTTATATTTATCATATTTTTATTATAAATTATAAGTAATAAATTGTTACGAATTGTTGTTAGTAGTAAAAAAAGTAATCACATTAGTAAATTCAATTTAGAATAACAATTTATCACTAAAAATTTGTTACGAAAATGTTACGAAAAATTGTTATGAATGTAGTATATTTTTTTTCACAATACCTTTATTTTTAGTTATGGTAATAATATTAAATACTAAGTATTACGTTTCTAATATTTCTATAATACTTTTTTTACAACAAATTTTTTATTGTAAGTTATTAATGAGTCTAATTTGAATCTACTATTAAAATTACTTTTCCTTACCAATAATAGTCAATAATAATTTATTATTTAAATTTATTGCAAAAATATTATGAACATAATAATTTTTTTAATGTTAAAATTTTTTCTTTCTCCTCAAATTTATATTTTTGACTTATTACAAAAGAAAAAATTTGAATAAACTGAAAGTGTAGTAGCGAGCGCCATTAGCCATTAAGAAATTATAAGATTTATATGGTGGATAAGTGATGTGGTCTACCATTCTACTAAAAAACTTTCATTTGTTTAAAATTGTTAGTTATAAATTTTTTAAAAATAGAAATTAATTATTAATTCAGCAATTTAAAACAAGTGAAAGTTTTTTAGCAGAATGGTATATAAATGATGTTGTCTATCTGAAAACTCTATAATTTCTCTTAGCCATCGGCTCCTTTTATATAGTTAGTAGATTTCACGAAGCTATATACAAGTTACGGACTCACGGTCAATTTATGTTTTTTCAACTGACCTAAAGCACTGAGGGAAAAATAAATTGCAGCTATCTTTTGCCGTCCTTGTAGATTCCGAGAGAGGCTTTCAAGTACTGAAATATAGGCTGAAAGTGGGTAACCAAAAAAAAAAAAAAAATAGTAAAAGAGAAGAGTTAGCAGATAAGTTTACGGGTATTAATTTAGAAATTAAAAAAAGAAAAAGATAAAGATAAATCAACTGAATTTTATGACAGTTTTTTATTTTTTTCACAAAATAGTATAAATTTTTTTTTTCTAAAATAGCTAATTAATCATCTAAGAACACTCATTAATCATAACCATAAATACTTCATGTTAAAAACTCACAAACTTGTTTTTGCCGTCTACATAAAGGGCCTTGAAGACGCTGGACGTATCTTAGGGCATACTTTGGCTCAATCACATGATGGTCATTGGCTTGCTTTGAAAATCTTGGGGCATATTTCGACTCATGGCGCCCAATTTCTTTTTCTCCTTTTTTTTTTTTTTAATTATTTTTTTTTATAGGTGTTTTGGAACTTTTGGTACATGTTTTTACCATAAATATATTAAAATACGACCTGAAATGTTAAAAAGTACTACTCTTTCCCGTAAAAAAGTTGCTACATAAAAGTGAAAATCATTTATCTTAGAAAAACATTAGGTTGTGTTTAAAATATTCGGTCAGACCTAACTCAAAATAATTTTCCATAGTAGATTCAGTCTACATCTATGTCAAAACTCAAAAGTCATTATAGTCAAAGAGTTGTATATTTTGGTATCATACTTCATACCATTTAATTTGATTTTCTATATATAAAGAAGGACAATGACTATTTTTTAATAAATTTTTTTGAGTGTGTGGTGCACAAAGCAACACATACAATGAAATATTTCTCTCATCATTTATTTAAAGAAAAAGAATTTGTAGAAAAATGCTTTTATTATTATTATTATTATGTTAACAATTTCCGCTTTACAACATCTCAAAATTTTCTAGTCACCTTTCCTTTCATAAACAAGAAATGGAAACTATACTCATTTATAATTAATCGCAAGATCTTTGATTAATTAAACATTGAAAATAAAATCTTAAATGCAAACTTGTAACTTGTAAGGTTGACTCTTGGGGCACGTTTGTTATGCAGTAATAAGTCCTATAATGATTTATTATTAAAGTGAAATAGTTATTCATTTATTTTGTTTCATATTCATTGTAGGGAATAGTTGTTTCTTAAAAATAGTTGTTCTTTAAATTGAGGAATTATACTCCTTAAGGGCATTTGGTACATTAAATGGAGATCACGATAGCAATGATAATCTTTACTATTAAATATAAAAGATAACGTAATGAACTATTCTTATTCATAAGTTTAGTTGTAAAACTAATTGTTACATATAAAAAGTTTGTAAAAATATTATGCATATGAATTTTTTGTATTTTTTAAAATATATTAATTTTAAAAATGATTATATGTATTAAATAATTACTATTGATATAATAGTAATGACTGTAAATATAATAGTAATTCTTTAATACATGTAATCATTTTTATTATTAATATTTATGTGAAATAGTTATTCAATAATTTGGTTCCATATTCATTGTAGGGAATGATTGTTTCTTAAAAATAGTTATTCTTTCAATTGAGGAGTTACTACTCCTCTCCAAAATGATTAGAAATGTTGTATAAAAAATGACTATAAATAAATTAGTAATTCCTTAATACATGTAATCATTTTTAAAATTAATATATTTTAAAAAAAATACAAACAATTCATATACATAATCTTTTTACGAAGTTTTTATACGTAACAATTAGTTTTACAACTAAACTTATGAATAAGAATAGTTCATTACATTATCTTTTATATTTAATAGTAAAGATTATTATTGCTATCATGATCTCCATTTAATATACTAAGCCTGCCCTTAGTTTTTAGTCATTCAATCAATTTGATCTTTCTATAAACATGAGGGCATCCCATGCAATTAGTCCATGACCAAAAAAACACTTAGAGAATAGTGTGTACTCCTTAGTATTTTGGCATGGGTATTCTTTCGAGGAAATTATGATTTTACATCTAATAGTATTCACATTCTTCCACATCATGTTTTCATTCATTCATACCACTTGTAAAATATAGATATTTGGTAAGTGTGGGATATTGGGTAAATTTCACATCAGGAAGTGTGTGTTTTATTTTTTATCTAAGTCTTCGCCAAAAAATAGGGTTATATTATAATGAACCAATATATTATCCAACCCCCCCCCACCCCCCCCCCAAAAAAAAAAAAAAAAAAAAAAACATAGAAGACAATATTGCTACTTCAATATTCTATTTCCATTACAAGCTGCCTTAACATTGCCATGCGGAAAAGTGCAGTAGTAGACTGGTAGTTCTCAATTAGAATTGTCAAGTCTAGCATCTTCGAATCAAGTTTTAGATTATGATTATTTATTCTTCTGGGCTAAATAAGATGCAAATTTTAACTTGATAATGAAAAACAATTGTTCACATATTACGCATAAGGGTTAATTAGCATATTTGATCATTTGAGTTATTAAATGTTTCTTGAAGATAAAAACATGAAAAGATAGAAACTATGTTTTGTAAATTGTCGCATCATTTTGTTCCCAAATGAGTTACACGTCAGTATGGCACACACCCATTTCATTGAGTTAGGTCACAGTTTTTTATTGGGTATTGTATTGTAAATAATTATGTTATTTGCAAAACTTTAATATATCATCTAATTGTTGTTTCTCAGGATTGGGAAATCTCATCCGCATCAGCTCAATTCTCCATTACTGATTTGGATGGTGAGAATGACAACTGTATCTGTGATGTAAAACTCCAACAAGCAAATATTGCCAAGATGGTAAAGGAGAAGAACTTGGATTCAATACAAAAGTTTGGAGGCATCCAAAGAATTGCAGAGGCTCTAGATACTGATCATTTAGAGAAAGGAATCCCTGGTCTTAAGCAAGATCCATGTACTCAACGCATAGATATTGCTAATTCATCACCCTCCCTAACACAGGCTCCTGCACGAGGCTGCTTCAAATCACTCTTGAAAACACGCAATGATTGGATTGTTTTTCTTCTCTTCGTGTATGCAGTGCTGTTACTTGGCTTTGGGATTGTTATGAAAAGCCCAAAAGATTGGCATAAAGGTGTCATCACAATTCTTTTCATCATGGTGCTTGTGGTTATTCATTCCTTACGGGAACTTTGGCTCGAACGTTCGCGGCAGATGTCAAGAAGGCAGAATACTTCGGAAATGCACCAAGTGGAAGTTGAGGTCATTAGAGTGGGAAGCTCGCAGAAAGTATCCATCTCAGATGTTTTGTTGGGTGACATAGTATGCCTCGAGAGGGGATCTCTAGTCCCTGCTGATGGTTTGCTCTTATCTGGTGAATACATAAAACTGGATGATGATCTTGACTCCATCATTAACAACGAAAACCCATTTCTGTTCTATGGTCCAAAGGTAATTGATGGAAAAGGTCGCATGCTAGTTACATCAGTGGGCATGAACACAACGTTGGGTGATTTGTTGAACCAGGTTACCTATGGCGCCCTCAACAAGACCCCATTACCAGTGCAACTTGATGAGCTGAACACTGGTATACAAATTACAGGGCTTTTACTCTCCATCCTCAGCCTTGTAGTGTTGTTCTTCCATTTTATGCTTCAAAAGAAAAGATTTCATTTTAACCTCCCAGACTTCAAGGTGAAAGCAGTTGCAAGTAAAGAGATCATGGATACGAGTAAGAAAATTTTCTTGACACCAAATGGGAAGTTCAACACATTATCAACTTCAATTCTTACGTTTCTGTTTGGAGTAACAGAAGGGATTCCTTTTGTAATCACTCTTGCCATTGTTTATTGGAATAGGAAGATGCTATTTGGCAAGGCCACTATTCAAGAACCCTTGGCTTGTCTCACCATGAATTCAGTCACGACTGTCTGTATTGATAAAAGTGGTTGGCGATCACTAAACCCGGTGGAAGTTGACATGGACTCGACAAGAGGAGAAATAGAAGCTTGGATAAATGCTGGAGTTAATATCATATTGATTTCAGAAGATAGTGTCTCAATGTTGGAGGACATAGCTTCTGAGTATGGACTACTTCCCAATGCAGATAAATTGAAGCTTGAGGCAAAAGAGTTTCGAAACTACACCAACAAAAAGCGGATGGATGAAGTGGACAAAATCATCTTAATGGGAAGTTTAATCCCTTCTGACAAGCTCCTTCTAGTGCAATGTTTGAAGAAAAAAGGTCACACCGTAGCAATGGTTGGAGTTAGTTCAAATGTGATTCCAGCACTAAAGGAAGCTGATGTAAGGATCACCATACAGACTTGTAGCAGTGAAATGGTTAGAGAAAGTTGTAACATCATCATCATGGATGGAAATCTCGGTGTCTTGGTCAGTCTTGTCAGATGCGGAAGATGTATTTATGACAATATTTGCAAGTATATGAAACTTGAGCTCACCATGAATATAGCTGGGTTGTTGATAACCTTTATCACAACAACGATTTACGGATATTCACCAATTACAACCATCCAATTAGCCTGGGCAAACTTTGTTGTGACTCTCCTTGGTGGCCTTGGATTATTGACTGAGCCACCATCAAAGAAACTGATGGAAAAGCCACCATTGAGAAAAACTGAACCACTTATCAACATGACCGTGTGGACTAACGTTGTCATCCAAGCTCTGTATCAATCTGGCATCTCAGTGACATGGCAATGCAAAGGGCAAACCATGATTGGCATTAACAAGGAGGTTAGTAATACCATTATCTTCAATACTTTTGTCCTCTGCCAAGTCTGTAACATTATTAATGCAAGACAAGTGAGGAAGATGAATGTGGTTGAGCACTTTCCTCGTAACCCATTGTTTTGGTTGGCAGTGGGTGTTTTTCTGTTACTGCAGGTGGCTTTTATTGAAATTACACATATTTTGGCAGTGTTAGCATATGCAAGGTTGACTTTGCTTCAGTGGTTTATTTGTCTTTCAGTTGGGATGGTTTCATGGGTTTTTAATTATCTTTTGATTGGGTTACAAAGTGCATGCACTTCTTGATAAGCAGAAAAACGTGTCGTGCGTCACTGAATGACAAAGGTACAAGTCAGCGAAGACGCGAATGTTCGTATTGATGAAGTAAGCTACGAGGTGTGCTGTGTTGTTAGAAGAAAACTGCAAGTGGCGTAAGCCGGAAGCTGTCATAACTTATATTGCGTGTGATAATGTAACGATTATATGTTGTTTAATGCAACGACTTCTCTGTTGCTGTGTATTTCAGTATTTCTTTCATTTATGTTCATTCTCTCGTGCTTCACTCATCTCGCCTAGTTTTTTATTTAATCATTTTTACTTTGATTTGTTGATGAGTTTATTGGATTATCAATTGACTTGAGGTCTAGGAAGCACTTGCTCAGATTCGGGTGCGACAGGTGCAACAATAGGACAACTTTTGAAAAATAAAAAGTTAGAGACGAGTGCTGCGAAATATATTTATTAATTAATTATTAAATATATTTTTATTTATATTTTTTATATATTAATAAATAATTTTTTTCATTAAACATATATTAATTTAAAAATAATAGATAAACATTACATGATAAATCAACAAAAGAAAAAAGGGATTGACACACACACAGAGATATATATATATATATATATATATTTTAACCAACAGTAAAACATATCAAAAAAGAAAAGAAATCGACATATTTTTTTTTCAATTAAGAAATCAATTCAACATTACAACTTATCAAAACTAAGTGGTGAGTCCAAATGAGAAAAATTAACAGCTTCCTACTTAAAATTGTTGTAAAATTATCACGAAAATTTTGTGTTCATAACACTACTATAAAACTTTTTAGTTTTAATTTTTTTTTTATAAAATATTTACGCACATGGCCACCTTGAAGCTTCTATTATATAAAATATTTTAGTGTATGATTTATTAACCATACACGTGGCTACCTTGAAGCCTTTTTTAGCATCTATACACAAATAAGAGAGAGAACATTCAGAAGGAGAGAGAAGAAGGGAGAAACCTGGGAAGCACCAAGAAACTGCCGGTTGTTAAAAAAAAAAAAAAAAAAAAAACCATTGGGGACGCGCGTGGAGCCGTGTCCAGGGCCGCATGCCGCGTCCCCAAGTGTACATCTGATACGAGTGCGGCAACCAGATCGCCACACCCGTGGTTCCTAGTTTGAGATTTTCTTATTACACTAAATAGTCACAATAAGAACTATTTTTGGCGTGTGGGTGAGGCAGATGGTGTAGGCGGCATGTGGCAATGTCTCTCTCTCTCTCAATCATCTAATTTAATTAATTTAAGTTTCTTTTTTTGTTTTTCCTCTCTTTTTTGTGGTTAATGGGCGGTGTTAATTAAATTTGATTGTAGGGTTAAATTTTTTATTTTTTCAAGCTTAGATTTAATTTTTACAACTCTAAAATATAAGGTTAAAGTAAGAATATATTTTCCCTAAAAAAAATCATAATAAAGTAAAATAAACGTATTTAAAAAAGAAAAAAAACTACACTTGCAAACAATAGCTAATATTTAGTAAGAAATGTGTAAAAATAATTGTTGACATTGTTGTTAGGTGCGATTGGTTTATAATGAAAATTGAATCAATAATAAAACCATGTAAAAATAATATCTCTTCGATAAAAATTTATCACCTTATACAGCAATTTGTGAAATAATTATATATTTATAATAAAAAAAAATAATTATATCTCTCTAACAATATTGTTCGTTTTATAAGTGTGAAGCCAATGATTAACCTTATCGAGTAAGATGTGAAATATATACACAAATAATTTGGTGGGTGAGTTGTTCACTCCTAGGATTCGAGGCGTGTTCCTATCTCATCTCTTCTCTATTGGATCATTAGTGAAGGAGATGGAAATGGAGAGCTTTCACAACTGCTGAGCTTTGTTGTTGCATGTTTTGCTATTGGTTTTTAATCATGCTTTTTGAGCTTTGTTGTTGCATGCTTTGGTATTGATTTTTAATCAAGCTTTATCCTTATTCCAAAAAGAATAAATAAATAACCGAAAGACATTTTTTATTATCATAATAAGTTAGGAATACTTAAATTAATTTGAAAAAAAAATTAAGGCTTGGAATGCTTACAATTTTACAAGCCCAGCAGAGTTTTTTTTTTTTTTGAGAAACAGGCCAATTAGGCCACTTTTATAAAATGATTAGCCAAATAATAGTTATAAAGGTCTGGTGGAACATACTTCATCCAAACTAAAAAAAAAAAAGGCAAAAACAACCTAGCGCATTTAGCTAAGGCATCTGCTAATGCGTTACCTTGCCTACATATATGAAAGAAAAAAAATCTCTGAAAAGAGCTAATAAAAGCATGGTTTTGAAACCCGGACCGGACCGTACGGTCCGACCGGAAAAACCGTGAACCTCTCAGAATCACGGTTCTTTTAGGCATGAGAACCGGCCTATGTCAAAAAAACAGGAAACCGTTCAAACCGCGGTTGAACCGCACGGTTCTGAGAACCGGATTCAGACCGCTTTTCACGGTTCCCTTTGAATCTGAACCTTTAAAAAAAAAAAAAAAAAAAAAACAGAAAAGCAAAAGAAATAGAAAACGTCTGATCTGACCAGAAAACATCTCATCTTTGTTTCAGTCTCTTTGCTTCACTTTCAAAAAAAACGTCTCACATAATCCAAACACAAAACACAATACAAAATCCAATTCTTACAATAAAGTTGAATCAGAACAAGCAAATATGAAAAAAAAAAAATGAAAAAAAAATAAAGAAAAAGGAAGAACAATCCGATCTGACCCAATCCGGTGGTGGGGAGGAGGACGAACGGCGGTGGGGCGGCGGAAGAGGCCTTCGATCTCCACGATCTCCACCAGCGCCGCTTCAGATTCTTCTTTCTCTCTCTCTTTCTTCTCTTTTCTCTGATGTGAATATGTTCTTTTTTTTTTTTAGAAAGCCTGATGTGAATATGTGAGAAGGATAAGTGATAACTGTGAAGTAAACTCTTGGGTGAAGCAAGCTTTAAATTTTGGCTTCGTTCTCCGCTGGTTATGTGTGTGACCAGGTGAGAGTATGAGAGACAGAGAATGAGAAAGACAGAGCTGAAAGAAAAATAAAAGCAGAGATTAGAAAAAGCAAGACACGTTCTCTGGAGGAAGACTCTAGAAAAATAAAACCAAGATTAGAATAGTGGGATGGGGAAATGTGTGTGGAGGAGAAAAAGCAAGACAAAAAAAAAGAAAATAAAAGGATAAGAAACGTATGGATGCAAGCAACGGAAGGAAAAAGAATAAAAAGAATAGAGTCACAATTAAATGGTACTACAATATTTTTATAATATTTCACAATAAATTTTAAGTAACAAATTATTATTAGTTAATATTAGTGAGTAAAAAAATAATTTTAATAGTGGGTTCAAATTAAAACTAGTAACAATTTTTTACATAAATTTTGTTGTGAAAATATTGTTAAAAATATTGTAGACTTCTTCACTGCTTCCGAAACTTCTTTGTTGCTGCGTGCTTTAATGTCACTGTCAACTACTAACATGTAGTGCTTGCTTGCTGTCAAGCACTACCTTCTTGGGTTTTGATATTTTTTTATTTTATTTATAAATTCATAATAAATGGTGAACAATGACTATTCAAATAAGCTTAGGAAAAAAAATGATGGGCAATCAAATGGGCTTGGCCATGTGCAAATAAACTCATTTGTCTCTTAACTATTTTATTAGGTTGCATAAAAAATAAAAATTATTGTGTACTAAACTATGCTTTATCATGACTTAAAAATAATTTAGAAACTCAATAGCTATTGCTTTTTAGAATTTTATAATTTTTATTTGTATTATGAAAGTTATGTTATAAAAAATACTATCTATATTTGTTTTGGATTATTTTAGGTAATTTTTATATTTTTTATTAATTAATGTTTTTATATATATTTAAAATAATTATTAAAGTAATTATGACGTCATCACGGTTCGACTCCGGTTCGACTTCGGTTCGACCTCAAAACCCTTGAACCTCTCTCTTTTACGATTCAATGAACAGTCCGGGTCTGAAAACCATGAATAAAAGACCAAATGTCTCTAATAATATGACTAAAATGAGAGTACAAGGAAGTCTGATTTCAAATGGCTTTGATGGATGTTTCTGAATCTCCTTCAAAAACAGCGTTGAGGAAGCCCACTTCAAGTGCAAACTGAACTGCAAGCCTGGCTGCCAAAGTCTCGAAGACCACCACCGAGTCTGGTATAGGAATCCTTTCAGTCATCGCTGCTAAGACCTCCCCTCTATCATTCCGAGCTACAACACCAATCCCTGCTGCATTAATTTCCTCAAACATTGCTCCATCAAAATTTATCTTTACTTGACCAAGGTCTGGTGGCTTCCAAACAATTTTTGTCTTCCTCACCTTCAGCTTTGGGCTTGGCCGAGAGCTGACAAATTCCTGGAGCTGTTTTCGTGCCTCTTCAGCAACTCTGTTGATCGGCACTGCCACTTCCCCCACCCTTAACTTATTTTTTCTGAGTCTAGATTGGCCAATATAACTTATTTCTTAAGTTACCAAATATAACGATTTTTTAAATGGATTTTTTTAACTTGTAAAATACGAATGTCAACTTTGTCTAAAAGTCTGACCAAATTTTGGAGTTTTGGATTTGTTCTACTAATTTGCCCTAATGATTGCCGCAAAAGACGCAAGCTTGCAAATTGCAATGAGCAAGAGGGGATTTTTTAAATTATTTTTTAGAGGGAGGGGAGGTTACACTGAGAGAGTCCATTATATTATATATAGTTCTAAAACTCAAAATTAAAACATATAAATAAATAGGTGCCTTTTTTTACCCAATTACTTAAAATCAGATGCACCATATTTATCTAGTTTAGGTTGATCACGTTGGAAATATTTTAGTGGATAAATAAGTTTTAATACAACAAATAATATCTCAAATAATTAGCACGAACATAATATAAAAAAGGAGTTTAAAACGATCTTACAATGCCGTAGAATCATGTTGTAAAAACATTGTCCTTAAAGGTTGATTTGTGTTTGGGAGATAAATACCTTGGGAGAGCTTTTTTAAATAATTAATATAACATATAGAGACACACTTAAATTCAAAAGGCCTAAGTACAATAGATATGTGCTTAATTATGTTATATTAATTATTCATTCTTCTCACTATTATTCAATGTGTGACTTCACTTATATGTATAATCGAATAATCTTTCCTTCATGTGTGAGTCTTTACCTCTTTATGGGCTTCAAGACCTCTCCGTAGGCCATGAACAAATCATGCTCGCCCCCCCCCCCCCCTTTGCCTTGCCTTATGGGCTTTTTTCTTCATCAATGTTCCATCCATGGACCTCTCATATGCTATCCATGGGAACCCTATGTCAAACCTGCACGCATATCCATGTCCATGGGACCCTCATGCCACACCATTATTTAGCACCATAGCACCATTAGTAACATTCCTTTGTTGGACATTTTCCAAGATCATTTGCGTAGGCTTTATGAGCTTGCTAGATGAAGTATAACGTCTTTACTCCAACTATGAAAGGGACCTGCCTTGCTTCATTTGAGAAAGGACTCCAAGCACATACACTTCGTACCTGTTCCAACTGTGAAAGGAACCTCAATAACCTTACCACTTTTGCCCCACATCACCATAAATTCTGATACCACTTGTTAGGGAGATAAATACCTTGGATAACTTCATTGAGTGATTAATATAACATATAAATATATACTTTAATCCAAAAGTAGGGCTATCCAAACAACTTGTAGAACCGACCCACCCGGCCAAATCGACCAGACCCGAACCATCCACCGCCCGATTTGACTACTCCAACGATTGGCGGTGGGTCTCTTCTTCCAAAACCTGAGCCACCCGACCTGACCAGACTAAAAATGGGTTAAAAGATTTTTCATGTCTCACCCTTAGACTCAGTTTTTCTACTCTCACTCTCTCCTCTAACGATCTCTCTACTCTTCGCCGATCTCTACTCTTTGCTGATCTCTGCTCATCGTTGATCTTTGCTCGTCATCGCCGATCTCTTCCTCTTCGTCGTCGATCTTTGCTTTTCGTCCGCAATGTCGCTAGCTCATCTTTGCCTCCATCTCTCAGGTTCGATCTCTTTACTCTTAGTCACTCAATCTCTCTACTCTTTAGCTGCAATGTCACCAGGTTGTCTTTGTCTCTGATTCGCCTCCATTGCTAACATTGCCCACTCACACTCACTAGTTCAGATCTATGATTATCTCTCTCTCTTAGGTTCAAGCTCTTAAGTTCAATCTCTCTATTCTCTGTTATTTGGGTTTGTAGATTTGTTATTTTATTTGGGTTTGTCGAACTGTTCTTTGGGTTTGTAGTTGTAGATCTTTTGAATCGTTGGTTTTGTTTTTTGGGTTTGTGTTTGATTTTTGTATTTTTGATCGAAATCAAAGTTGACCACCATCCACTCGAGCCCGATCTGACTAAATCAGTGGCTTTTTGCAGTCGGCAGTAGGTTTAGAACTTCTCCACCCAATTTGATCAGGTCGGTTGCAAGGTCGGCACAAACCTGACCCGGACCGATCCGTGGATAACCCTACCCAAAAGGCCTAAGCCTAATGGATATGTATTCAATTATATTATGTTAACTACTTATTCTTCTCATCATTATTCAATGTGAGACTTCACTCACACACGTAACCCAACAAATTTGTGCCACCCAGAGTAAAACTCGACGCAACTAGTTTTTTTTAGCTAAATAACCCTCTAGGATTAGACTGTAATGTGAACTTTCGTGAAGGATGCACTTCCACTCACAAAGGTTCAAGAAGAACCCTCTATTTCCTTCCTTAGAAAAAATATAAATTGTAGAAAAATATGTGGGAGAGAAATAGAATAGAAATTATGTATTTGGAAATATAGAGTAATAGAAAAAAAACTTATAGAAAATGGTGTAGTGATGGGTACGGTATAGACTACTCATAACAATAATAGCCTATAATTATTGGTTACTAAAAACTCTTAAAGACCCAATGACTATATTACCCATTATTACCTAACAGGTATTTTTATCATAATTACCCAATGGCTATTTTATCATTTATTGTCCAACATAAATTCCCAACAGCTAGGAAATAAAGAATAATAAAAAAGAGTTTAAAATGATCTAATAATGCTATAGAATCACATTGTGAAAGCATTGTCCTTAAAGGTTGATTCGTGTCATCCAGAGTAAAATTCGGTGCAACTGATTCTCTTGGCCAAACAATTCCCTAAGATTAGATTATAGTATCAACCTTTGTGACGGATGCACTTCCACTTACAAAGGTTCAAGAACAACCTAGAACAACCCTCTATTGTCTTTCCTTAGAATAAATCTAAATTGTAGAAAAATATATGGGAGAGAAAGATAATATAAATTATGTATTTGGAAATATAGAGTAATAGAAAAGACTTATAGGAAAATGTGTAGTGATAGATACTATATAGACTACTCATGACAATAATAACCTATAGTTCTTGGTTACTAAAAACTCATAAAAGCCCAACGGCTAAATTACCCATTATTGCTCAATAGTTTTTTTTTCATAATTGGCCAACAGTTATTTAATCCTTTATTATCCAACATAAATTCTCAACCGTTAGAAAATAAAGAATAATAAAAGTGTTTGGAACATACACCTACGCTACGGATTATTGATTATATATAGAGTTTGAGGTTCAAATATTTAGAAAGATTTTGTTTCATAGGACCTGGAAAGCATGTACTGTAATAGTGATGGACGTGCTTTAGCAATTGCTGCTCAATCTCAGGAGCCAAAAAATATTTCTAATGAAATGCATATAATCTCTCTTTTGAATGTGCTCCCTCTCCCTCTACCATATAAATATAATGAATACTTCACTTCATTAATCATGTTATAATATGCACTCAAGAATGTGCAAATGCGCCAAATGCAAAACCCATCCACGTAAACGTAAAAAATTCAAAAGGCCAGAGTCTTATAGTCCATTGATATTAATTGTTAGAGCATCTATAGCAGTGGAGTTAAAAATTTAGCAATTTAGCTCCACAAAAAATTACTTTGTTTATTTTACCTACACACATGCCACAGTAGTGGATTTATATTAGTTTTCAACACAATAAAATAATATATCCCGCTACCCAAAAAACATCCACAGCACCAACCACAATCACCTCTACCATCAGCCACAGCCACAACCACCACCACCACCACCACCACCGGCCACAACCACCACTCTACTTTGGTAACCACAACACAACATAGAAAAAAAAAAAAAAAAAAAAAAACCACAACCACAATCACAAACCTATCACCACTAGTCACCACAAACCACCAACCATGACAACCAACCATGACAACTACAACCACAACCTATTGCCACTGCCACAACCACAACCACAACCATAACCATAAACCACAAAACTTATAGCCAAAATACACAAAACTCACTACCAAAGCCAAAATCATCCACCACCACCATCACCACAACCAAAATCCACAAACCCACTGTCAAAATCAACCACCACCACCACAGCCACCAAACCCATATGAAAATATATTTAAAAAAAAAAAAAAAAAAACTCAATCAATGCAAAGAGAATAGAGAGATGGGCGGCAGCGTTGGCTTGTGGCTTGTGGCTTGGGGAGGACAGTGTCGGCGTGGGTCTAATCGGCAGAAGAGAAGTGGGTCTGAGGTGGCTTGAGTTCGATGAAGGCGGTGTCGGTGGAGCTTGGATCGACGATGAAGCTTAGGTTGGCAATGGAGCTTGGATTGGCGGTGAGATGGAGGACTAGGCTTGTTAGCGATGGGTGAGCGGTGAGATGGAGGACTGGGCGAGATGGGTCAGTGGCGAGGGATGATAACGTGGGCAATGACGATGAAGATCGGCGATGATGAAGATCTAGAATAGATTGGCAAAGTAGAGAGTAGATGAGGGAGAGAAAAAAAAAATGAGAAGGAAAAAGGAAGAAAGAAGAGGAGTTGGAGAGAGAGAGAGAGAGAGAGAGAAAAAGAAAGAAAGAGAAAATATTTTTTTAATGAAAGAGGAGAGAGAAATTTAATAACATAATATATTTTTTTAGCTCTTATGAACAGTGCACATCTATTTATAGACGTGCACAGTAGCAATGGAGCTAAAAAAAATAGATTTAGCTCCATTGCTAGGTGCTGATTTTGGAATTTGAGGAGCTAAAATATAACAATATAGTAATATAGTACTATTACTGTGAGTGCTCTTAGGACTTAGGGCCGACCCTAGATCTATGTACTTTTTTTTTTTTTTTTTTTTTTGGAGAAAATCGTTCTATGTACTTAGGCGTAGACCATACTCCACTTGTCTAAAAAATTAATTAAGGGTCACAAGATTCCTATTATATAATCAAAAAGATCATTTGTACTAGCTTATCTAAAATAGAATAAAACCCAAAAATACAGTCAAAGAAGCCCAAAATCATCTACATAACCGGTTGTTATTGCTGTACAAGAGGCCAGAGCATTAGCATTAGCATTAGCGTTAAAATTTTGTTCGTCAAGCAAATATCGAATGGGCTTAACATATCCACCACCTCTTCACTCCGATAACTTGAGCCTTGAGTCATTTTACTAAAACCTGACTCAAATATGAAACTCAGCTTTGGTTCTGTTTAGCATTTTCTGTTTTGGGCTGAATATTTTAGCCTAAAAGACCACAATTGTTGAATCCATAAACAATCTTAACTGGGCTTGTTATTTGGTATGAGGCCCATTTTAATTGGTCCAACGTTGCTTTTCATTGTTGAATCTCCGCAATTTTATTATGCTGGTGTAACATAGAGGTACTATGTCTACAACATGTTTACAATAAATCATAGGTGGTTAGTTGTTAGTGATTCAAATTTGAACCAAACACTAAGATTACTTTTTTTTCTCAACAATAACAACCAGTAACAATTGATCATTTAAGATTTGTTGTAAAAATATTATAAAAATATTGTGGACATATTATTTCTCTGTGTAATAAAAACAACGCCGCTTTACTTGGCCCATCGTTCATCTATGCTAGTTGCTAAATTTGATTTGCGGTCTGTGGCTGGCTATCAATTCTTTAATCCTCCATCCGTCAATCAATTTCAGGCTCAATTCAAAAGCCTTTTATCTTTTTAAAGGTCTAAGTTCCATTGGGCAGCTATAGCAAGCCTATTCATGCATTGGTTCAGTTTAAAAGAAGCTGCTCTGACTGGTTTCTTTTCCAAATATTTTAAAGTGGGATTTGGATCTAAGGCTGTGTTTGGTTCGATGTAAAATGTTTTATGATCATAAAATATTTTCAAGTGAAAATATATTTTGGAAAAGAAAATATTTTCAAGAGTTTGATTGCATTTTGAAAAAGGTTCTAGAAAATATTTTAAGGTGTTTAGTTGTATTCCTAAAAATGCTTTAAAAAACACATTTTCTACTAGTTTTTTACATCTTCCCAACATCCAAACAAATATTTTAATATAAAATTTTCAATATAAAAATCCAAAGAAATAACAATCAAACAAAAATGTAGGAAAATAGAAGTGTAGTTCGTTTTACACCAAAGCTAGTGCTATTTTACAATCAAAGGAAAAATAATTTCAAGTTGACAAAATTTTTTAGTTCGCCCAAACACCCGTAAAGCTGTAAAATGTTTTCCATAAAATATTTTTAATCAAACCAAACATAGCCTAACACTATGTTTGGTTCAGGTGAAAAGGCAAGGGAAAACAAGGGAGGGAGGAAAATGGGGGAGAAAATGTTATTTTCCTCCGTTTGGTTTAGCAGAGAAAACTAAAGGGAGGGAAAATAGGGGAGAAAACAAGTCGCCTGGGCCCACAAAAATTCATCCCCCCAAATCGGGAAGAAAACAGAGGAGAGAAAATGCTCCAAACCTGAAATGACGCATATACCCCTTAGATTGTCTATCTGAGTCAAGGTCAGCCAAGATGCCGTCGTCGTCACCCTACGCCGTTGATCAAAATTTCATGCCGTCGACTTCGCCACCCACAAAACCTCACGCCGGCGACTTTGTCACCCACAAAATCTCACATCGCCACCCACACCAGCAACTTCGTCACCCACAAAATCTCACATCACCACCCACAAAACCTCACGCTGGCGACATTGCTACCCACAAACCTCACGCCGTTGACTTCGCCACCCATAAAATTTCACATCGCCTCTCACAAAATCTCACAGGTCGACTTCACCACCCATAAACTTGTTTCTTATTCCTCTGATGTCCTCTCCGGGCTCTAGTTACCGGAACTGATATGGGACCATGGGTAGACGAAAGGATGATATGAATGGGTTTTGTTTTTGTTTGTTTTTACTTTTCTATATGTGCAAGTGTGTGCAGCAATTTCTTTTTATATATATAATCTTTTTTTTATTTAATAGGTAAGCTGAAAAATTTATTAAATTCGTAGAGTTTTTTTTATAAGAAATAGTGTGTGTAATATTCCTAAAAAAAATATGTAATTAAAAAAATTAGATTGACTTGCTTATAAATATATTTATATATTTGTGGGTAATATAATTAAAAATAAAAATATAATATTTTAAATAATAAGGGTAAAAAAGTAAATTTATACCAATTATATTTTTCATACTCTCATTTTTCTTCTCATTCAAACAAACAAGTTTTCCATACCTCTACTTTTCCATCTCTCCATCCAAACATACACGAGAGAAAACTAAATCTTCTCTATCCTCCCACTATTTTCTATCCTCCTACTTTTCCACCTCTCCAACCAAACAGAACCTAAGTCTTATTCAAGGGCAAAAGCTTTTAGAATATGACCCTTGAACTTAACTCAAGACAATTTTAATTTAACAAAGTTATTGATATATCACAATACGAAAGTGGGATGGAGTGAGGCAGGTACTCACGAGTACTTGCTAGAACCTAGACTGGGAGCAAGGAAAAAACTCACTTGAAGTGAGGGTGGAGTGGGGGCAGGCACTACCGTTCAATCCTTTTGCAATTGCCTACCCCATTTAAAAAGGGATTTCATAATTTTGCTCTTTAAGTATAATGCTATATTTGTATAACAAAACAAAATAAAATATATTTTACACCAATTTATATTGTTTCTTCTGAAAAAGTGTTTTTCTAGCTAAAATTAAAGAAATCCATATTCATCTTTCTCCCTATCTCACGTAAAAAAGCTGTTTTATTATTTACCCTCCCCCCCAAAAAAAATCATTCCATCTTTCCATGAAATAATTCAATAATTGAAATGTAAATTCACATAAATATCTCATTTATAATTACCGTCTTAGACCTTAGATCTTGTTGAGCAGGCCTTGGGGGCAAAGAATAAGAAACCTACCTCATTGCAATTCCTAATTTCAAGAGAAGGGAAAGAGAAAAGACCAAAGTCATCTGAAAGGTTCTGCCCCCAAAACACCATGAAGCCTACACAAAGTGCATATTTGGGATTAAATTATAAGTTAGTTTATTGCTTATTTTTTTTTACTATTTATGGTTCTCTTGTGAGTCACCTACTTATTTTATTTAATTTTTTCTTATTTTTTCTACTATTTGCGAGTTCCATATAAGTCACTGCTTATTTTATATAAATTTTTACCTTTTTTCTATAATACTTTTAGTAAGAAGTTTTCAATAAAAAAATTAAATAAGTTTTACCCAAAATATATGCTAATTCACTTCTCCAAAAAGGCAAAAACACACTTAATCTTCTTAAAATGGATTTGTTAGATGAGACAATTGCAATCATCAACAACAGCTTTCAAAATAGGAATATAACCACCCCCCCCCCCCCCCCAAAAAAAAGAGAGGGAGAGTAAGAGCATCCAATTATATTATAACAGCAGAAAGAGCTACAGAAACAACACAATAAAGTCCCTTAAAAGCCCGCAATTCAACCAAAGTAATAGTGACAAACTTGATACAATTAACTTAATGAAGCTGATGCAGATCTCGCACACACACACACACACAAGTTTTTTTTTTTGTTAAAAAAGCTCATCTTCAGGTGATTCCCATTTCATAATAATGCGTATGAAAAATATGAGTGTGAACTGTGGAACACTATAATGTGGGCATCATTGTTAAGAACAACTTCTCCAATAGCAGAAGTGAGAAAAATTCATGATCAATGTGTGCATAATTAAAAGTAGGGAACAATTTGATTCTGAGTTGAATCAGTCAGTTTTATATCATCTCGATCTAGCAAAGACTAAAGAGTCCACTTGATCAGTAAGATGTGATTGGTCTAGGTAAGGACATGCAAGACATTGAAATTTCTAAGGTCGATCGGTGCATGACCTATAAAGCATGGGTGCGTTTCCGGATTCGAGTGCGGGTGCGAGTGTGGGACTCGACAATTTTTGAAAAAATAGGGTGTGGGTACGATGATTAAAAAATTATTTAAAATATTTTTATTTATATTTTCTATATATTTTTACTATTAAAATATTCTTAAAAAACACATTACTATGGCCTTGATTCACAAAACAAAAAAGAAAACACAAAAGAAGGACCTATTGCAGATGTAGCCGGTTTGTTTGGTGATCCATATCTGAGCCTAGAATTATAGTTTCTTGCTAAGTTTGTAGTTGACAACTGAGTTCCAACAAAACTAGGCAAAACTTATAACTAAAAACACCACACAATGTCAATATATATGTCATCCATTTCTATCTCCACTTTGTATAAAGATTTTTGAGAAAGTGAAATTTATCAAGCACCTACCTAGAGATAATATAAGAACAAAAGCTTATTGATGTATATACAAGGTCAATAGGTCATCCAAAGGCATCCAAAGCCGATTTCGGTTGTTTCGGCATGATTCAAGGCCGATTTCGGTTGTTTCAATCACTGGCCGATATGACCTGATTCGGCTGATATGGCTCGATTCTTGCTGGTTTGACGTGAATCGAAGCCGAGTTTGTGTGAATTAAGCCGAGTCGGCGCGAATCTGAGGAAAAAAAAAAAAAAAAAAAAAAGCTCAAA
Source organism: Quercus gilva (assembly GCA_023621385.1). NCBI lineage: Eukaryota > Viridiplantae > Streptophyta > Magnoliopsida > Fagales > Fagaceae > Quercus > Quercus gilva. The sequence goes on along the minus strand of CM042477.1, from coordinate 78,797,804 downwards.
CGCGGCACCGACGCATGGGCAGCCATGTCAGACGCTGCACCCTGCATCGAAGTTCGGTGTGGCACCCTTCCAGCCATGTCTGTGCATCATAGTGCATGACATTGATACATATGATGCTCAACACCACACCAAATCAAGTTACAATGCCAAGAAAATGGCAAATACCACAATATTTACCTTTAAAAAAAAATTAATAGAAGAATACCATGAATTTGCTTGAATAATGTTATAGATCTAGTTCTCTGTCCAATCATAAATGGCCATGTCATATCACTAAATTCATGTGATGCATAAAAAAAAAAAACCAATTAAAAATCACTATGTACTTCTTAGTAGGTCTCATTATTAATAGGAACAACTAAACTATTGTTTTTATTTTTTTAAAAAAATTGCAACCTAACGGGCAACGGCTTAGCGCTACCATGATTTTTAAGCCAAACTTTTATTATGTCCGTTTGAGATCTGTTTATTTTGCTGAAACTGAATTTTTTTTTACTGAAAGTATTATAAATAAAGATAAAAGTTAATTTAAAGAGTACAGTACGACTCATAAATAACACTAAAAAGTGTAGTGAGACTTATGAATAATAGTAAAAATAAACTGAATAATAAAATAAATTGGCAAAAATAATTTTTACCAAACGGACATGGTTCTAATATTCAATAAAGCACGATGTTATCGTTTTCAAGGATAATTCAATATAATGTAGTTCTATGCTTAAATTTAATGAACTGCACCTACGTAATTATATTTAAATTTTACTCAATAATTTAGCTTATTGAGAGCCTTTTATATTCTGACCAAATACAGTTAGCACTAAAAATCCTACGCATGCATAGGTGTATAATGTATGAGATAATTCTTCCTCCTCGGAAGTATTGACGACGGCTTGATCATGTATGCAATATCCTCACCAACAGGTAGATTTCTTGGAATATTCCCGGATGTTGATGCTTGTTGCTGTTGCAGTAAACACCGCTTCAAGAAACTGAAAGCCCACATACAGGATACAGGATTTTAGAAATTTCCTGTATCTTATTTATTAAATTTAAAAATATTGAAGAATTTGCCACATCAAAAGGCAATGTGTTGGCTTTTTTAGGTCCGTTTGAGAACAGTTTATTTAGTTGAAATTTAAAATTTTTTGCTAAAAGTACTATAAATATAAGTAAAAGATTACTGAATGTACAGTGAGACTCATAAATAATGTTAAAAAGTATAATAAAACTCATAAATAGTAACAAAAATAAATTAAAATTATAAATAAGCTGTATCTCAATTAGGTGAAACATTTTTGTGTAAAAGAAGGATTTCTTTCCTGCTCAAATATTTGCCGACCCCCAGCCAATTGAACATTGTGTATGTACGAAGAAAGTTAAAACCGCGTTGGTAGTGAAAATGTCAACATTGGCGTGCTTATCCCAGTGTATATAATTTTAAAAAAGTAATATAAATTAATTTATATTATTATAAATTGATGATGATGTATGCTTGAGATAAATAAATTGAGAGTAAAAGTCGAGTTATGAAATAGGTTTGTGTTAAATGTTAGCCTACCGCGTTAAGCTCCACGAACTAGTGACAATGGACACGTGGATACGTGAGGAATAATTTATATCTTTTGATTGTCCGCCTGTGTACGTTAGGAATAATTTGGATTTTAATTTATCTGGCATGTATTCGATCAGGCTGAGGCACGGTCCTGACCTGGACTTTAATCTTTAGTTTTAATGAATTCGTATCTTAATCAAGAAAAAAAAGAATTCTATCTTGCGTTTGTATTAGGATTATATATGAAAGTTATTTTATTATTTAATTTATTTTTATTATTATTTATAAATTTATTATATTTTTTAATATTATTTATTTGTCTTATTGTATTATTTTATTAATTTTTATTTTTATTTAATTTTAATAAAATAAACTGCATCTAAGTACACTTTTGCTTCAGTTTCAATCTAGGCAATAATTACGTTCGTTTTCACGTCCATTATGTCTCACTGTTGACAACATGATTTTTTTGACTTGATTTTAGTTCTCAAAGTGCAACGTTCCCGTGATTTGAGCAAATATTATATATATGTATACAAAAACTTTGAAAAGTTTCCCTGAAAAGTTATCATTATTTTTTTATTGGAGTTTATGTTAGAATATTTTTTTTCTCTTTCTTATGTGTTTGTTTTAAAAAAAATAATTGTGCCAACATTTTTTACACTAACTGACGTGTTAATTAAGTTTTTATTAGTTTTCATCTTGACTAACTATTAACATTATATTTTTATATACCATTAAAAATTTCCATCAATAAGTGTCAAATTTGTTGTTGTTGTTGTTGTTGTTTTTTTTTTTTTTTTTTTTTTTGGTCTATAGACCTTTTCATAATGTTCTTTTTTTTTTTTTAAGAAAAATATCTTGCAACAAATTTTAGTTGGCAATTCTTTATTAGCCGATTATTTTCTGAGTTCACTATTGACATTTTATTTTTACTTATCACTAATAATTTTTCAAATAAGATTGTTTTAAAATTGTTGTCCCTATTATTATTCTTCTTTTTGGTAAACTCTCTATTATTATTCATTAGTTTAACGAAGCTGCCAAAGGCAAATGGTAAATTGATTATAGTTTGATAAAATAATTTGATACGCCATGCAATGAAATGAAATTCTTGGAAGTTAGGTTCAAGGTATAGTGGATAAAGTTGTATTTAAATGTGAAAAGAAAGGTGTTCTGGAGAGAAACATGGGTCCCCCTACTACATAGAAAGCTCCTTATTTTATCATTTCTTGTTTCATTTTCTCTTTCAAACGGGGTTGATGGTTTAGAAACCACCCAGATAGGACACTCTAATAAAAAATATATCATTTCTTTTTTCATTTAGTTAATGGTGGGATTACCATTATCTTTTTGTAGTGTCAAATTTACTGTATATTTTTTTTTGGTCTATAGACCTTCTCATAATGTTTTTTTTTATATAAATATTTCACAACAAATTTTAGTTGGTAATCTTTTATTAGCTGGTTCTTTTCTGAATACACTATTGACATTTTATTTTTACTTATTACTAATAATTTTTCAAATAAGATTGTTTTAAAATTGTTGTCCCTATTATTATTCATTAGTTTAACGAAGCTGCCGAAGGCAAATGATAAATTGATTATAGTTTGATGAAATAATAATTTCATTCTCCTTAATATCTTAATGTCACATATTGACTAGCTAAGCCAAGCCAAAGACAACCATCTAAAAAAATTTATAATAAGAAAAATTGGACAAATGCGTGGATGAGAACTTATTACAAAGCAGCTAGTAGGACCATAAAAACAAAGAAAGAAAGATTCTTAGAGCCTGTTTGGATGACTCTTTTTGCTCACTCAATTTCCGTCACTCAATTTCCATCACTCATCACTCATCACCCATCACTCATCACTCTAAAATATACACTTGTTTGGCACCATCACTCTATTTCAATAACTCAATATTTTTCACACTATTCATGGACCCCACCTCTGTCACTTGGTCAGAATTTTTTTTCTCCATTTTTCTTTCTTCTTTCTCAGTTCTTCAGTTCATTCTTTTTTCATTTTTCATTTTTCTCCCTTTTCACCTTTCTCATCTCAGATTTCTCATCCAGAACAAAATTAAACATGCATAAATATATTTCAGAACAAACCCAGATTTCTTAATCATGAAAAAAAAAAAAAAAGCAAACTCAAATCTGCCTAGGCCATTGATGTTGATGTTAGGAACCCAGGAAAACCCAGTACCCACAAACCCGGAACCAGTGAAAGAAGAAAGGAAGAAAAAAAAATACTCAGATCACCGAACCCAGTGAAAAAAAAAAAAAAAAAGAAGGGAAGAACACCGAGGAGACCGAACCCAGGAAAAGGAAAAAAAAAAAAAAAGAGGATGAACATCGGGGAGACCGAACCCAGAAAAAGGGGGGAAAAAAAAGGATGAACACCGGGGAGACTGAACCCAGAAAAAGGAAAAAAAAGAAAAAAAAAGAAAGATGAACACCGGGGAGACTGAACCCAGGAAAAGGAAAAAAAAAAAAAAAAAAAAAACCAAACCCAAAAACCAATGTGAAAAGAAAAGAAAAGAAAAAAGAAAAAAGAAAAGAAAGGAGAATAGAAAAGAAACCCAGAAAGGGAAAAGAAGAAGAAGACCCAGACCGTGAAAGACAAAAAGAAAAGATAAAAAAAGAGAAAAGAAGATAAAGTGAGAGCAAAATCTGACTGTGGGACCGGTAATGTAATAATATTTACAAGTTTGCCATTGAAAACAAAGAATTGAAAATTGAAAATAGCCAAAAGTTGTTTTCAGTTTTCACAACTCATAACTTAAAAAGTAGAGAATTGAGTGATGGAAACAGAGTTATGAAAACAGAGTTATCGTTTGCCAAATAACCTTTTTGCTATGAGTTTCACCAGTTTTAAGAATTGAGTTATAAAAATAGAAAACTGAGTCACGAAAACAAACTAACCAAACAGCATCTTAAACTTTGAACAGAAACTTTGTGATTTATTTATGTAAATGAAACATGCAATGAAATTCTTGGAAGTTAGGTCTAAGCTATAGCGGATACAGTTGTTATTTAAATGTGAAAAGAAAGGTGTCCTGGAAAGAAACATGGGTCCCCCTCCAACATAGAAAGCTCCTTAAACGGTTAAACTAGCTCCTCTTTTTAAGCTCACCTTTTCCCCTTTGCTCTACTAGCTCTAAATGCTCCCTTTTCATTTTCTCCTTCTTTTTTTTTTTTTTTTTTTGCTGAATCATTTTCTCCTTCTCAAGTACAAACTCTCTTTCCCAAAAATCCTATTTCCTTTCCTCTCCCTCTTTTCTTGCAGTATTCATTCACCGCTCACCACTCACCAGCATTCTTATTTCTTTCTCATTCTCCTTCGACGAAGCTGCTTCCAAATTACTCGGTTTTCATCCTTTCTTTTTCATTCCTTCGACGTTGCTACTTTTAAATCACTTGAAAAAAATTTCATTTCTTATTATCATCTTAATGAGAATAGTTTGGGAGCTAGATGCTCTTTTTCTTCACCATCAATATATACAGTTTATTTCTTCAGTCTTTTCCTTTTCTTCATAGTTTTGTTTAGGGTACCCTATTGATTTATTTGGTTCTTTCTCTTTTTTTTTGGACAGAAAGAGTCTTTTCCAGCTTAATTCAGACAACTAAATAATGCTAATCAGCAAAAGCTCTAGAAATGAGGTCCTTGAGTCTCAGAAAACGGTCTCTCCAGGAGGAGATGAATCTGGGAATGGTTCTCTTTTTCTCGACAGACCTGCAGCCTCATCATCCATTTCCTCTTACACTAATATCAGCCCAGGTGACACAGGAGCAGTAAGTTTTCTATATATGTTTTTCCCTTGGAACTTGGGTCGATCTGTATGGGATCGATAGTGAAACTTTAGTTTGCTTGTGCTTAAGCATATGAATAAATCTAGTAACATGCTCAATATCAAAACATATTGAAGTGGTTGACAATAAGTGTCAAGGCACTTTTTTTTTTTTTTTTTTTTTTTCAACACTTGTAGAAATATTCTCTTTGAAGGACTTGCTCTGAATTCCGTGAAAAGTTTAATGACCTGAAAAAAAAAGCTCATATTTTAGGTCTTATTTTAGGTCAGTGGTGGCCATGGTGGAGACCTAGAGTCTCAACAAACGGTCTTGTCAATGGCCAGTATAGCTCCAGGAGCAGATAAAGCTGACAAGGGTTCTCTTGCTCTAGACATAGTTTCCTCAAGGACTTCTAATATCAGCCAGGATGACTCAGGAGAAGCAGTAAGTATAAGTTTTCTATTTTCTCTCCCATGGATCTATATATGATAAAAAGTATACCTTTAACTTCTTTGAGCGGTCTTATTGTTTGAGCTCTCACAAGCCAAAGCCATGAAAAAAAAAAAAGAAGAAGAAAGAAAAACCGCTGCTATATTTTGCCCTACTTGTAGATGAATGCGCTTTAGTTATCTTCAAGAGGTGATGGAGGGATATGGAGAAAGAAGAGGAGAATAGGTGACCAGAATATACTTTCTTGACGCTTGTGTCTGCCTTCAAGTCAACTGAGTTCAAGAATTAACGTAGGTTTGGATGGAGAAGGATAAGGAGAGATTATTACCTTTACCTTTATTCTCCTCTCGTCTTTCTTATTCACCTTCTCTTCCAAACATAGCATTAAAGAATAGCAAGAATACTAATATATAATCTAATTGATATTTTGCAGGCTGTGAAAATCTCCAACAATTGTATTGGTGATGCAAAACTGCAACAAGCAAACATTGCCTTGATGGTAGAGGGGGACTTGGATTCAATGCAGAAGTTTGGATTCAATACAGATTTAGAGAAGGGAATCCCTGGTCTTGAACAAGATCTATGCTCTCAACGCATAGCTAACACACTCTCCCCAACACATGCCCGTGCCCGAAACCGTTGGCAATGGATTGTTTCAATGCTACGGGATCGAAAAGGTGACGAATCTGCGAAAGGTTCTGTTGCTCTAGACAAGGTCAGTCCCAGTGACACAAGAGCAGTAGTAAGTTTTTTTTTTTCTTGTGGATCTATGGTAGTGGATAGTGAAACTTTGGTTAATTTGTTTGAGCTTATAAGTCATATACTTGATCTGACTTACACGCTTACTCTTTCTGTTAATGGTAGAGACATTGTCAAGTATATCTGCAAGACACCGTTGGTACGAAATCGTTTTGAAACTGAATTAAAAAGGAGCAAATTCACGTACTATAAGAGCAGAAAAAGCTGTGAAAGTATACGTTTTCTATTTTCTGAAGCATTTTTTCTTATTTTAAATAGATTTTTTAATTTTGATAAAAATCATTACAATTCATCGTGATATTATAAATTATCAAATTGAAAAGCAAAAAAAAAAAAAAAAAAAAAAAAAAAAAAAAAAAAAAAAACCAAATAATAGTAAATCACTATACATGTCAGATAAATACTCACTTTAAAAAAAAAAAAAAAAACTTATATCAAACACACAATTATATTTTTTAAAATTTTAAAATTACATATTTAAAACATAGTATCAAATACATTTTTTACATTATAAATACTTTAAACATGTATTTTTACAATACTTTTTAAAGCACAATTTTTAAACTATTTTAAACAACAATACTTGAAATTTGGTACCAAACAGGCCTAACAGATTCGTTTAAGGGTATTAATTTAGAATATATTTTTAAAAACATTTTATAAAAAAAGAAAAAGAAAAATCAACTGAATTTTATGACAATTTTTTTTCACGAAAATGGTATAAATTTTTTTTCTAAAATAGTTAATTAATCCTCTATTAAAACCCATTAATCAGACCCATAAATATTTCATTCGATGTGAAAAGCTCACAAACTTGTATTTACGTACCCTCCACCTAGAGGGCCCGGAAGACGCTGGTCGTATCTTAGGGCATACTTCGGCTCAATCACATGATGGTCATTGGCTTGCTTTGAAAATCTTGGGGCTTATTTCGACTCATAGCCTTGCTTTAAACTCGCCCGAGTTCTTTTTCTCCTTTTTTTTTTTTAATTATTTTTATTTTTTATAGGTGTTTTGGAACTTTTTTGCATGTACATGTTTTTACCATATATATATATATATATATATTAATAAACGACCTGAAATGTTAAAAAGTACTACTTTTTCCCGTAAAAAAGTTGCAACATAAAAGTGAAAATGATTTATCTTAGAAAAACATTAGGTTGTGTTCAAAATATTTGGTCAGACCTAACTCAAATAAGTGTCCATAGTAGATTCAGTCTACATATATGTCAGAACTCAAAAGTCATTATAGTCAAAGAGTTGTATATTTTGGCATCATACATTTGGTTTTCTATATATAAAGGAGGACAGTGACTATTTTTAATATTTTTTGTGTGTGTGGTGCACAAAGCAACACATACAATTAAATATTTCTCTCATCATCCATTTAAAGAAAAAGCATGTGTAAAAAAATGCTTTTATTATTATTCCTTTTTTTTTTTTTTTTTAATGTTAACAATTTCCGCTTTACAATATCTCAAAATTTTCTAGTTACCATTCCTTTCATAAACAAGAAATGGAAACTATACTCATTTATAATTAATCGCAAGATCTTTGATTATTTACACATAAAATCTTAATTACTACTTGTAACTTGTAAGGTTGACTCTTAGGGCATGCTTGTTATGCGGTAATAGGTCCTATAATGAATTATTATATTGATGTGAAATTGTTATTCGATTATGTGGTTCTATATTCATTGCAGGGAATAGTTATTTTTAAAAAATAGTTATTCTTTAAATTGAGGAGTTACTACTCATCTCCAAAATGACAAAAAATGTTGTATAAAAAATGACTATAAATATAATAGTAATTCTTTAATACATGTAATCATTTTTAAAATTAATATATTTTAAAAAATACAAACAATTCATATGCATAATCTTTTTACAAACTTTTTATACGTAACAATTAGTTTTACAACTAAACTTATGAATAAGAATAGTTCATTATATTATCTTTTATATTTAATAGTAAAGATTATTATTGCTATCATGATCTCCATTTAATATACCAAATATGCCCTTAGTTTTTGGTCATTCAATCAATTTGATCTTTCTATTAACATGAGAGCATCCCATGCAATTAGTCCATGACCAAAAAAACACTTAGAGAATAGTGAGTACTCCTTAGTATTTTGGAATGGGTTTTATTTCAAGGAAATTATTGTTTTACATCTAATAGTATTCACATTCTTCCACATCATGTTTTCATTCTTTTATACCATTTGTAAAATATAGTTATTTGGTGTGAAAGTGTGGGATATTGGGTATATTTCACATCAAAAAGTGCGTGTGTTTTATTTATTTTTTTAATTTTATTTTTTATCAAAATCTTCGCCAAAAAATGGAGTTATATAATGAACCAATATATTATCCAAAAAAAGAAAAAAGAAAAAGAAAACATAGAAGACTATATTGCTACTCCAATATTCTATTTCCATAAGAAGCTGCCTTAACATTGCCATGCGGAAAAGTGCAGTGGTAGACTAGTAGTTCTCAATTAGAATTGTCAAGTTTAGCATATTCGAATCAAGTTTCAGATTATGATTATTTATTCTTCTGGGCTAAATTAGATGCAGATTTTAACTCGATAATGAAGACAATTGTTCACATATTAAGCATAAGGATTAATTAGCATATGTGATCATTTGATTTATTAAATGTTTTCTTGAAGAGAAAACATGAAAAGATAGAAACTATGTTTTGTAAATTTTCGCATCATTTTGTTCCCAAATGAGTTACACATGGCAGTATGGCGCACAACCATTTCATTAAGTTAGGTCACATTTTTTTTGTTTTTTTGTTATTGTATTGTAAATAATTATGTTATTTGCAGAACTCTAATATATCATCTTATTGTTATTTCTCAGGATTTGGAAATCTCATCTGCATCAGCTCAAGTCTCCATTACTGTAAATGGTGAGAATGACAACTGTATCTGTGATGTAAAACTCCAACAAGCAAATATTACCAAGATGGTAAAGGAGAAGAACTTGGATTCAATACAAAAGTTTGAAGGCATCCAAAGAATTGCAGAGGCTCTAGGTACTGATTTACAGAAAGGAATCCCTGGTCTTAAGCAAGATCCATGTACTCAACGCATAGAAATAGCTAATTCATCACCCTCCCTAACACAGGCTCCTGCACGAGGCTGCTTCAAATCTCTCTTGAAAACATGCAATGATTGGATTATTTTTCTTCTCTTAGTGTATGCAATGCTGTTACTTGGCTTTGGGATCGTTATGAAAACCCCAAACGATTGGCATAAAGGTGTCATCACAATTCTTTTCATAATGGTGCTTGTGGTTATTCATTCCTTACGGGAACTTTGGCTCGAACGTTCGCGGCAGATGTCAAGAAGGCAGAATACTTCGGAAATGCACCTAGTGGAAGTTGAGGTCATTAGAGGGGGAAGCTCGCAGAAAGTATCCATCTCAGATGTTTTGTTGGGTGACATAGTATGCCTCGAGTGGGGATCTCTAGTCCCTGCTGATGGTTTGCTCGTATCTGGTGAATACATAAAACTGGATGATGATCTTGACTCCATCATTAACAACGAAAACCCATTTCTGTTCTATGGTCCAAAGGTGATTGATGGAAAAGGTCGCATGCTAGTTACATCAGTGGGCATGAACACGACAATATTGGGTGACTTGTTAAACAAGGTTACCTATGGCGCCCTCAACAAGACCCCATTGCCAGCGCAACTTGATAAGCTGAACACTGGCACACAAATTACAGGGCTTTTACTCTCCATCCTCAACCTCGTAGTGTTGTTCTTCCATTTTGAGCTTCAAAAGAAAAGATTTCATTTTAACCTCCCAGACCTCAAGGGGAAAGCAATTGCAAGTAAAGAGATCGTGGATACGAGTAAGAAAATTTTCTTGACACCAAATGGGAAGTTCACCACGTTATCAACTTCAATTCTTACGTTTCTGTTTGGAGTAACAGAAGGGATACCTTTTGTAGTCACTCTTGCCATTGGTTATTGGAATAAGAAGATGCTATTTGGCAAGGCCACTGTTCAAGAAACCTTGGCTTGTCTCACCATGAATTCAGTCACAACTGTCTGTATTGATAAAAGTGGTTGGCGATCAGTAAACTCAGAGGCAGCTGACTCGACAAAAAGAGAAATAGAAGCTTGGATAAATGCTGGAGTTAATATCATACTGGTTTCAGAAGATGATGTCTCAATATTGGAAGACATAGCTTGCAAGTGTGGACTACTTCTCAATGCAGATAAATTGAAGCTCGAGGCTAAAGATTTTCAAAATTACATCAACGAAAAGCAGATGGATGAAGTGGATAAAATCATCTTAATGGGAAGTTTAACCCCTTCTGACAAGCTCCTTCTAGTGCAATGTTTGAAGAAAAAAGGTCACACAGTAGCAATGGTTGGAATTAAAACAAATGTGATTCCAGCACTAAAGGAAGCTGATGTAGGGATCACTATACAGACTTTTAGCAGGGAAATGGTTAGGCAAAGTTCTGACATCATCATCGTGGATGGAAATCTCAGTTTCTTGGACAGTCTTGTCACTCTTGTCAGATGCGGAAGATGTATTTATGACAATATTCGCAAGTATATGCAACTTGGGCTCACCATGAATATATCAGGGTTGTTGATAACCTTTATCACGACCACGATTTACGGATATTCTCCAATTACAACCATCCAATTAGTCTGGGCAAACTTTGTTGTGACTCTTCTTGGTGGCCTTGGATTATTGACAGAGCCACCATCAAAGAAACTGATGGAAAAGCCACCATTGGGAAAAACTGAACCACTTATCAACATGACCATGTGGACTAACGTTGTCATCCAAGCTCTGTATCAACTTGGCGTCTTAGTGACATGCCAGTTCAAAGGGCAAACCATCATTGGCATTAATAAGAAGGATAGTAATACCATTATCTTCAATATTTTTGTCCTCTGCCAAGTCTGTAACATTATTAATGCAAGACAAGTGGGGACTAAGAATGTGCTTCAGCACTTTCCTCGTAACCCCTTGTTTTTGTTGGCTGTGGGTGCTATTCTGTTGCTACAGGTGGCTTTTATTGAAATTTCACATATTCTGGTAGCCGATGCAAAGTTGACTTGGATTCAGTGGTTCATTTGCCTTTCAGTTGGGATGGTTTCAAGGGTTATTAATTGTCTATTGATTGGTTTACAAAGTGCATGCACTTCTTGATAAGCAGGACAACGTGTCGTGCATCACTGAATGACAAGGGACTTGCTGTGTACGTACATATTGAAATCTTTCATTATCGATCTGTTGAAGCTAGCTTCGAGTTGTGCTGCACATTAGAAGAAGCTATTAAAAGTTTGTAACTTTTATTACGTGTGATTGGTTTTGGCTGTTATTACTGGTGTTAGTTCGAGAGTCAAGATTCTGTCGAAACTATAGATAATGTAATGGTTATATGTTGTTTAATATAAATTCTATTGATGTGTATTTCAGTATTTATATGTACTTCATCTCTTGAATATATGACCAGTATTTTGAATCTATTCTCTCATGTTTCACACATCTCACTGAGTTTAAATAATAAGTTGGGAATATTTAAATAAGGCTTGGAATGCTTACAAGTCCATGAGAGTTCATGAGAGATATGTAATGCACAATCTAAATTACAACTTATTGCGTCTACAATTACAAAAAAAGATGTTCCTAACATTACTAAACAAGTATAAAGGTAATTATTGTCCTCAACTTTCTTAACAGATTTGTTAATTGTTAGGAAAAGCTAGCATTTGTTAAGACCATGTTTCAATTTATAGAGTCCACAATGTTCATAACACCTCACAAGTGTTAGCATACTAGGACCTTATATTGAACCGAAAACTTTCAATCTTATAGATTTATTCATATTTAAGAATACTCTGCCTTTGCCCAATATTACGAAAGACAATGTTACGAAAGATAATTGTAAAGGTGTAATTTAATAGTTTATACTAGATTGCCCATAATAGGGATTTTTTTTAGAGTTTCAAAATTTTCTTAAGATCTCTGAGTAAAAGAATTGACATTATATCTGAAACTACATCTATATAACATAAACAAATGACACACTCTTACCAAGATTGGCAAAAGATAATGCTTACATATTAGGTAATTATAGGTTTATATTAATGTACTAGTAATGTAAATCTTACATTATAGTTTAAATAAATAGGTACAATAATGTGAATCTTACATTTTCTTTAAATATTTACTATATAATGAAAACAAAATCTACATAACATGCTTTTATTTTGTTGATCTTTAAGAATATCATGCATTCTGGTCTAAGTTAATCACATTTTAGAGGATATCATCATTTACATTATTGAATCATTAATCTTGGTATGAGGCCAATAATATCAATTCAAGAGGATTTTAATCCGATTCTTTTTTGCTAAGTATGACTAAGACCCATTGCTTTATCCTATTTTGACAACTTGTCACATCTACTTTACTTCCGAAGTTTTCTTTCAATTTTTTGCTTTGGGTAAGTACTTCCACTATAGTTTTATCAGTTGACAATGATTAAGGCTCTAATCTAGCCAAACCAAGCCAAACATTGAGTTAATCATATTTTAGCGGATATGATCATATACATAATTGAATCATTAACCTTGGTATGAGGCCAATAATATCAATTCAAGAGGATTTTAGTCCGATTCTTTTTTGCTAAGTATGACTAACAAACAATTGCACTCATTGCCTTATCCCATTTTGACAACTTAACACATCTATAATTTTAAAGTTTTTTTTTTTGGGGTAAGTACTTCCATTACAGTGTTATTTGTTGACAATGATTAGGGCTCTAATCTAGCCAAACCAAGCCAAATATTGAGTTAATTATCAAACTTGACTTGACAAGATTAATGAGGTATTCAAACTCTGCTTGAGCTTGATGCAAGCTTGCTCATATATGTTGAATATATGAGCACCTTCTAGTGTAGCTTGCTAAGAGCAACCACTGATAATGCCAAAAATGCTCAATTTTGCACATTTTAATCCAAAAAACACCTCCATCAGTCTGTGTAAAAATGTGCAAATATATACCATGGTTGTGTAAATGAATAGTAACCGTGCATATATACACGGTTACTGTTCATGTATAAATGATTTTTTTAATTCTTTTTTTCTCTCTCCTCTATCAAACTACTTCTCTTCCCCAATATTTACAACAACCCAGCACGCCAAAATAAGAAGGAAGAAGAAAATAACCACCCAACCACCAAACCCAGTGCCACCACCAAAGACCGCAACCTAGCACAAAAAATTAACCCAAAATCAACAAAAAATTAACCCAAAATCAATGGAAAAACAGTTAGAAGATCCAACTCAAAATCAAGACAAACCCATCGGTAAACCCAACCCAAAAATAGTCCAAACCCACCAGAAAACCCAGCCCAAAATCATCACGGACATATCACAAAATCATCAAAATTGTTCTAAATCTAGATCCAAATTCATCAAACCCATATACAAATTTATATAAATAATCAAACCGAAATTGAAAAAAGAAGAAGGAGAAGAAGAAGAAAGAAAGATGTTGAAGAAGAGGAAGAAAAAACCCAAACCGAAATTTTGCTTTCTTCGCCCAAAATCACTGCCCTTAATCAAACCCAACCTAAAATCATCATCTATAATAAAAGCATAAGACTCAAATTGTAAAAGAAGAAGAGGAAAGAAAAAGATTCCCAAAAAAAAAGAAAAAAGAAGGAGAAGAAAGAGAGGTGAAGATAGAGATAAGGACTAAAGAATGGAGTGTATTATGACTCAGAGAAAAAAGAATGGGGGGGGGGGGGGGGGGTTGGTGGGAAATAATAGAAAAAGGGAGGATAAATATTATTTTAATAAAAAAAGTATGTATAATAGATAAACTGATGTAGTTGTTTTGTAAAAGTGACGGTATAATATAGAAAAAGAAAGTTTTTTTTTTTTTTTTTTTTAGTGTAAAATAGACAATCTTTTAGATAGAATGATGCGGTTGCTCTAAAATTTAATCATAAAGCTTGAACCATACTTGGCTTGGCTTGCTCTATTAATCAATTCAAAATCTTAAGCTCAAATCAAGTCAATACCCAATAAAAAATAATCAAGTTTTGTCCATCTAAGTAACACCATTTCTTGATTCAACGACAAAGGAAGCATACAAAAACAGTTCCACACCATCACCAACCACCTGGACACTAACTTACAAACTAAAACCCAATTCAAAAGTGCAAATAACCAAATAACAATAACGATAAATCTTTATTAAAGTACAAGCACAAGCCTACATCTCATACCTCCTTTAAATCCCCACCATTCCCATATTTCTAACAATTTCCCAGAAAAAAAAAATATTAACAAGAGCATGCAAGTGGGAAGAAATAAAGTTTTAAATGTTGAGGGAATAAATAAAAATTAAATAGGACAATCTACACTAGGTTTCTCTCACCCTTGAAACAAAAGCCTCAAAGTGTATGTATTGTAAAATGCAAATGCATGTACAAGAAACTAAAATGATAACAAAAAATAATTACATGCACGAGGGACAAAGCACTTGTGGCTTATGGAAATGAGAGTGAGCGAGATCGGTGAGCATACTCCACTGATGTGACCTACGGGCCTGAGTGAGAAGCTTAAAGAGCTTGGCTGGGCTAGAGAGAGAGTGTGCGTGTGTGCTTTGAATTGCTTGATAAGGTCTCTTAAGAGCCAAGGATAAATATGGACCATAATTTGATGACTCAATGAAGCAATAGGGGCCTTACGTTTAGATATTTTGGTGGTTTCTGACGGTGGCACTGCCAATGGCAATCATTGTAATTTCGTCTGCCTTTCAGTGGCAGAAAAGACAAAAGAGTTCGACCTGACTTCGGCTCAGCTCCTCAAACACCCGCTGGCTTTAGCCGCTTACGTCCCCAAAGAAGCCGCGCTCTTTGGCGCCAGTGCCATAGCTGGCACAGCCGCCAAGACCTTCACGGCTCTGCTCGAATGTATCAAGCTTCTTATGCAGGTAAGGTTTGTCACATTTTTTTAAAAAAATTTTCTTTGTAATTCAATTTTGTACAAAATTTGTTGTACAGTAAAAAATTATGTGTACTCTAGTTAGTTACAATTGTAGTTAAAGATATTGTAACTATAGATTTTTTTTTTTTTTTTTTTTGAATTTCCTTTTAATGAAAGGATGGAGTTACTGTTTCATTTATAAGGGGTTGTGCTTTAGGCTGTGTTGTTGTGTTCTTGTTGTATAGTATGCTTTGAATTTCTAGGTAAGATTAAAATTTATGGGGCAAAGAGAATTATGGATTAATGGTATATATTGGTGTGTGTTGTAATGTCCAAATGGGATTTGAATTTCCAGTTCAATTTGGGGTTTTCATTAGTTGTTTGAAATGAATTGTAGTCTTGTTGCAGACTCATGGGGTGTGGGTCGGGCAGCAAAGTGCTAAGAAAGCAATTGGCTACGTAAAGAGATATAGGCACAAGTTTACGCATGTCTCAAGATCAGCAAAACTATTTACTAATCATTCATGACAAGTTTGAAGATCTATTTACAATAATCACATAGATGCTAATATGTTTCCCACAAAGATACAAGTGCATACAGAACAAGCTAAGCTAATTAATGCACAAAGCCATTAGTACGGAGGTACAAGGCTAAACATGTATGTGACAATACATAACATTGCCGATAAAACTTTTTGGATTTTATACTTTTTATGTGTTTTTGGATTTTTGACTCGAAGTAAGTAAAGAATGATAAAAAACAACAAACAACCAAAGCTTTTAAACAACAAAAACAATAAAAACATGCTTCCAACAAATTAGTGTGTGCTTTACTCAATTAGGACCAATTCAAGATAGATATGTAAGACACACAACATACATGAGATTCAAGGAATGATACCGACACTAATAGTCTTATAGAGCGATTCGAACCCAGGACCATTGAGAGGTTTGGTGAAGATGTCCGCCTTTTGGTTCTTTGTGTGGATGAATTCAAGACATACGATTTTATCTTCCACCAAATCACGGATGAAGTGATAGCGAATATTTATGTGCTGAATAGGATTCTTGGAAAGATTTATGGCACTAATGTTGTCACAAAACACACTATCGTTTCTTGAGGAATCCCATAGTCATGAAGAAGTTTCTTCATCCAAAGAAGTTATGTACAACAACTCCCAGCAGTTATATACTCGGCTTTAGTTGTATATAGAGATACCGAGTTCTGCTTCTTACTCATCCATGATACAAGGTTGTTTCCGAGATAGAAACATTTGTTCGAAGTGCTCTTTCAGTCATCAGCACTTCCTGCCCAATCTGCATCCGAGTAACCGGCTAGACAATCATTAGAGTCTTTTGAGTACCATAGACCATACTCGGGAGTGCCATTAATATATATAGCATCTGATTCTTTTCATAGCCATCAAGTGAGACTTCTTCGGAGCTGCTTGATAATGAGCACATACTCTCACACTAAATGCAATGTCTGACCTGCTTGCAGTGAGATATAGAAGACTTCCAATGATGCTCCTATACAAAGTTGGACTTACTTCTACCCTAGAAGAATCAAGACTAAGCTTGGTAGATGAACTCATAGAGTGAAGGCATGCTTTTTGGAATCTAGTCCAAACTTCTTGACAAGATTTCTAGCATATTTTTCTTGAGAGATGAATATACCATTCTTCCTTCGTTTAACTTGAAGACCCAAGAAAAATGTAAGTTCCCCCCACCATACTCATTTCGAATTCTTTCTTCATTTCTTCAGTAAACTCTATAGCACAGGCGTCTATGGTGGCTCCAAACACTATGTCGACAACATACACTTGAGCTATAAGAAGACAGTTCTCATATTTCTTCACAAACAAGGTCTGGTCGGCATACCCTCTTTTAAATCCTCTATCCAAGAGATAATTTGTAAGCTGATCATACCATACTCTAGGTGCTTGTTTCAATCCATAGAGTGCCTTCTTCAATCTCAAAACATGATCCGGGAAGTGAGGATCTTGGAAACCTTTGGGTTGTTCAACAAAGACTTTTTCATTAAGGAACCCATTGAGAAAGGCACATTTCACATCCATTTGGTAGAATTTGAAATCCATAATACATGCAATGGACAAAAGGATGTGAATAGACTCAAGTCTAGCTACAGGAGTAAAGGATTCATCAAAATCTACACCTTCCACTTGAGTGTAACCTTAAGCCACCAATCGAGACTTATTTCTTATTATCTCACCATCCTCATCGGTCTTATTTTTGAAAATCCATTTGGTGTTTATGACATGAGTGTCTTTGGGCCTTGGGACAAGTCCACATACATCATTCCTGACAAATTGATTAAGTTCTTCATGCATTGACTCCACCCAATTCTAATCTTGAAGAACTTCTTCTACCCTTTTTGGCTCAAATTGAGCAAGGTAGTAATGATAAGTCATATGGTTTGCAAGAAGTGTGCTCCCTTTTCTAAGACGTAGACCTTCATCTAGAGAACCGATAATGTTACTTTCCGGATGATTTTTAACCACTCTAGATGATGGCCTCTTTGAGGTGGACACTTCATCATTCCGGGAGATAGAAGGATGAATTTCCGGAAGGGTGAGAGGGCTTGAGGATCTAGACAATGATCTTGTCTCCATTCTAGAATTCACAAGAGTAGATTCTCTTTCTGGTGAACATTCTTCCATTTCAACATCTTGGGCTTCAATCTCAACAATAGTTTTTTTTTAAGCTTGTTCCTTCTCCACTATCATCATTTGCTACTTTTGTTATGGCATCATCAATGACCACATTGATGGACTCCATCACTATTTTTGTTCTCTTGTTAAAGACTCTATATGCCCGACTAGTGGTTGAGTACCCGTGAAAGATACCTTCATCATTTTTTGCATCAAATTTTTCAAGGTTCTCCCGATCATTTAGAATGTAACACTTATTGCCATTCCAAGATTCAGAAGTATTTCACTTTTGGCTTCTTCTCATTCCAAATTTCATATGTGGTCTTCTTTGTTCCTGTTCGGAAGAATATTCTATTACCAATGTGACATGAGGAGTTCACGACTTCCCTCCAAAACTTTTAAGGAATTTGCATGTTGAGTAGCATAACTCTTGCCATTTCTTGAATCACCCGATTCTTCCTTTCAATCATCCCATTTTGTTGTGGAGTTTTAGGAGCTGAAAACTCTTTCTTGATTCCATTCTTCTTACAAAAAGACTCAAATATTGCATTTTCAAACTCCTTGCTGCGGTCATTTTTTATCTTGACAATTGGTGCACCTTTCTCGTTTTGAAGCCTCTTACAAAGATTCTCCATCTTCTCAAATGCTTCCGATTTCTCTCTAAGAAATTTCATCCATGTGTATCTTGAGAAATCATCGACAATGACCATAATATACCGTTTTTCTCCTAAGCTTTTTGTTCTTGTGGGCCCCATTAAATCAACATGGAGAAGCTCTAAGCAACGTGATGTAGAGATCACATTCACCTTTTGATGATTCGCCTTTGTTTGTTTTCCCATTTGACAAGCGCCATAAAAGGTCTTTTCCACCTTTCCGAATTTTGGGAGCCCTACAACGGCTTCAAGTTTGGACACTTTTGCCACTTGTTTGAAGTTTGCATGGCTGAATCTTTGATGTCAAAGTTCCAACACATCAACTCGGGCACTCCTACAAGAGATATTTGGTGTAGGAACTACTCCATAACAATTGTCGGTAGTCTTATATCCCTCCAAGACTTGAATCCCTACTTCATTTATGATCACATACCCCTTCTTTGAGAATTGAACAAGAAAGTCCTCATCACATAATTGAGTGATGCTCAAGAGATTCGCCTTAAGCCCTTTGATATATAGAACATCTTTCAATAGAGGTAGCCCTGGTATCTCAATAGTTTCTTTGCCAAGAACTTGAGCATGACTTTCATCCCCAAATGTTACATAATCGCCAACCTTCTCTTTGAGAGACTTAAATAGTGATTTATCTCTTGTCATATGACGAGAGCATCTACTATCAAGATACCATAAACAAGAATTAAATACTTTCAAAGAGGTGTGCACAAACAAGCAGGCATGAGATAAGCACTCTTGACCTTTAAAAAGAAAATCATCTTCATTTTCTATTCTCTTACTAGATTGAATTCTCTTTTTAAGGCGATCAACCTTGTTACATAATATTCTATTTCTTCTTTTATACTTCTTAATCAATGAATTTGACTCATATAGACTATTCTTTTATACTTTAGCATATGAACAAACATTCTAGCATGTTTCTTTGTTTTTTAAAACTCTAGGAGTTCATTGTTAGGACAATCTTTAAAAATACTCATAGAGTCATTATCACAAACATTTACACCACAATTCAACATGGCCTTTTCCATAGCCTCATCCATAGCTATAAGGGGTCTAGGATCACACTAAGGATATAGAAATCCATCAAAGTGTACCCGCTCTGATACCAATTGAAAACTCACTTAGGTGTAAAACACTTGTAAATGTTTAGACCCCCAAATACAAATTATCCAATACAAGCTTATATTCAAACAATGTATGTGCAGAATATGAAATATAAGCAATACCCAAATATGTAAACTACTTTAAGCCATATTTTAATCACAACTCAATAGCAATTAAAAGCAAAGAGTAAGGGATAAAGAGAATCAAACACAAGATAACATCGGCACGTGTTATCGAAGAGGATACTGAAGAACTCGGTGAAAAACTTCTTCGCCGCCTTCCAAGCGATAAATGATCCACTAGAAAATTAGTTAGGATACATGAATAGTAATAAATCCTCCAAGCCTAATCTACTCGATGCACCTAAGCCCTCCAAGTTTCTTGCTTCAACAAGAACCTTGCTTCAACAGGGTTACGCCTAATGTCACACCCCAAACCCGATACCCAGATTTGTGACCATGACCAGCATGCTAATATCAAGCTTAAACATGATATTAACAAGAACCAACTTAATTTTTACAAAACTTTTACAAAAGCTTCCCTCTTTCTTATCATTCTTGTTTCTTTACTTTTTGATATGACTTTTCACTTGACATTCAGAGTATCTACACTGTACTCAAAGAATTATATAATCCACTAGTTACTCCAATTCTAAATTTCACATAATACATCTCTTAATACTTTAAGGTACACAACTTTCATTAGATCCTAAAATACACAATACTACAAAACTAACATCAAATTTCTAATTTGGAATCTATATATTTAAAACTAAAACTAGCTCCTTCCAAAACTTGACTAAGGCTCTGTCACGCTCCAAACCCGATACTCAGATTTGTGACCATGACCGGCATGCTAATACCAAGCCTAAGCCTGATATTAACACGAACCAACTTAAACTTTTAACAAAACTTTCACAAAGGCTTCCCTCTTTCTTATCATCTTTGTTTCTTTACTCAAATGGTATAATTTTTCCTGTGACATTCAGAGCATCTATACTGAACTCAAAGAATAACATAATCCTCTAATTACTCAAATTCTAAATCTCACATAATACATCTCTTATTGCTTTAAAGTACACAACCTTCATTAGATCCTAAAATACATAATATTACAGACTAACATCAAATTGCTAATTTAGAATCTATACATTTAAAAATTTAAAACTAGCTCCTTCCAAACTCGACTATGGTTCCCTCTGCTCCAAATAAACCTGTTAACTGAAAGAGTGGAAGGGGTGAGCTACACAGCTCAGTAAAGGTAAGATATATGAGAATTCAATAAGGATGCATGTAAATCCATTAATTTCACTTTATTAACGTTCGGATAGGAGAACATCATTTCATGCATAGTATTTTATACTATTTATAATAATAGCTTGTACGTTTTTCGTAGAAAAATAGTTGTTCTCCCTTTCCTTATCAGAATAATTTTATCAAAGCCTTCTAGATTGAATTCCTTTCATTTCTTACAAAGTCACCGTATATATTTTTATTACAAAATAATCATTTAACTTAAATTGGATAATCGGTAACTTTGTCTTAAACTGGAAGCATCTTAAATAATAATAAAACTTTCCTTCATAAACTTCTTCTTATAAAATATTATAACTTTCATAATCATAAAACTTAACATTTCATAAAGAACAACATATATCTGATAACTTCTTAACATAAACTTGTACTTTCTTCAGAAACTTTATCTTTATAGCATAACAGAATTTTAGAAACTTTTATCTTTAATGAACAGCTTTCTTTTTATCAGAAACTTCTTCTTTTCATGAGAGCTTTTAACTTTTCACCATGCATTTAAACAAAATAATTCTCTCATGATTAATAACATAACATAATATAGCTGTTCATAAATAGCTTGTTGGTTAGTCCATATCTGATAAGTCTGTACTTATTTGGGAGGCTTCTAGCACCACAGTGCTAGGCATCCAGCATCCCCCACAATGCCAGGTATTCCCGGGATTACATCATAATACATATCTTCCAACCATGGGGGTAGGTTGGCTTCCCCCAAGTTGGCCGTAACCAACAAGGGCGGGTACAGCAGAGCCAGTCCCACTTAATGGCCAATCATATAACGTTTTCCATGGAAAGCCAGTAATTAACCCCTACTGGCAGAGTTCAGATCACCAGAGAATATAACCCGAAAACATTTCATACTTATACATCGTACTGAATTTTCTTATTTTGCATAACGTTTCATAATAGAAGCATTTCCATTGTCTTCTTTAATCATAATGTTCGTGGAATCAATAACAGCATCAATATGCTTAAATCATATAGACATATACATAAGGTTTCGAAAGCATCACGAACATATCTTTTTCTAATAATGCTTACATGCCATATCTCTAATCAAAAACATTTTAATGCATAATATACTTTAAAATAACCTGATGACTTACCAAATGCCCATATAACTTATCCCTTACCTGAAAGCAGAGGAACCGAGAGCCTAAAGTCGAAGGAGCTTAGACCTGACGACTGGTAACACCTAAACCAAAATATCAAAGCTTATTACTATCCATTACTCCTTAACATAAACTTACACATTCATCTCAAAGCCTATCTCTCATAATCAAAGAAATCCTAATCCCACCTCAAAGAGGTTCCCACAAACACAAAATACATTCATCAAACGTCATTATGTACCAATCATAGAGAAACCAACATTCTCACATTAATAGCATATCTCTAGAAGAGACAACTTCATTTCGAAAGGTACTTTGAGCTTAAGGCAATAATGCATGCATAAAACATGAACTCTTTTAAGCATTATCATGTAACCATAAACACTCTTAAGGAGACATACAACATGTTCAACAAAACAGCTTCATAAATACAACCGTTGAATGGTTTAGAAACCCTCCTTTAGGGTACTAAACCTTGAACCAAGTTATACAAAAATTAATCTATGATTTAGAAATATCATATGATGAGCATAATAAATTATAGCTCAAAACATTCAACCTAGCTTGAGAATTAAATCTACAAAGTCAGAGTTATCCTACCCTGTTTACTGCTCATTACAGCAGCAAAAGCCCCATTTGTAAAATACGAATGGGCTCTCCAAACACACCCAAATGGCATGAAATTTTACAGAACTACTCCCATGTATGTCTATTATACACCATAAAAATTTCATAGTCAAAGCATAAAACCATGATTTATTAAAAATCATACAAGACAATGTGTTCAAATCTGTCCTGACAGAAACTCATGCAAATTAGAAATTAAATCATTATTTTTATGTTCATCCAAATGCTGTGATACCAATTCCATAACAACCGTATATGTCTTAGCTTTCATAGAAAATAACCCTAGCATCCAAATTCACTATATACAATTTAATACATATTTTTCTTGTTGTAAACATCAAATCTGTCACAGAGACAGCTTCAGTACATATTATTACAAAATCATCAACAAATAGCAATAGGCCTTAATTTCATTTGGGTATTTTTATACTTATACAATACATATTGAAATACCCTAATCAGCACCCAATAGACCATAACACCATCAACTTTCAAATTACTAAAATAGAATCACAAGATTAGCTTCTAAAATCAGAACAGAGAACAAAGAAGGAAAATAAACAAAACAATTATACTATCAAAACACCCAAAAACATATGAGGTTTAATTTACTTACCCACACACTTTGAAGATGAAACCTTAGTGTTTAGGCTCTTAATTTCATCTTTAGAGAGGAATATTTTGTCTTGGTGAGAGAGGGAGGGCTGTTGCCGTGTAAGAACAAAGAGAGAAGGAAACAAAGGAGCAAAGAAAAGATGAACTAAGGAGCTGTTCTGGAGCAGCAAAGAAGATAAGAGAAGTGGACCTTTTGGGGTGTTGGACCCGTGGGAAAGAAAGGGAGAAAGGTCTTGACTATTCTAGTTGCTTTGAGAGAGTAGAAAGAAGAAATGAGATGAGCCTTATCTTCCTTTTAATGTGTGGACCCGTTGGTTTGACAAAAGATACACAAGAGAGCTTCCTAGCTCTTTCCTTAAGAGAAAAAGAGGCAAAGTGAATGAGGAATTCAGATTTTTGCTTGGACCCGTATGAAATGGAGAGGTAAATAGTTTCTTGGAAGTTCTATTTGCTTGAGAAAGTCAAAGAAGGAATAAGGTGGCACTTGGTGATTGCATGGCCAAGTCTTGGTCTTTGGAGTTGGCTTTACTTGTGTTGAATTCTCATTGGTTGCATGTGAGTGAAATATCTACTATCACAATCCCATGCATCATGTTTAATTAAAACACTTACAACTATATCTATATATATATATATATATCATAACTTAGCCACTTAATTAAACACCAACAACTATATATCTAATAACTTAAATTGCTTAATATAATTTTGTACATACTTACTTAATATATATACATAATACAATTAGTCATTAAATTATTTATAACCATTACAATTCTTATTCAAAAGTATTATAAAATAATACTTTTATTAAATACTCTTGAAAGTGGCTTAAAATAATAATTTATCATTTAAACACATAGTAAGTGACTTAAAATAATAATTACCTATTTAAACACATAGTTTAACTATTAATTTGGGGTCGGGGTGTTACAGGCTCCCTCTGCTCCAAATTAAAACTTGTTGACTGAAAGAGTGGAAGGGGTGAGTTACACAGCTTAGTAAAAGTAAGATACATGAGAATTTAATAAGGATGCATGTAAATCAATTTATTTCATTTTACAAATATTTAAATAAGAGAACATCTTTTTATGCATAATATTTTATACTATTTATAATAATAACTTATACGCTCTTCGTAAGAAAATAAATGTTCTCCATTTTCTTATTAGAATAATTTTACCAAAACCTTTCAAATTGAATTTCTTTCATTTCTTACAAAGTCACCATATATACTTTCATTACAAAATAATCATTTTAACTTAAATCAGATAATCGGTAACTTTATCCTAAACTAGAAGCATCTTAAAGAATAATAAAACTTCTCTTCATAAACTTCTTCTCGTAAAATATTATAACTTTCGTAATTATAAATCTTAACGTTTCATAAAGAAAAACAGATATCTGATAACTTCTTAACATAACTTGTACTTTTATCAGAAACTTTATCTTTTTATTGCACAACAGAATTTCAGAAACTTTTATCTTTAATGAACAGCTTTCTTTTCATCAAAAACTTCTTTTTTTCATGAGAGCTTTTAACTTTTCATAATGCATTTAAACAAAATCATTCGCTCATGATTAATAACATAATATAGTTGTTCATAAATGACTTATTGGTTAGTCTGTATCTGATAAATCTGTACTTATTTGGGAGGTTTCTAGCATCATGGTGCTAGGCATCTAGTATTCCCCATAATGCCAGGTATTCCTGAAATCACATCATAATACATATTTTCATCCATGGGGGTCGGTTGACTTCCTCCACAAGTTGGCTGTAACCAACAAGAGCGGGTACAGTAGAGCCAATCCCACTTTAATGGCCAATCAGATAGCATTTTTCATGGCAAGTCAGTAATTAACTCCTACTAGCAGAGTTCAGATTACTAGAGAACATAACCCGAAAAACTTTCATACTTATACATCATACTGAAATTCATAATTTGCATTACATTTCACAATAATAGTATTTCCATTGTTTTCTTTAAACATCATGTTTGTGGAATTAGAAATAGTATTAATATGCTTAAATCATATGCATAAGGTTTCGAAAGCTTACGAACATATCTTTGTTTGAAACATGCTTACATGCCATATCTCTAATCAAAAACCTTCTAATACATAATACATTTTAAAATAGTCTTATGACTTACCAAATGCTCATATAACTTATCTCTTACTTGAAAGCAGAGGAAGCGAGAGCCTAAAGTCGAAGAAGCTTAGACTTGAGTATTGGTAACACCTAAACTAAATATCAAAGCTTATTACTATCAATTACTCTTTATCATAAACTTACACATTCATCTCAAAGCCTATATCTTAGAATCAAAGAGATCCTAATCCCACCTCAAAGAGGTTTCCCAAACACAAAATACATTCATCAACACCATGATGTACCAAACTAAAGAGAAACCCACATTCTCATATTCATGTCATATCTCCAAAAGAGCCAACTTCATTTCAAAAGGTGCTTTAAGATTAGGGCAATAATGCATGCATAAATATAAAATCCTTTAAGCATGGTCATGTAACCATATGCAGTCACATGACAACATACAGCATGTTGAACAAAATAGCTTCATAATTACAACTGTCGCATGGTTTAGAACCCCTCATTTGAGTACTAAACCACAAACCAAGTTACACAAAATTAATCTATGATCTAGACATACCAAAAGATAAGCATATTAAATTATAGCTCAAAATATTCACCCTAACTTTGGAATTAAATTCTCAAAGTCAGAGTTATCATTTACTGTTTGCTGCTCATTTCAGTAGCACATGCCTCATTTGTAAAATACAAATGGGCTATCTATACACATCCAAATATCATGTAATTTTACAGAACTACGCCCCTGGATGTCTAGTATATACCATAAAAATTTCGGAGTCAAAGCATAAAACCATAATTTACTAAAAATCATACAATACAGCATACTCAGATCTGTCATAACAGAATTTCATGCAACTTAGAAATTAAACCATTATTTTTATATCGATCCAATGGCTGTGAGATCACTTCCATTAGAACCATACATGTCTCAGAATTCCTAAGAACTACTCCTAGTATCCAAATTCACTGTATACAATTTAATACATAATTTATCATGCATAAACACAGAATCTGTCACAGTAACAGTTTTGCAACATTTTTTTCTTGTAAATTCACAAACAATTATCAAACGATGATATTTTCATATGGGGATTTTTATTCACTCATTAGACATGTTAGAAAACACTTATATACAGTCATTTAACAATTTATAGCAAAATTAAATACAACAAAAAATCTCAGCACTAACATCAAAAGTACTCATCCTAACTCTTTTCTTACTTCCTTAATCATATACAATCATTAAGTAGTAAAAACCCTAATCTACCTTCAACAAATCACCAACATAGTTTCAAAGCTTTTTAAAACAACACACACACACATATATATATATAGAGAGAGAGAGAGACTTACAAATTCATGATTTCCTAATTTTACAAACCACAAATACCGTTACTAAAAATTCCTTGAAGAAATCATGGATTCTAAGATGAGAGTAGCTAAAACCCTTACTAAGTTTCTGGTTCTTGAGGGAAATAGACATAGAATCCCTCTTGCATGAAAGGATTTCCTTTTCCTAGTGGCTAGATCCAGAAGTATGAGAGGCAGAGAGCTTGAGAGAGTTTTCTTTGAGTTTTCTAGTTTCTTTGAGAGAATATAAAGAAGAAATGAGATGGAGCTTTATCTTTCTTTTGGTGTGTGAACCCGTAGACTTGAGAGAAGACTTAAGAGAGTTTCCTAGTTCTTTCCTTAAGAGAAAAGAGAGTAAAGTGAGGTGAGGAAATTCTAATTTGTGTTTACCTGTGGGAATAGAGAGGCTTCTTGGATATTCTAGTTGCTTGAGAAAGTCAAAGAAGAAATGAGGTGGAACTTGGTGATTGCATGGCCGGCCAAGTCTTGGTCTTTGGGTTTGTCAACATGCATGATGCTTTGGCATTACTTGTGTTGAATTCTCATTGGTTGCATGTGTGGGTGGAATTACAACTACACTATCTCATGCATCATGCTTAATTAAAACACTAACTATGTATCTAATAACTTAAACCACTTGATATAATTTTGTACATATACTAAGTATATATTTATAATACAAATAGCCATTCAATTATTTATAATCTTTACAATTCTTATTCAAAGGTATTATAAAATAATATGTTTATTAAATACTCTTCTATTAATTATAGAAAGAAAGTGGCTTAAAATAGTAATTCCACTCACACATAGTTTAATTATAAAGTTGGATCGGGGTGTTACACCTAACGTTGTCTTCTCTAGCTTACTGGATCCCGCAATTAGCCCATTGCATTAATTAATGTGAATTGGTTCTCTCTTGAACTGCTTCCCAAACACTAAGAACCTTCTCACTGCTATAAATTTGGTGAGATAAAGATTTGGCTTAAGATCCTCTCATGGGTATGACAATGAAGAGGGTGAGAGTAGAGGAATTTGAAGAATCAAATGTATAAGATTGTGGATGAATTAATCTTCTTGTTCTCTAGGGTTTCTCTATCAAAATTTTCTCTGGAAGCTCTTTATATTTTGTGGGTATAAGGGTATTTATAAATATTAGATGGAATGTGAAAATTCAGTTTTCAGCAAAACAGGGTGCATTGGCGACTCACTTCATGACTAGGATGAGTCGCGAGTTCCAGTTGCCAGTTATCAGACTGTACTTTTTGTCTTGTAGTGATCCAGCTGTCCTGACCCTTCAACTTCTTGCATGCTCTACACGAGTGCTACATTCTGGCAAGTCACTACTCGCAAGTTAGTCGCGAGATCCAGTCGCGAGTTGCGCCTCTTGATGTACACACTTGATCAATTCTTCACGCTCTCTCACATACAACTTTTACATTATTCCCACCTAAACACAAGGTTTTTAAATACTAAATTACAAACAAATTTGGCACGGAATAAAGCCAACACATAGTTGAATAATTCAATTTTACAAAAACACTTTTCATCCTTTATGTTTAGGATAGTCCACAATTCCTCTCTAAATTTTAAAATTAAGCAAATTTTCCCTTAATATTTTGGAAAATAGCAAATTTGTCATATTGTTGTTCTCTTAGTTAAACCTTAATGAAAATTAATGATTCTTAAAATATTTCATTGTGTAATGTCTAAAATACCTCCACTAAATTTTAATATCTCAAAAATTTTCTTCACGTACTTTAAGTTTTAAATGGTAATAATGCTTAGAAAGTTGGAATGATGATATAAGATGTTTTATTTATTACTTAGAGAATATTGATTTTCTCAATTTAAATATTTGAAACTTATAATTTATTTAATGGAAAATTCGATGACATATGCCTTTTGTTATTTTTTTTAAAATTTTTTTTCCTTCCTAAAATGGGTGTTCATTAAAAACTAAGTAAACTAAATATTGCACCTAGACTCATGTAGAATGATAAAGAAAAAAGTATGAATGACAAAATTTTTCATTGTGTATGGTTAAAGGTATTTGATGAAGAGTTTCAATTGGAGCATATGACATCATTCATTAAGAAAGTTTAAATATTGTGACATGTCTTAGTAAAAATCAATTGCTTATTGTTTGAAGATGATGATATTCATTAACATTCTTAGAAGTTTTTAGTGAGTAGATATTGTCTTTAGTAAGTAGGTACTAAAAAACTATTATAGTAAAATAGATATTTACATGTTAAATAGCTAACATAACTTTGTGTGATAAAAATTCTTATACGAATGAGATTAACTTTGTATGACATAAATTTTTTATATATAGAGATATATTTCTTCAAGTAGAAATTTTATCTTAATTTTCTCATTTAAGGGTATGTTTGGTTGGGTGAATTTTAGGGAGAATGGAAAAAAAAAAAAAAAAAGGAGAGAAAACACTTTTAATAGTTGTTTGGTGAGACCTAAATGTTTTCTCAATGACCCATCAAAACGTTTTTTCCCTCAAATGGGGGAGAAAACGGAAGAAAAAACACCATGCCGGCCAAATACCAGATTTACCCCTCCTTTTTCAGTATATCTGACTATGCATATTTTCTATGCATTGAGTTACGTTCACACTTCACACTGTTCTTTTTTTTTTTTTTTTTTTTTTTTTTTTTTTTTTTTTTTTTTTCCTTTCAACGTCTTGCCTTTTTATTTTATTTTTTTGCTGAATTCGTCTTGCATTTTTTGGCTTTTTGTTTTTCCCTTTTTTTAATCAACGGTGGTGTTATCAATTGGGGTCCTTTCACTCTTTTTTTTTTTTTATTATTTAAGAAAGCACCTCTAACTAGCTAGTGATTATTAACCGGTCAGTTTTATATCATCTCGATCTAGCAAAGACTAAAGAGTCAGTCCACTTGATCATTAAGATGTGATTGGTCTAGGTCAGGGCTTGCAAGACATTGAAATTTCTGAGGTCGATCGGTGCATGACATTGATATGATGCCCAAGACCACACTAAATCAAGTTACAATGCCAAAAAAATGCAAATACCACGATATTTACCTTTTTTTTTTTTGATAAAAAATTTAATAGAAGAATACCATGAATTTACTAGAATAATGTTACAGATATAGTTCTCTGTCCAATCATAAATGGCCATGTCATATCACTAAATTTATGTGATGCATTAAAAAAATAAAAAACCAATTAAAAATCATCATGTACTTCTTAGTAGGTCTCATTATTAATAGGAACTAGTCGCTAGGATAGTTAAATAAAAGGACAATTAACCAACATTACGTTAAGGTAAAAAAATTAGTGAGAGACTGATTTGCCTACCAAGAATTTAAAAGAAAAAAAGATTGATATAATAAAATCTAAGAAATTTAGAAATAGAAAATTGGGTTAATAATATGCATATTATAGACATTTTGCTAGTTAGCGTTTAAAAAAAAAAAGGATCTGTCATAATTAAATAAAATACAATGAGAATAAATATTTAACTTCTATGTTTTTCATTAGTTTAGAAGTGTTGTCTAACGTAGAATGTTATTGGGTTGTAAGAAAGATTTTTATAAAATGTTAATACCATATATATATGCTTATATTGTCAATGTCTTACTGCAGGTATATAGTTACTGAAACATACAAAGTAATTTACAATTCTTAAATTAATAAAGCAAAATTCCCAAAAATTATATATATACACATACTCAAAACTGATACAAACTACAAAGATAAAAACAAATCTTATTTAGTCGTATTAATAATAATATAAACAATTCAAAACATAGAACATTATCAAATTTATAACACATAATTCCATTATCTTTTACGTTGAATCCAAACAAATAATTAATTGAAATTAATCCAAACAAATAATTAATCAACCAAAAATCAAAGCTTTAATTAAGAAAACAAAAAATCACATGAACCCAAAATAAAAATTCTCAATAAAGAAAAAACATATAAGGTAAAGAATTAAGAACAACCTACTAAGACGCAAATACCAAAAACTCCAAAACTTAAACCTTCCAAATTTTATAAAATCCCAAAATTCTACTTCAAAATCAAACAAAACCCTTCAAATTCAAAAAATTCATATCTAATATACCAAATAAAAATTTACCACACCTTGGGTTGGAAGACATAGGTTGCAGCTTTGATTTTTCTCCAAAAAATAGAGATGCTTCATCTGCTGTATACAATATAAAATAATTATTAGAAATTTCAACCTAAAAACCAAACCCACAAAAACACTATCAAAATATAGAGATTAACCCAAATATTTAGAAGAAAATAAATTATAAACATAACAAAACAATAAGATAGAATGAAAATTTCAGGCACATATGAAAGCAAATAAAAAAGACAAAATCTACGTTTTTTTTTTTTTTTTTAGTTGAGTTTCTCTCCTTCTTATTTTTTTAATTTTAAAGTGAAGTTAAATTTAGGGTTTTGAGATGGTAATTGCTAGGGTTTTAAGGAGAGAAGAGAGAGTCCTACTAGGAGTCTAAATAATATAAACAATTCAAAACATGGAACATTATCCAATTTATAACACCTAATTCCATTATCTTTTACGTTGAATCTAAACAAATAATTAATTGAAATTAATCCAAACAAATAATTAATCAACCAAAAATCAACGCTTTAATAAAAAAAACAAAAAATCACATGAACCCAAATAAAAATTCTCAATAAAGCAAGAATATATAAAAATTTACCACACCTTGGGCTGGAAGACATAGGTTGCAGCTTTGATTTTTCTCCAAAAAATAGAGATGCTTCATCTGCCATATATAATATAAAATAATTATTAGAATTTCAACCCAAAAACCAAACCCATAAAAACACTATAAAAATATAGAGATTAACCCAAATACTTATAAGAAAATCAATTCTAAACATAATAAAACAATAAGATAGAATGAAAATTTCAGGCACATATGAAAGCAAATAAAAAAAGACAAAACTTACGTTTTTTTTTTTTTTTTTTTTTTTTTTTTTTTTTTTTTTAATCTTAAAGTGAAGTTGAGTTTAAGGTTTTGAGATGGTAATTGCTAGGGTTTTAAGGAGAGAAGAGATTTTGGTATTTTTATGCAAAAAACGTTATTTTAGGTCTAGGTGATTTATTTCCTTGTTTTCAGGCTCTTTTAATGTTTTTTTAGGTCAAATTTGGTTCCTATTATGGTTAGGTATTAATTAGAGCTTATTTTAAAATATATTTTCTTGTCCATCAAGTTTTATGGAGCCCTTAAATAGGCCTCCAAGTTTGTATACGTTTTTCAATATTATTGTTATAAGATATAAAATCTAAAATAAAAAGAAAAAGAAAATAGTGATGATGTGGAAAATTGTGAGAGCTTCAAAAGCTTCGATTTTATATATATATATATATATATATGTATAACTAAACTCTTGTTTCTATATTTAGAAAAAAAAAAAAAAAATTGCAACCTAACGGCATAGCGCAACCATGATTTTTAAGCCAAAATTTTATTATATAGAATACAAAATGGTAGGACTAGTCATATCTCAATTAGGTGAAACATTTTCGTGTAAAAGAATGGATTTCTTTCCTGCTCCAATTTTCACGGCAATGGTTACATTTGCCGAGCCCCAGCCAAGTGAACATTGTTTGTGTATGTATGAACAAAGTTAAAACCGCGTTGGTAGTGATCAAAATGTCAACATTGGCGTGCTACTGCTTATCCCGGTGTTTATAAAAAAAGTAATATTAATTATAAATTGATGATCATGTAGGCTTGAGAGAAAAATTCGAGTTATGAAATAGGTCGTGTTATTAGCCTACCGCGTTAAGCTCCACGAGTGACAATGGACACGCGACTACGTGAGGAAGCTGGACTGAAAAGCTCACTATCTACCACAACATATAGAATTATAGATTGTATATTCCGTTCGTTTTCGCGTCGAGGTCCATTATGTCTCACTGTTGACAACACGGTTTTATTGACCTTTGATTTTAGTTCTTATCTTACTACCTTCACAATATTTAAGCAATATTATATATGTACATGTATACAAAAATTTTGACAACTCTCTCTTAAAAGTTATCATAACTACATTTAAAAAAAAATTATTATAACTTTTGATTAGAGTTTATGTTTTGATTTTATATTAGAACGTTCTTTTTCTCTTTCTTGTGTGTTTGTTTCTTATAAAAAATGTGCTAACATTTTTTACACTAGTTGATGTGTTAAGCTTATATTGATTTTTATCTTGGCTAACCATTAACATTATATTTTTTTTACATATCATTAACAATTTCCATTAATAGGTGTCAAATTTGTTGTCTGTTTTTTGTCTATGGACCTTCTCAAAATGTTTTATTATTATTATTATTATTTTTTATTATTTTTTTAATTTACAACAAATTTTAGGTGACAATCTTTTGTTGGCCAGTTCTTATCTGAGCTCACTATTGACATTTCATTTTTACTTACCACTAACAATTTCTCAAATTAATTTCTCAAATAAGATTGTTTTGAAATTATTGTGTCCCTGTTATTATTCATCAGTTTAACGAAGCTGCCAAAGGAAAATAATAAACAAAATTTCTTTATAAGAGCACTCTTATCAGCTCTCTCAAATGTGCCAAATGCCAAATATTTGGCACATTTGGCACATCAATCACCACTATTCAAACCTCATCAGCTGTTCTAAATATTTCAAAAATTTGAAACATGCTACAGTACCGTCTCAAATATGAGACAGTACGGACAGCAATGCCAAATTTTTTTATTATTTGTTTATTCATTGGGTTCTCTCTCATATATTCACTCCGGCTTTCTCTCTATCTCTTTTATCTCATCTTTGCTCTCTGCGTCTGAGTTCTTCTCTCTTGCCAATCTCGCTGAAGCTGCCAATCTCGCCGCCGATCTCGCCGAAGCCGCCGATCTCGCCGGAGCCATAGTCGTCCTCCACAGCTCCCTCTTCACTCTTATTCTCTTATTCTCTCATCCTCAAGCTGCCTAAAGCTGATCTCGCCTAAAGGCACCTTAAGCCGCTGAAACCGATCTCGCCTGAAGCTGCCTGAAGCCAATCGCTGCTGACGTCTCCCGCTTGAAGCTGATCTCGCCGCCTAAGCTGTGGGTTGGTTTGATTTGGGATGGGTTTTGAGGTTTGTGAATGTGGTGGGTTGTGGGTTAGTTGTGGCAGTGGTACTGTGGTTGTGGCGGCAATTTGATGGTTGTGGTGGTGATTATTGGGTAGTTGTGGTGATTATTTTTTGGGTTGTTATGGATTTTTTTTTTTCTTTTTGTGGTTGTGTTTTTTTTTTTTTAAGGTGCCGTAGGTGGATGTGGATTTGTGCCGGTGGTGGTTGGTGGTCATTGTTGCGGCAGTGGCAGTGGTGGAGGAGCTGATGTTGTTGTTGGAGTTTAATATATTATTTTAATGTGGTGTAAATATTATTTTAATGTATAGAAGGAAAGAATAAAACATCTGATAAATGAGATATTGTAAAATGATGTGCTAAAATGATAAAGTAGGTTTTTTGTGTGTCAAAATGAAATTTTTTATAAGAGAGCTGATGAGAATGCTCTAAATAGTTTAGCTAGAATAAAAATTTAAAAATCTTCTATCCCATTTTTAGTGTTTTACTTTGTTTTATCTTAATCATAACTTGTCATTTATTTTTTTTCTCTTTCTCTTTCCGGATGAAATAATCAAAACTTAAATTAGTTTCTTAAAACTCTCATTCGCATCCTCTGTGATTGTCCTTCACCTTCTGCTCACTCATGTGACATATTTTATAAACTAATTATAGTTTGATGAAATAATAGTACCATATTTGTTTTTGTGGAGCTCCCCAAGTGACAACGGGGTCGACGTTTCCGCCGTTATAAGTCCATATCGTGATTCTTTTTCACCGTACACGGCCGTTCTCAGAGTTAGTCGAGAGACTAAGATTATCATTAATTGCATGTCATCAGATATGGCGATTTTTGTTTTTTTTTTTCGACTCAAAGTCAGTCAAGATGATATGAGAAATGGAAATCAAAAGATTGATAACGCGGATAAGTTTTCTTTCAGCATAGCATTCTTAATTTCTTTCTCATTCCTTCGAGGCTTCGACGAAGCTGCTTTCAAAAAACTCGGTATAAACTTTGATTAATTTCTTTTCATTCTTTCTTTTTCATTTCGACGAAGTTGCTTGAAAACTTTCATTTCTTATTATAATCTTAATGAGAATAGTTTGGGAGATGTTGTGCATTGTCATCTACCCATAAAGCTCTTTTTCTTCACCATCAATGCAGTTATTTCTTCAATGTTTTCCTTTTCTCCATAACTGTTTTGTTTAGGTTACCCTATTGATTTATATGTTTTTTTTTTCCTTATTGCAGAAAGTGTCTTTTCCAGCAAGGTTTGGCATACTGTGGAGTGCCTAATTTAGACAAGCTAAATAATGTTAACCAGCAAAAGCTCTAGAAATGAGGTCCTCGAGTCTCAGAAAATGGTCTCTCCAGGAGAATATGAATCTGAGAAAGGTTCTCTTTTTCTCGACAGGCCTGCAGCCTCATCATCCATTTCCACTTACAGTAATATCAGCCCAGATGACACAGGAGCAGTAAGTTTTCTATATATGTTTTTCCCTTGGAACTTGGGTCGATCTGTATGGGATCGATAGTGAAACTTTGGTTTGTTTGTGCTTAAGCATATGAATAAATCTAGTCACATGTCCAATATCACAACATATTGAAGTGGTTGACAATAAGAGTTAAGGCACTTTTTTTTTTCCAACACTTATAGTTGATTGTTTCAACTAGTTAAGAGGTAAGAAAATGGATGTGCGGATATTGTTTTTGTTGAAATATTCTAACTTCGAAAGACTTGCTCTGAACTTCTAATACCAGCCAGGATGACTCAGGAGAAGCGGTAAGTATAAGTTCTCTATTTTCTCCCCCATGGATCTATATATGGTAAATGAGCTTGGCCTTATTTGTTGAGCTCTCACAAGCCAAAGCCACGAAAAAAAGAAAGAAAAACCGCTGCTTTCTTGTGCCCTACTTTTAGATGAATGAGCTTTAGTTATCTCTTCAAGAGACAAGAGGTGATGAAGTATGCCTTTGAGTCATGACCTAAGTTAAAGATTTTAACCCTGTGTTTTGATGGAGGGACATGAAAAAAGGAGAGGAGAATAGAGGATAAGATGACCGGAATATACTTAGTAATGCTTGTGTCTGCCTTCAAGTCAACTGAGTTAAAAAATTAACGTAGGTTTGAATGGAGGAAGATATGGATAAATATCACCTTTACCTTTATTCTCCTCTCGTCTCTCTCATTTTTTTTTTCTTCCAAACATAACATTAAAGAATAGCAAAAATACTAATGTATATTCTAACTGATATTTTGCAGGCTATGAAAATCTCCAACAATTGTATTGGTGATGCAAAACTGCAACAAGCAAACGTTGCTGGGATGGTAAAGGAGGACTTGGATTCAATGCAGAAGGTTGGAGGCATCCAAGAAATTGCAGAGGCTCCAGATACAGATTTAGAGAAGGGAATATTCCCTGGTCTTGAGCTAGGCAATGTCAGCCCCACTGACACAAGAGAAGCAGTAAGGTTCTCTCTCTCTCTCTCTCGTGGATCTATGGTAGTGGATGGTGAAACTTTGTTTGAGCTTATAAGTCATATACTTGATCTGAATTACACGCTTACTCTTTCTGTTAATGGTAGAGACCTTTTCAAGTATATCTGCAAGACACCGTTGGTATGAAATTGTTTTGAAACTGAATTAAAAAGGAGCAAATTCACGTACTATCATTTTTGTTAAACTGAAAATCGAAAACACTATAGTAAAATAATTTTTAAATGTGTAAATATTACCGTAAGACTTATTTTTAATAAAAAAGTGACTAAAAAATAATGTTTGTGGGTTTGTAAACAGTGCATGAGTGCACTGTTTACAGTTGAAAAGTTAACAAAACTAGCTCTGAAAAAAAGAAAAAAAAAAAAAAAAAAAACTGAAAACGCAAATGTAAAACGCAAAAGCTGAATCCAAACCTAGCTTAAGAGCAGATAAAGCTATAAAAGTATACGTTTTCTATTTTCTAAAGCATTTTTTGTTATTTTAAATAGATTTTATAATTTTGATAAAAATCATTACAATTCATCGTGATATTATAAATTATCAAATTGAAAAGCAAAAAAAAAATCGTAAAATAAATTTGATCTCTTTATTTCTCTATAGCCTATAGAGATGATTGATAGTAAAACTTTGGTTTGTTTAAGCTAACTTGGGTTTATACTTTATACTTGATTTGATGGAGCTATATACAAGTCACGGACTCACGGCCAAGATTTATTATTTTTTTTAACCAACCTAAAGAGCACTGAGGGAAAAAAAAAATCACAGCTATCTTTCGCCTTCCTTGTAGATTCCAAGAGAGGCTTTCAAGTAGTAGATTATAAGATGAAAGCCAAAATTTATAATAAAAAAAAATGTAAAAAGCAAAAGTTAAAAACTGAATTTTAAACCATAATTTTTAGTGTTTAAATATTAAAAACTGTTAATAAAAAGAAAAATAACATATTATATTTAGAAAACTCTCCGCACTTGTTTTAGTTTTCAAATAAAATTGTTGAATGATATTTATGTAAATACATATTAAAAAAAAAAAAAAAAAAAAGTAGCGTAGGATCCATGGATTCGACGATACCCAGAAATTTCTCTCTTTCTAGCCTTTGCTTTTTTTCTCTCTCTGTTGCAAACCGTTTCTTCTTCTGCTTTCTTCTTCTTCTTTCTTTCTTTTTTCTTTTTCTTTCCCTCTTTCCCTTGCATGCTGCCACTCTTTCTACTTCTTCTCTTTATTTCTTTCTTCTTCTTCTTTTTGTCCCTCTTTCTCTCTTGCACGTTGCACGCTGTCTTTTTTTTTTTTTTGTTGCCTCTTTCACTCTTGCATGCTCTCTTCTTTCTTTCTTTCTCTCACTCTATCTCCAGCTGACTCTCTCTTCAATTTTCAGATTTGGCGTGTTGAGTTATTTTATTTTATTTTATTTTTGGTGCAAATTTGTGTGTTAGTAGTGTTCAGAGCGGAAGAAAAAAGACGTGGGAAGAGAAGAGGTTCTCAATTTTGGTTGATTTGATTTTGTGACATGGGTTTGACTTGATTTCATGGGTGGATTTGATTTTGAGGCATGGGTTTGATTTAATTTCTTTCTTTATTTTCCGATAACAAAGAGAGTGTGGATTTGATTTTGTGGATAATTGGTTTTGGTATTTGAACAGTCTTACTGTTGGGATTTCTTTGGGATTTTTTTTTCCTTTTTTGTATTATTTGTGGGTCTTTAAAGAATTTGGCAGAAGAGATGGGAATAGGGAGAAAAGGAGATGGACGAAGCAGAAGAAAACAAAATGGAAGAGAGAGTAGAGAGTGCCGACGGTAATGAGATGAAATTTCTCTCTCATCAAATGTTAAAATAATAGTAAATCATTATACATGTCTGATAAATACTCACTTAAAAAAAAAAAAATACACTCATATTAAATATATAATTATATTTTTTAAATTTTAAAATAACATATTTAAAATATGATACCAAATATATATTTTTATTATAAATATTAAATACTTTAAACATGTATTTTCATAACAATTTTTAAATTACAATTTTCACATTATTTTGAATAACAATACTTAAAATTTTGTATCAAACAGGCTCTAACAGATATGTTTAAGGGTATTAATTTAGAATATATATTTTTAAGCATTTTATTAAAAAAAATCAACTGAATTTTATGACATTTTTTTTTTTTTTTTTTACGAAAGTGGTATAATTTTTTTTTCCCTAAAATAGTTAATGAATCCTCTAACAACACTCATTAATCAGACTCATAAATATTTCATTTGATGGAAAAACTCAAAAACTTGTGTTTACCCTCTACCTAAAGGGCCTAGAAGACGCTAGTCGTATCTTAGGGCATACTTCGGCTCAATCACATGATGGTCATTGGCTTGCTTTGAAAATCTTGGGGCATATTTCGACTCATAGCCTTGCTTTAAACTTGCCCGAGTTCTTTTTCTCCTTATCTTTTTATTTTTTTTAATTATTTTTATTTTTTATAGGTGTTTTGGAACTTTTTTTTACATGTTTTTACCCTATATATATATATATATTAAAATATGACTTGAAATGTTAAAAAGCACTACTTTTTCCCGTAAAAAAGTTGCAACATAAAAGTGAAACTGATTTATCTTAGAAAAACATTAGGTTGAGTTCAAAATATTCGGTCAGACCTAACTCAAAATAAGTGTCCATGGTAGATTCAGTCTACATCTATGCATGTCAAAACTCAAAAGTCATTATAGTTAAAGAGTTGTATATTTTGGCATCATGCCATTTGGTTTTAATAATTTTTTTTAGTGTGTGGTGCACAAAGCAACACATACAATGAAATATTTTTCATTATTATTATTATTTTTTTATTATGTTAACAGTTTCCGCTTTACAACATCTCAAAATTTTCTAGTCACCTTTCCTTTCATAAACAAGAAATGGAAACTATTTAAAATTAATCGCAAGATCTTTAATTAATTACACATTGAAAATAAAATCTTAAATGCAACTTGTAACTTGTAAGGTTGACTCTTGGGGCATGTTGGTTATGAGGTAATAGGTCCTATAAGGAATTATTATTTATGTGAAATAGTTATTCAATTATTTGGTTCCATATTCATTGTAGGGAATGGTTATTTCTTAAAAATAGTTATTCTTTCAATTGAGGAGTTACTACTCTCCAAATGACCAAAAATGTTGTATTAAAAATGACTATAAATATAATAGTAATTCTTTAATACATGTAACCATTTTTAAAATCAATATATTTTAAAAAATACAAACAATTCATATGCATAATCTTTTTACAAACTTTTTATACGTAACAATTAGTTTTACAACTAAATTTATAAATAAGAATAGTTCATTACATTATCTTTTATATTTAATAGTAAAGATTATTATTGCTATCGTGATCTCTATTTAATATGCCAAAGGTGCCCTTAGTTTTTAGTCATTCAATCAATTTGATCTTTCTATTAACATGAGGGCATCCCATGCAATTAGTCCTTGACCAAAAAAACACTTAGAGAATAGTGAGTCCTCCTTAGTATTTTGGCATGGGTTTTATTTCTAGGAAATTATTCTTTTACATCTAATAGTATTAACATTCTTCCACATCATGTTTTCATTCTTTCATAACATTTGTAAAATATAGATATTTGGTGTGAAAGTGTGGGATATTGGGTATATTTCACATCAAAAAGCGTGTGTTTTATTTATTTTATTTTTTTATCAAAGTCTTCGCCAAAAAATATGGTTATATAATGAACCAATATATTATCCAAAAAAAAAAAAAAAAAACATAGAAGACTATATTGCTACTTCAATATTCTATTTCCATAAGAAGCTTCCTTATCATTGCCATGCGGAAAAGTGCAGTGGTAGACTGGGTAGTTCTCAATTAGAATTGTCAAGTTTATCATCTTCGAATCAAGTTTCAGATTATGATTATTTACTCTTTTGGGCTAAATGAGATGCAGATTTTAACTTGATAATGAAAACAATTGTTCACATATTAAGCATAAGGGTTATTAGCATATTTGATCATTTGAGTTATTAAATGTTTCTTGAAGAGAAAACATGAAAAGATAGAAACTATGTTTTGTAAATTTTTCCATCATTTTGTTCCCAAATGAGTTACA
Organism: Quercus gilva; assembly: GCA_023621385.1. Classification (NCBI taxonomy): domain Eukaryota; kingdom Viridiplantae; phylum Streptophyta; class Magnoliopsida; order Fagales; family Fagaceae; genus Quercus; species Quercus gilva. The sequence goes on along the minus strand of CM042477.1, from coordinate 78,756,955 downwards.
CATGGCAGTATGGCACACACCCATTTTATTGAGTTAGGTCACAGTTTTTTTTTTTGGTATTGTATTGTATTGTAAATAATTATGTTATTTGCAAAACTCTAATATATCATCTTATTGTTATTTCTTAGGATTTGGAAATCTCATCTGCATCAGACATTACTGCAAAACCCCAACAAGCAAATATTGCCAAGATGGTAAAGGAGAAGAACTTGGATTCAATACAAAAGTTTAAACAGGCTCCTGCACGAGGCTGCTTCAAATCACTCTTGAAAACATGCAATGATTGGATTATTTTTCTTCTCTTCGTGTATGCAATGCTGTTACTTGGCTTTGGGATCGTTATGAAAAGCCCAAACGATTGGCATAAAGGTGTCATCACAATTCTTTTCATAATGGTGCTTGTGGTTATTCATTCCTTACGGGAACTTTGGCTCGAACGTTCGCGGCAGATGTCAAGAAGGCAGAATACTTCGGAAATGCACCAAGTGGAAGTTGAGGTCATTAGAGGGGGAAGCTCGCAGAAAGTATCCATCTCAGATGTTTTGTTGGGTGACATAGTATGCCTCGAGAGGGGATCTCTAGTCCCTGCTGATGGTTTGCTCTTATCTGGTGAATACATAAAACTGGATGATGATCTTGACTCCATCATTAACAACGAAAACCCATTTCTGTTCTATGGTCCAAAGGTGATTGATGGAAAAGGTCGCATGCTAGTTACATCAGTGGGCATGAACACAACGTTAGGTGATTTGTTGAACCAGGTTACCTATGGCGCCCTCAACAAGACCCCATTACCAGTGCAACTTGATAAGCTGAACACTGGTATACAAATTACAGGGCTTTTACTCTCCATCCTCAGCCTTGTAGTGTTGTTCTTCTATTTTATGCTTCAAAAGAAAAGATTTCATTTTAACCTCCCAGACTTCAAGGGGAAAGCAGTTGCAAGTAAAGAGATCATGGATACGAGTAAGAAAATTTTCTTGACACCAAATGGGAAGTTCAACACATTGTCAACTTCAATTCTTACGTTTCTGTTTGGAGTAGCAGAAGGGATTCCTTTTGTAATCACTCTTGCCATTGGTTATTGGAATAAGAAGATGCTATTTGGCAAGGCCACTATTCAAGAACCCTTGGCTTGTCTCACCATGAATTCAGTCACGACTGTCTGTATTGACAAAAGTGGTTGGCGATCACTAAACCCAGTGGAAGTTGACATGGACTCGACAAAAGGAGAAATAGAAGCTTGGATAAATGCTGGAGTTAATATCATATTGATTTCAGAAGATAGTGTCTCAATGTTGGAGGACATATGATGCAGGACAACCTAGGCTTCCCATCTAGATTAGTCCTACCGATGAACCTTAGGCTTCCCACCTAAGGTGTTTGGAATCACCACCAAACAATTCAATGAAAATAATCTCAATAATAATAATAATCTCTAATGTACAAAAGGAACCATCTGGATCTTTATATACAGCTTCCAGGAATCATAATGATAAAGATAAACTCTCCTAAACAAATCCTAAACAATCTCAAATACTAATCCAATACTAAAGATAAACCTAAATAAAGATAACATAAATGATAAAGATAATCTCCACAGATGTGCCATCATGTGGTGTCCGCATCAACTCCCCTAGGGTGGGAGAAACTTGACCCCTTCGAGTAAAGCTCAAAGGATCAAGTGACATCAAAATAAGCTCCATCAAGCCACAAGCTCATTGGGTCAACATGACGCCTCCGTCGACGCTCATATGTGCGGGTGATAGGAGGTAGAGATGAAGTGGTAGCAAGTGAGTCCAAGTAAGCCTCCAAAAGAGCGGGATCAAGCTGCTGCAACTCCTCTCTGGTGATCCATGTACAGTCAGAATCAGGCCGTCCTCGCTAGCGAACCAAGAAGCGCTGAACTGTTCCATCCCTAGTGAAAAGAGACTGCTCATCCAAAATAACATTAATAATATCTTTATGTGCATTTTGGAAACAAGATGGTGTAGGGCTAGGGACAGGGTTATCCAAAGAAGAAGAGGGTGGATCATCAAAAGGGTCATAGGGAATAACTGCTGGACCTTTAAAAGCAATTAAATCAGCAATATTAAAAGTAGAACTAATACCATAATCTGAAGGTATATCAATCACATAAGCATTAGGTCCAAGTTTCTTTAATACCTTGAATGGGCCAGCACTGTGAGCCTGCAGTTTCTTAACGGTTCCTGAAGGGTACCGTTCAGGCCTGATACGAATCATAACATAATCTCCTACATCAAAGTCTAAATGACGTCGATGTAAATCAACCTGAGTCTTATACTTAAGATTACTAGCATGAATTCGTTTGTTGATCTCTTTATGCAGCTCATGCATGTGACTAGCAAACTTTACTACAGACATAGAAACCCTATCATGTGAGGACATTGGGAGAAGGTCTAAAGGTCTCCTAGGTGTATAACCATGAACAACTTCAAATGGACTCATACTTATGGACCTATTGACTGAGTTATTGTATGCAAATTGGGCTACAGGGAGTATAGATTCCTAAGTCTTACCATTCTCACCTATGAGACACCTCAAAAGATTTCCTAGATTCCTATTGACAACCTCAGTTTGACCATCAGTTTGAGGATGATATGCTGTGGAGAATTTCAACTTTGTTCCCATCATGTGCCAAAGGGTCTTCCAAAAGTAGCTCATGAATTTAACATCCCTGTCTGACACAATTGTTTTAGGTAACCCATACAACTTAACAATCTCATCAAAGAAAATCTTGTCTACCTTGGATGCATCAGAAGTCTTAAAGCATGGAAGAAAATGAGCTATTTTAGAGAACCGGTCTACCACTACAAGGATGGACTCAAACTTCCTAAGGGTACGGGGAAGACCTAGTATAAAGTCCATGCTAATATCCTCCTAAGGACGGTGTGGAATTGGTAGAGAAGTGTAAAGGCCAGTATTTTGCTTGCAATGCTTAGCCAACTGACATTGACGACATTGACCAATTATCTTAGCAACATCCCTCTTAAGACTTGGCCAATAGAACTGCCTCTCTACCTCTTCAATTGTCTTGTCACGTCCAAAATGTCCTGAAAGTCCTCCTGCGTGCACTTCCCAAACCAAAAAGTCTCTAATGGATGTGCGGGGGATACAAAGCTTATTGGCTTTAAACAAGTAGCCATCTCGGAGGATAAAATCATCAACAACCTGAAGATGTTCAGTCCTAAGTGTAGTGTACACTTCTCCAAAATCTGGGCAAGATTCATACTCCTTTTGCAACTTCTCAAACCCTATGACTTTTGTGCTCATCATAGAAAGTAAGGTAACTCGACGACTCAAAGCATCAGCTACCTTATTCTCAACACCAGATTTATGTCTCAAAACAAAAGAGAATCTTTGCAAATACTCAACCCAAGGGATATGTCGAGCATTTAATTTCTTTTGGGAATTGATGTGGCGGAGAGCATCATGATCAGAGTAAAAGACAAACTCATGGGGTGTCAAATAATGACTCCAATATCTTAAAGCTTGTACCACAGCATAGAGTTCTTTGTCATATGTTGAATACTTCTTCTTAGCCTCATTTAATTTCTCACTAAAGTAAGCTATAGGGTGACAATCTTGGCTAAGAACTCCTCCTATGCCTACACCAGACGCATCACATTCCACTTCAAAGACCTTATCAAAGTTTGGTAGGGTGCTTCTGTCATCTTCCTCTGGATTTCTTGAAATGCTTTACCAGCAGCATTTGACCATTGGAATTCACCTTGCTTCATACAATCAGTGATTGGTGCCATGATTGTACTAAATCCACATATGAAGCGGCGATAGAAAGTTGCAAGCCCATGAAAACTGCGAACCTCATGAATGTTCTTGGGTTTGGGCCAATCCACTATGGCCTTGACCTTTTGTGGGTCAGCAGAAACTCCTTTAGATGAGACCACAAAACCTAAGAAAATGACACTATCAGTGAAGAAAGAGCATTTCTTTAGGTTGGCATACAAGTTTTCTCTCCTTAAAGTGGAACAAACTTGTTTAAGATGGTCCAAATATTGCTCCTTTGATTTACTATAAATGAGGATGTCATCAAAGTACACTACCACAAATTTGCCCATGAAAGGCCTTAGTACTTGTGTCATCATTCTCATAAACGTACTAGGAGCATTTGATAAACCAAAAGGCATCACAAGCCACTCATACAGACCATCATTTGTCTTAAAAGTAGTCTTCCATTCATCACCTGAACGGATCCTAATCTGATGGTATCCACTTTTCAAATCAATCTTCGAAAAGATTATGGCTCCTGACATCATATCAAACATATCATCTAACCTAGGGATAGGAAAATGATACTTCACAATAATCTTGTTGATTGCGTGACTATCCACGCACATTCTCCAGGATCCATCTTTCTTTGGGGTTAAGAGTGCAGGGACTGCACATGGGCTTAAGCTTTCACGCACAAATCCTTTGTGCAAGAGCTCATCCACTTGTCTAACCATCTCATCATGTTAAGGAGGGCTCATTCTATAGTGGGGCAAATTTGGGAGTGCTGCTCCCGGGACAAGATCTATGGCGTGTTGAATATCACGCATAGGAGGCAATTGATTTGGAAGCTTCTTAGGGAAGACATCTTGGAACTCTTGAAGCACTGAACATACTTCTTTTCTAGGTTCTTCAAAGTTATCTAGTGCAGCTTCTTTAACAACCAAAGCAAAGATGATGGAGTCTTGATTGACAGCTCTTTCAAGTTTTTTTGGACTAATGAGGTTCATACTTTGCTTTTTGGGTTCTTCTCTAGCCTTGCTTGCACTAACAAACTTAGTTTTGACTGGGTTAAGCTTAATCCTTTGTCCATTGTGCATGAAGGAACAAGAATTTGAGCGACCATAAAGAGTGACATCTAAATCATAGAGCTATGGTCGTCCTAAAATTATGTGTCCTACATCCATTGGAATCACATCATAGGAAATTTGAGCCTTGTATGAGAGGATATGAATAGGAACAAGACACCTATCCTTGATGGTGATAGATGAATCATCTACCCAAGAAACCTTATAGGGCTTAGGATGAGCAACTAACTTCAAACCTAGGAGGGAGACAAGTTTAGAAGAAACTGCATTAATGCAACTTCCACTATCAATGATAACCTTGCAATTTGTGGTTCCACACTTGACAAAGGTTTGGAAGATAGTATTTCTTTTCCAATCATCGCTTTCTTTGGACTGTGCTAGAGTACACCTAACAACACTCATTACAGGAGTATCAAGACTACCCTTACTAAGATTATCAAAAGATGGTAGAGCTCTAATGCAAGCTAATTGGGTGGAATCATCCTCTCCTATTTCTACAATGTCTTCAATGTTAGGCTCATAGACTACTTCTTCTACCTCTTCCTCTCCATCCAATTCTTCAATCAATAAAGTTTTATTAGGACATTGGGCAGCCATATGACCAAAGCCTTGACACTTAAAGCACTGGATTCTAGAATTAGGCCTAAATGTCTCTCTAACCACACTTTTCCCTTTGTCTTCTGGGTGTAGGGGCCTATTGTTGGGATTGGGTCTAGGTTGAGGACCTTGTTGGTATCTACCCTGAGGGTTCTCTTCTATGTGTGAGGGTCTATTGTTGGGGTAAGGCCTATTTTGAGTACCTTGAAGGTATCTACCTTGCTGAGGCAACTTGCGATTGTCAAATCTCCTTCCACCTTGGGGCCTAGGGATCAACTCTAAATCTTGCACTAAGGTATAAGCATCATCAAGAGTTAAGATCTGTCGGGCCACCAATTCTCTTTGAAGATCATAATTGAGACATTTCCTAAATCTACTCAAGGTAATTGGCTCATCTTCAGTTGCATTGCTACGTATCTTGTACTCTTCAAATTGTTCTACATACTCAGTAACAGACCTATTGTCTTGTCTCAAATCATGCCATTGATCCAACAAGTTGCCTAGATGAGAGACTGGGAAGTACTTTTCATTGAGCTTGGCCTTCATTTCTTCCCAAAGAGTTATGGGTGGTTGGCGGGTCTTACGGAGGTGATTGACAACACTATCCCAATGGAGTTTTGCTCTTCGTACAAGTTTCATTTTGGCAAACCTAACCTTTCTATCCTCAGACAGGTCATACCACTCAAAGAAATGCTCCATCTCTCGCACCCAATCATTGTAGACCTGGGGGTTCCTAACACCATCAAAGGTAGGGGCCTCTACTTTGATATGCTTAGCTGAGTTGTCTTCATTGTCTCTATGGTCTTGCCTAGGGTGAGGGTTATGTCTATTATTATTTCTTCCATTATGTGTATTATCCTCGTCATACCTAGCCTCTAAGTGGCCTAGACAGGCAGTAAACTTTGCAAGGGCTTGTCTTAATTCATCTTGAGGAGGAGGATCCATGTTTAGGTGGGATTGGGGACTAGACTGGGATTCAGAACTAGACTTTGATTTGGTATTAGACTGTTCTTCAGAACTAGTTACTAGACAACCACTACGCAAATGCATGCAAAGTGATCAACAAACTAATTCTAGTAAGTGAATAGTAAGGATAATACTCAAGTTAAATTAAATGTGAAGAGAAGTCATGAATTCCACAGGTTGTTGCATTCAAGCAGTCTTAGTGTCAACAAGAATTAAATTAAAAGGACCTAATTGTTGCAATGTAATTAGACTAGTTCAACTACTAATATTGAGAATTAATAAATTTAAGGGATTTTTTTTTGTTTGAATTTTTTTTTTTGGCTAAAATAAAATACTGAAAGAAAATAAACTAGCAGCTAAAATAATAAATTCATGTGCAAGTTTAAGCAGAACAAAGGGCAAAGGCAGTAGCATGTTACTGAATATAAAGCTAAGGCAAATATTAGACATATTGATATTAAATCTGAAATTGCATCTCAATCCATTTAGTTAGGAAAGTCCACACCTTGGTTGGGCTGACTTAACAACCTGGGCCTCACTAGACAGTGGGTCACGCTATTAGCAATGGGGAGCTTGGGCCTCACGTGTTGGGTAGTGGAAGTGGAAAACTTGGCTGGTAGCCCTCACGTGTAGTGCACTGGAATCTTTATGAGGTTTCTGCTTTGACTTTTTTTTTTTTTTTTTTTTGGTGAAATACAATAATGAAAGAATCAGAATATAAAGCTAAAGGCTTATCTGCCAAGTTCAAACCAAACACCGAAAATAATAAAGCTAGAAACGAAGGAAGAAAAAACTAAAAGAGAAGAAGCGGTGGAGCAAGCACATCGCCGGAGTCGACGGCGAAGGGGCAGCCTGGGTTCGTCGGCAATGACTGTCAACGGCACTCGGAGGTGGAGATTGGAGCTGGCGAGTCAAATCTCTGAACCTGTGAAACAACAGGGTGGCAGTGACGGTGACGGAGTGTTGGCGGTGCTTGTTGGAGATGATTTCAGCGGTGGTTGTGCGATGGCGTCATTTCGTTGGTGGGATCGACGGCTTGGGTGGTGGATTTCAACTCTCTTGTTCTCAATCTGGTTGTTTGAAGTTGTGGATCTGAAGGTTTTTATTTTTATTTTTATTTATTTATTTATTTTTTTTGTTCTCTGTTTCTGATCTAGTGGTAGTCCTCAGAGTCGGGCACGGATTGGGGTCACAGGTTTTGGGGGAGTAATGGGCTTTTCTGTTGGTTTTGGGATGAAGAATTCGTGTGGGTAAATAGGGTAAATGGTACGGATTGGTTCTGGCTCTAGTTTGCAGATTTCGTGAGGTAAGAAATTGGGTTGTGTTGGTTTGCAAATCTCATGGGGTAAGTATTTTAGTAATGACATGTCTGGCGGTTGGGTTGTTTTCTGATGGTGAGTGTGGCTGTGGGTTGTCAGTCGTGATTTTGTTTGCTGCTGAAAGAGGAGATCGGGTTGGGCTCTGATACCAAGTTGATGCAGGACAACCTAGGCTTCCCACCTAGATTAGTCCTACCGATGAACCTTAGGATTCCCATCTAAGGTGTTTGGAATCACCACCAAACAATTCAATGAAAATAATCTCAATAATAATAATAATCTCTAACGTACAAAAGGAACCGTCTGGAGCTTTATATACAGCTTCCAGGAATCATAATGATAAAGATAAACTCTCCTAAACAAATCCTAAACAATCTCAAATACTAATCCAATACTAAAGATAAACCTAAATAAAGATAACATAAATGATAAAGATAATCTCCACAAATGTGCCATCATGTGGTGTCCGCACCAACATAGCTTCTGAGTCTAGACTACTTCCCAATGCAGATAAATTGAAGCTGGAGGCAACAGAGTTTCGAAACTACACCAACAAAAAGCGGATGGATGAAGTGGACAAAATCATCTTAATGGGAAGTTTAATCCCTTCTGACAAGCTCCTTCTAGTGCAATGTTTGAAGAAAAAAGGTCACACCGTAGCAATGGTTGGAGTTAGTTCAAATGTGATTCCAGCAGTTCAAATGTGATTCCAGCACTTAAGGAAGCTGATGTAAGGATCACCATACAGACTTGTAGCTTAGAGAAAGTTGTAACATCATCATCATGGATGGAAATCTCGGTGTCTTGGTCAGTCTTGTCAGATGCGGAAGATGTATTTATGACAATATTTGCAAGTATATGAAACTTGAGCTCACCATGAATATAGCTGGGTTGTTGATAACCTTTATCACAACAACGATTTACGGATATTCACCAATTACAACCATCCAATTAGCCTGGGCAAACTTTGTTGTGACTCTCCTTGGTGGCCTTGGATTATTGACTGAGCCACCATCAAAGAAACTGATGGAAAAGCCACCATTGAGACAAACTAAACCACTTATCAACATGACCATGTGGACTAACGTTGTCATCCAAGCTCTGTATCAATCTGGCGTCTCAGTGACATGGCAATGCAAAGGGCAAACCATGATTGGCATTAACAAGGAGGTTAGTAATACCATTATCTTCAATAGTTTTGTCCTCTGCCAAGTCTGTAACATTATTAATGCAAGACAAGTGAGGAAGATGAATGTGGTTGAGCACTTTCCTCGTAACCCATTGTTTTGGTTGGCGGTGGGTGTTATTCTGTTACTGCAGGTGGCTTTTATTGAAATTACACATATTCTGGCAGTGTTAGCATATGCAAGGTTGACTTTGCTTCAGTGGTTTATTTGTCTTTCAGTTGGGATGGTTTCATGGGTTATTAATTGTCTATTGATTGGGTTACAAAGTGCATGCACTTCTTGATAAGCAGAACAACGTGTCGTGCATCACATGAATGACAAAGGGACATGTCGTGTATGTACATATTGACATCTTTCATTATCGATCTGTTGAAGCTAGCTACGAGTTGTGCTGTACATTAGAAGAAGCTATTATAAGTTTGTAACTTATATTACGTGTGATTGGCTTTGGCTGTTATTATTGGTGTTAGTTCGAGAGTCAAGATTCTGTCGAAACTATAGATAATGTAAAGGTTATATGTTGTTACGGCCAAAATGGCCCTTTACCATCAATTTTTGAAATATTTGGCAACAAAACACTGTTTCGGAAATAAACAGGAATGTACCACTTTTTCAAGTACTCGAGTTTGGTGAACTCGAGTACCCTATTTTATAGTTCCACCATGGCTGCTGAGCTAGAAATTGGTGATTAAAAACAATTAAGTGGTACTCGAGCTTGGTAAACTCGAGTACCATGCAACACAGTACTCGAGTATACCAGGCTCGAGTACCATTTATAAAAAAAATATAGAAATTTTTTTTTCTACAGTACTCGAGTTTACCAAACTCCTACAGTACTCGAGTTTACCAAACTCGAGTACTGTGTAAATTTTTTGTTTTTTTGTTTTTGTTTTTTTGTTTTTTTTGCTTGAGAATAATTGACAAATAAACATAAGTATAAAAATAAGTAGCTTTTCTATGTATTTATTTATTTAAATAGAAGCATTGTAAGATATAGAGATTTTAATTTCGAAATATTAATTTAATTTCTACATTGATTAAAATTGTTCATTGTTTTCTCATAAAAATTGTTCACTATTTTCTGTATAAAATATTTCTACGATTTTACATAAAATTATTTTCTGTTCAGCATTATTTAAGAAATTGTTCGCTCTCTTTTTTGCATAAATTATTTTCTGTTCACTATTTAAAAAATTGTTCATTGTTTTCTCATAAAACACCTAGTGAAATCGTGTTTTCTAAATTTAAACACCAAATCTGAATGCTTTTTCAAGTTTGAATTTCACAATAATCGAATATATTTTTCTGCATTGATAAAATCTGTTTCTACATTTATGAAATTTTCTCTCTGCACATCATATTTACTGTATATTCAAATCTGCTTACTACATTCATAAAATTTGTTTTTTGCATTAATTAAAATTGTTCACTGTTTTGTCATAAAAATTGTTCACTGTTTTTTGCATTAACTATTTCTAGCATTGGCGCAGTTATTGCACTTAAATGGTTTTTGTGTTTTTCACAATTTGTAACCATATGAATAATGGACAAACTCCATGAAAGAAAAATGCATGATTCGTATAAATCACCTAATGGTAAATGCCTCGAAAAATTTGAATTAGTTGAATGTAGAAATTTGAGAAAAATCAATGGAAAATCAATGAACGTAGCAAATCGTGAATGTGTACATAAGATGTATAAATAGTCTAGACTTGTTGAGAAATTTGATTTCGTTGAAAGTACAAAATAATGAAAATTCAAAGGAAAAGTATGTACGTTAGATGTATAGATCGTATGAATTTGTTTAAAAAGAAGAGAGAAATGGGTTAGAAAGAAGAGAGATTTCCTTAATATGCCAATATATATGTATGAGAGTCTTGGAAGCGTCAGACACATCATGGTCGGCAAACCTACAAAATTAAGTATAGATACCACTGCAATAGAGTTCACCGTAGTAGAACCACCATGGTCAACCCTATACGAGAAGAGGTGTGAGTTGGAGGTGTATTGTCGATGGCATAGGTTACAAGTTCCTAAGGCACGCTCAGCCGAGTTACCTAGAGATAAACCTGCCAACATACTTGCTCGTCTTAAACAAGAGAACAATAAAATGCAAAGGTGATTAGACCGTTTTTATGCAATCCAAAAGGTTAAGAAGCATCTAAAGGGGAAGGCACAAGAGTGAGCCATCAAGTCTATTAATGAAGTTACTGCATTAGATGATGAAAGAGATATTTCAGACTTCTCAAATATGATGTATAGAGAGCAAATTTTATTAATGTAGAAACATATTTTATCAATGCAGAAAAATAGATTCGATTATTGTGAAATTCAAAAATGAAAAAGCATTTAGATTTGACATTTAAATTTAGAAAACATGATTTCACTAGGTGTTTTATGAGAAAACATCAAACAATTTTTAAGCAGTGAACAAAGAATACTTTACGCAGAAAAGTATATAACAAATATAGATTCTATTCTCTCTCAGCCCCTAGACAGAGGGAAAGTATATAACAAATCTGATATTGAAAGGCTTTAAAGAAACAAAATATTTGGTCAAGAACCTGCTTCGAAGTTGTATATGAAAACTGAAAACCCAACCTACCACCTTTATTTGATAAGGTGGATGTAGTTTCTATTTTTTTTTTTTTTTTTTTTTTTTTGGTTGGTTGGTAATTTATGCTGCTTATGAAAACTTATTTAAGTACAGCAACAATGCCGCTCAATTTTTTTATTTTGGCAGTTCTTTGGTCTTGATTTCCCGCAATGTATTTCGTGGCATAGATTTTTGGATAAACCCAAAAATGTTTAACTTTTTAGATAAACTAAATAAGGAGTAATAATAATAATAATAAAATGTAATAAAGGGAAATTTTCAATACATTACGATTCATTGTATTCAAATCGTCTCTAATTTCTACTCATTTTGTCACACTTGTTCTATACTTCTACATGGTAGATTGTAGGTGAAGTAGAAAAAATAGTGAGTTTATTAGAAAGTGATAAACAACCAATCACAATCTATTATTGTTGGATAATTTTGACAAAGTGTGTATCAAAATAGATTTTATCAATGCAGAAAAACAGATTCGATTATTGTGAAATTTGAACATGAAAAAACATACAGATTTGGATTTTCAATTTAGAAAATACAATTTCACTAGGTGTTTTACGAGAAAACAGTGAACAATTTTTTTAAATAGTGAACATGAAATAATTTATGCAAAAAAAAGAGTGAACAATTTTTTAAATAATGTTGAACAGAAAATAATTTTATGCAAAATCGTAGAAATAGTTTATGCAGAAAACAGTGAACAATTTTTATGAGAAAACAATGAACAGTTTTAATTAATACAGAAAACAGATTTTATGAATGCAGTAATCAGATTCGAATATAGAGTAAACATGATGTGCATAGAGCAAATTTTATTAACGTAAAAATAGATTTTATCAATGTAGAAAAACAAATTCAATTATTGTGAAATTTAAACATGAAAAAGCATTCAGATTTGATGTTTAAATTTAGAAAACACAATTTCACTAGGTGTTTTACGAGAAAACAGTGAACAATTTTTTTAAATAGTAAAGAGGAAATAATTTATGCAGAAAAGAGAGTGAACAATTTTTTAAATAATGTTGAACAAAAAATAATTTTATGCAAAATCGTAAAAATAGTTTATGCTGAAAATAGTGAACAATTTTTATGGGAAAACAATGAACAGTTTTAATTAATGCAGTAAACAGATTTTATGAGTGCAGTAATCAAATTCGAATATAGAGTAAACATGATGTGCATAGAGCAAATTTTGTTAACATAGAAACAGATTTTATCAATGCAGAAAAACAAATTCAATTATTGTGAAATTTAAACATGAAGAAGCATTCAGATTTGACGTTTAAATTTAGAAAACACTATTTCACTAGGTGTTTTACGATGAAACAGTGAACAATTTTTTTAAATAGTGAACAGAAAATAATTTACGCAGAAAAGAGAGTGAACAATTTTTTAAATAATGCGGAACAGAAAATAATTTTATGCAAAATGCTAGAAATAGTTTATGCAAAAAACAGTGAACAATTTTTATGAGAAAACAGTGAAGATGGTGTGCAGAGAGCAAATTTTATTAATGTAGAAACAAATTTTATCAATGCAAAAAAATAGATGATCTGTACATCTAATGTAATTAATTTTTCATTAAGTTTACTCAATTTGGTATGCTCTTCAATTTTCATTTGAATTTTCATGATTTTACACACTCAACGAATTCAAATTTTTCAACATATTCGTACTATCTGTACCTCTAATGTACACATTTTTTCCTTGAGTTTTCACAGTTTTGTACATTCAATGAATTCAAATTTTTAAACAAATTCATACAATCTATGCATCTAACGTACATACTTTTCCTTTGAATTTTCATTATTTTGTACTTTCAATGAAATCAAATTTCTCAACAAGTCTAGACTATCTATACATCTTATGTACACATTCACGATTTGCTACGTTCATTGATTTTCCATTGATTTTTCTTGAATTTCTACATTCAACTAATTCGAATTTTTCGAGGCATTTACCATTACGTGATTTATACGAATCATTCATTTTTCTTTCATGTAGTTTGTCCATTATTCATACGATTACAAATTTAGAAAAACACAAAAACCATTTAAGTGCAATAACTGCACCAATGCTAGAAATAATTAATGCAAAAAATAGTGAACAATTTTTATGACAAAACAGTGAACAGTTTTAATTAATGCAAAAAAACAAATTTTATGAATGCAGTAAGCAGATTTGAATATACAGGAAATATGATGTGTAGAGAGAAAATTTCATAAATGTAGAAACAGATTTTATCAATGCAGAAAAATATATTCGATTATTGTGAAATTCAAACATGAAAAAGCATTCATATTTGGCGTTTAAATTTAGAAAACACAATTTCACTATGTGTTTTATGAGAAAACAGTGAACAATTTTTTAAATAGTGAACAGAAAATAATTTATGCAAAAAAGAGAGCGAACAATTTCTTAAATAATGTTGAACAGAAAATAATTTTATGTAAAATTGTAGAAATTGTTTATACAGAAAATAGTGAACAATTTTTATGAGAAAACAATGAACAATTTTAATCAATGTAGAAATTAAATTCATATTTCGAAATTAAAATCTCTATATCTTACAATGCTTCTATTTAAATAAATAAAAACATAGAAAATCTACTTATTTTTATCTTTATGTTTATTTGTCAATTATCCTCAAGCAAAAAAAAAAAAAAAAAAAAAAAAAAAAAAATTTACACAATACTCGAGTTTGGTAAACTCGAGTACTGTAGAAAAAAAATTTTCTGTATTTTTTTTATAAAAGGTACTTGAGCCTAGTATACTCGAGTACTGTGTTTCATGGTACTCGAGTTTACCAAGCTCGAGTACCACTTAATTGTTTTTAATCGCCAATTTCCAGCTCAGCAGCCACGGTGGAACTATGAAATAGGGTACTCGAGTTTACCAAACTCGAGTACTTGAAAAAGTGGTAAATTCCTATTTATTTCCGAAACAGTGTTTTGTTGCCAAATATTTCGAAAATTGATGGTAAAGGGCCATTTTGGCCTGTTGTTACTGTATATTTCAGTATTTCTTTCTTGTGTATACTATATATGTATATGTACTTCATTGACCAATATTCTGAGTTCATTCTCTCGTGTTTCACTCATCTCACTGCAGTTTTTCATTTAATCTTTTTTCCTATGATTTGTTGATGAGTTTATCGATTTATCAATTGATTTGAGGTTTTCTTGCTGCACTGTATTGTCACAAGAAAAAGGCAGATGGTAGGCGGCATGTGGCAATGTCTCTCTATCAATCATCAAGTTTAGTTTAAGCTTCCCCCCACTTCCTTTTTTTTTTTTTATGGTTGATGGTTGGTGTTAATTAAATTAGAATGTAAGGTTTATTATTATTATTATTTTGAAAGTTTAGGTCACACCCCAAACCCAAAAGGGTTCAAAGCATGAGAAAAAGGCGGATGGTAGGCGGCATGTGGCAATGTCTCTCTATCAATCATCAAGTTTAGTTTAAGCTTCCCACACCCCCCCCCCCCCCCCCCCCCGCCCACCCTTTCCTTTTCTTTTTTTTTTTTCTTTTTTTGATGGTTAATGGTCGGTGTTAATTAAATTAAAATGTAAGGTTTATTATTATTATTATTATTATTTTGAAAGCTTAGGTGTCACACCCCAGACCCAAAAGGATTCAAGGCATGAGAAATACAATCTAAAGGTACCTATAAATTTTTCATTTTTTGATACTTCAATCTAAATAATTCATACCAAGTACTAACATCAAGAATTTTCATAATAATTTCAGTAAAGATACTTCTAAAGTAAGTTAGAACTCTATATAATAATTACAAAGACTATTAGCCACAAAAGAATAGAGGTTTGAATAAATATAATTACATATCATTAGTTTGTCCTATCAATGGAAATAAAAATCATCACCACTATTATATACAAAAAAATAAGTCAAGTCTACTCTAGGATGTACATCATCTAAAGATCATCATCACAAAAGTTTAGCCTCCATCAATAGTTAGTCTAATTACTGCTAGCCACAAAAACATGTCTAAAAATAATCATTGCCTACTTTGAAAATTTTTGTAAAAGAATGGGATAAGATAAAGCCTAGTAAGTAGCATAATTAATGGGGGTGGAGGAAATGCAAGTTTCATAATGATAAACAGTTTACAAAGCATGTTTTAATTTGGAAAATTTCTAACTAAATACTGCAAGATAATTTTCAATAATAATATGACAAGAATGATTAGATAATGAAAAACAAAGTTTCTCAAAATAAATACCATAAAACTATATACTATAATCATTGAGTATTAACAATATAATTTCCAAAGCCATAAAATTTAACGTAAGGTAAATTATTACCAGAATTTATCTCTTGAGGATGAGTAACTCTCTCTCTAACAAGGTAAGTGTGTTGTAAAAACATTTCTAGAGTTTTCTTCTGAATAGCCTCCTTATAATTTTGTGATTAATGAGACTATATATAGTATGAGTGAAGGATATAAAAGTCACACTTAAAATTATCTAAGCAGAGAGTTTCGCGGATCACTCGCGAGTTAGCCAAGTCGCAAAGTGACTCATGAAATACAGTTTGACACTTGACTCTTCAATTTCTAGCATGTGCTTCTCATTTGACCTTTCGCGGGTTGTCTACTAGCGAGTCAGTCGTGATCAAGGCACGAACTTCACTTTCTTGAGCAATTTTCACCAACTTAATATTAAACCTATTACAATTAAATCCTACAAAATACAAGAAAATAAATTAATGTAATCACAGCACTTTTTGTCATAAAATAAAGCTAACATAAATGTTATGTGAAAAAACATATCTTAACAATCTTCCTTTTTGACTATTCTGTGACAAAAACATTCTATAATAAAGTTTAGACTTAAACGTCAGTTTGAGAACAATGACAAAATGCACTCACATTTAAATCTAAAACCTGTGATGAACTTGAAATCAAATATCTGTATCCTAAAACACTTGCACAAATTACATTAGACTCTTAAGGTAAAGCAAGTAAAAAAGGACAAGTATAAAGTAACAAGTAAAAATGCGATCAAGTAAATATGATGTGAAACATATGAGCAACTTGATCAAACACATGACAATCATATGGAAATGATTATAATGATTGCTTAGCAAAACAAATGATCATCCGAACATACAATTAATAAAAGATAATAGTATAAGGATGTATGCATGTCCAACACACAAACACAATGCAATAAGAACAACAAAGCATAAAAACTAAAAGTAAGTCAAAGCACCATAAAAAAAACAAGAAAATAAACATAATGTAAAATAATACAAAACAGGATTTTCTTATAAAAAGATATCTTCTCCTCCTTAGTATATGCATTTCTCATATGAAATTTCTTCCCCTACGCATATGCACAAGAAAAGAATTTCTCCTCCTGAGAATGTGCACAAGAGTCATATACAAATGACAATATTTTTGTCATGAATAAACAAATACTCCAAGAAGGAGGGAAAGAAATAAAGATATGAACAAAGATAGAATGCACATAGGATACAACACAAACAAGAAACTAAGCTCAAACAAAAGACAAATCACGTTAAAAACAAAATGCTACAAAGTATAAAGTAAATATGACATGCTAAGGATGCAAAATGATCAATAAGATGTGTAAACATGATACTGAGCAGGGTCTGGCAAGGGTAACACTTACATTGATTCTCACATCATATAAGATTTTTAAATTCCCAACCTAACATTTCCACAATTAGACATTATAGATGTGTAGTATCATTTAACACTACATTATGATATTCACAACACATGATAATCAAACCAATAAAGCCAAAATCAAAAGGGTCTTGGAAATAACAATTCTTTGGTGTTTTCTCAATACAAGGAGATGCAACACAAGTCTGAGAATTATTATCATCATCATCATCACCATTGAAACATACGATCAGAACAAAACATCATGGGAAAATAAAAAGAACAACAAAAAACTTAAAAACTTGTCTGAAAACCCAAAAAATGGTGTCACTTTTTGTAACGAGCTACCTCGCCGTCGTTGGGAAAAAAGCCCATGATTCGACCCGCCGAGTTCTGGTAAGCGTACATGAACCCACCCATTAACCCGATTATGCCGCCGGTCACCATCGATGGTCCCCTAATCCCTGGCTTAATCCCTATTTTTTCACACCCAAATGATTCAACATTTCACCGTTCAATTCAGTTTCAGAAATTTACGAAACAGGTTTGAAAAAGTAGTGAGAGAAAGAGAGAGAGATGGGTTACTGGAGAGGTAGCCGACGGTGACGGAGACGCCGGTGATGGTGACGAAGCGGAGGTAGTCGAGGGAGGTGAAGTTTCCGACGACTCTGGTGAACGGAGGGTCCCGATCTAAGACTGGGTACTTTGGCTTCACCGATGCCGTGATGTCTATGTTCATCTTCGACATTTTTTTCTTTTTTTTTTACTTGAGAGTCACAGACACTATCTATCAGAATTACTCAGTCTGCTCTGCTTGGGTGGGAGGGAACTGGGACTTGTAGACTTCTCTACTCTGCCACTGCTAGTGTAAATTACTAGAGGATATGGGATTTTGGGCCTCATGGGCTGAGTTCTAGCTCTGAAGGGACTATTAGGCTTTTTGAAAGTTTTGGGAATTATGTTCTTTTAATTTTATGAAGAAAAAATAAAAAGATTAAATTAAATTTTGGATAAATTTTGATTTAAGTGTGGATTTGGAAAAAGTTGATTTGCCTTTTGCTTTTTTGTTTCAGTTTATTTATTATTTATTTATTTTTCAAATAATATAAATTTTAGCTCTTTAAGAAATGAGGTGGCTTTTAATTATTCTTTACACATTTAATATAAAATTTATCAAAAATTACATTTTTTTTCAATAAACACTATATAAATAAGTTACCATAAACTGCAAAACTCAAAGGAGATTTTATTCATTTTAGTCCTATAATTTTGAATTTGATTCAATATGGTCATATTGTCTGCTTGAACAGCTTCATTAAGTGCCCCAAAAATGATGTTGCTTTGTTATTTTTATTAGTTTCAAATTTTAAAAAAATAATCAGGAAATTAAATTTGACAAACCTAAATTCATAAAATATACCAAAAGAGTCACAAAATGTCACAATAACGTTGATTTTCACATCATATAAGATTTTAATTCCCCCCCCCCCCCCCCCCCCCATTTATTTCTTGGAAATAACAATTTTTTGGTGTTTTATCAATATAAGGAGATGTAGAGTGGTGCTAAGTTCACAACACATGGCCACAACATTTTTTAGTTGATAAGTTGTTATTAGTTCTAATTTGAACTCACTACTGAAATTACTTTTTTACCCACTAATAACAATATGTCACTTAAGATTTATTGTGAAAGTGTAGTAAAAATATTATGGATGTAGTATTTTCTAGGAGATGCAACACAACATTCTGAGAATTATTATCATCATCTCATCATCATTGAAACAATAATCAAGACAAAACACAGCAAGGGGAAAAAAAAAAAACTTAAGATGTTGGAAAACAAATATTGTTCAATGTTCAAAGTTCAAACTCATGTCAATCACTAAATTGATAAAAACAACTAAAATTATAGTTAATCAACATCATGCATGAATATTAAGAGAAAAAAATGGTGAGAGATAGAAATCTATTGTGAGATACATAAAAATTAAAGAGGTCACACAGTTATTGATGGCATTGTTTTGTTCACACATGTTCGTTATCCGGTACACATGCATAATAGGTGTCAAGTGGGTTTGTATCGTATTTGGTGGGGAGCCATTTTACACTTTCTTTCACAATTTTTTACTTCATACATAATTACGTTATACAAACACTGCAAATCAATTACTCCCTCCATCCCACTTTTTTTGTCATCTATTTCATTTTAAGATGTCTCAAAATATTATCCTGTTTCTAAAAATAAAAGTCATTAATTTACTAATGTTCCTATTATACCCCTATTAATTTATTAATTCAAATTTTTGATAAATTTTTTTAAGGGTAATTTTGGAAACTTATACATTTTTAAAAGGTAGACAAGACAATAAATGATGTTTCCTTAAAAAGTTTGACTTTTCAAACAGGACAAAAAAAATGGGACGGAGGGAGTAATTTCTAGCATCTTATTTTCAAAATAAAAAACAAGAATCACAACTAAGTTATTAAAGAGCAAAGGGCTTTCTCATAGCCACAAGAACACATCGTAGATAGAGAAGAGAGATATCAGAGGATAGAGAGATTAATGAGGGCATACCATAGCCGATTTCGACTCATATGTGAGTGTTGTAATGGATTGGGTGTTGACACCCCATTTTGCAACTTGCATTTAACCTCACATGGAGGGTAAAATGGTACTTTCACCTTGAAAATATGCATCTTGATTCTAGCCATTAGATCCTTAATCTCATTTCACCAAGATGATCTTGATGTTGTAACGATCAAATTGACTGGTCATAAGCCCTAATCGAACCACTAGATTGAAAGTTATCATTAAATCAAGTTATCATTAAATCAAGTTTTAATAGCTGAGATGCACTATCACAAACTAAGTCTGACTATATGTGATTATGAACAATTGATTTTAATTGGTTATAAGTGTAATCAATTAAAGATCAATGATGTGTCATAATTAATTTGATTAGTTAGGACTGCATTTTATGGTGAGATTGCATACATCTAATTAATTAGATAGTTAAATATTAATTATTCAATGAGTAATTTGTGCAATTATCTTTTAATTAGAGTAAATTTGGCACCAATTAAGTCTGAAATGGGAGTGATTGAAGTCATTTAATGTTAATTGGGAGCTAATTTGGGACTTATTAATGTTAATTGTGCTGAAACCATTTTCTAACAAATGACCTTTGCTCACCATTTCATTGATATCTCTCAGAATATTTTGAATCTGTGAATGAGGTTAATTTTCTCAGAAACTAGACATCTGGGGCTTCAATTTGAGAACAAGAACGAGATAATTCCGATCAGAATTGAGTCAGATATGATTTTTGAAATTGGCTCTTCAGGCTGTTACAGCAGCTATTGGAAAATCGAATTTTGGCTTGCTCCTCACTCCCACCAATCTCTCCATTTAATGCACCAGATTTTCCTCAATGCTAACATGAGGTCTAGGTTCATGATTCTTTGTCAACCCTCATTGAATGACCTTCCATTCATATTTCCTCCACTACTACTATATAAGCTCTCCATCTCCTTCATTCCAAAGCACACCAAAACCCCCTCTCTTCTCCTCTCTTGAGTTCTAGGAAGTTGAGTAGTCTTGTCATATCTTGGTCTTCTTGAGACTCAAGGTATTGAGTGAGACTCACTCTTCCTCTCATAACTCTTCTTTTCCTCCACCCTTAGGACCTCCCTTAAGAGTCTCTTCCTCCACTATATGGATCTTGCATGAAGGTATAATCCATTTTCCTAATTGTTTTTCATGTTGCCATGATAAAAGTTTTAGATTAAAGCATGATAATAATCATTTAAATTCCTTTAAATATGTTTGAATGTTCTTAATTGTTCTTATATGTTCTTCACATGTTCTTGTTTGTTCATCACATGTTCTTATTTGTTCATCACATATTCATAGCCATGTACTTTATCTTAGATTGTATCTAGGACCAAAGTCATGTAATTTTCCTATGATCAATGTAAATTCAATTGAAAATTAATAAAATGAGGAATTTTTCAATTTTAGTTTTCTTATTTATCCCAATAATTAAATAAGTGACAACTCTATTGTAAAACCCTTAATTTAAAGGGGAAAACATAACTAGTCGAACCTCCATTTTGAGAGGCAATAATATGACTCCGCCTATTCACGTGAGTTTGGCCCAACACCACATAAAAACGGGCCGGGGGCACGGTCTCTCACATTGAGCTAGTGTGGTGGAGAGATACCAGTGGACCTAAGCTGCTGGTAACACAAATTGGTATGTAGATGGAGCGATCAGTGGGAGGTGATGATTCGGTGGCAAAGTGGAGCCTTAGAGGAAGAAATGAGGGTTGAGAGAGGCAGAGAGCTCTCCACTGAGAGAGAGAAATTGGGTAAAAATCTCTTGGGGTCATGTGATTTGTTTTTGCTAGGGATTTGTATTTTGTAATTGTTTTGGTTTTTTTTTTTTTTTTTTCCCCTTAGATTGGACTTGCGATGTGTTGGTGTTTTTATTTTTCTAGGTTTCTTATTTTTTATTTTACTTTTTTTTTATAATCCGGAATAGAGAATTGATTTGTTTCTTTGTCTAGCACTTTGGTTGGGACTTCATAAAAGAATGGAATAGAATGAGTAAATAAAAAAGGAATGTAAATGAATGAAATAAATTGGAATGAAATGTATTTAAGGGAAAGGAATGGAAAAGAAATAAATAGAATAAAGTTAGGTAATATTGTTTGGTTGTTTTTAAATAAAGGAATGGAAAGTAAGTTACATTGTTTGGGAGTAACATAGAGGAAAATGAATATAATCATTTTATGATAATATTACTGTTAGATCTCTGTTTTAAAATAAATGGTTGAATATATAGAGATATTTTAGGAGTTTTAATGAAAACTTCATTAATAATTTCATTCCTTTTGATTCCTCCAATTTTTGGGGAATAAAAATTTGAGGTTTCGAGGAAATAGACATAAATGAATGCTCCCTCTTATCCATTTTATTAATTCCATCAAAAACTCCCAAACAAAGAAATGGAAGGAACATTCCAAAATAATTTATTTTATTCCATTACTTTTCCACCTTCCAAATGGAGTGTAAAGGGTTTATCTATTTAATTTCTATGAATTATGATTGTCAGATTGTGTTACCAGATGATCATTTAGAGTGAAGGTTTTTAACTTTGAATGTGAAAGTATAACTTATGTTGGTTAGTAATTATTAGTCAACTATCTTCTTCTTCTTCTTCTCATATATATATATATATATATATATTTTTTTTCTGAGAGATTTGTTAACTACCTTACATGTACTATAAATGTGTAAATGCATTTTGGCTATATCTTGATATGTTTTAGGATGATTGAACTATGATGGAATACAATTTTTATGATATTTTATTTTTAATTATGAAATTATCTAGTTCAAATAAATTTTGAGAAGAACTTAGCGTAAATTAAGTTATGAAGGGTACTTTATTTATGTTAATACAACTTATTGATGTTTGAAATAATGGTTAGTTATTTCAATTGTTCACAACCACTATTATATTTGCATATGAATCCTCTTAAACCAATATTTTACTTTTTGAATTTTCATGCTTAAAAATTTTAGGTATATGCATATAGTGAAGATCAGAACCTTATTGAAACGAATTTTATTTGTTTTAGTTTGAGATAACATAACTAAATTATATCTCTATCTAAAGTTTTCTAGTGTCTAAGTGAGCTAATTAGTGCAAAATACAAAAATTCTAATATTAATAAACTATAAATAAATAAATAATCAATCATATATCTTGTGGGTGAGAAAGCCCGACGCCACATGATGGGCCTGAGGCCCAGTTCAAATACGACTCATTGTCCGAAGAGGTTAAATGTATCAATGCTCTGCCATCCTGGTGGAAGCAGCCCGTAGATAAAAAACGCTCCGTCCGAAGACGACCTGGTATGGCCGAAGAGTTCCTACTTAATGGAACAGCCCAGAACTTGATCGGGTAGCTGTGCTGAAGGTCTCCCTACCAGGACGGAACTTCGAGCATGTCTAAATACGTAGCTATCACGAAATGTCTTGCCAATAAAGCTGTCACCGCCACATTTAATGCACTGCAGCAACTTTCTTGGCCGCATTTATGTGGAGAAGACACCTGAACAGTGCGTCTTCACCCACCACCACTCACTGCAGGTTAAAGCAGACGGCTGATGTGACTAGTACTCAAGTGGGTGTCTGGATGGAGGACAAGTGTGCGGTGAAGATGGAAAAAGGGGGTCTATATAAGGGAAGCAAGTCTCGCAGAGTGAAGGGGGGGAATGGTATTTACTTAGCCTTTAAAATAGAAAACCTCTTCGGACTACAGGGGTTCATCCCGTTAAAGGCTTGACTCAATCTATCTCTTTGTTATTAGTTTTTGTTCATCCTGACCGTTGCTAAATCCACCATTAGCCCAGTTGTTTGGCCCATTCTCTACAAATTTATTGTGGGAAATTTGGTGGGCTCATCATATAAAGTTTTGGTGCCTGGCTTAACAAAAATTGACCCTACATATCTATTTAACAAAAATCGCCACATGTTTTATCTTATTAAAATTTAGAATAGAAATGATCATAAGTAGTGTGGGGCCCTAAATGTTAACATTCAAGGCCCACTCCGTAGCCGACCCAAGGCCCGCGCCGAGGAGGATACAGAGGCTGGAGATAGGAAGGATGGGCGCAGACCCTTAAAAGGGCCTGTCCGAAGACGCCCATGTCCTCGGCAAACTGACGTTAGTAAAGGGAAAATATCCCACACCCATTAAAATATATTCCACCAACATTCTGACCGCCTTAAATGATGAATTGACTAACAAACCCAGATGCCTCAGTCACTTCAACTTAAAAAGTCTGCTAATACGGCTGGGAACTAACATAAAACCTGCAAAAGCAGATGATGGGAGAGCCCTTATGCAGAGAGTTCAGATAAACAACAAATGGACGGCTAAGATTAACAAAAAGGAGGCTATATAACCAAAGGCATTCCCATTAAGAAAGGGGGGGACCCGAATTTGGGGGGCCAGTGGGAAGGAGCAGAATCCTCAGACGGAGCCGAAGACGAGGAAAGCCTCATAGACACTTAACTAAGATCCTCACTGGTGTTGAATAAAGATCTTGATCATGATTCTCAAAGAACCCTCCGCCTTTATAAAAATTCTGGGGAACTTTGACACTAACCATTCTTGGCCTAGTTAGCGCCTAGCCTTTTTACCCATGCTCTACAAATTCTATTGTCTAGGGTCCATTACAAAATATGTCCTTACAAGTAGTAGTGCTAAACTTAAGAAATGAATTTTATCATGCATCTAATTACATTTTTTTTCTTCTAATAATTTGTTTAATTGTGTATATTTCTATGGCAACAAAATGTGTTTATTTTTAAATTTATTCATGTACATGCATGGGTTACAAGCTACTATTGCTAGTAATAAGTGAATAAAAATCATGTCTTAATTGTATTTTGCTGCAAATTTTTTTTTTCAATTTATAAAGTAACTTAATATGAAAGCTTTTGTTCACGATAAGTATACGAAAAAGTGGTATTACTCTGATTAACATTTATAATTAAATTATAAAAAAGTTGTGAAATAAAATTTAATGTCACCAGCATTTTTTTTTTTAATAAAATTTTCCTCCTTAAATTTGCTAACATTGATATATTCGGGCCAGTGTATGAATCAGAATCACTGCATCCCATCTACTACTCATGAGCTCTTATATATATATATATATATATCCACGGGTCATTCTGGGTTGGGTTTGTGCCCAACTCGGAATCAACCTGACAAAATCGGGTGGTAGAAAATCTCATTCGTTGCCAATCATTAAAGTAGTCGGGTTGGGCAGATAAGACCTTCAAAGGGTGGCGGATGGGTCTGTTAGTGTCATATATTTGAGAAAATAGCGAGAAAACGGTGAGAAAAACCCAGATCCGATGAAAGTCTCATCGGATTCTATGAGATTTCGCTAGATCCGACGGAAATCTCACCGAATTCGATGAGATTTTGCCAGATTCGGTCAAAATCTCAATAGATCTATGTGAAATATTGCTGGAATCTGGAAAATTTTTGTCAAAATATGGGTTTTTCGTCAGAATCATGGTTTTTGTTGGTTGGTTAGGGTTTTTCAGGTTTTGGGGGAGGGAAACCAAAATCAACCCGCTAGAGTTGATTTCTAGTGGTGAAGACTCGTTGCTGACCGCTGAAGTAGTCAGGTCGGCCAGCATCAGATCATATCCGGTTGATTTCTTTGGGTGGGTCAGGTCTTTGGTTGGGTTTGGACAGCCCTAGAGCCAATGCATTATAGCTACAGTAAACAGCTACAAGAGTTTGGTTTATTCAATGTCTGCACTGTTTTGCTAGCCTCTTTCTTTCTTTCTTTCTTCTTTTTTTTTTTTTTTTGGTAATATAGTCTTGTCAACTTTTTATTTATTTATTTATTTTTAAATACAGAGCTGTTAGTTAATACAACAAATTGTCACAATATTTTCATAATTGTTGAGGTGTTAATTCCTTATAAGTCAAAATAAAATATTATACTAGAACCAACCACAACTAAAAATAAATGTATTGCGAAAAAAGAAATGTCACATCCACAACATTTTTACAACACTTTCATAATAAAAGTGTGAATTGTAAAGCTATAGTAGTAGCTATAGTTTATTTTTTGGTTGATTCAATTGCATCATTGGTCTTATTTATTTATTTATTTATTTATTTTATTTATATAGAGCAGTTAGTTAACACAACAAATTGTCACAATATTTTCACAATTGTTGAGGTTTAATTCTTTATAGGTCAAAATAAAATATCATACTAGAACTAATCACAACTAAAAATACAGATTTTGTGAAAAAAGAAGTGCTACATCCACAACATTTTTCACAACATTTTCATAACAAATCATAGGTGATAATGTTATACCATTCTGTTTCGCCAAAATTCATTGTTTCGCATACATTTTTCTTACGTTGACTTTTTGTATTTTTTATTGTATTCTTATCTTTACGCACCATATTAAGTAAAAATACATAGTTTTTCACGCACAAAATATCAAAAATTTATGATATAAACACTTTTCATCCTTTATGTTTAGGATATTCCACAATTCCTCTTTAAATTTTAAAATCAAGAAAATTTTCCCTTAATA
This sequence comes from Quercus gilva, assembly GCA_023621385.1. Lineage (NCBI taxonomy): Eukaryota > Viridiplantae > Streptophyta > Magnoliopsida > Fagales > Fagaceae > Quercus > Quercus gilva. The sequence goes on along the minus strand of CM042477.1, from coordinate 78,730,628 downwards.
TTTTAGAAAATAGCAAATATGTCATATTGTTATTCTCTCATTTAAACCCTAACGAAAGCTTATGATTTTTAAAATATTCCATTGTGTAATGTCTAAAATACCTCAACTAAATTTTAATATTCCAAAATTTTTTTTCACGTACTTTAAGTTTTAGATAGTAGTAATGCTTAGAAAGTTGGAATGATAATATAAGGTATTTTATTTATTACCTAGAGAACATTGATTTTCTAGATTTAAATACTTGAAACTTATAATTTATTTAATGGAAAATTCGATGACACATGCCTTTTGTTATTTTTTTTTAAAAAAATTTTCTTTCCTAAATTGGGGGTTCATTGAAAACTAAGTAAACTAAAGATTACACCTAGACTCATGTAGAATGATAAAGAAGAAAGTATGAATGGCAAAATTTTTCATTGTGTATGGTTAAAGGTATTTGATGAAAAGCTTCAATTGTAGTATATGACATCATTTATTAAGAAAATTTAAATATTGTGACATGTCTTAGTAAAAATCAGTTGCTTATTGTTGGAAGATGATGATATTTATTAACATTCTTAGAAGTTTTTAGTGAGTGGATATTGTCGTTAGTAAATAAGTACTAAGAAACTATTATAGTAAAATAGATATTCATATATTAAATAGCTATTATAATTTTGTGTGTGATAAAATTTTTTATATGAATGAGATTAACTTTGTATGATATACATTTTTTACGTATAGAGTTATACTTCTTCAAATAGAAATTTTATTTTAATTTTCTCACTTAAGGATATGTTTGGTTGGGTGAATTTTAGAGAGGATGGAAAAAAAAAAAAAAAAAAAAAAGGAAAAAAAATGGGAGAGAAAAACACTTTTGATGGTTGTTTGGTGGGGTCTGAATGTTTTCTTCTCAGACTCATCAAAATGTTTTCTCCCAATTTAAAGAGAAAACTGAAAAGAAAACACCATGCCAGCCAAATACTAGATTTACCCCCTCCCTTTTTAGTGTATCTGACTATGCATATTTTCTATGCATTTAGTTACGTTCACAACTCATACTTTTTTTTTAATTTTTATTTATTTATTATTATTATTAAATTTTTTGGTTGAATTCGTCTTGCATTTTTTTGGCTTTTTGTTTCCCTTTTTTTAATCAACGGTGGTGTTATCAATTGGGGTCCTTTCACTCTTTCTTTTATTATTATTTAAGAAAACACCTCTAACTAGTGATTATTAATCAGTCAGTTTTATATCATCTAGATAGCAAAGACTAAAGGAGCTGTTTGGATTTGGTTGTTTTCATCATTCATCATTGAGTTTTCATCACCTATAATTCAAAACTAGCGGGTCTCATGGCAGTAACACTTGTTTGGATTTGTTTTGAGTTTTTGTTTTCGTCACTCAATTCTCACTAAATTGAGTGATGAGTAATGGAAACTGAAAACAAGTTTTTGGTGTTTTTGAGTTATGAAAATTGAGTAATAGTGGCAATTTGGTAATTTCCTAAGAAACACATGGGCCTGTGGCAGAGAGTAGTCAAATCCACCTCAGACCTTATGCTCTCTCCAACACTCCACCAACGGCTACACTACTCACGTGCCTCCCACCTCTCTCATTATACCAAACTTCTTCTTTTTTCTTTGTTCTTTGATTTTCTGTGCTCTTCATCATCACCTCGTTGTCTTCTTCTTCTTCTTCTTCTTCTTTTTCTTCATTTTTTTTTCCCATTCCTTTTCACTAGATTTCTAGGCTTGGTTCTTTTTTTTTTTTTTTTTTCTTCTTTTTCTTTCTTTCTTTCTTCACTTTTCATGATCTTTTCTCTTCTCTTTTTTTCCCTCTTTTAGTTCTTTCTAAGCTTTATAGTATAATTTGTTGTGGTGTTGAAGGTGTTGGTAGTGTGAATGGCTGGATCTGCTATGGTGGATTGGTTTGATGTTTTGTGATTTGCATAGTGATTGTTTTTTTTAGTTGGGTGCTAGGTTTGATGTTCTGTTTCTATTGCACCAAGTCAATCTATGGATCCCACAACAAGTTTAGATTTTTGAGTTTTTAGAATGAAAACTCAACTAAGTTTAAGGGCCAAACAGAGCTGGGAATAAGTTGGGAATTTTCAAGTTATAAAAAATTAGTTATAGGTGATGAGTTTTGAGTGATAATTTTTGGGTGATGAGTAATGAGATATCAATCACTCACCATCCAAACAGGGCCTAAAGATTCCACTTGATCATTAAGATGTGATTGGTCTAGGTCAGGGCCAATGATGGAGTCAGGAATTTGTCTTTGGGGGCCAAGTTTAAAATGAGATCATAAATTTTTAATCTGTGTATTCTATATTTATATTATGTACAATGAAAAATGTTATATTCACAATAAATTTTAGGTGGTAGGTTGTTATTTGTTTTAATTTAAGACCACTACTAAAATTATTTTTATTACCCACCAATAACAACAAATAACAACCCACCACCTAAAATTTATTGTGAAAGTATTGTTAAAATGCTGTGGACATGACATTTTTCTTTATACAATAATCTAAAATAGAATTATAAATCAAATTCTATGTCATTGAATGCATAAAAAAAAAACATATAATCAAATAAGTGAATAACCAATCATATATTTTTATCAAATTTATAATAATAATATATTATATTTATATGCTATATTAATATAGTATATTTATTGTAAGGATCGGACTTGGATCCCTAGCCCAAGAGATGAATTGACTTAAGTCCAAAAAGCCCAAAACAATGAATTTGTAGAGAGTGGGTTGGAAAACTGGGCTAAAATGAGTTGGATAACAAATAAAGTGGGTTCAAATGACAAGAAAAATGAAGATGGACAAGTTTAAACTACAGAAAATTGCCCTCGGCACGGTCCGAGGAGATCAGTTCTTATATATTGCTCTCAAGCTTGATTACAAATTTGGTTCTTGATTGCTACAATGTTTCTCTTTTGATTTCTCGATCCCCCTCTCTCATTGCCCTCTTCTTCCTTTATACTACCTTCCCCTTTCATCTCTACCCTCCACGTGCAGACCAGATGGTTGGTGTTGATATTTGTCCCATTAACACTTTCCTGAAGTCTTTGTGTAGTAGCTGTAAGACTGAAAACCACTGTTTAGGTATCACTTCCATATTAATGCGGTCCGAAAGTTAGCTGTAGAGCATTTAATGCGGGGTTAACAGTTTTCCCTTGAGATATTTCATTGCCTCCTTTTGTCTTGTTCCTTCAGGATACTTATCTGCATCAGTGGAATCGTCCGAGACGTTGCTCTTGGTGTTAGACCATACCTTCTGACCTCGGCCGTACTCAGCCAAGGAAGTATTCGTCCTCGGACCATCTTCTTAGTTGATCATGATCAGACTTCAACTATTCACTTACCAATATGGACTCTTATAAAGGTGTTTATCCGTCCTCAAACTATTTAATATCCTTGAATTGGGCCCCTGACCCAATATACTTTACAGATACGTACCTTTGGGCCTATCACCCCTACATTTATCATTCACCATTTTAATAAAAAAATGCTATGTCTATAATATTTTTACAATATTTTCACCATAAATCTTAAGTGGCAGGTTATTATTGGTTTTTATCAGTGGACAAAAATTAATTTCAATTGTAAATTTAAATTAGAATCAATAACAATTTATTAACTATAATTTATTGTAAAAATATTGTGAGTATAATATTTCTATAAAAAATTAAAGAATAATAGAACAAGAGAATGAAAGCCAATAAGCCACGTACCTAGCTAGGCGCTGAGATCACCTTTTTTCTTTTGAAGTGTATAGTTTTAAACCATACACGTATGGTCCTCTAGGATTAGAGCAAATCATATTATATATACTAAAAGTTGGGCTTAGAAGCCATGGTTGCACCAAGTGGCTTTACCAAATTGCAAATTTTTTTTTTAGAATTTTTTAAAAAATAGATATAATTTTTTTTTTGTTCTTATCTTCTACTCCTATAATTTCTAAGTTAATAAAAAATATTAATTTGATTACAATCTAAATTCTTCATCTAATCATTTTTTTAGTATAATTTTTAAGTAAATAAAAAATATCAATTTGATTACAATTCAAAATCTTCAGCTAATCCTTTTTTTTTTTTTTTTTTTAATATATATATTACTACATGTAGATACAATTTGAAGGGGAAAAACGTGGATTGTTTTTAAAAAATTTATAAAAGAATTTTAATTTGAATACAATTTAAATTTGTTAAAAGATAAAATTTTACATAAATTATATTATTGTTAAATTTTAGATTTTCCACAAATTCACTATTTCTTTTATGGATAGCCATAAATTTACTTCACTTACACATACTCAACATTCATGGGTGAAGAGAACTATGGTTTTTTTTTACTCTGTTGGTACTTGGTAGATATATATTATCTATTAACCGACTTTTTTTTTTTTTTTTTTAGAAAACATTAATCAACTTGATATGTTTTCGTTTTTCTTTTTCTTATAATAATAATAATTATTATTATTATGTGCTCAATAACTATTTAGATAAGCATTATACAATCTGACCATATCTACAATTTTGTGGCTAACGTGAAAATGAGTTATGTTTAGAAAAAATTGTTGCAATTTGGTAAAGCCACTTTACATAAGTAACTACTTTTGTGTTTAAATAAAACACTTAAATTTTTTGGACTTTCTCTTAACACAACGTGACTTTTTTTTTTTTTTCTTTGGATTTTCTATTCACACGCTACTTTTTTTAAGATTTACTTCAGCTTTACTCTCTCTACAAATTAGACTAACATTAAACTTTTTGTTCATATCAACTTCTTCAATATGAAGTGTATATATATCAAATAATTCATAATGACTACTTACCATACGGTTTTTTTTTTCTCTATTCTTCTACCTACAACCTTGTAGGTATGTATTTGTTTTCTCTATTTTTTTTTTTCACAAAATTGAATAGGTTTTGTGTATTTTTTGTCTTTTATTTAACCTAATTTTTTAAGTTTTATCCAATCTATATGATTATGGTTTGAAAATCAATCATTAAATATGCTTAGACATGATTTTTTAAATTATTTTGTGTTTTATGACATCAGAATTATTTTGCGTTTTATGACATGGGTTCCAATGGTAATATGTTGCTTTCATCATCTCAATTTTGATTAAGAGAACAATATTCTTTTAAGCTTATTACTAAGCATGTCTTGATAGTTTGATGATAAATTGTTCATAACAATTTGATTTTTATCGATCATTAAATTTTCTAATAAAGAACAATGATACATAAGAGCAAGAACACATATAGTGTACAAAGAGATACTGAACAATCTCAGAAAGATACAAATTCTCATCAGAGCACAATTGGTATCTTACAAAATTTATAATAATTTTTTTATTTAGATGTTATCATTTTATATTTGATAGTTATTATACCAATACAATTTATTTATTTTGTTATTATAATAATTATTTATTCCGTTATTGTTTATCAGATAAAATATATATTTGATAGGTTTATTAGATTTTTTTTTTTAGATTTTTAGATTTAAAAAATAAATATAATATAATTTTTCTTCTCCTATAATCTCTAAGTGATAAAAATCTTAATTTGATTATAATCCAAATTCTTTATATAATCCATCTAATCCTTATTTAATCCTAATTTGATTACAATCCAAATTCTTCATCTAATCCTTATTTTTTACGTGTAGTGTATTATATAAAAAAAAAAAAAAAAGCAACAACTTTCCTTCTTCTTTTGGTTTTTTTTTTAATTACTACACTACACACTCTAATGCATCTTTAATTGCAAAAATGTTTTTAGATTTAATATATATATATATATATATATATAATTTTTCTTCTCCTATAATTTCTAAGTTGATAAAATTTTTTAATTTGATTACAATCCAAATTCTTCATCTAATCCATTTAACAAACAAGTTTAAGTTTAAGTAAAACTCTTATTCTATATGTTCTTATCAACTTATTTGGATAAAGTAACAATAAGTATTGTATCAATTTTTTTATAAAGTAACAATTTTATTATTAGCCTAATTTAAATGTTTTTTTTTTTTTGTTTTTTGTTTTTTGTTTTTTTGTTTTTTTTTTTTTATGTGTGTGTGTGGATAAAGCATACAAATTTTATTTCATGATATTGACAAAAAATAATAAATAAAAAAGAATAAATCATCTTATGCATTCTGAAAACAAGCAATTTATTGCACTATTTTAATAGGTTACTACTTTTATATATATATATATATATATATGCATTTCATAATACCTTAGTTTCACACAATATGAATTTATTATATACTTAAAAGTAAAATATTTAATTATTTTTATTATTTATTCTATTATCTAATTTTAAGTAAATTAATAAAAAAAACTATTTACATATAAATTTTGATTAAGCTGTGCATCGCACGGGCATAATTATAAAATACTTTCTTTTATTATATTATTGTAGGGTCTAAATTTGGTAGGCCAAAGCCAGACTTTGCAGATCGTGAGCTCAATGAATCCCGAACAATAAATTTATAGAGAATAGATTAAATAGCTGGGCTGCTTATGAATTCATATATGTAAGTTTTTGAGTTTTATGAAATCGTCTTTTTAACAAAAAAAAAAAAAAAAAAAGTTAAAACCGCGTTGGTAGTGATCAAAATGTCAACATTGGCGTGCTACTGCTTAATTATCCCACCCTCTTATTTATTTTGAACGAGTGAAAATGCTTTATCATTTGCTCTTTTTTTTTTTCATATATGACATGAAATTCGTACATATCCTCATTGTGATTAGTGTATATAAAAAAAGTAATATTAATTATATATTGAGAGAAAAAGTGGAGTTATGAAATAGGTTGTGTTATTAGCCTACCGCGTTAAGGTCCACGAGGGACAATGGACATGTGATTACGTGAGAAAGCTGGACTGAAAAGCTGTCCACCACAACTTATAGAATTATAGATGGTATATTACGTTCGTTTTCACGTCAATGTCTCACTGTTGACAACATGGTTTCACTGACTTTGATTTTAGTTCTCCACGTTCTACCAATATTTGAGCAATGTTATATATGCATATGCTATACAAAAACTTTGACAACTCTCCCTTAAAAGTTATTGTAGGGTCAAAGAATTTGACAACCTCGGCCCACTTTATACTAAACCCAAGACCCATACTGAGAAAGAAGAAATGTTCGAGGACGAATGAAGAAAGTCCAAATTACTAAGAAACGTCACTGAAGACAATCTTGTCCTCGGCCAATCAAGACCATAAGACTGAAGAGCGGCACGCCATCAAAGGCAGCCTCCTAGAGTATCCCAAGGAAAAGGACAAGTACAATGAGTCAGCCATAGTAATATTGTGAAGGAGCAATTCAAGGAGAAACTGTCACATCTGCATTAAATACCCACAACTAACGTTCTGGCCACATTAATGAAGAAATGACCCTCTGAACAGTGCTACCTTGGTTGCTGCAATCCACAGAAGGTTTAGGAAGGTGATTGATGGGACAAGCACTCAAGTAGTGACTTGCGTGATCAACAAATGAAGGGCCAAGATCAACTGAAAGGGGATATATATAATGTAAGAAGTCCTCTAGGAAAGGGGAGGAGAATGAGAAGCAGAGAGTACTGTAGCAATTTGTAATATCTTTGAAACCTTTGTAACCAAGCATCGAAGAAATAATAGGAACAACAAGCCTACCGGATAAGGTCCGAAGACAAAATTTCGCACCCTAGTCCACATCCTTATCGTTCAATTCACTCATTACCACGTCTAGTTGTTATAACTCTCACTGAGGCCTAGTTCTTGAACCTATTCTCTATAAATTTATTGTATTAGGCTAGTTGGGCCTGAGTCCATTCATCCAATAGAAGAGTGCTTAAATCCAGTCCCTACAATTGGCGCTATCTATGGGAAGAACTTGTGTGTTAGTAAGGGCAACAATCAAGCATAGTAGGATCAGACCCTTATCAAGCAGGCTCCCATCAGCCTGAACCAGCTAGATCCTAACAGCAAGGTCACTTCCCCAACCTTGAGCGCGATCGAAACGAAGAGAATAGAAGGTTTCGAGAGGGAAATGTGCACACCACTCAAACCAGCAGAAGCCACTCCCATGTGGGCAGCATGTGCTCTAGAGACAAAATAATAACCGGGCCATGCAACAAGAAGAAGTTAGGAGTCACGTATCCCAGAGACAGAATGACAAACAGGCCATGCAGCGAGAGATAGACGACTTGAAGAGAAAGCTGCGCCATGCACAACGAAGGCAGTCTCATTCTAGCCTTGACATGCCCTCTGATGATAAAAGTGATGATGACTATAGGCAAAGATCGAGAACTCCTCCCAGCGAGACTTTTTCTTACGAAGAGGAGCACCGCTGGAGGCGTAAACGTAAAAGCCCATCTCCTAGGGGCTTGGGAAACGATGCCATAAGCAGGGCACTAGATCAACTCTCCAAATCACCTTTCACACACCACATAGAAGGGGCTACACTCCTTCGACGGTTTTAGCAGCCAACCTTTACCATTTATAACGGCAAAACGGACCCCTTAGAGCATGTGAGCCAGTTTAACCAAAGGATGGCTGTCCATTCTAAAAACAAGGCACTGATGTGCAAGGTTTTCCCATCTAACTTGGGACCAGTGGCGATGAGGTGGTTCAACGGCTTAAAGACGAATTTCATAGATTCGTATAGGCAGTTAACCCAAGCCTTTAGCTCCCGTTTCGTTACAAACAACAGAGCTCCTCGGCCCTTGAGTACGTTATTGTCTTTATCCATGCATGATGGAGAAACTCTAAAGGTCTACTCGGACAGATATTGGGAAATGTATAATGAAATGGATGACAATTTTGATGATGTCGCCATCAGCACCTTCAAAAATAGTCTCCCAGCCGAGTATGGCTTGAGGAAGTCTCTGATTGGTAAGCCTGCCACCAATGTGCGCCAACTAATGGATCAGATCGATAAGTATAAACGAGTAGAGGAAGACCAGCTACAAGATAAGGGAAAAGAAAATGTTATCTCTCGGAAATGAGGGATTTCAGGTCGGACCGATATAGCAGCAATCGCCTGAGAAGAGATTTTGTAGGGCAATTCGGAGCAACCAACACACAGACTGTCAGCGCTGTATTCTGAGAACCAGTACATCGAGTGTTGGAGAAAATTAGGAACGAGCCATACTTTAAGGGGCCGAAGAAGATGGCTGGAGAGTCCATGAGGCGCAATCAGAACTTTTATTGCCAATACTACCAGGACCACGAACATACCACGAAGAACTGCAGGAACCTCCGGAACTATCTAGACCAGCTAGTCCGAGAAGGAAAGCTGAAGCACCTTCTGCATCATTCCAGTCGTCATCAAGGCCAGACCCATCAGGAGCCCCAGAGACATATCGCTCTAAGGCTACCCGTAGGGACGATCAATGTAATCTTGGCCGCGCTAGGAAGAACAGGCACGCGCTCTTCACGAGTGTTATCTGTGGCTCAGCTACCTGCCGAGGAGTCTCAACTAGAGCCGAAGAGGGCCAGAATGAATTTCCACACAGTTTTGAGTTTTTCAGAAGAAGACAAGATTGGAACTACCCAGCCCCATGACGATGCGTTGTTGATCACTCTCAGAATCGGGGACTATGATGTGAAAAGAGTGATGGTGGATAATGGTAGTATGGCCGAGGTTATGTACCCCGACCTCTACAAGGGGCTGAGGTTAAAACCAGAAGATTTGACATCCTATAGCTCTCCTTTGATGAGCTTTGATGGGAGGCTTGTTATTCCAAAAGGCATGATTAGACTACCCATCTAGACCGGCCCAAAGATAGTGAAGGTGAACTTTATCGCGGTAGACACCTACTCTCCATACACAGCCATCGTCGGTAGGCCCTGGCTTCATACCTTGGGGGCAGTTGCCTCTTCCTTGCATCAGAAGGTGAAATTCCCGTAAGGGGACAGGGTTCTCGAAATCCGTGGTTGCCAATCCACAGCAAGGCAGTGTATGGTGGCGGCCATTTCACATCGGCTCGATGCGGAGTCCTCAGCCTCTACTGAAAAGAACTTATAGCAATCAAAGGCCCCGGTGTCTCCTTTTGATACAGATGCCGAGGAGGTAAAATGCGAAGATCTAGAGAAGGTGGTCATTGGTGGTGACCCAGAGAAGTTCTTCCAGGTCGGATCTCAGCTACCTCTTTAGGAGAAGGTGAGGTTGATTAAGTTTCTTAAAAGAAATATTGATGTATTTGCATGGGATGCCTGCGATGCTCCAGGGATTGATCTAGCCTTCATTTGTCACCATCTCAATGTCAACCCGTCCATCACTTCCAAGAAACAGCCACCCCGGCGCCCATTAAGAGAGCACGCCGTTGCGATTAGGGACGAAGTGATGAAGCTTAAGCGTGCAAGGGCTATTAAAGAGGTTTTTTAACCCGAATGGTTGGCCAACACGGTGGTGGTCTAGAAGAAAAGTGAAAAATGGAAGGTTTGTGTAGACTTTACTGACCTAAATAAGGCATGCCCAAAATACCCATTCCTCATGCCTCGGATAGACCAGCTAGTGGATGCAACTATGGGCCATCCTCGAATGAGCTTATTAGATGCATTTCAAGGATATCATCAAATACACTAGCCCTAGAGGATCAGGAGAAAACAGCTTTCGTGACACCTATTGGGAACTACCACTACAAGGTAATGCCATTCGGTCTGAAGAACGCAGGGTCCACTTATCAAAGGATGATGACGAGAATGTTCGAGCCGTAGTTGGGTAAGAGCATCGAAATCTATGTTGATGATATGGTGGTGAAGAGTAAAGTGGTGTCCGAGCATTTAGGAGACCTCGGCTGCACCTTTGATGTCTTAAGGAAGCACAAGCTGTGCCTAAATGCCTCCAAATGCTCTTTTGGCGTGGGATTAGGCAAATTTTTAGGTTATATGATCACTCGTAGGGGAATTGAGGTTAACCCTGACTAGATCAAGGCTATTAATGATTTAAAACCACTGCAAAAGCTTACTGGAATGATTGCGGCCTTGAACTGATTCAGTTCCAAGTCAGTGGATAGATGCAGACCATTCTAACTCTTGATCAACAAGTGGAAAGGATTTGAGTAGTCCCAGGATTGTATTTTGGCCTTCTAGCAACTCAAGGAGTACCTATCCCGGCTACCTATCATGTGTAGTCCTGAGGCCGATGAAGTCTTATACGCATACATTGCTATGGCCCCTCATGCTGTGAGCTTGGTGCTGATACGGGTTGACAATGGCTTTCAAAAGCCAGTCTATTACGTGAGCAAGTCGCTACATGAAGCTGAGGTCAGATACTTACCCTTGGAAAAAGCCATACTAGCTGTGGTCCACGCTACACGAAAGCTTCCCCATTATTTCTAAGCCCACACAGTGGTTGTTCTAACCCAACTACCCTTGAAGTCTATGCTTCGGACTGCTGATTACATTGGAAGGATCACCATATGGAACATAACCCTGGGAGCCTTTGACATCAAGTACATGCCTCGGACCTCTATAAAGGGTCAGGTCCTGGCTGACTTGGTGGCCGAATTTACTGAACCACCTGTAGAAATAGTAGCAGAGAAGCGAAACATGGATGGAAAATCAGTTGGGGTAATCTCTATGCCAAGACCCCCATGTTGGAAGGTGTACGTTGATGGCGCAGCAAATTACAGGAGATCCGAAGTGGGGCTAGTCCTAGTATCTCCTGAGAAGACTATTATAAAGAAATCCTTGAGACTTTGGTGCCACAAATAACGAAGCCGAGTATGAGGCATTATTATAGGGAATGGCCATGATGTAGAAGATGGGAGGAAAAGCAGTAGAGATGTTCTCGGACTCGAGATTGGTAGTGGGCTAGGTAAAGGGAGAGTTGGAAGCCAGAAATGCGACGATGCAAGAGTACTTAAGTCAGGCCAAACGCTTGTAGCCAGATTTCGATCTTTTCAGCTTGTCACACGTCTCTAGGAGTGGAAAGACCCATTCTAATTCATTGGCCACGCTTGCTACCTCCTCGGCAGGGGGTCTGCCTCGAATTATTCTTGTCGAGCATTTGGATAGAGCAAATGAGGTTGCAAAAGGCATGATTCGTATCCATCAAGTTAGAGTGGGTCCTAGCTAGATGGACCCTATAGTGAGATTACTTAAGGATGATATCCTGCCTGAGGAGAAGTCAGAGGCTGAGAAAATATGAAGAAACGCTCCTCAGTTCTGGCTGTCCGAGGACCACAAATTGTATAAGCGCTTATATTCTGGGCCATATTTACTTTGTATCCACCCTGAAGCAACATAATTACTACTCGAAAAGCTGCACGAAGGGATCTGTGAGAGCCACACAAGAGGAAGATCTCTGTCGCATTGAGCCATTATTCAGGGATATTGGGGCCAGGGATGCAGAAGGAAGCTCTAGAATATGTTAAGAAATGCGACCAGTACCAAAGGTTTACCCTAAATATTCATCAGCCAGGAGGGGTCCTCAACCCTTTGTCTAGTCCATGGCCGTTTGCCCAGTAGGGCCTAAATATTGTAGGCCCTTTCCTCAAAGCAGCAGGAAATAAGAGATATTTGTTGGTCGACACAGATTATTTCACCAAATGGGTCGAAGCTGAGCCATTGGCCAACATAAAAAATGTGGATGCTAAGAAATTTATTTGGAGAAATATTGTTACACGATTCGAGGTCCCTCATACCCTCATTTCAGATAATAGACTCTAATTTGATAGTAAAGCCTTTAGAAGATACTGTTGCAAACTGGGAATCACAAACAGGTACTCAACTCCAGCTTATCCTTAGGGAAATGGGTAGGCCGAGGCTATCAACAAGGTCATAATCAATGGGCTTAAGAAGAGACTGGATGACACTAAGGGAAGATGGGTAGAAAAGTTGCCACACGTCCTATGGACTTACCGTACTACACCACGGTGGTCAACAAGGGAAACACCCTTTGCCATGACCTATGGGGTTGAGGCTGTTATCCGTCTAGAGGCAAGCTTCCCAACGCTGAGGACGATCTCCTTCACTCCAAGCAGTAATGATGAACTACTAGAGAAGAGCCTAGATCTGATCGATGAACGAAGAGAAAATGCAGTGATCTAGTAGGCCTATTACCACTAGAAGCTCAAGTAGGGATATGATGCCAATGTGAAGCTGAGACCACTAGCACCAAGGGACTTAGTGTTGAGGAAAGTTGTGGGTGCTGCCAAAAACCCATCATGGAGAAAGTTGGGACCTAATTGGAAGGGACCATACCGAATTACTTCAGTAGTAGGGATAGGTGCATACTACTTAGAAAACTTAGATGAAAAAGCTGTACCTTACTTATGGAATGTAAATAACCTGAGAAGGTATTATTATTAATAAAAGCATTCTTCTGTTTCAAATCTTAAGTCTATTGTGATTATATGTCTTGTATTTTGGCAACTATCTAAGTGTTAGACAGAACCAAGGTCTCGCATGGTTCTCGGACTCAAACCTATGGAGAAACTAATTACTTCAAGAAAAATCTAAGTAATAGACAGAATCAAGGTCTTGCATGGTCTTCGAACTCAAATCTATGGGGAAACTAACTACTTCAAGAAAAATCTAAGTGTTAGACAGAACCAAGGTCTTGCATGGTCCTCGAACTCAAACCTATGGAGAAACTAACTACTTCAAGAAAAATCTAAGTGTTAGACAGATCCAAGGTCATGTATGGTCCTCGGACTCAAACCTATGGGAAAACTAATTACTTTAAGAAAAATCTAAGTGTTAGACAGAACTAAGGTCTTGCATGATCCTTGGACTTAAACCTATGGGGAAACTAACTACTTTCAACAAAGGCCTGAGCGTTAAACAGATTCCAGGTGTTGTGTGACTCCTCGGACTACAACCTTTAAGGAAATTAATGAGTTTGAGCATTCATCTGAGTTACAAATACATCCAAAGGGAAGTCTGGCACCTCGGATTACTTGCCCTGTCCTCATTCGATAAAGATGTAAACAAACACAAGCCCATAAGCATCACTTCAGGCACTTTAAGGTACATTGAACTTAACTCCCCTGTATAGTCAATAGCTAATTGTTTCCTTGAGGTCATTAAATTTTTAGAACATACCTATGAGTACCTTTGCATATTGTGCTGTGACATTCAGTCTTAGGATTTAAAGGTTTATCTTTATAAATGCTGCGCGCTTGACATTTTTTACCTGTTATGATAACCAATTCATGGGGTATAGGATTCATATTATAAGGTTATTTCCTTTTATAGTCTATTCAGCAAAAGTAAGTCGTAGTAATAAGGTGGCTCAATTGTTAATCAAAGTCTAAGTGGACATTATCATTATGGACTTTACATTTTTTGGCTGCTGTTTCAAAAATGGAAAACAAGTCACACTGCTGAGATTATTTAGCTAACAATTAAAGCACAAGTTATATAAATAGCAGAACCCAACACAGTAACAATTAACACATGAAAAGGGAATCGCATACATTCAGTCCAAGTGTTCCATTACAACAGTTCAAATATCTAAAAAAAAAAAAAAAAAAAGAAGAGAAAGAAACATGAGGCAGAAGCACAACAGAGGCAGCCTATTTTTTCAGCTTAATCTTCATTCCCCCCTTGGGAGGCTGGTCTGGAGTGGCCTTAGGGTCCTTGGAGTTTTCACTTGGGGGAAGAAGGGCCTGGGCACTGGCTGTCTCCTCAGCATAAGGGGCCTGGGCATCAGTTGAGGGGGGCTTTGCAACATCCTGGGGCGCTTCTTGGTTAGGGCCTCTGTCTGTCTCAACTACCCCATAAGGCTCAGCTTCCTTAGCAGGCTCATCAGGAGTAGTTAAAGCAAGGGCAACGTCAGGACAGTCTGCCTCAACCACCTCAAGAGGAGTACCAGCCTCAGAGCTAAGAGGGCCTGGCTCTCGGATGGCAGGAGGGTAGTATACATTCTCCACCTTTCACAGGTCAGATGAAGCCTCAACTCTAGCTTGTTTTAGGGATTCATTCCAAACCTGGGAACAGTAGAGCCTGCACACTCAAGGCACTTGTGCTTTAAGAATGGCCTGGGTCTCAGCCACTCCCATGGCAAAATCCTCCTCCTCGGCTTTTTCCTTAGAGCTCTTAGCCTTTGCCCTAGCGAACTCCGCCTCTTCCTTGGTCCTCAAGGCTTCATCCCTGGCCCACTCTGCGACATTCTTGGCCCCCTCTGCCTCGGCCATCTTTTTTTTTTTTTTTTTTTTTCAACTCAGTGATATGCTCCTTGGCAATCTTCAGCTAATCCTCAGTCTCGAGCAGGCGCCTCATCTGGTCTACGGCCTATTTTTAAGCGCTAGTTAGGCCTACTTCAGCACTATCTCTGGCCCTTGCCATCTCCTTTAGATCCTCCCTTGCTTTCGAGAGATCAGCCTCAGAGATTTTAAGAGTCCGCGCAGCATCCAGGCGCTTGTCACGCTCGAGCTCCAGGGCCCTGCTCCGGTTGTTGGCTACCTCCTCCAACCTATAAATGGCTTGGACAGCTTGCCAATTGAAACAAGCCATATCGGCGGGGACCTCTCTAGCGCATCGGCCACAGAAGTCCCTGATTGAGGTATCGTCCATCAGAGGCTCCCCATAGAGTATTGGCGTAGGAAGCCAAGCCCGGGGCTCAGACTGAGTATCTGCTTCTTTGTCAAGACTCCTGTGCCCCATCTTCTGCTGTTTTAAAGCTCGCTGAGCTTCATCCTCTTCCTGAGAGGGACGAGATTTATCAGTTTCTAGGGGCCTTTTGCCTTTAGGGTCCTTCTTACGTTTGGGATCAGTAGGCTCGGGCCTTGGTGGCAGATTTGGCTGAGGTGGAGAAGGTGGAAGCTTGGACTGGATGGAAGATGACCTGGTCTGAACAGGTTGTCGCTTGGGTGAAGGAGGAGGAAGCTTGATTGTGTCTTCCCTTGCGCGTCCTTCCCCGGTTAGCCCTCAATCAAGTTAAGTAAACTGGTTTAGGGGTTGTCTCTTAAAACCCATCTCGACCTGAGGGGAAGTCTCTACTGATAGAAGGTCTGCTTCAGCCAAATTGGGATCGCCCAAGTCACCAGAGGGATCCTTGGATGGATCAACTTGGTCTAATACACCAAATTCGTCCTCGGATGGACCCAAATCAGCAACTTCTTCTTCTCTTTCTAATCTTCCTCCCTCAGTTTCTGCAGCTTGAGGGGACGAAGAAGGGCTTGTGAATGGAACGCCTTCTGGGATAGGAGATCCTTCGAGAAGCAAGAACCCGTGTTTTGCTACAATGATTCTGTGAAGCCGAGGATCTTTGGCTATGATCACGTATTTTTGGGCCGAGAACGATTTTTGGATTGGATCGTACCCGAGGATCTTGTGAGCAGTCCTGATTTGGTTGTTAGCTTCATTCACAAAGACCTCCACCTTAAGGATGGTCTCCAAATCTCCCCAGTTGACCAAGTGAAAGTGTCGCTCGAAGGCGTGTGGATCTGCAAAAAAGAAAGCATATTCGTATTAGCAACCGAACAATGCAAATGGTGATATCACAAAAGATCAATCCTTTCCTACTTCGAATACCCCACCTGGTGCCCCCTCCTTTGTCGAACAATGAAGGCCATCGTGTCACTCCCCGGACACAATGAGAAAGTCCTTATTTAACCCCATGCTGGACTCGGGAAGGCACTGAATAAGCCGAACCTTATCGTCCCTCGTCTTCATATAATAGGATTTACCCTTTAGGTGTTGGAGGTTGTAGCACCAGTTTACATCGTGATGGGTTAGCCTCAACCCCATTTTCTCATTCAAAGCGTCCATGCAACCCAAGATCCTAAACACGTTGGTGGCGCATTGGGTGGGAGCTAACCGGAAATGCCTAAGGTAGTCTCTCATCACCGGCCCCATAGGAATTCTCATACCACCTTCTATGAAGGCGATTATGGGAATCACTACTTCACCCTCTTGCCTCATAAAATGCCACTCCCTTTCGTCATAGTATCTCACGCCTACGTTACTAGGTATCCTATAATCGGCGATGAATTTTTCCATAGCCTCTTCAGACTTAACTAACTTTTTAAACCTACCCATCCCTAGAAAAGGCTAAAAAACTCAGGGAAGAACGAAAGAAAGAGAGGAGTAAGAGGAAAAGAAACTTAGAAGAGAGAAAACGTAAGTTAGAGAGAGAGAAGAAAACTTACAGAAATGAGGAAAAGCTCATTGGACAGGCTTTTTATGCTGAAAAGAGACGCGAGTTTGATTGGAGATTTGAATGAACTCAGGATATGTGCGCAAGAACTCTTGAGTGTAAAGGTAAAGAGGCAAATCGGTTCGAATGATTATTTATACCTCCAATTAAAAATAACTGTGCGGGTTTTTCCGCCCATAAAGTTAAAGAAATCTCCACCGTTAGATTATCATCACGCCATTGAATGTGGGGAACATGGAGTCACCAGAATTTAATGAGGGCGCACTCCGTATACCAAAGCGCTAGGAACGTGCCTTAAACAGGTGAAAAGACTCTGGCACTGGCAGAGGACAAGACTTGACAAGCCTTAACAAAGGCCTGAAGACATCAAAATCATCTTCTCCGTCCGAGGAGCCGGACAGCAAGATTTTGAGGGGATATTGTGGGGCTAAAGAATTTGGCAACCCTGGCATACTTTATACTAAGCCCAAGGCCCATGCCGAGGAAGAAGAAATGTTCGAGGACGAACGAAGAAAGTCCAAATTACCAAGAAATGTTGTCGAGGACAATCCTGTCCTCGGCTAACCAAGACCATAGGAGTGAAGAGCGGCACGCCATTAAAGACAGCCTCCCAGAGCATCCCAAGAAAAAGGACAAATACAATAGATTAGCCACGGAGAAATTGTCACATCCGCATTAAATACCCACAACTAACGTTCTGGCCTCATTAATGAGGAAATGACCCTTGAACAGTGCTACTTTGGTTGTTGCAATCCATAGAAGGTTTGAGAATGTGGCTGATGGGACAAGTACTCAAGTAGTGACCTGCGTGAGCAACAATAGAGGGCGAAGATCAATTGAAAGGGGATATATATAATGTAAGAAGTCCTCCAAGAAAGAGGAGGAGAATGAGAAGTAGAGAGTATTGTAGCAATTTGTATCATCTTTGAAACCTTTGTAACCAAGCACCAAAGAAATAATAGGAACAACAAGCCTACTGGATAAGGTCCGAGAACAGAATTTCACACCCTAGTCCACATCCTTATTGTTCAATCCACTCATAACCACGTCTAGTTGTTATAACCCTCACTAAGGCCTAGTTCTTGAATTCATTCTCTATAAATTTATTGTATTAGGCTAGTTAGGCTTGAGTCCACTCATCTAATAGAAGAAGTGCTCAAACCCAGTCCCTACAGTTATCATAATTTTTTATGGAAGTTTATATTTTGATTTTATATTAGAATGTTCTTTTTCTTTTTGTTGTGTGTGTTTGTTTCTTAAAATAAATGTGTTTACATTTTTTACACTAGTTGATGTGATAAGTTTATATTGATTTTTATCTTAGCTAACTATTAACATCATATTTTTACATATCATTAACAATTTTCATCAATAGGTATCAAATTTGTTGTATTTTCTTTTTATAATAATTTCACAACAAATTTAAGGTGGCTATTGGCCAGTTCTTATCTGACCTTACCATTGACATTTCATTTTTACTTATTACTAACAATTTCTCTAATAAGATTGTTTTGAAATTGTTGTGTCCCTATTATTATTCATTAGTTTAACAAAGCTACCGAAGGTAAATGATAAACAAAATTTCTTTATAAATAGTTTAGCTAGAATAAAAATTTTAAAATTTTCTATCCCAGTTTTAGTGTTTTAGTTCGTTTTATCTCAATCATAACTTGTCATTTATCATTTTTTTTTTCTCTTTCCGGATGAAATAATCAAAATTTAAATTGGTTTCTTAAAGCTCTCATTCGCATCCTCTGAGATTGTCCTTCACCTTCTGCTCACTCATGTAACATATTTTATAAATTAATTATAATTCGACGAAATAATAATACAATATTTGTTTTTGCGGAGCTCCCCAAGTGACAACGGGCTCGACGTTTCCGCCGTTATAACTTATATCCTCAGAGTCAGTCAAGAGACTAAGATTATCATTAAGCATGTCATCAGATATGGCGATTTTTGTTTTTTTTTTTTCGACTCAAAGTCAGTCAAGATGATATGAGAAATGGAAATCTAAAGATTGATAACGCGGATAAGTTTCCTTTCAGCCTAGCATTCTTAATTTCTTTCTCATTCCTTCGACGAAGCTGCTTTCAAAAAACTCGGTATAAACTTTGATTGATTTCTTTTCATCCTTTTTTTTCTCATTTCGACGAAACTGCTTAAAAACTTTCATTTCTTATTATAATCTTAATGAGAATAGTTTGAGAGATATTGTACATTGTCATCTAACCATAAAACTCTTTTTCTTCACCATCAATACAGTTATTTCTTCAATCTTTTCCTTTTCTCCATAACTTTTTTTTTTTAGGTTACCCTATTGATTTATTTGTTTTTTTTTTTCTGCAATTTTTTTTTCTTTTTTTTTTTTTTCCTTATGGCAGAAAGTGTCTTTTTTCCAGCAAGGTTTGGCATACTGTGGAGTGCCTCAAGATGATATGAGAAATGAAAATCTAAAGATTGATAACGCGGTTAAGTCTCCTTTCAACCTAGCATTCTTAATTTCTTTCTCATTCCTTCGACGAAGCTGCTTTCATAAACTTTTATTAATTTCTTTTCATCCTTTCTTTGTCATTTCTTCGAAGCTGCTTAGAAACTTTCATTTCTTATTATAAGAATAGTTTAGGAGATGTTATACATTGTCATCAACTCATAAAGCTCTTTTTCTTCACCATCAATACAGTTATTTCTTCAATCTTTTCCTCCTGTATAACTGTTTTGTTTAGGTTACCCTATTGATTTTTTTTTTTTCTGCATTTTTTTTCCTTATTGCAGAAAGTGTCTTTTCCAGCAAGGTTTGGTATACTATGGAGTGCCTAATTTAGACAAGCTAAATAATGTTAACTAGCAAAAGCTCTGGAAATGACGTCCTTGATTCTCAGAAAATGGTCTCTCCAGGAGGAGATGAACTTTTGAAAGGTTCTCTTTTTCTCGACAGACCTGCAGCCTCATCATCCATTTCCTCTTACAGTAATATCAGCCCAGATGACACAGGAGCAGTAAGTTTTCTATTTATGTTTTTCTCTTGGAACTTGGGTCGAGCTATATGGGATCGATAGTGAAACTTTGGTTTGTTTGTGCTTAAGCATATGAATAAATCTAGTCACATGCCCAATATCACAATATATTGAAGTGGTTGACAATAAGAATTATGGCATTTTTTTTTCCAACACTTATAGTTGATTGTTTCAACAAGTTAGGAGGTAAGAAAATGGATGTGTCGATATTGTTTTTGTTGAAATATTGTAACTTTGAAGGACTTGCTTTGAATTCCGTGAAAATGTTAATGACCTGTAAAATAAAGCTCATATTTTGGGTCTTATTTTAGATCAGTGGTGGCCATGGTGGAGACCTAGAGTCTCAACAAACGGTCTTGTCAATGGCCAGCATAGCTCCAGGAGCAGATAAAGCTGACAAGGGTTCTCTTGCTGTAGACAAAGTTTCCTCAAGGACTTCTAATACCAGCCAGGATGACTCAGGAGAAGCAGTAAGTATAAGTTCTCTATTTTCTCCCCCATGGATCTATATATGGTAAATGAGCTTGGCCTTATTTGTTGAGCTCTCTCAAGTCAAAGCCATGAAAAAAAAAAAAAAAAAAAAAAAAAAAAAAAAGAAGAAGAAAGAAAAACCGCTGCTTTCTTGTGCCCTACTTGTAGATGAATGAGCTTTAGTTATCTCTTCAAGAGACAAGAGGTGATGAAGTATGCCTTTGAGTCATGAACAAAGTTAAAGATTTTAACCCTGTGTTTTGATGGAGGGACATGAAAAAAGGAGAGGAGAATAGAGGATAAGATGACCGGAATATACTTTCGTAATGCTTGTGTCTGCCTTCAAGTCAACTGAGTTCAAAAATTAACGTAGGTTTGAATGGAGGAAGATATGGATAAATATCACCTTTACCTTTATTCTCCTCTCGTCTCTCTCATTTTTTTTTTCTTCCAAACATAACATTAAAGAATAGCAAAAATACTAATGTATATTCTAACTGATATTTTGCAGGCTATGAAAATCTCCAACAATTGTATTGGTGATGCAAAACTGCAACAAGCAAACGTTGCTGGGATGGTAAAGGAGGACTTGGATTCAATGCAGAAGGTTGGAGGCATCCAAGAAATTGCAGAGGCTCCAGATACAGATTTAGAGAAGGGAATATTCCCTGGTCTTGAGCTAGGCAATGTCAGCCCCACTGACACAAGAGAAGCAGTAAGGTTTTTTTTTTTTTTTTCCTCTCTCTCTCTCTCTCTCTCTCTCTCTTGTTGATCTATGGTAGTGGATGGTGAAACTTTGGTTAATTTGTTTGAGCTTATAACTCATATACTTGATCTGAATTACACGCTTACTCTTTCTGTTAATGCTAGAGACCTTTTCAAGTATATATCTGCAAGACACCGATGGTACGAAATCGTTTTGAAACTGAATTAAAATGAGCAAATTCACGTACTATAATTTTTGCTGACCTAAAAATAAAAAACACTATAGTAAAATAATTTTTAAATATGTAAATATTACCGTGAGACTTATTTTTAATAAAAAAGTAACTAAAAAGTAATGTTTGTAGGATCGTGAATAGTGCATGAGTGTACTGTTTATAGTTGAAAAGTCAACAAAACTGGCTTTGAAAAAAAGAAAAAAAAAAAAAAAAAACTGAAAACACAAATGTAAAACGCAAAAGCTGAATCCAAACCCAACTTAAGAGCAGATAAAGCTGTAAAAGTATACGTTTTCTATTTTTTAAAGCATTTTTTATTATTTTAAATAGATTTTATAATTTTGATAAAAACCGTTATAATTCATCGTGATATTATAAATTATCAAATTGAAAAGCAAAAAAAAAAAATCGTACAATAAATTTGATCTCTTTATTTTTCTATAGCCTATAGAGATGATTGATAGTAAAACTTTGGTTTGTTTAAGCTAACTTGGGTTGATACATTATACTTGATTTGATGGAGCTATATACAAGTCACGGACTCACGGCCAATATTTATTATTTTTTTTAACCAACCTAAAGAGCACTGAGGGGAAAAAAAAATCACAGCTATCTTTCGCCTTCCTTGTAGATTCCAAGAGAGGCTTTCGAGTAGTGGATTACAAGATGAAAGCCAAAAATTAAAAAAAAAAAAAAAATTTTAAAAAAAGTGTAAAAGACAAAAGTTAAGAACGATTCTAAACCATAATTTTTAGTATTTAAATACTAAAAATTGTTAGTCCAAAAAAAATAACATATTTTATAAGATCGTTTAAGTCCCCTTTTTCAATTTAAGATATTTAAACATTATATTTAGAAAACTCTCCAAACTAGTTTTAGTTTTCAAATAGGATTGTTGAATGGTATTTTTGTAAATACATTAAAAAAAGAAAAAAGAAAAAAGCGTAGGACCCATGGATTCGACAATACCCAGAAATTTCTCTCTTTCAAGATTTTACTTTTTTTTTCTTTCTCTCTGTTGCAAACCGTTTCTTCTTCTGCTTTCTTCTTCTTCTTCTTTCCCTCTTTCTCTTGCATGTTGCCACTCTTTCTACTTCTTCTCTTTATTTCTTTCTTCTTCTTCTTTTTGTCCCTCTTTCTCTCTTGCACGTTGCACGCTGTCTTCTTTTTTTTTTTTTTTTGCCTCTTTCACTCTTGCATGCTCTCTTCTTTCTTTCTTTCTCTCACTCTATCTCCAGCTGACTCTCTCTTCAATTTTCAGATTTGGGGTGTTGAGTTATTTTATTTTATTTGTGAACTATTTTATTTTATTTTTTTATTATTATTTTTTGGGTGCAAATTTGTGTGTTAGTAGTGTTCAGAGCGGAAGAAAAAAGATGTGGGAAGAGAAGAGGTTCTCAATTTTGGTTGATTTGATTTTGTGACATGGGTTTGACTTGATTTCATGGGTGGATTTGATTTTGAGGCATGGGTTTGATTTAATTTATTTCTTTATTTTCCGATAAGAAAGAGAGTGTGGATTTGATTTTGTGGATGATTGGTTTTGGTATTTGAACAGACTTACTGTTGGGATTTCTTTGGGATTTTTTTTTTCATTTTTGTATTATTTGTGGGTCTTTAAAGAATTTGGCAGAAGAGATGGGAATAGGGAGAAAAGGAGATGGACGAAGCAGAAGAAAACAAAATGGAAGAGAAAGAGTAGAGAGTGCCAACGGTAATGAGATGAAATTTCTCTCTCATCAAATGTTAAAATAATACTTCCTCCGTCTCACTTTTTTTGTCCTTTATTCTATTTTGAGATGTCCCAAAATATTGTCCTGTTTCTAAAAATAAAAGTCATTAATTTACTAATGTTCCTATTATACCCCTATTAATTTACTAATTCAATTTTTTGATAAATTTTTTTTAAGGTAATTTTGCAAACTTATACATTTTTGAAAGGTAGACAAGACAATTAATGATGTTTCCTTAAAAAATTTGACTTTTCAAACAGGACAAAAAAAATGGGATGGAGGGAGTAGTAAATCATTATACATGTCTGATAAATACTCACTTAAAAAAAAATACACTCATATTAAATATATAATTATATTTTTTTAAATTTTAAAATAACATATTTAAAATATGATACCAAATATATTTTTTTATGAGTTGAGTTCAAGTTACACCTGGTGTAACTCTAAGTAATGTTACACTACTTAATATTTTTTAATTGGATGAGAATATTGACAAATCCACTGTTAGATAACATTATCTTTGTATATTCTTCATACTTGCAAAATTTTGAGGTGATCAAAAATTAATAACCATGTCATCAATCAATTCTTAAAATTAAAATTTTTGTAGTTTAAAATAATGCATAAAAGAAGAGTTTATAGATCTAATAGTAAATAGCATCCAATTGATATGAAAATTGACAGGCATGTTAAAAACATATAGAACATTTAATTCAACGGATGGATTTTCAAAATATTAATTTAATAACAAGTTATTGGATGATGTAACATTGCTTAGAGTTACACCAGGTGTAACTTGAACCCAATCCTTTTTTTATTATAAGTATTAAATATTTTAAACACGTATTTTCATAACAATTTTTAAATCACAATTTTTAAATTATAATTTTCACATTATTTTGAACAACAATACTTAAAATTTGGTATCAAATAGGCTCTAATAGATACGTTTAAGGGTATTAATTTAGAATATATTTTTTAAAGCATTTTATTAAAAAAAATCAACTGAATTTTTGACTTTTTTTTTTTTTTTTTTTTTTTTTTTTACGAAAGTGGTATAACTTTTTTTTTTTTCCTAAAATAGTTAATGAATCCTTTAACAACACTCATTAATCAGACTCATAAATACTTCATTTGATGGAAAAACTCAAAAACTTGTATTTACCCTCTACCTAAAGGGCCTGGAAGACGCTAGTCGTATCTTAGGGCATACTTCGGCTCAATCACATGATGGTCATTGGCTTGCTTTGAAAATCTTGGGGCATATTTCGACTCATAGCCTTGCTTTAAACTCGCCCGAGTTCTTTTTCTCCTTATTTTATTATTATTTTTAATTATTTTTATTTTCTATAGGTGTTTTGGAACTTTTTTGTACATGTTTTTACCCTATATATATATATATATATATATTAAAATACGACTTGAAATGTTAAAAAGCACTACTTTTTCCCGTAAAAAAGTTGCAACATAAAAGTGAAAATGATTTATCTTAGAAAAACATTAGGTTGAGTTCAAAATATTCAGTCAGACCTAATTCAAAATAAGTGTCCATAGTAGATTCAGTCTACATCTATGCATGTCAAAACTCAAAAGTCATTATAGTTAAAGAGTTGTATATTTTGGCATCATGCCATTTGGTTTTAATAATTTTTTTTAGTGTGTGGTGCACGAAGCAACACATACAATGAAATATTTTTCATATTATTATTATTATTTTTATTATGTTAACAGTTTCCGCTTTACAACATCTCAAAATTTTCTATTCACCTTTCCTTTCATAAACAAGAAATGGAAACTATTTAAAATTAATCGCAAGATCTTTAATTAATTACGCATTGAAAATAAAATCTTAAATGCAACTTGTAACTTGTAAGGTTGACTCTTGGGGCATGTTGGTTATGAGGTAATAGGTCCTATAAGGAATTATTATTTATGTGAAATAGTTATTCAATTATTTGGTTCCATATTCATGGTAGGGAATGATTATTTCTTAAAAATAGTTATTCTTTCAATTGAGGAGTTACTACTCTCCAAATGACCAGAAATGTTGTATTAAAAATGACTATAAATATAATAGTAATTCTTTAATACATGTAATCATTTTTAAAATTAATATATTTTTTTAAAAAATACAAACAATTCATATGCATAATCTTTTTACAAACTTTTTATACGTCACAATTAGTTTTACAACTAAACTTATAAATAAGAATAGTTCATTACATTATCTTTTATATTTAATAGTAAAGATTATTATTGCTATCGTGATCTCCATTTAATATGCCAAAGGTGCCCTTAGTTTTTAGTCATTCAATCAATTTGATCTTTCTATTAACATGAGGGCATCCCATGCAATTAGTCCTTCACCAAAAAAACACTTAGAGAATAGTGAGTACTCAGTATTTTGGCATGGGTTTTATTTCTAGGAAATTATTCTTTTACATCTAATAGTATTAACATTCTTCCACATCATGTTTTCATTCTTTCATAACATTTGTAAAATATAGATATTTGGTGTGAAAGTGTGGGATATTGGGTATATTTCACATCAAAAAGCGCGTGTTTTATTTATTTTATTTTTTTATCAAAGTCTTCGCCAAAAAATATGGTTATATAATGAACCAATATATTATCCAAAAAAAAAAAAAAAAAACATAGAAGACTATATTGCTACTTCAATATTCTATTTCCATAAGAAGCTTCCTTATCATTGCCATGCGGAAAAGTGCAGTGGTAGACTGGGTAGTTCTCAATTAGAATTGTCAAGTTTATCATCTTCGAATCAAGTTTCAGATTATGATTATTTACTTTTTTGGGCTAAATGAGATGCAGATTTTAACTTGATAATGAAAACAATTGTTCACATATTAAGCATAAGGGTTATTAGCATATTTGATCATTTGAGTTATTAAATGTTTCTTGAAGAGAAAACATGAAAAGATAGAAACTATGTTTTGTAAATTTTTCCATCATTTTGTTCCCAAATGAGTTACACATGGCAGTATGGCACACACCCATTTTATTGAGTTAGGTCACAGTTTTTTTTTTTTTTTGGGTATTGTATTGTATTGTAAATAATTATGTTATCTGCAAAACTCTAA
Source organism: Quercus gilva (assembly GCA_023621385.1). Classification (NCBI taxonomy): domain Eukaryota; kingdom Viridiplantae; phylum Streptophyta; class Magnoliopsida; order Fagales; family Fagaceae; genus Quercus; species Quercus gilva. The sequence goes on along the minus strand of CM042477.1, from coordinate 78,704,242 downwards.
TATATCATCTTATTGTTATTTCTCAGGATTTGGAAATCTCATCTGCATCAGACATTACTGCAAAACCCCAACAAGCAAATATTGCCAAGATGGTAAAGGAGAAGAACTTGGATTCAATACAAAAGTTTAAACAGGCTCCTGCACGAGGCTGCTTCAAATCACTCTTGAAAACATGCAATGATTGGATTATTTTTCTTCTCTTCGTGTATGCAATGCTGTTACTTGGCTTTGGGATTGTTATGAAAAGCCCAAACGATTGGCATAAAGGTGTCATCACAATTCTTTTCATAATGGTGCTTGTGGCTATTCATTCCTTACGGGAACTTTGGCTCGAACGTTCGCGGCAGATGTCAAGAAGGCAGAATACTTCGGAAATGCACCTAGTGGAAGTTGAGGTCATTAGAGGGGGAAGCTCGCAGAAAGTATCCATCTCAGATGTTTTGTTGGGTGACATAGTATGCCTCGAGTGGGGATCTCTAGTCCCTGCTGATGGTTTGCTCGTATCTGGTGAATACATAAAACTGGATGATGATCTTGACTCCATCATTAACAACGAAAACCCATTTCTGTTCTATGGTCCAAAGGTGATTGATGGAAAAGGTCTCATGCTAGTTACATCAGTGGGCATGAACACGACAATATTGGGTGAGTTGTTAAACAAGGTTACCTATGGCGCCCTCAACAAGACCCCATTGCCAGCGCAACTTGATAAGCTGAACACTGGCACACAAATTACAGGGCTTTTACTCTCCATCCTCAACCTCGTAGTGTTGTTCTTCCATTTTGAGCTTCAAAAGAAAAGATTTCATTTTAACCTCCCAGACCTCAAGGGGAAAGCAATTGCAAGTAAAGAGATGATGGATACGAGTAAGAAAATTTTCTTGACACCAAATGGGAAGTTCAACACATTATCAACTTCAATTCTTACCTGTCTGTTTGGAGTAACAGAGGGGATACCTTTTGTAGTCACTCTTGCCATTGGTTATTGGAATAAGAAGATGCTATTTGGCAAGGCCACTGTTCAAGAAACCTTGGCTTGTCTCACCATGAATTCAGTCACAACTGTCTGTATTGACAAAAGTGGTTGGCGATCAACAAACTCAGAGGCAGCTGACTCGACAAAAAGAGAAATAGAAGCTTGGATAAATGCTGGAGTTAATATCATACTGGTTTCAGAAGATGATGTCTCAATATTGGAAGACATAGCTTGCAAGTGTGGACTACTTTCCGATGCAGATAAATTGAAGCTTGAGGTTAAAGATTTTCAAAATTACATCAACGAAAAGCAGATGGATGAAGTGGATAAAATCATCTTAATGGGAAGGTTAACCCCTTCTGACAAGCTCCTTCTAGTGCAATGTTTGAAGAAAAAAGGTCACACAGTTGCAATGGTTGGAATTAAAACAAATGTGATTCCAGCACTAAAGGAAGCTGATGTAGGGATCACTATACAGACTTTTAGCAGTGAAATGGTTAGGCAAAGTTCTGACATCATCATCGTGGATGGAAATCTCAGTTTCTTGGACAGTCTTGTGACTCTTGTCAGATGCGGAAGATGTATTTATGACAATATTCGCAAGTATATTCAACTTGAGCTCACCATGAATATATCCGGGTTGTTGATAACCTCTATCACAACAATATTTTGCGGAAATTCTCCAATTACGACCATCCAATTAGTCTGGGCAAACTTTGTTGTGACTCTTCTTGGTGGCCTTGGATTATTGACTGAGCCACCATCAAAGGAACTGATGGAAAAGCCTCCATTGAAGAAAACCGAACCACTTATCAACATGGCCATATGGAGAAACGTTGTCATCCAAGTTCTGTTTCAACTTGGCGTCTTAGTGACATGCCAATTCAAAGGGCAAACCATCATTGGCATTAATAAGGAGGTTAGTAATACCATTATGTTCAATATTTTTGTCCTCTGCCAAGTCTGTAACATTATTAATGCAAGACAAGTCGGGAATAAGAATGTGCTTCAGCACCTTCCTCGCAACCCCTTGTTTTTGTTGGCTGTGGGTGTTATTCTGGTACTGCAGGTGGCTTTTATTGAAATTGCACACATTCTGGTAGCCAATGCAAGCTTGACTTGGATTCAATGGTCCATTTGTCTTTCAGTTGGGGTGGTTTCAAGGGTTATTAATTGTCTATTGATTGGGTTGCAAAGTGCATGCACTCCTTGATAAGCAGAACAACTCGTCGTGCATCACATGAATGACAAAGTGACATGTCGCGAACGTAAGTATTGATATCTTTCATTATCGATCTGTTGAAGCTAGCTACGAGTTGTGCTGTACATTAGAAGAAGCTATTATGAGTTTGTAACGTTAACTTATATTACGTGTGATTGGCTTTGACTGTTATTACTGGTGTTAGTTCGAGAGTCAAGATACTGTCGAAACTATAGATAATGTAAAGGTTATATGTTGTTGTTGTGTATTTCAGTATTTCTTTCTTGTATATACTATATGTGTATATGTACATCATCTCTTGAATATATGACCAATAATCTGAATTCATTCTCTCGTGTTTAATTCACTCATCTCACTTGAATATATAGTTTAATGAAAATTTTCCCTAAAAACAATTATAATAAGTAAAATAAACATATTTAAAAATATAGAAAAATTGAACTTGCAAACAAGCTAGTATTTAGTAAGAAATAAGTATAAGAACATATAAAATTTTCACAAGGTAGACATTGTTGTTAGGTGCGACTGGTTTATAATGAAAATTGGATCAATAATAAAAACATGTAAAAATAATATCTCTTTAAACAAAATTTATCATCTTAAATACTAAGAGCATGCTTGGTAACTGTTTTTCCCTCTTATTTTCTGTTTCCAAAAACAATTTTCTGTTTTTGCAATTAAAAAACTTGTTTGGCAACCTAAAATGGATAGAAAACAAAAACTATTCTCAAAACTTAAATTGTGAAGAAAACTGAAAACATGTAAAAGCTTATTTTCAGTTTCTAATTTTCAAAAGTTAATGAAAACACATATTTAATTTAATGAATCTGTCTCATTTAATGAGTTAGCATTAGAATTTAAATCTTAGTAACAACATATTTTAGTATTTTCTATTTTTTTTATAAAAAAACTATCATTTTAATTTTAACTAACTAAACATGTTTTTTATTTCAAAAATACAAGAAAATTGTTTTTTTTTTTTTTTTTTTTTTTTTTTTTTATATTCCCAAAAACAAGTTTTTGAAAATAGAAAATAAAAATTGTTACCAAACATAACCTAAGTTGGAAAATAATTATATCTATATAGAAAAAAATTATTATATCTCCCTAACATTGTTCATTTTATAAGTGTAAAGCCAATGATTAACCTTATCGAATAAGATGTGAAATATTTACACACAAATAATTTGGTGGGTGAGTTGGTCACTCCTAGGATTCGAGGTGTGTTCCTATCTCATCTCTTCTCTATTGGATCTTTAGTGAAGGAGATGGAAATGGAGAGCTTCACAACAGTTTAGCTTTGTTGCTGCATGTATTTATTATTATTATTTGTTAAGGACATATTTTTATGTAATTGATATATCCTTTGATAAAACACACTTTATTTGTATTTGGGTAAATCTAAGAAGATTCAAAGTGTTCATTACAAGTAGTTAAATTGAAGACATAAAGATTACTTAAGAACTGCTCAAGAAAAGTGCAATTTGCAGGTCTCGATACCTTTTTGACAGAAGCTCGATTTGTCGAGATTCATTAAAACTCGACGCATGTCTCGATCTATCGAGCTTATGTAATTCAGACTATAGCCAGCAACGTTTTTATTCTAAAAGACTATTTGTTTGTAGGATTATATAATCCTTATTGGACTAGGAAAGCTCAAGGTTTGTGTAAACCTATTTGGAATAGGAGAGCCCATTAAGCTTCTATTTAAAGGAGGTGGAAAAAGAAAAACCCTAATCCTAGAAAGCTTCATAAGGTTTTCTTTTTGAAACCCTAGCTTCCTCCTACAAAATAAAGAGTTCTTGCTGCGTTTCTTGTACACCTTTGAGTTCTGTAACAAAAAAAAGTCTCTTGCTCCAACATTGAAAATCTTATTGGTGTTTCTATGTGAAGCTACTATAAATTAATTACAATAATCAAAGGGTTGCTGTAGAGTTAGTCACATACTTGGATTCGTGCAAATAAGTAAGCTGCATATTGGAATCCGCAAATAAGATTGGTTAGTCAGGTACTGGGAGCCGTGCATCAAAAGAAGAGATTGTCACTACAGAGCAAGTCCAATTGGGTATTACGGTAAGGGTTCAACTGTAAGTTGATATAAGGTACTAAGATTCCTTGTAACCGCTTGTTATGATAATAGTGGATTCTCGAGAGTGATAATTTTAAATTCATCTGGTGGGGTTTTGTCACCTTTGTCAAATTTAATTTCCGCTGCATATTTACTTAGTTGATGATTTGTTTGTGCTACTACACTCATTGCATATAATTGAATCTAATTAATTTCACTTGGCTAAATTAATTGGTTAATTTATTACAAGGGGTCAATACATTCTTAGCCTCAAATGGTATCAGAGTAAGCACACTCTGATTATGTTTTAATCTTTACTGTATGATCCATTCACGTCTGTTGTCATAGAAATTCTTAATTGTTTTGATTTACATGATCTTATGTTAAATGATGATGATGATATTCAAGATGCCTATTGCAAGCTTTATTATTTTTGTATGAAATCTCTTAAATGTTCTACAAAATTAAAAGCTAAATTTAATTTGCTTGTTTTTTTGGAAGGGTTATCTGAAGTTAATTACTTTTATGAATTGAAAGTTAATTCTACATTAGCACAACCCAGATGAATCATGTCTGAAAACCTATTGTGATTCTAATCAAAATCAACATTATCTTTATTAAACCTACAAGTCAAAACGCAGCACACCCCTGCAATACAAGGAAAAGAGAACAGATCGGTAAAAAAAAAACTGCCGCTTTCTATTTAAAAAATCTGCTAATAAAAGGGACCAAAATCAATAAACATTTATTTTTATATTTTCATTAAAATCATTGCATGATATACTTCCGTAGTTTGATACACTCTGTATCAAAGGAATGTAGCATGCCTCGTCACATGAGGTTACTTACTTGATTACAAAAATAAGAACTCAAGATTTCGAGGGCTAAAATCATGATTCAACTCACCATCTACCTTAAAATTGTGAGTTCAACATTTCAACTCATGTTTTCAGATTGAGATAGCAAAGGAGACTTAATAAAAAAGAGTTTCACACACATATATACTTAAATTAGACTAGAGTAGAATTATATATTGTAAAAAAAAAAAAAAAAAAACAAGAGGGGAGGGATGACAAATCTAAAATCGTGCTTTGGACTGGCAGTTTCTTTAAATTATGTTGCGCATTCACAAAATATTCAGTTTAAATTAAACTTCACCTTCAAATCATGAAGTCACAATTACAAAAAATGTTGGATAGTATTAATTAAAATAGAATTTTTAAAGAATACTTATCAAATTTGCACATTTTCTTCTATGTTACATATGGTCTGTCCCAAAAGGCTATTTTAAAGAAGGTATTCCTCTCATGAGCTGAGAGTTCACCATATATGCGGTTAAGTGTTTTGAAACTCCTTTATGAAACATCACTTAAAATAGTGAAAAGCTGTTGATTCCGTTCACTTGAGTGACATTGCACCAATAAGAGGACTGTGGGATCAAATTCTAGGAAATGCAATGATCGAGTTCGGAGGGAGGTTACCATGAAATCCTGAAAAAAAAAAAAAAATTTAAGCCAAACATGAATATCAAGCACTGAGTTAAAAGGGTGATGAGCCTAGTTTTCAGCAATTTCTCTTCTTCATATCTAACTTGCACTTAAAATCTGTCACATTAATTAATGCGCTTACCTAAATCAACTAGGGAAGGATTGAAAGGGCATAGTTGCTTACCATGAATTCTTATTAACAATCCCTTTACCCCCAATTAGAACTAATCTGTGTCTAAATTCAATTCATATGATATCATGGTAAAATTTAGATATTTTTTTAGAATTTGGTTTTTAAAGAAAATACTATTCATGTGAACTTATTGTAAGACATCACTCATGTGATTTATTTAGTGGAGCTAATCTGACCAAAGTTCTTACCAAAAAAAAAAAAAAAAAAACCTGACCAAAGTTGAATTGATTTGAAAGTTGATGGAATTTATATAAAGATGCAGGATTACAAATTTTAGTATGTGAAGAGGACATTATGATTGTATAACACTAGCCATTCGAAAAAACTGATTCATTTAATCATTATTATAGGTTTCTAATATAGCTCACGACAAAGGTGTTCGCAGAACTCTGCGGAGAAAAAAAAAAATTTGGGACTATAATTTGATTGTTTTTAATATATTTGTAAATTTTTTGTTTTGTTTTTGAGAATCTTTGTAAAATAAAAACAATAACTTTTTTTTTTTTTAATAACAAAAAACAATGACTCTTCATCATATAAAGATGATAGGTTAACATGTATCTTATCAAAACAAAATATAATCTCAAACAAAAAAAAGACAAGTATTAGAAAATTTTAAAATATCATTATTAGGGGAAATATAAACAAGTCAATCAAATGGGTACTCAGTAGTTAGTACCCGCACTTTAATACAATTCAAAGTAAATTCATTTCGTCCCAAAAGAAAACATTTTCAAAGGAAAGGAATTCTAAATAACAATCACGACCACTTTTCTATACTCACCACCAACACCGTTGTGATGTCGGATCTTCCGGTAGAGATAACTAGTGAGATACTCTCTTGATTACTAATGAAGTCTCTCTTATGCTTCCTCTGCGTTTCCAAGCAACGGAGCGGTCAAATCAAGAATCAAGGTTTCATCAAGTTCCACCTCCATCTTTCCATTGAGGCCAACAGAGAACGCACCCTCATCATCCATAATCACAACGATGACTTTGCCTATCAATATTTCTCCGTTGATTTCCCTGAAAAGAATCATTGCAGCAAGGCCTTGGAAATTTACCCACCACTACGCACCTATGCTAAAACCTTGGATTAATGCCATGGTTTGGTTTGCATACATGATAATTGGTTCAAAGAGATGGGAATGCATGAAAAAACTTCACATAAATATATATGACTTAGCTATTACTATAACTAGATAAATTCCAACACGATGTGTAGTAACTTATTATTGGTTTTCTCTAATATTTCAATAAGTAACTGGTTGTCACCTTAATTTTCCAATAGAAATATTTATAATTCAAATTCCCCTAACTATCGATGTGTAAAAAAGAAATTCAATAAATTTCCTTGTAAAAAATTGTAATCTTTAGTTATTTTATAGACAAAATAGAAAGACACTAAGAGTAGTGTAGTGATTGATCACACTATATATATGTGTTCACAAGTTGAAAATTGCATGATATAGTGGTTAATAACTTAATATAGATAAGCATGTTTCATGCCTACTAAAAACAATGCATATATCCTTAATTTTTTTTTTTTTTTTTTAACTATCTTGATTGTGTGTTACTAATTTTTCGCCCTTTTTGTTGGACATTGCTTCAATTGTTGCTTGATATAGTGTTTCAATTGTTTCTCACATAATTTTTTTTCTCATATAAATCTTAGAAAAATGATATTAAAATTTCATTATGCTATAACAAAATAAATATATTTATTCTATTACACACACACACACACATTACATGTGACTAAAAGGAGTTAGGAAATTTAAAAGATTAGCAACTAAACATAACTAAAAATTATCTCTTATATAGAGTTTATAAAAAGTAATCATATAAATTCATTTAATATAAATAATTAATGCACAATTATAGATAATTAATATATGCATTTACTCTGTTGACTAATATAATGAACTAATATTTTGATATAAATGCAAACTTTGTTGATTTAGAAGCCTAAATAAAGAAAACTTCAAGGAATGCGCCACATGGTACAACCTCATACTCTCTAACATGGGGTCTCTGCTTTTATATATACTAGTTGTATACTCACGCGATGTGCGGGAAATTTTGACATTTGTTTTTAATTGATAAGTGAAAGAAGAAATAAGTACGGGAAGCATATAAGTATTAATCTTAAACTCAAAATTATATAATTATTTTTCTAGTTGAGTATGATTGGCTATAATGCAATATATATTTTGTAAGCTAAGTGGTCAATAATTTTTAACCTGAATTATAAAAAGTTTTCTATAAACTCCATTTATAAATAGTTTGCTTTTATAAAAAGCAAACTTATTCAAGACAAAACTGTTTATAAATGTCCATTTTTTAAACCTAAATTGTTGTAGGAAAGAGAAATGACACCATGGTCAAAGCAACATTTAGATGTCTACATTTGAACATGATTTAGTTTGCAATTGATCATACAGTCTATGCTTTTGTAAAAAAAATTATGTAAATATCTAGATCATGCATATGTTCGTATGCTAAACTTTGTTTGACACCAACATTTGTTTTTAATTTGTAATACCATGGAATGATGAAGAATCTCTTTATTATGCTGAGGTATTACTTGGAATATGATCATCTTAATTTTCTAAAATTCACATAATTGGAATATCATACATATGCAATAGGGAAATGAAAACTCTTAGTGGACTGATTTCCCCTGAAAATTTGTAACCATATGCCAAATTCCCTTCTCATTGAGAAGTTATAGGGAAAAAGTAAAAAGAAGCGACTCTTATGAGTAGAAAAATTTATACTTTTTACTGATTGCCGATTGAACTTTAGTTACTTGGGCATTGATTGATTATAAGAAAGTCATTGTTCTTCCAAATCAACTTTACTACTCTTATTCTCCGAAGATTCATGCAGTAGCTTTGGAACTATCTACCTCTTCAAGCTCTATGGCTTTCACCCAAAGCACAACATATAAACCAATGATCTTAGAAATATAACCTAGCAACTTAGCAAAACTAAAGCCAAACACTTTTTTTTTTTATTACATAAAAGGCAAATGGTTACATTGACTTTGCATAGAGAGTTGAACATTGTTGAGAAGAGGGGACCTCTTTGTGATGCATATTCCGAAAGTAATGCAGCAATGATTGGTTTGTGAATGCTAAAGATTGTCCCTATTATCTTGGCAATACTTCTTGAGCTTAGTTATGTAACCTAATTTGAAAGGCCCTAGCATTATAGTTTGTACTTTTTTTTTCTTTTTTTTTTTTTGAGAAAATTATAGTTTGTACTTGATTGCCCATAATAGGGATTTTTTTTTTAAAGAGTTTCAATATATTCTTAAGATCTATGAGCAAAAGAATTGACATTATATATCTGAAAGTACATCAATATAACATAAACAAAGGACATACTCTTGCCAAGATTGACAAAGGATAATGTTTAAATATTTAAAATAATGAAAACAAAATCTATATAATATGCTTTTATTTTGTTGACTTTTAAGAATATCATGCATACTGGTCTAAGTTAATAATATTTTAGCGGAAATGATCATATGCATAATTGAATCATTAACCTTGGAATAAGGCCAATAATATCAATTCAAGAGGATTTTAGTCCAATTCTTTTTCGCTAAGTATGACTAACCAATTGGTAACTGGTCACGTATATACTTTCGAAGTATTTTTTTGGGTAAGTACTTCCCTTATAGTGTTATTTGTTGACAATGATTAGGGCTCTAATATAGTCAAACCAAGCCAAACATTGAGTTATCATACTTGACTTGACAAGATTAATGACATATTCAAACTCTGCTTGAGCTTGATGCAAGCTTGCTCATATATGTTGAATAAAAACCTTCTAGTGTAGCTTGCTAAAATTTAATCATAAAGCTTGAACCATACTCGGCTTGGCTTGCTCTATCAGTCAATTCAAAACTTAAGCTCAAATCAAGTCAATACCCAATAAAAAATAATCAAGTTTTGTCCATCTACTAGTTGGAGAGGCACGTGCAAGGCACTTGCTGCTCTGTATTTAGAAGTTTATTTTTTTTTAATAAAAAGTTAAATATAATGCAAATGGTTATTTAGCATCTTTATGCATATTCAAAGACTTTTCTTTTATATTAATTTAAAAATAGAAAAATGGAATAAATGATAAAAAGTTATCCAATAAAAATTAAAAAATGGTTTATTTAAATATAAAAGTGACCAAGGAGAAATATATTATTTTTGGGTATGTTCCTGAAGTCCATCTTAAAAGATTTGCTCTTTGCTCCCAATCCTAGTTATCTACTCACTCTCAAGAATATTTGCATCCTCTAAATATCACAACAATTAAAAAGCTTTAGTCTCCAAATTTAGGGTCAGCTATGAATCATCAACATATTAAATTGGGCCAGACACATGATGTAAATTAAAATATGTAGATCCCTAAAACCTTTTAAAGAAATTGAAAGGCACCTTGATGTCCCTTTATATAATTCTATTATGGTTTTTTTTTTTTTTTGTTGGACGAATATTATGTTTCTATTATTATTATTATGGATAACTTTAATGAGAATGAATGAGGGACTTAATAAGTCCAACCATCGAACAAATGGATCAATCCACAAAGGTATCTAATTAGTATAATTTAAATGAAAATTTTTGAGCGGTACAGAAGCTCAACATAGACCCGGAAAAAAAAAATGTTACTACAACAACGAAATGACTTACCCTATAAGGCTTTGTATGCTCCAAAAGCTCTCATATACACAATAACCATTTATAAAATATTCATCCTAAAGTTTCTATAACCCCAAAGGTTGAGTTTAACTAATTCTTTTGCTCTTGCACTACAACTGAAATTCCTGATAAACTTTACTGGAATCTGCTTTATTGCTAATATTTTCATTTTATTCATTCAATAACTTTATACATGCAATTGAGATGTGATTGCAATAGTAATTCTCACTTGGACCACCATCTTTTCATAGACATAAACAAACTCGTTCTCATACCAGCAAGAAAATTGACAATTCTAGTATCTATTTTAGCTAGATATTTTGGTACTGGTCAACTCAAACAGCTTGGAATAGAACCAAATATTAATTTTCATTCTATACATTTTGTAGATATATTTGGTAATGTTAATAAAGAGAATTGAACATAGAATGGTACTGGTCAGCTCAAACAGCTTGGAATGGAACCAAATATTAATTTTCATTCTCTACATTTTGTAGATATATTTGGTAATGTTAATAAAGAGAATTGAACATAGAATTATATATCAGTCATAAGATAAGAGAATATTTGATTGTCAGGCTGAAGATTATTTATGAATGGAGTAATTAAGAATAATATATTTTACAAATGGGGAAAAAACTTTACTTGGTCCTCGAGAAAGAGCTGTGCAAAATTTTAAGCCAAATGCCCTACAAAAGGCCTTAAAAAATTCTGGTTTGTGGCTCAAACCAAGCTTATCCAAAAAGCTGAACAGGACATAGAAATCCTATTTAACTTGCAACCGATCCTTCTACTATTAATGATGAGTTGAACTTGAGTCACATTATATATAGGAACAATTTATAACAAAACATAATTCAAATTTAATTGTATTTGAAAAGTTGGCAGTAGAATTTTTGGAGTCTTTTTTCCCCCTTTAATAAAGGATATCCATGAAGTTCTCATTTATGGGTAGATAGTAATCTTGATTATTTTAATTTTTTTGGGGAAAATTTATACTACATGGGAAAGTGGGAAATTACTTACTGATTCAATGCTATTAATTAGCTCACATTACACACACAAAAGGCTTAACTCTTCCTGACATCTCTCAACATGCTTTCTTGCTGAGCAACTCTTCATGTTGCTGCATTATAATACCCCTACAAACCAAAGGCATTCTTGGTCAAATTAAATATATTTTAAAATAAAATCTATAGGTAAATATTCTTCATAAGTCTAATAGCAAGATTAATAACTTAATAATAGAGTGAATTAATACAAATCTTGGCAAAGTGGCCGAGTGGAGGGTGGCAATTTTTCCAATTATCAAACCGTATTTTGACTAAACTATCAATACACTGAGTGTAAACTTAATAAACATTTGCTCTATCCATGGAATATGTTGCTTCTTACTTGGGAGTTGCAGCCCATGACAAATATTGTTTAATTTATATTAATTTTAGTCACGACCCGTAATTAATAAAAATAAACATGGACACCCGCACGTGCACACATGTTAGACAAAGTTCTTGCAGTAGAATGGTGCAGTTACAATGTTTGTGGAGTGAAGGCTCAGAAAATATTTTAACTTTTTTCATAACAACTATTTTGCAAACTGATCACAATCATCACAAAAAATCAAAACTCTTCTACCATGCATAATCATACAACACCTCACTGTCTACAGTACATCCTAGTACATTTAAATTTAACCACCATCAAATAAATACTTAAATCCTTAAAAGCAGGAAAGAAGGAATGCATCTAGAGTAGCAAACCATGACTATTGAACTCTCATCGTTTAGTTTGAATTTTGAGACCAATAGTCACACTTGATTTTCACAAAGCTAGATAGATCACTCCATTTGACAACTACTTTAATGTTATAGGTTCGAGGTTAATACATATAGTTGTCATGAATAATTTCCACCGAAACACTTCCACAAAGATTAGCGTCTTCTATAATGGAACTACAACAAAGCTGTAAGGAAATGAAAATGAAGATGAAACTTCAAGCAAAATTCAATACCATCGATTCATCAATTCGCAGAAACACACTAACAAATTCAAACATAGGTGGTTGAAAGAAGGATAACAAAAATAAGAATGAAAAATGCACCTGAAATTTCGGAGAATTGGGTTTTGGTGAAATTCCCAAGCATGAAACAAACATTTCATCAAACATGTAAAAGGCCCACCACTGGATTTGTGAAATGAGTATCAATACAGAGAGAGAGGGATCAATCAAACCATAGATAAATTTAGAGAGAAAATACTTGTTGAGAGAAAACACAAAAGCCACCCTCTCTACTTTGCTCAAATGGTACCATTAACATGGAATATGAATCTAAGTTATCGCTACTTAGAGAAAGCACATATGATGTTAATCAAAACCAACGAAAGCACTGGGCTGAGCTGTAGTCGAGTAGTTTTCTACATAACTGATATGCATACCTGGAACATCACTGCAAGAAGTTTGTTGGCTTCACCACATGCTTAGGTTATCTAGCCCATCACATCACATGCAGCTCCAACAATGTGATTCTCTACCTAATAAAAAAAAATGAAATAATAAATGAAGCAGCATAGCATGCACAAGGTACATAACAATTAAATATTCTATGATTAAGGGAAGAATATTAATCTGAAGGTTCTGCTAAAGAGTCAGATCTTTTGGCAGACAAAGCATGGACTGATGTTTAATCCTACAAAGTATAGAAGAATAATTAAGTTGATTGCTTCTCCATGAGAGAATAAGAATAAATGGAAATTTTTTTCTATATCAACCTCACATGGTAAAAAAATAAACTTCTCAGCAAAATGAAAGGGATAAAAAAATATTATGTTCAAGATTTACACAAGGATAATTCATAAAGTGCCATGCATCAGTCTAAATTCACAAGTGAACTGAACAAAATAAACTCACCCAAGCTATAGGATAGAAAATTATCATTAAAACTCTCACAATCCATATGAACTTGGCCTAGTAGTAAGTCCATATCTTCTGCATATTGCTTGTAGAATGACCTGACAAATAAATAACAACAGGATTATCAATCCCATTTAAATCTATCAAATGTAGTAGCTTCAAACATGTCAGCTAAACCAGCAAAATCAAGAAATATAGTAAAACAAGCATACCTCCCCCAAAGCCAGAACGGAAGTTAAGGAGCGAACAATTGCAACATACTGATTGAAAAGTTTATCCAGGTATATATGAAAGGCCTACAGATTGCAAATACCAAAGCCAATAGCTGTTAATTGAAACTAAGAAAAGTCTAACAAGTAATATGAAGTTAATATAACAAAATCTTAAGGACAACAATACTAAAAGGATATCTACTATTCTCCATGAGACTTCTCTGAATTCATGAAGGAGGCTCCACCTCTAGGCTCCAAAGCTACTTTAAAGGACAATCAAACCATGGATAAATTTAGAGAGAAAATACCAATTGAGAGAAAACACGAAAGCCACCCTCTCTACTTTGCTCCAATTATCTCAAATCTCAATCATCCATTTTCATTACAAATCCCCAGTCCTCTCTCGCTCTGTCTTAGTGCCAAACCTCACCAATTCTGTAAAAATCCCACTGCCACGCGCTTTCATCTCACTAAATCACTCTCTTTTTTCTCTTTCAGGTCTATCTTTTCAATTTTGTCTCACCCATTTACTTGCTCACCTAGCAGAGATATTTTCTCACCGACTTGCTTGCCCTTCTTGCTTGCTTGTTATTTCAAAGTTTAGAAGGTGATGTTGTTATTTAAACTTACAGATATGAAAAAAGAACACCTAATAGCAAATATTAACATACAAAAATTATCTAATCTGAGTAAAAATCCAAACATTCAATCTCACGCGCAGAGATAATGCAAAGAAGAACACCTTCAAATGGCAAATACAACACAAATTCAACCTGAGTAAAAATCCAAACTTTCACTCATATGGTCTAAATATAACACTAAATATTTTGACCCATTTGAGTTTACCAAACTTTCACACAAACATACGCACAAAAACTCAAAACTTAGTATTTTGGGAGAATTGAGCTCCAAACTTTTGATTCTAAAAGCGAACACCAAAAATACTCAATTTCCTTCCATTTCTTTCCATTTGTCCCCAATTTTCATAGCAACAATAATTTTGTAGTACCAGAAACCAAAAATAAGTAAATAAAACAGAATTTCAAACCTGCAATCTTCTATCTCTCGCACATCCACCAACCAATAGAGATCACAAACAGCGTTTTAGGCTTTGAGCTCCATTTTTTTTTTCTCTGGCTCACTCTCATGTAGATTAGCTGCTAATGTGCTTGGGTTTCAAATTTTTTTTGTTGATCTGGATTAGTAGAGAGAGATCGGTGCTGAGGTTGGGTTGTGAAGGAGTTGAATCACAGTACAGATCAGTGGTTTAGGAGGAAAAGAAAGGAGAAAAAAATTCGTGTAGAGAGAAGAAGAAAAAGATTTGGGCAGTGATTGACAAAACCAAAAATTCATTGTAGAGGCATTCACTCTTTTTATATAGTTAGTAGAAGTAACACCATTTCTTGATTCAACGACAAAGGAAGCATACAAATTAAAACAGTTCCACACCATCACCAACCACCTGGACACTAACTTACAAACTAAAACCCAATTCAAAAGTGCAAATAACCAAATAACAATAAATCTTTATTAAAGTACAAACACAAGCCTACATCTCATGCCTCCATTAAATCCCCACCATTCCCATATTCCAACAATTTCCTAGAAAAAAATTTAACAAGAGCATGCAAGTGGGAAGAAATAAAGTTTTATATGTTGAGGGAATAAAAAAAAATTAAACAAGTCAATCTACACTAGGTTTCTCTCACCCTTGAAACAAAAGCCTCGAAGTGTATGTATTATAAAATGTAAATGCATGTACAAGAAACTAAAATTATAACAAAAAATAATTACATGCATGAGGGAAAAAGCACCTGTGGCTTATGGAAATGAGAGTGAGCAAGATCGGTGAGCATACTCCACTGATTTGACCTACAGGCCTGAGTGATAAGCTCAAAGAGCTTGGCTGGGCTCGAGAGAGAGTGTGTGTGTATGTGTGTTTTGAATTGCTTCATAAGGTCTCTTAAAAGCCAAGGATAAATATGGACCATAATTTGATGACTCAATGAAGCAATAGGGGCCTCACTAGGGCTGTCCAATGACCCGGATCAATCGACCCACCCGCCCGAACTGAAGGTCCATAGGTGGCTCCAAATCCAGTCTACGGTTAGTCACGGGTTGGCAAGTGAAAAAACCGAATAATTCGGTTCGGATTTGGGTTACAAAATATTTTACCTGAAAAACCCAAATCGACGAATTATTTATACAAAAAAATACGATATATGATTTGACATCACATGCCAGTGAGAACAACCCATGCCCAGCAATGCCAGCCAGTGGCGGAGCTAGGATTTCAATTTAGGGGGGGGGGAGCAAGATTGAAAAACAATACTAAAAACAAAATTAATCTAATAATATTAATCGATAATAATAACAAAATAAATAAACAATTGTAACTACAAGTACATATTTCATATTATTAAAACAAAGAAACAAAAATAATCAATCATAGTTACTAACAACCAAAGTGAGAAATTAATTTAAATACATAAAATTTAGACATAATTTGATTGCTTATAATAAATAAAATAAATAAATAAATCTACAAAAGTTAACTATAGAACCTACTAATTGAATTGTCATATAAACACAATTTTTTCACAATAAATTTTAAAATTGTTAAAATAGTGAACTGTGAGTTGTGAAGGAAATAAAGTGGTTGGTCTATCAATGTAAGTTGTTCACCCTTCACAGTTAATCATTTTCACAATTGTGAAATTTATTGTGAAAAATGTTATGTTTATAGTATTATAATTATAATAAGAAAAGAAAAGAAAAATTAAAATAGGGAAGAAAAGTACTGTAAATAGTATAATGGATGGGACTAGATCAAAACTACTTGAAATAAATACTATTTAAGAATAGTAAACTAGGTGAAAGTGTGATTGTGTGAGGCAATTGAGAAGCTTTTTTTTTTTCCATTCTTTCTTTCCAGTGTTAGGGCTATTTCATAATAGTGGGAGTGCTTTTTCTATTTTTTCCACTAATAGGGGGCAAACTACTTAAATGCACATCACATGGTAGGTATCAAGGCATTTCTTAAAGGAGTCAGGGGGGGCAATTTCCCTTTCTCGCCCCCCCTTGACTCCGCCCTTGATGCCAGCTCGAGACTCAAAGACCAAAGTTAACTTTTTCTCACACACCATCTCAATATGCATATCAGCTGTTCATCTCAAATTAAAATTTAAAATCAACGGTGTTGATGAGAGTAAAACTGAGCACTCAGTGATGATATGACCGATTACAGTAGCACAATAACCCATTCTAAATCAACAATTATAATCCAAGATCAAGAGCCAATCTAACGGTGAGAATTAAATAAGAAAGATCTGATATCTCTCACTTCCTCTCACAAGTCTCTTCAGTTTTCACTTCAGAGACAGAGTTTAGATGGTCATGGCTTCCCATTCACGCCTCCTCCCCTTTTTACTCTTCCTCACCTCTTCAATCTTCAATTCTTCACTCTCAGACTCTCAGTTCTTTACTTACTTGGCTCTCTCAAACTCTCACAGTCTCACACTCTCTAAACCATTTCTCCAAATCCACACCCTAGCAGCCTCCAATGCCGTAGCCCACTCCCATCTTCGCCTCCAATGCCTAGCGCTGCCGCCGCTGTCCGCTCCTCTCTCCATAGCTACCACCAATGTTTAGTCCTTACCCCACTGTTGTGTACTCCTTACTGAGTCAGTTCTTACTCCGAATGCCTAGGTAATTGTTCTCTGTTTCTCATCTTTCTTTTTTGTTAGTCTCGTTGGTTTCATTTGTTATAGAAATCAAATGTTAAAATCAGATAAACCCAAAGATTTATACCATGAAACCTTAACTAAAAAAAACCTAGAAACCTTAACTATTTTACTTTTGTTCTTTATTCTTTTCTTTAATCAATTTTGATCCTGTTTTAATTTCATACAGGATTGAAAGCTAACTCCAAGTATCATTTTCTGCCCTCAACTTTGAAACCCATACATCCACAGTTTTCTTTAATGTATGGTTTTTGCTTTCCTTTGTGTTTAGTAAAACAACAAAAATAATATGTAGTGATTGTGGTGATTGTTTGATGTTTCTTTTTACTAACTGTCTTTTCCTTCTTTGGATTAACTTGAATGATGTTCATCCTGCAATTAATTTAGCTACTGCAATTGATTTTTTTTTTTTTTTTATATTCATATTTTATGTTCTTGGTGAAATAAGATAACTGACCTAAACAAGTTTTGGGTATTTTAATCTAGTATTACAATTCATTCTTATTTGATTTTGGATTTATTTTTTTTTTTCTTTGTTAATTCGAATTGGGTATTGCTTTATTTATTTATTGGTAAGTTATGCACACACTGTCATGTTCCCAGACATAACCCATTGTATTTTTGGCTACGATCAGTGAGTCATGGAACACCATTTCGTTATGCATTCGTTGTATTAATTATGCAGGTGATATCACTGCAAATTCACTACGGTAGAGGCTTATTTCTTGTAAGTTACCACTTTTTCATACTTTCTTAATTTGACAAAGCTTGCTACCTGATGGTTTTGTATTTTGTTAGATTAATTTCACAAAAAACTAGTTTGGTAAGTTAATAAAATTCTCTAAGAATTATATCTAACCTAGTTTAGGACAGAGCATTGCAGTTCAGGAAGATGATGTTTATTGGTAAATGTGATTCATTGAGAGTAAAATTCTGATGTTATCAATTCTAATATGATGGAAGCCTTTAAAATGAGTTAGGGAAAGCACAATGGAAATTCTAACTCTTTTAATCTCTCTGGCTCTTGGTGAAATAAAAAAGAAATTAAGTAAAACCCTAGACCTTGAAATTTTCATTCCTTAATGCTCATGTATCTTTTATATCTCTGGTTTGTGGTGATACAACGATGGTGTTCATGATCAAGATTGCTTAGTGATTGTGTTTTGGTATGTTTGAAGTGCCAGTTCAATCATTGGCAATATCTTTTGTTTGATGAAATTACCATCTCCTAGTTGAGATTCTGGGTTTGAGTTGGTTTCCAAATTTCTATTGCATGAACTATTTCTGTAACGTAGTTCTTAATTAATTACGGAAAATAAAATACTTAGACAAAATAAAACAGGTTGTAATTATGTGGATGAAATTTAGAATTCCTAATCAAATTATTCTTTGCTTGGTTAAACTTTGAAGATGAATAGAACCAAGAAATGTTCACACAAGTTGTTGTTGTTTAAACAATACAACATGTTTTCCTACATACTGTTTTTCCTTTTTGATTTGTGTGGTTATTATCTATTATTATTGTTATTAAAGCTATGAATTATACTTGTTACTCTAGTTTGCTGATACGTATCTTTGTTTTTTTAGGTCATGGAAACCTCCATTAATGAATCCTCTGTCCAAACACCAACTGCTACACAAGATGATGGTGCTATTCCCACCCAAGTTGAAGATTTTGCTACTACCCAAGCTGAAGCAGCTGCTGCTACGAAGTTTCCCCCAATTCCACCATGCCAAGTGAGTATGACAGTTCCTGTTAGTGTTACTTGTAGTGGTAGGAAAAAGTCAATTGTTTGGGGTCATTTTGAAAAAGTAAATATAGGTGAGGGTGATACTAGTAAAACTATGGCTATTTGTAATTATTGCCAAAAATTGTATAATGCTGATAATAAGAGTTGTGGTACTAGTAATTTGTTAGCTTATGTGCCAATATGTCCCAAGAACCCTAATAGAGAAGATCCAATTAAAGGGAAGAAAACACTTTTAAACTCAAAAAGGATGGAGAAGACGGATTCCACCTTGTGTCAACAACCTTTTCTGTTGAGGCTTCTGGAAAGGTATTGGCTGAAATGATTATAATTGATGAGTTGCCTTTTAGGTATGTCGAGGGGTATGTGTTTAAGAAATATGTAACTACCTTACAACCTAAGCTTCGATTAAAGGATATCCCATCTTGTTAAACTGTGGCTAGAGATGTGATTGACATTTATAATAGTGAGAGAGAAGCTAAGGAAATCCCTAAAGGGTTGTAGGGTGTGCCTCACTATGGACACATGGACTTCTATTCAAAATTTAAATTATATGTGTCTCACATGTCACTTTATTGATGATGCTTAGAAATTGCATAAGAGAATTTTAAAATTTTGTCAAGTTGAAGACCACAAAAGGGAGACTATAGGTAGAAAGATTGAGATGTCATTGCGTGAGTGGGGTATTGATGGGATATTCACCTTGATAGTGGATAAGGCTAGCTCAAATTTAACAACAATTATATTTTTGCAAAGGGTGGTATTGGCTGAAATGATTATAATTGATGAGTTGCCTTTTAAGTATGTCGAGGGGTATGTGTTTAAGAAATATGTAACTACCTTACAACCTAAGCTTCGATTAAAGGATATCCCATCTTGTCAAACTGTGGCTAGAGATGTGATTGGCATTTATAATAGTGAGAGAGAAGCTAAGGAAATCCCTAAAGGGTTGTAGGGTGTGCCTCACTATGGACACATGGACTTCTATTCAAAATTTAAATTATATGTGTCTCACATGTCACTTTATTGATGATGCTTGGAAATTGCATAAGAGAATTTTAAAATTTTGTCAAGTTGAAGATCACAAAAGGGAGACTATAGGTAGAAAGATTGAGATGTCATTGCATGAGTGGGGTATTGATGGGATATTCACCTTGATAGTGGATAAGGCTAGCTCAAATTTAACAACAATTATATTTTTGCAAAGGGTGACTAAAGATTGGAATGGGACAGTTTTAGAAAATGAGTACATGCACATGAGGTGTTGTGCCCATATCCTAAATCTCATTGTGGGGGAGGGTTTGAAAGAGAATGATGCATCTGTTGCTAAGGTGAGTGAAGCTGTGAGGTATGTGAAGTCCTCACCCAATAAAATCAAACTTTTAGGAGTTTTATGGAGAGGTTAGGTATGGAGTCCAAGAGTCTTCTTAGTCTAGATATACCTACTAGGTGGAACTTGACCTATATCACATTAGAAACTGCTGAAAATTTTGAGAAAGTGTTCCTTCGAATGGATTTTGAAGATGGTGGTTATTTGTTGTACTTTAGGACCAAGGAAGATAATGGTGGTTTGGGATCTCCATGTATGAGTGATTTCCAAAATTGTAGGACATTTGTGACTTTCATAAGACTTTTTTATACTACAACGAAGAAATTCTTTGGTTTTTTATACGTTACTTCAAATGCCTTCTGTATGGTCCAAATTTTGTAGCCCAAGCCCAAAATATTTGGATTGTGAGCCCAACGAACCCGGAACAATGAATTTATAGAGAATGGGTAAAAAAGCTGGGCTGGTTATGAATTTAGCAACGGTTCATTCTGATGATCTAGGATGAACTGAAATAAAAACACACTTGAAAGTTAAATAAACTCAAATCCGAAGAGGCTTGTTATTGATTGAAAGGTGAATACAATTCTTCCAGTTCTTCTCTCTTTTCAATTTTCTCTCCCCCCCCCCCCTTATTTAAAGGCCCATTACATTTATATATTCTTCTTCTTCTTCATCTTCACCATACATCTGTTTTTCATCTAAGCATTCACTTGAGTACATGTCACATTTGACATTTACTTTAGTTTTCCATGAGTGGTGGTAGCTGAGATTACATTGTTCAGGGGTCTTTTCCACATAAATGCGGCTAGAAAAGTTACTGCAGTGCATTAAATGCGGTGGTAACAGCTTTTCCTTTTAGATATTTCTCTGTTCTTATTATCTCTAGGCATGCCCAAAGCTTGTCCTTATCGTGGAAGTAGTTGGGAAGATCACTCAGACCTTCAGTATATTTACTTGATCAAGTTCCCTCGGAATCTGAGGAGAATGACCTCTTCGGACCAATAGGGTTCTCTTCGAACTACTCCTCTCGTTCATTTCCAGGTACATTTCTTCCACCTGGACTCCTTCATAGCCCCTTTCTTTTCTTCGGGCACATAGTGATATTCGAATTGGGCCCCAGGCCCAACACATGACGTTAGGCTTTTACACCCACACCTTCTATGATGAGATCTTTGTTATTCAAGAGAGTATTTCTAATTTAGTTAAATCCCAAAACTCTCTCTTGAAAAACACAGCCACAAACATGCAAACTAAATTTGAGAAGTATTGGGGGGAAGGAGAGAAAATTAATCCTCTTTTGTATGTGGCTGTGGGTCTTGATCCACAAAAAAAATTGAGAATTTTGAAGTTGTCTTTTTTTGAAATTTATGGGAATGCAGTGGCAGAAGTGATAGTTGATAAGGTGAAAGATTTTTTTGTATAAGTTGTATAATTTTTACTCTTCTATTCATTCACCAAATGTGCAAGAACAAAGTGGGAGCGAGAAGACAGAATTGGAAAGTGATGCTAGTGATCCATATATGATGGTTCACTCGCAATATGAACGTTTCTTGCAAGTTGAACAATCTGTAGGTTGTAGTAATGAGCTTGAAAAGTATTTGGCTGAAAACTATGATGGTAGAAAGGATGTGAATTTTGAGATATTGGAGTGGTGGAGGGATAATTGTAGTAGGTACCAAGTATTGTCTAAAGTTACTAAGGATGTGCTGGTTGTACTAGTTTCCACTGTTGCATCTGAGTCAGCATTTAGCACTGGAGGCCGAATTGTTGATCCATTTTGAAATTCATTATCTCCTTTCATGGTTCAAAACCTTGTATGTTCACAAAATTGGCTTCAAGCCACAGTTCCAATTTCTCATCGCCAGTTAAGGGATGATATAGAGGCATTGGAGGAGGAGTTACTTGACTTAGGTAGTATGTTTAAATTTTGAAACTTATTGTCTATTAATTTTATTGAATGTCTCATGTATTCAAGCAAAATTTAATCTATTGTGTTTATTTCCTATTCTTTTCTAGTTTTAAACCAGTAACCAACAACAAGTGCAACAGCAAATACCGGCTCAAGCAAGGGTTCCACTTCAGGCAAACGACCCTTAATTAGCATTGATGATTAATCACTGACTTAGTATGATTCTGTCTTTAGCCCCCTACTATTATAAACATGGTTTCCTTTCTAGTTGGTCTTGTATTTGGTACTAATGTATTGTTTGTTGAATATTTTTTTGTCTATTGGAGGAGGATGGTAATTTATTTTGTAAATAAGGTAGCTTTTTGGGAATACTTTGGAAGCTTTTTTTGGATATATTACTTTTCAAACTTCTAACAATGCTCAACTGTCAATGCTTATAGAAAAGAAATCTTAGTTCATAGGTTTTCTCTTCTATTAGTTATAGACTTATAAACTATAGAGTAGTCATTCAATGCTTTGGAAAAGCTACTTTTTGGAAATACCTATGGTATTTGATTATTGTAACTAATTATATTGCTTGGAATGTTGTATAACTAGCAAGCTTTCTGCCTTATGGGTTACTGCCCAAAAAACTTGCAGTAACTGCCTCTATGGTACTAAGTATATATGTCCATTAATTGGAATATTGCAGCATAGTATTATCTGTTGTGATTTATTTGTTGCTGAAAATATTATTTGTTGTGGTTGGCAGGTTTAATAGTTGTTAAGCTACTAGTTTACTGTGTTGTTTAATAGGTGCTTATTATGTTGTTTAACAGATTACATATGGTAAAATTAGGGTTTTTGTAGGTTGGGTTGTGCTATCTTTAGTCTATTTTGTTGTGTTTATTTTTTGTGGTTAATGTGGGAAAGATTATGTAATTGGATTGATAAGTGCTTCTATTGTTTTAGATAACAGGTGATTAAAATAAAAAATAAAAAAAAATTTGGGCCTTTTTGATATGTCTTGAAGGCCCAACAGGTCTAGTGTAGTTCATAATATAAGCTAAGCTTGAAGCCCTATTTTAAAATAAATTAAGTAAAAATAGGCTTAATTTGAAATATATAGGGAATTCAAAAAATCTAAAATCAATAGGGTTTATCAAACTGCCAAACCGAGTAATTTGGGCTAAAAAAACCCAAAAAAATGAAATTACCATAATTTTAACTATGTCAAAAATTCTGGTCCAATCTGAGGCCCAGACTCGTCAAACCGACAACTTCAACCCAGTCAACCGATTACCCGAAACTTCGGATCCGACCCGAATATTCAGTCGAATATGGGTCCGAAATTTAGCAACCCAATCCAATTGGATCGAGGTCGGTTTGGGCCCAAAACCGACCGGCCCAACCCGTGGACAGCCTTAGGCCTCACGTTTAGATATTTTGGTGGTTTTCCAACTAACAATAGACTTGTTGATGGTGGCACTGCCAATGGCAATCGTTGTAATTTCGCTTGCCTTTTAGTAGCAAAAAAGACAAAATAGTTCGACCAGACTCCAACTTAACTCCTCAAACACCTACTGGCTCTAGCTGCTTATGTCCCCAAAGAAGCCACACTCTTCGGCGTTGGCAGCACAACCGCCGAGACCTTCATGGCTCCACTTAAACGTATTAAGCTTCTTATGCAGGTAAGGTTTGTCACTTTTATTTTTATTTTTTTGTTAACATGTTTTAGGGTATGTGGGCTTTAGTCCCACCTTGTTTACTTGTATAGCACACTTACTTGCACTGCACACTCTGCCTCCTATATAAAGGCACTCATGTATATTCTATTACTTGAGAAATACAATACATTGATTCAGTATTTCTAACATCTTTGTAATTCAATTTTGTACAAAATTTGTTGTATAGTAAAAAATTTAGTTCACTCTGCACTCACCGCATGGCTGCATAAATTATGTGCACTCTAGTTAGTTACAATTGTAGTTAAAGATATTGTAACTGTAGATTTTTTTATTTTTTTTAATTTCCTTTTAATGAAAAGATGGAATTATTGTTTCATTTATAAGGGGTTGTGCTTTTGACTATGTTGTTGTGTTCTTGTTGTATAGTCTACTTTGAATTTCTAGGTAAGATTAAAATTTATGGGCAAAGAGAATTATGGATTAATGGAATATATTGGTGAGTGTTGTAATGTCCAAATGGAATTTCAATTTCTAGTTCAATTTGGGGTTTTCTTTAGTTTTTTTAAATGAATTGTGGTCTTATTGCAGACTTATGGGGTGCGGGTCGGGCAGCAAAGTGCTAAGAAAGCAATTGGTTTCAAGAAAATAGTTTCTTAAGCTCTCAATGTTCCTCTTGTGTCTAGACCTACCTGTTGGACCATATGCCTTACCGATCAATCCAACGACCAATTGGTGAAGGATGAGGGGGCACAAATCTTTTATAGCATTCAATCGCAGACCAAGCCCATTGGTATTAGAGTGAATTGTGAAAATCCCTCACAATCCCTCCCTCACAATGTGGCTCCAACAACTCGAACCTATGACCAGGCTCTAATCCCACTTGTTGGACTGTGTGCCTTACCGATCCATCCAACGACCAATTGGTGAAGGATGAGGGGGCACAAATCTTTTATAGTATTCAATCGCAAACCAAGTCCATTGGTATTGGAGCAAATTGTGAAAATCCCTCACACTACCTATCCTTACACCAAGACTCCTCATATAGATGATGTTATGACACTTCTTTGTGGAAGAACTATAACTTGGGGTAATGAAACAATACTTAACTCTCATGAGTTAACTGAGTTCAATTACACGTTGTTTAGGATAGCATGTCACAATATCTTTCGTATATCTCATGTGCATACTATTGATTGATGTGTATTTCTATATGCCCTTAGTACTAATGGTTCTATCTGTTTTCCATCTCTTTTTTTTCAAACCATCGTTGAGGTACATAGGAGTAAGTCTAGGAAGCATCATCTCTTCTTCCATGTTTTCATTAGTAGGATCTTAGCTTATCTAGAGCTTGAGGATTTTCCTGCCTTTGATTCCGTTCATCTCATTGCACCCATAGGATCTTCTTCTCTTAGACAGCAACAAGCATAAAAGAAGACGGTTAACCCAAGTGCTAGTTCATCCAAGAGACCTCGAGTAGAGACTACCACTGTGGATCCACCTGCTGAGGAGATTCATTTTGATCCTACAACTGCTATTACTAATGATGATGTGGATGAGGTTAATATTGACACTAATGATGCTGAGCCTACTGTTCCACCTGTTGCTCCTCATCTCTCTCTTTGTGTTATGATATAGACTTTCATGACTACTCAAGTGGCACATGGATAGCTTTTGGATGAGCTTATTTCAAATGTCACTACTTTGAGAGCAGATTTTTCTGAGTATTGGAGTGCTTTTCCACCTCCTCCACCCTATGATCATTAATGATTGCCTTTGGTAATACGTAACAAAAAAAGAGGAGTAGATGTGAACTCTTGTCTTTAGGGGGAGATGTGTTTTGTGTTGAAGGGGAGTTTGATTAGTTTTTGGGGAGATAGATTAGACTTTGATGAGTTTAATATTTTTGATGATCTGTGATGTATATATTTGGTTTTTGTTCTTGTTTTCACAAAACTTGATATGTATTGTTGATACACTGCTGATTCTGGTGATATTAATGATGTTATTCATTGATTACCTGTTTTTTATTTCTATTTATGAAATCAAGTACTTATATTGTTTATATTGTACTTTCCACACATGCATTTTTGGTTTGTTTCAGTGTTTCAAGAATTTACAAGTTAATTCTTTCATCAACTGTTGCCTATTTTAGCAAATGATAGACAGTAGATTGTGATAGAATTGTATTAGGGCAATACTTTGTAATTGGGTTAGTTCTTGAGTTGAACAATTCATTCTTATGTATGTTTTGTCACGAATTGCCAAAAAGAGAGATTGTTAGGTTCTAATATTTAGGATTAAATGTTTAGATTTCTAAATTTATGTATGTTGGCAAACCGAGATCAAAACATGTCTAGATTAGGTGTTACACATTGCTCATGATGGTTTAAGTCAAAATTCAAGAACATGCAAGCTGCAGAAAGAAGAGTTCAGTTTCTGTGAAGCTTGACCAATCAAAAATCAAGATCGACAAATCGAAAATTGTAGACAGCAAATTTTAAATCAGGCCCAAAGCCCGCAAAAATGTTTAGGGTTTGAGTGAAACACTACTAGGTATAGAAGGAAAACCCTAGCTATATTTTATACTTTCTTGGAAGTTTTGTGAGTTACTCTTGTGAGATTTGTGAAGTTTCTATACCTTCTAGCTCAATAAGTATCTACTGGAACAAGAGATCTACAATCAAGAACTGTGAAACAAGTTGCTGCATAAAGATCTCAAAATCACAAATGTGGGAGTTTATGTTCAACAAGTCCAAGGTAGAAGAGTCTGTGGAGTTGGAGCTGCTAGTGGTCGTGTTAATAAGTTCTACAAAAGGTGGCTCTAGACTTAAGGTTTAAATATATTGTAAACTTCCATTCTATCATTGTGGATTTGTTTACCTTGAGAATAGCTAGGTTAAGTCATCCCCAGGTTTTTACCTTGAAACAGTTGGTTTTATTGGTTTTTTTTGGGTTATCATATTATTGTCTTCTTTGATTTTCCGCACTAAGTAATATGTTTGCATGTGTTTAAACTATATCTCATAATTAACCTGAGTAATTACTTGGCTAATTCATTAGGTTAAACTAATCTGGTTTTAAGGGGTCTAAACAAAACAAACAGGTAGATTCTAGTTTACAAGCGATTATGAGGAGCTCCAATTTCAATTAAACTAGTCATTTTGGGGTATAGTGTGAATTAAGCGGTAGTCATTTTAATACCCCAAATTCTGCAAATTTGATTGGATTAGATGTGTATACGTTAACAAAATAGACAATTTTAGCATTGATAAAAATAATAAAGTTAAGTCAAATTGAAATTATTTGTACAAGTATAACATGGGAAGCATTTAATACACATTATATATATATATATATATTACAAATCTCAATAAAAAAAATTAACATGATAACATAATATAATCGTGTTAGTAATATAACTATTGAATTACATGTTTTTTATGTTCTTAATACACATGTCAAATTTTGTGTAAAACAGATGTTATTTATTATTCGATTTATAAACTTATATTTTATGAATAAGTTTATATTACGAAAACTTGAAATTTAAATATTTGATTGATGACACGACTGTTGATTTTTAATCTTTTGGAAATTTTTAAAGAATAAAGAATATAAGAAGAAAATGTAATTCAATACTGAATGTGTCAAAATTCACATCCAATAAAAAGAGATTAAGTAGACTTCTTATTAGGAGTGAGCGTAAAGATGCCGTCACCGACCCAACCGACCGGTGCCGCTCTTCTCGCACCGCCTGTGCCACCGACCGATGGAGCCGATGCCAGCAATCGGAGCTTGAATGGACTTCCGAAGCCGGTGCAGTGCATTCATCGGATCAGAGAGCCCGAAACCGATTTCCTACAGAATCGAACCGATACATCTGTGATTCTGCATGTCTCTTTCAGAGGTTTGGTGATTCTTCATACGACACCGTTTCACTGAGTAAGTCTTTTAAATTTTTATAAAAAAAACGGCGTCATATTGGGTGTTGTAAAAAAAAAAAAAAAAAAAAAAAAAAAAAAAAAAAAAAAAAACAAACAAACAAACAAACGGTGGTACAAAAACTATGTCGTATTTTGCTAGGTTTCCCTCACTATATATTCTTTCTTTCACTCTCAGAGGTCCTCAACTCTCTCTCTCTCTCTCTCGCTCTCGCCTCGCAGTCACCTCTCGCGGTCTCGCCTCTCGCGGTTTCGCCTCTTGCCTCTCACTGGCTTGAGCAGGTGCTCGCCACTAGCTCACCGAGGCAAACCACCACACCGGTAAGGTTTAATGCTTTATCCCTTTATCCATTTGAGTTGGTTTGTTTGTTTATAGCCATAGGATTAGGTCCATTGTATTTTGTATTTGGTTTATACAGTTATACTAAGTTCCATTCCCCCTGTTACTGACTTACTGTTACTTTTTTTTTTTTTTAGAAGGTACCTATTTGTTTTTTGAGTTGGTGTATTTGGTTTATCCGTTTATATTACTATTACCTATTTGAAATGCTTTGTTTTTTATATAGTAAGTACTAAGTAGTAACGGTTTATATTGTTTAGGTTTTGGTTAACACTTAACAGTTAAAATGTGATACCTGCTTTTACTATAAACTTACCAAAAAAAAAATAGTTTATATTGTTTGGGTTTGCTTAGCTGACATGAGATAAGATAATTACAACTTAAATGTGATATATAGTAAGTAGAAATAGTATAAACTATAAACTTAGTAATACATTGTTAGTTGTTACTTTAGTAAGTTTTATAAACTATAAACTTTGTAAACTTAGTAATACATTGTTAGTTGTTCCAGTCTACTAAGTACTAAACTTTTTTTTTTTTTCAGCTTTTTAATTTTTGAGGGAGACAGAGATTGAGAGAGTTCATGCTTTCAATCCTTCACGGAGAGGTAATCACTAATCACTCACTATATTTAGCATTTTGATTTTAAATTTTTAGTACTTAGTAACAACTGCTTTAAGTTTATATATATATATATATATATATAATTAGCTTTTATTTTATATTTATATTGAGAACAATATAATAAATTCCTTGTTAAATTAGTGACATGAATTGTTGAGTAACGACTAATGATTGTTAATTTGTTTGTTTGTTATTGTTGCCTTGTTGTAACTAAATTGATTAGTTATTACTATTATTGGATCTGGTTGTAACATTCATTGATTGAGAGTGAGCTATTTGATATTGTATTGCTGGAAAAATTATAATTTGATATTGTTGTGAAAACTTTGCTTTTTTTGTTGGTTGGAATTTTTTTTATTAGATGGATGTCGATGCTCCACCTGGATTTGCTGCCCCTGGGGACCCTAACCCACCTCCTCCTAGTCCTGGTAGTGCTAACCCTAACCCACCTGAACCTGCAGCACCAATTGGACTTGGTGCATCACTTCTCCCACTATCACCTAAACAAGGTGGCAAGGACCCGTCTATAGTTTGGCAGCATTTCATTAAGTTGGTCGGTTTTGATCCCACTAATCCTAGGTCTCAATGCAAGTATTGTGAAAATCAATATAAATGTCATGGTAAGAAAAATGGTACTTCGGGCATGTTGCAACACATGAAGGCGTATAAGAAGTGGCCTTTTCCCTGTGATGATAAGCAAAAAACTTTGTCTTTCCAAGCCAAGAGAGAAGGGGAAAGTGGTTCAAATGTGTTAGTGGTAGCAAACTATAGTGAAGAGAGGATAAGGTTGGCGTTGGCAAGGGTGATCGTCATTAATGAATTGCCTTTTAAATTTGTGGAGCATCAAGGCTTTCAAGAATTTATGGAAATAGTTGAGCCTAGGTTTCCTATTCCTCATCGCAATACCATTGCAAAGGCTTGTATGAAGATTTATTCTAGTGGGGTGGATATTTTGAGAAGGACTTTTGTTGGGCAACGGGTTTGTGTGACAACGGATACTTGGACATCCGTACAAAACTTGAACTACATGGTAGTCACCGTACACTTCATTGATAAGGATTGGACTTACCAAAACAAAATCTTGAACTTTTTCTCTATAGACCGGTTGTTTTACAATTACCCTAGACAATGCTAGTTCTAATGATGTGGCAATTGAATATGTGAAGAAGAAAACAAAATAAAGAGATAGTAGCATATTGGGTGGTGAGTTCATGCATATGCGTTGTTGTGCGCATATCTTGAATTTGATAGTGTAAAGTGGGTTGAAGTTCATTCATGAATCAATTGCCAAAGTTCGGAATGCGGTGCGATATATGAGAGCCTCTCCCGCAAGGTTTGAGAAGTTTCAAGAATGTGTTGAAAATGAGAAAATCAAAGCCAAATGTTTGTTGCCCCTTGATGTGCCAACAAGGTGGAATTCCACTTATCTTATGTTAGATTGTGCTTTGAAATTTGTGAGAGCATTTGATAGGTTGGAGGAGGAGAATGGGCATTACAAACTTTATTTTTGTGAAACGGATGGGAATAGGAAAAAGCCCATTGGTCCTCCTAACTATCTTAATTGGGAAAATGTCAAGACTTTTGTAAAATTTCTTGCATATTGTATGAGGCGACACTTAGATTTTCTGGGTCCTTGTTTGTCACTTCTAATACATACTTCTATGAGCTAATTAGCATTGAAGATCAATTGCAACAGTTGTGTAGTGTTGATGGGGATCCACTTTTGAAGAGTATGGTGGTAGAGATGAAAAAACAAATATGATAAGTATTGGGGAAATATAGAGAATATCAATTTGATGCTTTTTGTTGCTATTGTTCTTGACCTAAGGTATAGATTGAAGTGTGTAAAGTTTTGGTTTAGGGAGTGGTATGGAAAGGACAAAGGGGATGCGATGAGCTCTAAGGTTCGGGATGCATTGAAGAGGTTGTATGTGGAGAGAGTGGGTCAAAATGGAGTTTCAAGTTCTAGTGGTAGCAGTGCTTCATTATCTAGGGACTCCAGGCCAAGTGTTGGCAATGCTACATTGTCTGATCGCGTTAAAAGTTATAATAATAGGTTTAAGCAACATTTGGCAAACGAGGACAGTGTGGAAAGCAAATCTGATTTGGATAGATATTTGTTGGAATCTTCTGAAAACCCTGATGTGGAAGATTTTGACATCTTAATGTGGTAGAAAATGAATTCTTCTAGATATCGAGTCTTTTCCCAAATTGCCCATGATGTGTTGGCTATTATTGTCTCTACAGTTGCATCCAAGTCTGCTTTTAGTACCGGGGGGGAGGGGGGGCGTGTTTTGGATTCGTTTCGTAATTCACTATCTCCTAATATAGTTGAAGCCCTTATTTGTACCCAAAATTGGTTGAAGGATGCAAAGAAAAAAAGACCAATAAAGTTTCGGGAGTGCATGGATAATGTGGAGGATATGGATAGTTTTGAGATTGACACTGGTAAATATATGTTCATTTTGTTTGTTGTATATATCAATTACTTATTTATTTGCTCAATGCATACAAATTATTTTATTTTGAATGGGATTGTAGAAATTGCATTGGTTTGCCCATTGCCTATGAAGGAGGATCTAAGCACCGTTGTGTTAGATGATGATGAGTGATGTGCTACTCTTTGCTTGGAGTTAGTTAGTCGTTAGTATTATGTAAGTATATTTGCTATTATCATTCGTTTATGTTAATTATAAATATTCTATTGTTCATAAACATTTTATTGTTATTAACATGTGTTTATTTTGTTTTGTTTAGTATTTTGTAGGAGTTCTAGAATGATGCATAGTGTACAGATTTACTGGACAACGGACTTACAAGATTGATATATTGATATTGGGATTGAAAGCCCAATTTTTTATTATTAAAAAAAATAGTTTTTTTTTTAAATATTTTAAATTGACCAAACCGACTAAACCGACCGCAAAAAACCGCATTGCTATAGGTCAGAAAACCAACCCTAGGCGGTGTGCATCAGTTCCAATTATGGAAAAACCGATCTCTATCGGTTCGGTAATAAATTTGGAAAAAAACCGCCCTTGCCGAACCACGCACACCCCTACTCCTCATAGTAACAATTAATGCTAAAATCATCTTACACCTTATCCATCACACTACATATTTATATCGCATATATTTTATGGTTCTTCGTACGATTACAACTTGAGTGTATGCCTTGGTTACTTCGAGGGTCACTATATAACATGATTTGGAAATTCGGTGTTATAGTGATCCTTAGCTTAAAAGATACATGTTCATGGCCTTTTTAATTCTTTACTAGTCCCTCTCTATGCAAGTTCAACGGTAATTATTCTACTTTATAGTATTGATATAGAGAATTGATTCTGTAATATGTAGGTTCCAACTATGCCTGCTAGACTGGGTTTATGAAGCGATGGATGAGAGTTACAAATTGCTTTGGCCTCTGTAGCAAGAGAGTTGATTTATGATAGGTAAAAAGAGGAGCATTTTCTCATGTGCAATATTTAAGATTCAATTCAAATAACAATCACAAATATTTTCTCTAATAATTGACTTTCTGTGGTCTAAACTATTTAGACCTTGCAGCATTTGCTTATATTGTGAACATATTGTCCTATATTTTTTCTTTTGGTTTCTCTTGATACCAGAGCCAACTGATGAACTTACTTTCATGTCATGCTTTTCCTTTTTCTCTCCTAGATGTATGGCTTCTTGGCACTCTCTCAACTTATCATGCAACAATGGAAAATCCTTCATATGATGAGGAGTGTTCATTCTACTTGACCTGGATTTGTCATTCCCTCTTCAAGATCACTGCCAGGAGAACCACTGGTACCATCCTTCCAATTGCTCAAGCTCCAACCCAAGGGACTAGAGAGCTGAAGCAAGACATTTACAAGATATCACGTCCATTCCTTCTTTCAACCAATGGGTTGAGGAATTTTCTGCTTTTGATAATAGGCGCGACTTGATTAATTTTAGACCCTTTGGTGAGAGAAGATTTGGTTCTGTTTATTTAAGGAACTTTTCTTCTATCATGAACGATGAAAGGAGCCATGGGATATGGTACAGTTTCTTATAGTGTAGAGATTTATTAGTCTTTGGTCATAGACATTATCTGAAGCCATATAATCCTGCATATGTACCTTCTAGTCAATTTGGGTTTGAAAAATTAGTTCCCCTTCCTTCTCTCTAAACCATAAACTTTTTCTGGCATGAGGGGAAAATTTTGAAGAAATTTGAAAAAGACTATTCTCTTAAAAGGAATGAGAAGAAAGGACCTCTAAATTTATTGGATCTCTTCTTAGTATAATTTCCTAGCATTACTTTGTATCTTCCTTCCCTTTCATGAGTAGGATTTGGTAGTCTTGTGGTAACAAAAAAGTACTCATTAAATAGTTTTGTTTTTTCAAAAAAGAATTTAAAATATAGAATATAATGAGATTAAATTTGTCAAAGTAAAAATGATTGAATTTAGAATTTTATATGAAAGAATTAGAGTGATTGGAAAGTGGTCATCTCTTGAAATTGAATTATCTATAATTATAAATTTAGTAGAGAAAAAAAAAAGTTAAAGGTAGTTATAATAGTAAGCAAAATAAACAATTTTGAAAAAGAAAAAAAAAAGTGCATAACTAATATTTAATCTGCAATAATTACCCAGAAACAGAATATTTTTCACAACTATTGACCTATTGTATTGATTCATAATAAAAGTTGAATCAATGGTAAAATTAATGTATCTTCATGTTTATCACCTTCATTACTAAAGCTATAAGCCAATGACTAATCTTATCTGAATGAGATAAAATATTTAGTTTATACATTAAATAATTTTATTAGGAGGACTGCTCACTCCTAGGTTTCAAGGTCTGTTCCTGAGCATGTTGATGCTTGTTTGGTTGTTGGTATTTAATAAAGCTTTATCCTTGTTAAAAAAAAATTTAAAAAAATTTAAAAAAAAAAAAAAAAAAGGCAATAGAAATTACAAGTAGTCAATAGTCAAAAGGAAGCGAATTACAACAAAACTAAGTGGAGCAAACTTCTTACGAAGCTTCTAAAACTTCTCACTAGCTTCGTACGAAGCTTCGCGCGGAATTGAATGAACACTAAAGCGAACCATGTTATGACAAGAAAGAAATCTAGTATCACAAACTACAACAAACTTCAAGCATGTGTTTTTTTTGGAACAATTTGAACGGTTTTAGACCCCTTAAAAACAACCAGATTGCGTAGTCTAGTTAAAACAATCAAATAATCATATCATGTATATAAAATATATAAAGCAGCGGAAATAATAAAGGACACAATGATATGATCACCCAGGAAACCACACGGTAAAAACCTGGGGAAGATTTGACCTACCGATCCTCAAGGCAAAACAGAATTCACTATGAAAGAATTAAAGTTCTTACAAAAGGACTACAAGCTCCCCGCTCGACTTCCTCATGCTACCCACCAGTAGAACTTACTGACACGACCACGTGCAAGCTCCGAATCCACGGACTCCTTCTTTCTTGAATTCCTCAATCAGCTACAAGCTCCCCGCTTGTTTTTCTTTAAGTTCCAATGGTTGCAACTATAATGATCTTCAAGATGTTGAAATCATCTCTACCTTGAAAACCCTAAGTTTTGTGTAAAGGAAAGCTCCTCTAAGATCTCACAAGAGATTCACACAAAACAGTAATGTATGAGCAACAATACAATATGGACAACCTCCAAAAACGTGGCTAGGGTTTTGTTTAAATACCTAGGGTAAAAACATAAAACCCTAAATGTTTAATGAAGTAGGGCTGAGTTGGAAATTCTGCAGAAAAATCAACCTGTGCGATTTTCGATCGATCGAGCCTGTCCTTCGATCGATCGAGCCAGGCCGAAAGTCCCAAGTACTTCTGCAGCCACTCGATTCCAACTTTACAATAATAGACCAATTTTGAGCAAGCCTAAATAAGACTAAATACATTGTTTTGATCATGGTTTGCCAACATTACAAATTAGAGTTCTAAATACATAAAATCCTAAGACCTTAGAACCTAACAAACTCCCTCTTTGGCAATCTGTGACAAAACACAAACTAAAAGCTCAAAGTTTACAACAAAAAGCCCTTTACAAAAAGTAATGCTCATAAACTAAATTCAATCCTAACTACTACCCATCAGTTGCAAGTGTAGACAGCAGCCAAGTTGACTGCACCTGAATATTCCTGAAACACTCAACAAACGCATAAACGCATGTGTGACAGACAATAGTATATAAACAGGTATAACATTCTTGTAAGATTCGCACAACACAAAATAAAGACATATATCAATGAACAACTCATAAATATAAATCAATAAACAGTGAATCATGAGACAACAAGAATCAAATAAAAATCATGTATATCAATATATCAATCAATGTTACTCCTCCTAACATGAATATCCCCAAAAATGATATACAAAGTGAAGCACTTAGATACAATCTAATAAACTCCACAAGCTAACAAAAAAGATCTTACGCTAACAAAAAAAATCTCCCCCTAACTACAAAACTTCTCTACAAGTCAAAAACTTCACTCCCCCTTTTTGTGACGGAATGCCAAAGGGCAATCACAAGTCGCCATCAAAAGGAGGTGGTGAGGGTGAATGAAGACGAGCAAAGTCGGCTCGCAGAGCACGAATCTCGTCTAGCAAATCCACCAAAATCTGACCATGAGCCTCCTGAACGGTCATGACAGTCTCCAGGGTACGACGAACATCGAAGTCATCCGAAGGAGGTGGAGGAACAGCAGCATCAACATCACTAGCAGGATCAGGAACATCCTCACCAGCAGGACCTTTAGAAGAAGAAAGAGGAGGAGAAGCACTACTACACAGCTCAGACCTAGGGTGTTTAGAACCAGCTCGAAGATGAATGGCCCTCTGTCTAAGAAAAGACGCACCTATGGGACCAATAACATGAACGGGCTCAGAGGAAGGAAAGCCACTAATATCAAGATAAAGCAAAATCCTATGAATAAAAATAGGATGCACAAGAGCATGAGAAGTAGATGAACTCCTATAAACATCGTTCAAAGAACGAAGAAAGAGATGAGGAAAACTAATAGGAGCATCTGTAACTAGGGCGTACAAAAATACACACCTCTCAAGAGGAATGGTGTGAACATGAGAGATGGGCCAGATAGAATGACAGGCTATCCTAAAGAACAGATAGTGCAGCCCAGAGAGCTCAGCAGAAGTGATCCTAAGATCAGAACCCCACTGGACAGTAGTCCCAGTGATGTAAGACAAGACATCGCTCAGCTCGGGAGACTCAGCATAAGGATAGACAGGATTACGAACCAATGGTACCCCAAGAGCATCAGCCACTACCTGAGGAGTAATGGAGTACTCTACGCCTCGTATCCAACTCTTAACTATAGTGTTGGAATCATATACGCGGATAGAGATGTTCAAGAAGAACTCTCTAATCAAGGTAGCCAGAGGAGGAGAATCAAACACAGCTAACAAAGGCAACCAGCCCCTACGCTCAAAGTTTGCCCTAATGGCAGGATCAAGCTCATCTAGTATAACAAAACGCTCAGCCCAAATCTTCCTCTGAAGGTTGAGCTTCTCATAAATCTCTTGGTTTTTCTCACTCGAAAACCTCTCTCGGTCAAAGGAAGGTGGGGAAGGAGAAGGGGAAGGAATAGTCCTACGGGCTCTAGTCTTCCTAGGCATGATGCTAAGGAAAGGACAGAGACACAAAGAGAAAACTAAAAGAACACAAGAAAACGAAACCAAGGGCAGACTGCAAGTTAGCACAAAAACAATAGAATAAAAAATCTATATGATACATGAACAAATACAATGCCATGATGCATGTACTAATGCAGCAAAAAAAATTACGTTCAAATTA
Source organism: Quercus gilva (assembly GCA_023621385.1). Taxonomy (NCBI): domain Eukaryota; kingdom Viridiplantae; phylum Streptophyta; class Magnoliopsida; order Fagales; family Fagaceae; genus Quercus; species Quercus gilva. The sequence continues at coordinate 78,667,305 of CM042477.1, read as the reverse complement.
GACTAAATTGACAAAATTGGCTTGAACATTGGAGTTTCAAAAAAAATTGAGAACCACTTGTGAAAAATTTTGAAACCAATAGATGAATTGAACAAAACAAAACACAGCATATAGATTATAATGTATAACTCCATCAATTCAACAAGCCAATTTCAACAAATTTAACCTAATTGAACAAAAGCCCCAATTCGGATCAAATATAAACCCTAGATTTTTCAATTTTTCTCCAAACTCAAAATTAATCAAATTAACCATCAAGGATCATGTTTATGATGTGTCCCCACAAAAACCCAATGATCAATTGCAGGAAAAAGTGTTTGAATCATCAAGAATTTCAAAAAAAATTGAGTCTGAAATCACCCTTAAAATGCATGGAAACTTGAAAATAAATTCAAAAAGGAGGGTAAAATGGTCTTATCGGTGTACAGTGATAAAAACCTTGAAAGAATTTCGGAGGAAAACGACAAAAAAATTCTTGATGTGGAGCCTGCCGAGTCGGAGAGAGAAAAGCTTGAAAAAGTTTTGAAAAAATGACTTTTGAAAAAGTCAAATCTGATGTTTTAAAAAAGCTTTTCCACGATCTTCGATCGATCAAAAATTACATTCGATCGATCGAATGAAACAGTCATTTTAGAACAAACTAGGGCACTTTTTCGATCGATCGAAAATCAGAATAGATCGATCGAATTGGGCAGAGGCTCACAAAAAATTTTGAGAAAAAACACAGTTTTGAAAAACACAAACCTAATTTTGAAAACAACTCCTCAAAGCATTTGAACAACGGAAGCAAAATGCATGAGTATGAGATGGAATGCTTTTTCAAAAACCCAAATTTTTAAACCCAATTTTCTCAAAAACAAGTTTTAATCATTCTCCCATTGAATTTTCTTAAGCAACAAATATGTTGTGCACAAATCTCAAGATATTTTCAAACTTGGTTGGTCAGACCAAAAACACACACACTAGCATGTACAGTGTTTAATAAGGAGTAACTTGTGTAGTGTGTGATACTAGGAAAAAACTTGAGATACATGTGAGGTGATATGTGAATAGCAATCAAACACAAAATCTACACAATTCATCACAGAGAATTTAAAAGAGACTATCACCTAAAGAGTTACATCCTATAACTCTCACATCTCCTAGAACAAAAGCTTGCAATCATGTAAGTTTCTTGCATTTTTGCCTCTTATTTATGTGAATTGGCATCAAGCCTAATAGTATACACCGGTTTGAATTAAATGAATTGGCATCAAGCCTAATAGTACACACCAGTTTTAATTATATTGAGGCTACACCTTATGTTCTTTTTTTGTGCATGTGCTAGACTTTCTCGAGCACAAAATCTTATGATATGTACTAAGGTGTTCATGATTGGCTAATGAACAGTGGTGAGATGGTTATTTATGCCTTTCTCAAAAGGATTAAGTCCGACAGTCAAAGAACATGTGACTTCATGATTAAGGCAAAGTGATTAAAAACCACACACATCTTTCCCACACAACATGCACTACAAAGTTTTAACTAGTCAAGTGCAGTAAATAAGCTCATCAAAGTTAAACAAGGTACACAAGACATGACATGTGTAAAAAGATTGACCAGCCTCGTTTTCAAAAATCAAGAAAAATAGTGTCAAACATAGTTTTTACTTTCCCTTTTTTATTATTATTATTATTATTAAAAGAGAAAACAAATAAATCCTAGAATGAAATGCATGAATGTAATGCAATGCAAGTCCTAGAACAAAAAAAAAACACAAAAACCAAAGAACAATGGTCACAAAAGAATAGAGCAATGAAGCACAAGGACCATGTCAAAAAGACTCAGTTAGTTCGAGTCTTTTGCATCCAAAACTTTTTAGATGCACCACGAGCATTGGAGTTCTTATTCACATTCGAGTGATTCCCAACTCCAGGATTGGAATAACGGTTTAATACCTTTACCAATTCACCAATTAGTGCCATAGGATCTTATGCTTGAGGTACAGGCACTTTTAGTTTGTTTGCTCTCTTAGCAGCTTGAAGCTTATAACAGTTAGGACGAATGTGTCCAGACTTACCACAATAATGACAAACCCAAGCAGGTTTACCATGCATCTTGTCCTTAAAAGGGGTAGAATCCTTAGGTTTAGATTCTCTTAAGTCTACCCTAATCTTCTTAGGTGGTGAAACTTCTACAGGTTTAACAACCTTACTCACAGGGGGTTTAATGGTTTCACTCACAACCTCACTCACAGAAGGTACAGAAGAAGAAGAAGGAACAAAATTTGTGGAATGTGGTCCAGAATCAAAGATGCTTTCAACATATCCTAACCCAGTTTTATTAGAATTATACTTTTGAACATTCAGCATGTGATCAAGTTTAGAACTAGCAGATCTAGCAACAGATAAATCATGTTCCAAAGTTTTAATTTTATCAAGCAAAAGCATGTTCTCAGATTTAACATTGTTCAAAAGATTATTAGCATCAAACAGTTTAACAAGCAAATTTTTTTTTTCAAGCTCAAGAGCATCAATTTTCTTTAGGCCAAGTTCAACTTTCATAGCATCCTTTGCAGCAACTTTGCAAAGTTTGTTGTAGGCCTCTTGAAGATCTGCATTTTCAGAGAGTTTCCCATCAGAAGGGTTCTCCTCAGCAGATATGCTTTCACTGACTATAGCAGTAGCCGTGAAAGCAATGAAGTTTCCATCCTCGTCACCACCAGACTCATCATCAGAAACCTTATTATCATTAAGGGTTACAGCCATAGCTTTACCCTTAGTCCTCAAGAATGTAGGACATTCAGATTTAACATGCCCATACCCTTGACAGCCAAAACACTGAGGACCCAAAGAATTGTTTGAAGATTGACCAACTTTTTCTCTAGGTTTTTCAAAGTTATTAACCTTAGTGGGATCATTCTTCCTAAAATTTCTAGGTTCAGCAGTGTAAGTACCTCTTGCCTTTCTGTTGGTATTCCTAAGAAAGTTTTTAAAGTTTTTGGCAAGATATGCAATCTCCGTAACAGAGAGCTCATCATCAAATCTACCACCATCAACATCATCAACTAACTTAAGAGCCATTGATTTGGATTTGTTCACTTTAGGTAGGTTAGACTCATAGGAATGAAGAGATCCTACAAGCTCATCAACAGGGATGGAGTCCACATCCTTGCTTTCAGTGATGGCAGTCACTTTGGGTCTAAAGTCCTCAGTTAAGGATCTAAGAATCTTCCTATCAATTTTAGGTTGTTCATAGATTTCACCTAAATTAAAAGCAGAATTGACAATATCATTTAATTTAGCATAGAATTCATCAAAAGATTCATCATCAATCATTCTAATGCTTTCAAATCTAGAAGTCAATTGTTGCAATTTATTGATCTTAACTGCCTTTGTGCCTTCATGCACAGTTTGGAGGATTTTCCATGCAGTATGAGCAACCTCAACATTTGAGATCCTCTTAAATTCCTCCATTGAAACAGCATTGAAGATGGCATTCATAGCTTTGCTATTAAAGCCTACTGCTTCTTTTTCAGAAGTTTGCCACTCATTCACAGGAGTAGTGGGCTTCTGCCATCCGTATTCAACGGAATTCCAAACCCTCTCATCAATGGATTTCAGGAATGCTTTCATCCTTACTTTCCAGTAAGCATAGTTGTTCCCATCAAAGTGAGGAGGAACAAACAGAAAGTGTCCATGCTTCATGACAACAGGGGTCAAGGATCAACTCAGAGATAAAAAATCTCTAACAAGAGAGCAACCACGCTCTGATACCACTTGAACGGTTTTAGACCCCTTAAAAACAACCAGATTGCGTAGTCTAGTTAATTAGCCAAGTTGTTACTTAGTCAAATTAAGCAATTCTAGGTTAAAACAATCAAATAATCATATCATGTATATAAAACATATAAAGCAGCGGAAATAATAAAGGACACAATGATATGATCACCCAGGAAACTACACGGTAAAAACTTGGGGAAGATTTGACCCACCGATCCTCAAGGCAAAACAGAATTCACTATGAAAGAATTGAAGTTCTTACAAAAGGACTACAAGCTCCCCGCTCGACTTCCTCATGCTACCCACCAGTAGAACTTTCTGACACGACCACGTGCAAACTCCGAATCTACGGACTCCTTCTTTCTTGAATTCCTCAATCAGTTACAAGCTCCCCGCTTGTTTTTCTTTAAGTTCCAATGGTTGCAACTATAATGATCTTCAAGATGTTGAAATCATCTCTACCTTGAAAACCCTAAGTTTTGTGTAAAGGAAAGCTTCTCTAAGATCTCACAAGAGATTCACACAAAACAGCAATGTATGAGCAACAATACAATATGGACAACCTCCAAAAACGTGGCTAGGGTTTTGTTTAAATACCTAGGGTAAAAACATAAGACCCAAACGTTTAATGAAATAGGGCTGAGTTGGAAATTCTGCAGAAAAATCAACCTGTGCGATTTTCGATCGATCGAGCCTGTCCTTCGATCGATCGAGCCAGGCCGAAAGTCCCAAGTACTTCTACAGCCACTCGATTCCAACTTTACAATAATAGACCAACTTTGAGCAAGCCTAAATAAGACTAAATACATTGTTTTGATCATGGTTTGCCAACATTACAAATTAGAGTTCTAAATACATAAAATCCTAAGAACTTAGAACCTAACACAATTAAATCTCAAACTTAATTCTCATAAACAGCTTTCATTTTATATATGATAGATTTTCTATTTGCATTAGTACGAGTATGTCTATCTATCTGTTATGCAAAGCTCTTTTCCTTTTATTCCTAATTAATTAACTGTTATTTTGTGTATCTATTGATTTGTTAATTGCTCTTGTTAGTGCAGAAAGTTGTGTTTTGAGAAACCTAAATGTTAACAAGCTCTGGCCTTGACCTTGAGTCTCAGCAAACTGTGTTGCTAATGCCCAGAAATCCTCCAAGAGAGCGTTGGCGCACGCCTTTTTTGAGGTTGCATGAGCGAAATCTCATACATAGAGCTGATGAAAATGGTTCTCTTGCTTTCCTCAGATCTCTTTCATCGTGCACTTCCTACTATAGTGCTTTTACCAGCTTCGATGATGATACAAGAGAAGCAGTAAGCTTCTTCTATTTTCTCTCCCATGGATATCTATAAGTAGTATTATGGATAGTGAAGAGATATATGACAGACAGTTTAATTAGGTTCTAAACATGTTTCATAGTTCATACAACGTGTAGTTTAAAACATATAAATATTGGGTAATTGACTAATTGTTAGTGACACAAACACACAAAATTCTGTTTTTGAATAGAAATTGTGACTTCAAGATACGATTTTAGTCCAAAATTTGATTTGTGTGTACGCTTTGTGTAACAAGATGTGTGTGAGAGAGATTACCCTAAACATATATTAGATCTGATCATGTGATGTCAACTTGTTGTGCACGGTTATACATCAACTAGTGTGAATGTGCAACGGCTAACTACCCTTCTGTTATTGCTTTTATGTGTGTATAAATACAGTGCACCCACCATGTATATGATCATTCTGTGCAATACTATCATTTTAATTTCCTCTTCCTCTCTTCATGATCTTATTTTTGCCTTGAGTTTAACAAATAGCACTCTTGTCGGTCCAAATGGGATTTACTCTGCTTTAGAACTAAAACTGAATTCAAGTTTAATAAAATAGCCCAAATACTAATTTATTTCTATTTGGTATAGCAGGATATTGTGGAAAATTTAACTGAATCACATGAAAGTGTAAATTTGGATGGTGAGAATGACAACTGTATCAGAGATGCAGAAGTACAACTCCAGCAAGCAAACATTGCCAAGATGGTAAAGGAGAAAGATTTGGATTCCATACACAAGTTTGGAGGCATCCAAGGAATTGCAGAGGCTTTGGGTACTGATTTAAATAAGGGAATCATCCATGTGCGGTCTCAACGCATAGCTTGCACACTGTCCACAACACAAACTAGTGCACTAGGCTTCCTTCAATTTCTCCCAAAATCATGCAATAATTACACCATTTTGCTTCTCTTCGCGTGTGCGGTGCTGTCACTTAGTTTTGGTGTCAAGGAGGAAGGCCTGAGAACTGGTTGGTATGAAGGGGTCATCATAATTCTTTCCATCATCATACATGTGGTCATTGATTCACTGCGTAATCAGTGTCGACTTAAACATTCCCAAAGGATGTCAGGGAAGCATAAACCATTTGAATTGCAGAGAATGATGGTTGATGTTATTAGAGGGGGATGTTTACACAAAGTAATCATTGGCGATGTTTTGATTGGTGACCTAGTACGCCTAGAGAGGGGCTATATCGTCCCCGCTGATGGTTTGTTCATTGATGGTGAATCCTTAAAACTGGATGATGATTTAGAGTCCACCATTAATGAGGAGAACCCTTTTTTGTTCTATGGTGCAAAGGTGATTGATGGAAAGGGTCGCATGCTAGTTGCATCAGTGGGCATGAACACTAGATTGGGTGATTTGATGAAGCAGGTTACCCATGTCCCTGAAAAGACCCCATTACCAGACCAAATTGACAAGGTGAACAAAGGCACACAAATTTTTGGTCTTTCAATATCTATCCTCATCCTTGTAGTGTTATTCCTCCGTTTTATGCTTCTGAAGGAAGATATTAAGTCTAGCCTCCCAGACCTCGAGGAGAAACCAAAGGCAATCAAAGAGATAATGGATGCGATTGAGAAAATTGTGATGAAACCAAATGGGAAGATTAGTACCTTAACGACTTCACTTGCTACATTGCTGGTTGGAGTAATGGAAGGAATACCTCTTGTAATCACGCTTGCAATCTCTTATTGGAATAAGAAGATGATGTCTGAAGACTCTGAACAGGCTTTTGCTCAAGAAACTTTTGCTTGCCTCACCATGAGTTCAGTCACAAGTATTTGCATTAATACAACAGGTTGGTGTATGCCAACACTAAACTCGGTGCCAGTTGGAAGGGAAATAGGAGCTTTGAAAAATGCCGGATTTAACATCACTCTGGTTTCAGAAGATAATGTGTCAGTGTTGGAAACCATAGCTCACGAGTGTGGACTACTTCCCTGCTCAAATGCAATGGTGCTTGAAGGTGAAGAATTTCGGAAATTCAGCAATGAAGAGAGGATGGATAAAGTTGATCAAATCATCTTGATAGGAAGCTCAATCCCATCTGACCAGCTCACTTTAGTGCGATGTTTGAAGAATAAAGGCCATATAGTAGCAATGGTGGGAGTTAAAACAAATGCGATTCCAGCACTAAAAGAAGCTGATGTGGGGATAACTATGAGGATTTGTAGCACTGAAATGGCAAGAGCAAGTTCTGGCATCATCATCGGTGATGGAAATCTCAGTTTCTTGGTCACCATTTCAAGGTTTGGAAGATGTACTTTCGAGAATATTCAGAAGTATATCCAACTGGAGCTCACCATGAATATAGCAGGGCTGTTTATAACCTCTACCACAGCAATGTTTTGCGGATATTCTCCAATTACGTCTATCCAAATTGCTATGGGCAAACTTTGTTGTGTCACTTCTTGGTGGCATTGGATTATTGACCGAGCCACCAACAGAGGAACTGATGGAAAAGCTGCAATTGAAACAAACTAAACCACTTATCACCAAGGCCATGTGGAGAAACATTGTCTCTCAAGCTCTCTATCAAGTCACCATCTCAGTGGCATTCCAATTCAAAGGGCAAACTATCCCGGGTATTAGCAATAAGGTTAATAAAACCATTATCTTTAACAGTTTTGTTCTCTGCCAAGTATTTAACCAAGTAAATGCAAGGGAATTGGAGAAGAAGAATGTGTTTAAGAGCATTCATCGGAACCCATTGTTTTGGGTTTCTGTGGGTGTTATTCTCATACTGCAGGTGGCTTTTATTGAGATTGCACATATTATCGTAGGCAATGCAAGATTGAATTGGGTGCAGTGGTTTAGTTGTCTTCTTGCTGGGATGGTTTCATGGGCTAGTGATTGGGTTACAAAGTGCACGGCTGAGTTATGGAATTGCTTGACTAGACTACTTGGCTCACATCTAAGAACTATTAATATCCCTCTAGATTCCACTTCTAACCTTGAGCTGCCACTCACCCATCCTTACCTTATACTAATTTCCATTTTTTGTATAAGCAAAATGAACAACAAAGAATGAGAGCAGAAATTTGTTTCTTAACTTGGTGAAGTGTTTTGTTACATATTGTATTATTGTCTGTCTGATTAGAGGAAACCATTTCATGTTTTTTTGCATTTTCTTCCCTAGTTGTGCAGGTAGTATGCTTTTGTCTTTTATAAAATCTTTTGGCAGTTTTACTATGTTTTTTGTTTATTTATTTTGTTAAAGTAGAACATATAGCAATTCCTTTTGGCAGTTTTACCATAAGTTTTTTTTTTTTTTTTTTTTTATTTTTTAAAAAGCAGTAGAAGATTCAGCAATTCCAATAGTTTGTCTATATGTCCTGGCTCACAACACACCTCTCACCTCCTCTCTCCCCACCCCCCAATATATGTTTCCTATGTTTTGGTTGTTCGACTTGTATAAATTTCTATATGGCTAGTTTTGTTTTTCTATCCTCAAGCCAAGAATAATATGCACAACTCAATTTAACTTCCCTTTTAAGCACCTTGAAAATTGTAAAAATTCATTAAATAATGATTAAAACAGTGAAATAAACCAAGTTCTGATTTCACACTGACACTAGTCAATTAAATGACTAGAACTAAAGACCCACTAAAGAAATTAGAGACAATTTTTTTTTTTTTTTTTTTTTGAGAAGAAATTTTTAGAGACACAAATAAAACCTGCATTTTTGCAACATTATATGTCAAGGGGTTTCAATAGACAGCTTACAGTTAAAAAGGGTGTCAAGTGTCAACCAAACTAAGTGTATATTTATTATTCTCATTCAATTATAGAAAGAACAAAATAAAATTTTTGAGATGCCAATAATAAGAAACAAAGAAGAATTTAGAGTCAAGCAATACCAGCAAAAGGCCAATGTGTGGAAAACTTTGTGCCAATTACAAAGCATTGAACTAAAATATCAAATTTGGAGAATCAATTAAATATCTTGAATATAACAGCAAATGCAAAGCTAAAGCTATCAAAATTCAAAATTTACACCCCCAACACACACGCACACGCAAAGTGGAAGTCCCTATTTTAGAAAACAACAATTTTAGCATTAGGAACATAAAATTCACAACATCTGAGCAAGCATGTTGTGAGTGATGAAAATAAAATTGGTGTCTTATGTGCCCATATAAAAGTCATATTAGTCTAATCACAACTTATTATGTCAACAATTACAAGAAAGATGTTCCTATCATTACTAGTCTAGTATAAAAAGAAACTTTTTTTCTCTCTAGACTTTGGCAAAGTCTGGGGGTGAAACTTTTGCCTTCAGGCAATTTTTTCTCCGCTTCGTCGGTGGAACTCAGAAACCTCGCTCAGATGGAAGTAATCACAAACAAGTGGGCGAAACTTAAACTCTCGGAGAGGGAGGGATACAAAGTAGAACTAGCCCCCCTTGGGGTGGACCAAGGCTTGGTGTTGGCTGGGAAGTTCTGCACCAAACGAAGAGTGAATCTAGAAGCTATAGGGAGGGCCTTAAGATCAGTGTGGAGAACTAAGAGAGACTTTGAGGTCAGTGATATGGGTGAAAATAGAGTGTTTTTGTTGTTTCAAGAGAAGGAAGATTTGGACAGGGTGTTATTGCAAAGACCGTGGTCCTTTGACAAGTACATCCTCTTGCTGCATAAATTAAAGGTGGGTGAGTCAATATCTACTCTAACGTTCCAAGATGCTACCTTTTGGGTTCAGATTCATGGCTTACCTACTATGAGTCAGACAAGAAAGGCGGGCTTACGGATTGGAGGTAGCCTGGGGAAGGTAGAAAAGGTGGATGTAAGGGATAAAGGCTTTAGCCTGGGCTACTACCTGAGGATCAGAGTAACAATAAACATCTCACAACCATCAACCTCAGGGAAAAATGGAGATAGGTGCTGATAGGGCTAACGTGGAAAAAGGGAAACTGGAAGGCAAGAGTATTGAGGTAAAGCTATCTGGGAAGAAAGAAAAGCCGGATTTTGAGGAACAGCTAAGAGAGATTGATGCATAAATCTCAGGCATAGCTGACATGGGATGTAACAGGGAGAAGGTTCTCAAGGCACGGGAACTGGAATCCGAGGTAAAGGAGTCAACGAACCAGATGGAAGAAAGTGAAGGAAAAGCTGTCAAGGGTGATCTCGCAGAGAAGTTTTGCAAGGAAAGGGAGCTGGCTTCCAAGGTGTTGGTGTCAGAAAACAAAAAGGAAGATAAAGAAGGGAAAGATTACACGGATGGACTTGGGAGTGGGCTACACTCTAGTGGGCCGAATGGGGTGTTAGGCCGAAATGTTGTCACTATGATGGCTGGGCTTTGTTCTCCACGTGACCAAGAAATGGAGACTTTAGTAAGCCATGTTGGGCCTAAAACTCTAGGTGCAAATGAACTAGGAAAAAACAAAAAGGCAAGAAGCCTAACCCGAGGAAAAACTCATGCACATGCAAGTAAAACCGAAAAAGAAAATGTGAGGATGGGTGCGCCCAAGGTTCTGAGGAAGAAAACCATAATGGACATTTCTCGCATGGAGGTGGAGGAGGAAAGTGTGGGTGCAAAACGGAAGACACGGGCTCCACTAGAAGAAATTATGGGGAATGCAGAGGTTGGAAAGAAACCTAAGATAGAAGCAGAAGTTGTTGCTTTTGGCAAGTTGTTGGCCACACAAATGGGATCGGCGGAGGCTGCGGTGCAGCCCTGCTGGGAACAATGAGTGCTATAGCTTAGAACTGGCAGGGGCTTGGGAACCCTCGGACAGTTGGCAATCTCCAAAAAACGGTTTTGGAGGAAGATCCCATTTTGGTTTTCCTCATGGAAACCAAGTTTAACGTGGAAGAAATGGTGGTTATTAAGCGGAAGTTGGAAAGAAGTCAAGGCATGATAGTGCCTAGTGTTCGTCGGAGTGGGGGCCTGGCCCTCTTATGGAAGGACTCGTTGACCGTGGATGTGCAAACATACTCTCCCAGACACATTGATGCAATTATCATGGAAGACGGAGGAAATAAGAAATGGCGCTTCACCGGGTTTTATGGCAATCCTAAAACAAGCAAAAGAGAGGAGGCTTGGACGCTACTTGTGAATTTGAGTGCTCGGAGTGCGCTCCCCTAGGTCTGTATGGGCGACTTCAATGAGATTTGCCATAGAGGAGAAAAAGCAGGAGGTGGGGAGATACCGGAATGGTAGATGAGGGCTTTCCGTTCAGCGATAAACAAAAGCAAACTTAAAGACTTGGGTTTCGTGGGTCCTGAATTTACCTGGAGTAGGAGGTTGGGAGCATGTGGGTGGATCCGTGAGAGGTTAGATCGTGCCTTGGTCTCTACAAACTGGACGTCCATGTTCCCTCAGGTCAGACTCTACAACATGGCCACGTACTCCTCAGACCACAACATGCTGATTCTTAAAGCCATCCCTCCAATCAATAGAAACAAAAGAAGGCAGCGCTTGTTTAGGTTCGAGGCGATGTGGCTTAAGGAGGATGAATGTGATGAGATAGTAAGGGAGGCTTGGGATACAGGCAGGTGTTATGGGAGCCAACATCAATTTGGGCAGTGTATGTAGGAGTGCCGTTCCTCTTTGCAAAGCTGGAACAATTCTTCTTTTGGCCATGTTGGTCGAAAAATAGTTTCGCTTAAGAAAAGGCTTCAACGGCTTAAGTGTTTACCAGAGGGCGGGAATAATATGGATGAAATTCATGCGATTAAAGTGGAGCTTAACAAGTTGCTCGCGGCGGAGGAAGTGATGTGGAAGCAACGGTCAAGGATTTGTTGGCTTCAGTCAGGGGATAGGAACACCTCCTTCTTCCATGAGAAAGCATCTAAAAGGTATCAACGAAACTCCATTTCTAGGCTATTGGATTCTAATGGTATTTGGCAGGATGAGGAAGAGACGATGGGCCACATTCTTGTAGAGTATTTTCAAGAACTGTTCACTTCTTCTCGGCCAACAGTTAGTGAGGAGCTGCTGGATGCTATACAACCTAAAGTTACTGACAAAATGAATGAGGTCAGGAATTCAGGGCGGCTGAGGTTGAAAAAGCTCTTAAATAAATGCATCCGCTGAAGGCGCCAGGTCCTGATGGTATGCCTCCCTTATTTTTTTAACATTATTGGCCTACTGTTAATTCTGTTGTGATTCAAACTGTTGTTGATTTTCTCAATCATGGAGTTGCTCCCCCTTCATTTCATGAAACTCATATTGTGCTCATTCCTAAGACAAAAAATCCCTCTAGAGTCACTAACTACAAGCCTATTAGTTTGTGTAATGTGGCATATAAGCTTGCTTCCAAGGTGGTGGCCAACCGTATGAAAGTGGTATTAAAGGATATTGTTTGCGAGAACCAAAATGCCTTTGTGTCGGAAAGGCTTATCACTGACAATGTCCTGGTGGCCCACGAATTAATGGACCATATTAACAAGAAGAGGAAGGGTAAGGAGGGTGTAATGGCTCTGAAGCTGGACATGAGTAAAGCATATGACCGTGTGGAATGGGGGTGTTTGCAAAAAATCATGGAGAGGCTGGGTTTTCATGAGCGGTGGATTAATATAGTTATGGCATGTGTATCATCGGTTACTTACGCTGTTCGACTCAATGGCCAACATTATGGAAGGATCATCCCATCCCGTGGCCTTAGACAGGGTGACCCTCTATCTCCTTACCTCTTCTTACTCTGTGCAGAGGGTTTATCGGCTCTGTTGCATAAGGCATCGCTGAGAAATGAATTGAAAGGTGTGGCTGCCTTGGTCAGGGGTCCCCGAATTTCACACTTTTTTTTTTTGCGGATAATAGCTTGATCTTTTGTAAGGCAACGAAGAAGGAAAGGGCTGAAGTCCAGAGAATTTTGCACGTCTATGAGGCCTCTTCGGGACAACAATTGAATAGAAACAAGACGGCTCTATTCTTTAGCCGAAATACTTCCACCCACTTACAGAATGCAAATAAGGCCAGGTTTGGGGCCCAGGTTATCAAACCCCATGAATCCTACCTGGGCCTTCCTTCTTTGATTGGTAAGTCAAAAAAGAATTCTTTTGCTCAAATGAAACATAAACTTGCTGCCAAACTTGCGGGTTGGAAGGAAAAACTGTTGTCTAATGCGGGGAAGGAAATTCTGATCAAAGCAGTCGCCCAGGCTATTCCTTCGTATACTATGAGCTGCTTCAAGCTCCCTAACGAGCTCTGTGAGGAGCTGACTGGTATGGTGAGACAATTTTGGTGGGGTCAAGTCAAGAATGAGAAGAATGTGGCATGGATGAGTTGGGACCGAATGTGTCTTCCGAAAGAGAGTGGGGGCTTGGGATTTAGAGACTTGAAATCCTTTAACCTTGCATTGTTAGCTAAACAGGGGTGGCGTCTCCAAACTAATTCTTCTTTCCTGTTCGCGCGGGTGTACAAGGCTAAATACTTCCCTAATGGTGATTTTGTGAGTGCTGGGGTTAGAAAGAAAGCATCTTTTGCTTGGAGGAGCATAATGGCTGCCCAATTTCTAGTCAAACAGGGATTGAGGTGGCAAGTTGGTGACGGGCGGAGTATAAGAGTTTGGCAGGACCAATGGCTTTATACCCGAAGCACATATAGGGTTGTCACTCCTGAGGGGCCTAGAAACCAAAGTAAAATGGTGAGGGATTTACTGAGGGAAGGAGGTCGGGAATGGGACACAGAACTGGTAAAGGGCCTTTTCCTTCCTCAAGATGCGGAGGCAATCCTTAGTATTCCCATCAGTGAGTCGGCTGCAAAGGACAGAATGGTTTGGGCTGAAGACAAGAAAGGTATTTTTACGGTGAGGAGCACATATAGGCTGGCTCGTGACATCGTGGCTAAAGGTGGTAACATAGGTTGCTCGGATCTGTCAAAGTTGCACAGTGTATGGAGGGGCGTGTGGAGGTTGAATCTGCCAAACAAAATCAAGCACTTTGTGTGGAAAGCTTGTAATGGCATCTTGCCCACAAAGGACTCCCTCTTCCGAAGAAAGATTACGGACTCTAACACTTGTGAGGCATGTGGAAGGCAGGTAGAAACGCCCATGCATGTGCTCCGTTTTTGCAGTCGTGGAACAGAGGTGTGGGAGGAAAGCAAGCTGTCTCTGCCCTATTCTATCCATGAATCATGGAGCTTCATGGACACTTTTTGCAGGCTCCGAACTTGCTGGGAAGCCCAGCCAGGGTTGTTGGAGAGGTGGGTTTCGATATGTTGGGGTATATGGAAGAGCAGAAATGAGGTTCGGCATGGTGGGATGAGAAGAACTGGTTTGGACATTGTGAGGAACTCTCTGAGAGTGTTGGATGATTTTCTAACTGCTACGGAGAAGAAAGGCAGCCCGAGAAGTGAAATTCCGTCCAACGTTGTATGAAAGCCTCCTCTGCCGGGAGTTTTTAAGGTTAACGTAGACGGGGCTCTGTTCTCAAAAACGAAGCAGGCTAGCATGGGAGTTTTGGTGCGCGATGAGGAAGGAAATGTGATCGCTGCTTTGGCTAGGAAGCTGGAATTTCCCTTCTGTGCTCTGGCGACGGAGGCGAAGGCCTTGGAGATTGGTGTGTCTTTTGCCGAGGAAGTGGGGCTCAGGGACGTGGTGTTCGAAGGTGACTCGCTGCTGGTTATCAATGTGGTCCAAGGTATCAATGAGGCTGAGGCTTCGGTTAGGAACATCATTCTCGAAGTGCTGCGGAACGTCCAGCGCTTTAGAACTTTTGATTTTTTACATACTAAAAGGCAGGGGAATGCCCCTGCCCACTTGTTAGCTCAGCATGCCCTTAATGTTGAGAAAATGGTAGTTTGGCTGGAGAACTGTCCCAGTCAAGTGGCACATGCGTGTGCTCAGGATGTATTGGCTTTTCGTGGTTCTAATTGAAAGTTAAGTATTTTCCATCAAAAAAAAAAAAAGATAATTATTGTCATCATCTTTCCTAACAGATTTGTTAATTGTTAGGAAAAGCTAGCGGTTGTTTAGACCATGTTTCAAGTTATAAAATCGATAATGTTCATAACTTCTCAAAAGCGCTTACATACTGGGACCTATTGAACCGACAACTTTCGATCTTATAAATATAGTCACCTTGAAGAATACTCTGCCTCAACACAATGTCACGAAAGATAATTGTAAATGTGTAATTTAAATTTTTAAGGTTAACAGATGTAGTCTAATAACTCTTAACATTCAACCTAATTTGAAAGGCCGCTACAGTTATGTAACCTATTTTGAAAGGCCCTAGCATTATAGTTTGTACTTTTTTATTTTTATAAAAATTATTGTTTGTGTACTTTTTTTTGCTAAATTATTGTTTGTGTATTTTTTTTTTTTTTTTTTTTTTTTTTTGAGAAACACACACACATATATATATAGAGGAAGAGAGATGAGATAAGAAATACACTTACACGTCAACACCAAATTATTGTTTGTATACTTGATTGCCCATAATAGTGATTTTTTTAAGAGTTTCAATATATTCTTAAGATCTATGAGCAAAAGCATTGACATTATATATCTGAAAGTACATCAATATAACATAAACAAAGAACATACGATCTTGCCAAGATTGACAAAGGATAACGTTTAAATATTTACTATAATGAAAACAAAATCTATATAATACGCTTTTATCTTGTTGACTTTTAAGAATATCATGCATACTAGTCTATGTTAATCATATTTTAGCGGATATGATCATATACATATATAATTGAATCATTAACCATGGTATGAGGCCAATAATATCAATTCAAAAGGATTTTAGTCCGATTCTTTTTTGCTAGGTATGACTAACCAACGATTGCACTCATTGCCTTATCCCATTTTGACAACTGCTCACGACTATACTTTCCAAGTTTTTTTTGGGTAAGTACTTCCATTATAGTGTTATTTGTTGACAATGATTAGGGCTCTAATCTTGCCAAACCAAGCCAAACATTGAGTTTTCAAACTTGACTTGACAAGATTAATGAGATATTCAAACTCTGCTTGAGCTTGATGCAAGCTTGCTCATATATGTTGAATAAAAACCTTCAAGTGTAGCTTGCTAAAATTTAATTATAAAGCTTGAACCATACTCGGCTTGGCTTGCTCTATCAATCGATTCAAAAACTTAAGCTCAAATCAAGTCAATACCCAAAAAAAATAATCAAGCTTTGTCCATCTAAGTAACACCATTTCTTGATTCAACGACAAAGGAAGCATACAAAAACAGTTCACACTATCACCAACCACCTGGACACTAACTTACAAACCAAAACCCATTTCAAAAGTGCTAATAACCAAAAAACAATAACGATAAATCTTTATTAAAGTACAAGCACAAGCCTACATCTCATACCTCCATTAAATCCCCACCATTCCCATATTTCCAACAATTTGGTTCCCAAAAAAAAATATTAACAAGAGCATGCAAGTGGGAAGAAATAAAGTTTTAAATGTTGAAGGAATAAATAAAAATTAAATAGGTCAATCTACACTAGGTTTCTCTCACCCTTGAAACAAAAGCCTCGAAGTGTATATGTATTATAAAATGCAAATGCATGTACAAGAAACTAATATGATAACAAAAATTAATTACATGCATGATGGAAAAAGTACCTGTGGCTTACGGAAATGAGAGTGATCAGCGAGATCGGTGAGCATACTCCACTGATGTGACCTACGGGCCTGAGTGATAAGCTCAAACAGCTTGGCTGGGCTAGAGAGAGAGTGTGCGTGTGTGCTTTGAATTGCTTGATAAAGGTCTCTCAAGAGCCAAGGATAAATATGGACCATTGTAGAGAGGGAAAATTCCCGACCTAAGAAATTTAGTCGTCTACAACCATAATTTGATATCTCATTAATGAAGCAATAGGAGCCTCACGTTTAGATATTTTGGTGGTTTTCCATGATGTCCATATCAATTATCAAAGCAATGCCAACCTCTAGTTACCTTACATCAAGGTAGTTCTTGAATTGTTTAAAATTTTCAACTCTATATTCATCATCTGCAAGGAAAATAAAATAATTTGATTGGGCTCTACTCATTTTATTCTTTAAAAAACTCAAATTAAAGCTTGAACTCAACGTACATTCTTTTAAGTGAATGAATATATGGCTCTTTTATGGCATCTCTTATATTTTTGGGGCATCGTAGGCACCCATGGTTGGGGCAAGAGAGTTGGACGAGGGGAGTGGGGGAATTGCGTCCCTTGACTTTTTAAAAAATCACAAGTATTATTAGTACTAGTTGCAGAACTGTGCGTTGTGCGTGATAATTTTTTAGAATTATCACATAATAAATATATTTTTTTATAATTATAATAATTATTATTGTTGTTGTTGTTATTGTTGTTGCTGTTTTACTGTTGTCTATGTAACTTATGTAAAATTCTTATATAGTAAAACTATCCAAATCATGCTATATAATAGAATAATATTATATTTTTTATAATGCAATAGGATGACATTTAACAATAAGAGAGAACAAAAAAGAAAAAAGAAAAAAACTTAAAACACAAAACTAAATTGCATCTACTCAAAGTAGAGTTCTTAAAAATATGAAAAATTAATAACCTAAAACAAAACTACAAGAAAAATAAACAACCCACCAAAAAATTGAGAGAGAGAAAAAAAAAATTTGTGAGGGAAAATTATGCATAGAAATATAGAATATAATGAAAATTTTATAATAAGAGGATAAGAATAAGAAGAAACAAAATAAATGAAGATAAAGAGAAAGATGAAGAATGATATTAAGGTAGAGAGTAGTGGGGAGATGAAAATGTGAAAGAAATAAGAAATGTTGGAGAAAGTGTAAATGTTATAAAAAATGAGTATGATTTTATAAAGAAGTTTTTATTTATTTGTATTTAATTAAAACATTATATATATATATATATATATTTGCAACATGAAAAATGATAAACCCTATCCATATAACTAAATTAAAGTTACTTTATGATGTTGAGTTAATAAAACGAATTGGTGGTTACCAAAAAGCTAACCATTTTTTTTTTTTTTAAGAAATGAATAAACCTTAAAGTTGAACATGAATTGTCTTGCTTTATTCCTTGTCATTTGGATGAGATTGAAGCCTCACATAAATTAATGGAGCCTCATTAGACCTATCAACCATTATAGCTCTAAAGAATACCAATAACAAAAACTTAGCATAAATCAATACTTACTCTTTGCAAGTCAAAAGGCTACACATACACTAAAACAAAATGTATTTTCAATGACGAAAAAATTCGTCACTAAAAGTCCAGTTTTTCGTCACTAAGGACCTTTAGTGACGAAATTGGACTTTTAGTGACGAAACTCATTTCGTCATTGCAGCTCTGTCACTAAAAGTCCTGGTGATGAAAAATTTCGTCACTAAAAGTCCAATTTGATTTAAAAAAAAAAAAAAACTATAGATGAATTTAGACAATCTTACTATAGATGAATTTAGTTTGGCGCTTACATTTTCGTTTGGCGCCTTTAGTTCAACCCAACCTATAGTGACGAAATTTATTTTTCGTCACTAAATATTACTAATTTTTTTATATTTAGTGACGAAATATAAATTTCGTCACTAAATGGTACTTTTCAGTGACGAAAATATTTTCCTTACTAAAATTCGTCACTGAAACTACATTTTGTTGTAGTGATACAATCTAAAATACATCATTACCCAACAATGTTTCAACTCACTACACAAAAAGGTAATCATGCAAATGAGCTTTGAAATATTCATTTGATGGTATGTAGCTTTCAAGAAAAAGTATGTAGTAGTGATAAATTAAATAACAATACTACTCAACTACTCAAATTTATCATAATATGAGAAGAACATGAATGCATTATAGAGTTCTAAATATGTAAATAGAATAGTATTTGTTAGAAGACAATCACTACACATGAGGAGAGAAAAAAAAAAATCAAATGAAAAGATAGCGTATTAAGTCTAAAAGGAATTTCATAGAACAAATGTCATGTTGTACAAAAATAACATATACAAAACAACTAAATAGATGAATTCAAAACACCCAAACTAAGAATTTAAAGAAAAATATATGTAATAAAATTAACAATTAAAGAGAGAAAAAAAACTTAAATCACAAAACTAAATCACATCAACTTAATATAAAGTTCTAAAGAACATAATAATTTATTAACCTAAAGTAGAGATGCAAGAAAAATAAAAAATCCACCAAAAAATTGAGAGAGAGAGAGAGAGAGAGAGAGAGAGAGAGAGAGCCTTTTTTGTGAGGGAAAAGTAAGTAAAGAATAGAAGAGAGAATGACAAATTTATAGTAAGAGGGTGTAGATAAGAATGGACAAAAAAAAAAGGAAGATGAAGGGAAAGATGAAGAGTAATATTAAGGTAGAGGGTAGTGGGGAGATAAAAAGGTAAGATAGAGGGTAGTGAAGAGATAAAAAGGTAAGGGATAGAGAAAGGTTAGAGAAAGTATAAATATTTTTTTAATACAATATAAATTTCTACTCTAGTCTAATCTAAATGTATATGTGTGTGAAACTCTCTTCTACAGACTTGAACTCCGATTCTTGGCCCTCACACCCTACAAGCATTTATATTTATGGAGTGACCATTACGCGAAGGGTGTGCAGTGATGAGAAAGTGTAAATATTTTTAAAAAAATGAGTAAATGTTAAAAAAAATTATAAAAAATTTGAAAAGAAAAATGATAATGATATGGATGCTGATATGACTCAATTAGAGTATAACAACATTACATGTAATTGTACTCTTATGATCTCTCGAAGAGAAATAAAGCTCATTCATCTACAAATAGGGCACAAGAAAGCAGCGGTTTTTCTTTCTTCTTTTTTCATGGCTTTGGCTTGTGAGAGCTCAACAAATAAGCCAAGCTCAAAGAAATTAAAGGTATACTTTTTACCATATATAGATCCATGGGGGAGAAAATAGAGAACTTGTACTTACTGCTTCTCCTGAGTCATCCTGGCTGATATCAGAAGTCCTTGAGGAAACAAGGTCTAGAGCAACAGAACCCTTGTCAACTTTATCTGCTCCTGGAGCTATGCTTGCCATTGACAAGACCGTTTGTTGAGACTCTAGGTCTCCACCATGGCCAGCAGCGGTTTTTCTTTCTTCTTTTTTCATGGCTTTGGCTTGTGAGAGCTCAACAAATAAGCCAAGCTCAAAGAAATTAAAGGTATACTTTTTACCATATATAGATCCATGGGGAAGAAAATAGAGAACTTGTACTTACTGCTTCTCCTGAGTCATCCTGGCTGACATCAGAAGTCCTTGAGGAAACAAGGTCTAAAGCAACAGAACCCTTGTTAACTTTATCTGCTCCTGGAGCTATGCTTGCCATTGACAAGACCGTTTGTTAAGACTCTAGGTCTCCACCATGGCCACCACTTACCTAAAATAAGACCCAAAATATGAGCTTTATTTTTCAGGCCATTAAAATTTTCAGGGAATTCAGAGCAAGTCCTTCAAAGTTAGAATATTTCAACAAAAACAATATCGACACACCCATTTTCTTACCTCGTAACTTGTTGAAACAATCGACTATAAGTGTTGAAAAAAGAAAAAATGTGCCTAAACTCTTATTGTCAACCACTTCAATATGTTGTGATATTGGGCATGTTACTAGATTTATTCATATGCTTAAGCACAAACAAACCATAGTTTCATTATCGATCCCATACAGATCGACCCAAGTTCAAAGGGAAATACATATAAAGAAAACTTACTGCTCGTGTGTCATCTGGACTGATATTACTGTAAGAGGAAATTGATGATGAGGCTGCAGGCCTGTCGAAAAAAAGAGAACCTTTCTCAGATTCATCTCCTCCTGGAGAGACCGTTTCCTGAGACTCAAGGACGTCATTTCTAGAGCTTTTGCTAGTTAACATTATTTAGCTTGTCTGAATTAGGCACTCCATAGTATGCCAAACCTTGCTCAAAAGGACATTTTCTGCAATAAAAAATAATAATAATAATAATAATAATAATAATAATAATAATAAAAAAATAAAAAACAAATAAATCAATAGGGTAACCTAAACAAAACAGTTATGGAGAAAAGGAAAAGATTGAAGAAATAACTGTATTGATGGTGAAGAAAAAGAGCTTTATGGGTAGATGATAATGTACAACATTTCCCAAACTATTCTCCTTTAGATTATAATAAGAAATGAAAGTTTTTACAAGTGATTTGAAAGCAGCTTCGTCGAAAGGATGAAAAGAAATTAATCAAAGTTTATACCGAGTTTTTTGAGAGCAGCTTCGTCGAAAGAATGAGAAAGAAATTAAGAATGCTAGACCGAAAGGAAACTTATCCTCGTTATCAATCTCTAGATTATCCGCGTTATCAATCTTAAGATTTTCATTTCTCATATCATCTTGACTGACTTTGAGTCGAGAAAAAAAAAATCGCCATATCTGATGACATGCAATTAATGATAATCTTAGACTCTGAGGACTGCCGTGCACGGTGAAAAAGAATCAAGATATGGACTTATAACGGCGGAAACGTCGACCCCGTTGTCACTTGGGGAGATCCACAAAAACAAATAAGGTACTATTATTTCATCAAACTATAATTAATTTATAAAATATGTCACATGAGTGAGCAGAAGGTGAAGGACAATCTCAGAGAATGTGAATGAGAGTTTTAAGAAACCAATTTAAATTTTGATTATTTCATCCAAAAAAAGAAAGAAAAAATGATAAATGACAAGTTATGATTAACATAAAACAAAGTAAAACACTAAAAATGAGAGAAAATTTCTAAATTTCTATTCTAGCTAAACTATTTATAAAGAAATTTTGTTTATCATTTACCTTTGGCAGCTTCATTAAACTAATTATTAATAATAGGGATACAACAATTTCACAACAATTTTATGTGAGAAATTGTTAATGTTAAGTAAAAATATGATGTTAATGGTGAACTTAGATAAGAAGCGGCCAATAATAGATTGTCATCCAAGATTTGTTGTGAAATTTAAATTTTTTTTTTTTTAAAAAAAAAAAGGGAGAAGGTCTATAGACACAAAAAAATTTTTAAATTTTTTGTATATTTTGTGACAAAATATACAAAAAATTTTACACTTATTGATGGAGATAGTTAATAATATGTAAAAATATAATATTAGTTATGAGCACGAATGAAAATTAATATAAGCTTACCACATCAATCAGTGTTAAAAATTGCACATTTTCTTCTTAAAAACAAACACACACAAAGAATTGAAAAATATATTCTACACAAAAACATATTACAATCCCCACTCAAAAATTATAATAACTTCTAAGAAAAAGTTGTCAAAAAGTTTTTGTATACACTAACATTACTCGTTGAGAACTAAAATCAAAGTCAATGAAACGCCATGTTGTTAATGGGGAGATATGATGGATCTATACGTGAAAACAAACGTAATACACAAGTAATACAATCTATAATTGTATGCGTTGTGTATGGAAGGATACGATGGATAGTGGCGTTTTTAGGACAACTTTCATCATGTGTCAACCTAGTGTCCATTGTCCACCCGTGGATCTAAACACGGTAGGCTAATAACACAACTTATTTCCAAATGAAAAATCTATTACCATAGCTTGTTTCACTTTTTTACTACAATTGTAATGTGATAGAATAGAAAAAAAAAAATTATGAGTCCATATATAAATGATAAACAACTATTCAAAATTTGTCACTGGCGAAATTATTACAAAAAATTATAAAATAGCATATGATCATAAAACTACTCATTTCATAACTCAACTTTGTCTCTCAAACCTATATATCTTTAATTAATTATTAATATTACTTTTTTATATATACTAATCATAATTTATCATTTCGTCAAATTATAATCAATTTATAAAATATGTATTGGGCATAAAATTTTATATATATATATTTAAATATACTCATTATTATGACTTTGAGGACATGTACGAATTTCATCTCATATATACATAAAAGCAAATGGAAAAGCATTTTCACCCGTTAAAAAGCACGCCAATGTTGACCAACGCGGTTTTAATTAGTTCATACGTACACAATTTTCACTTGGCTGGGGGTCGGCAACTGGAACCATTGCCGTGGAAAATGGAGCAGGAAAGAAATCCTTCTTCTACAAGAAAATGTTTCACCTAATTGAGATAAGACTAGTCTTTATCATTTTGCACTTGTTTAAAACCATATGCTACCTAATAAAAGTTAGGTTTCTCTTTTTTCTTTTTCTCTTTTTTTTTTTTCTTTTTTTTTTTTTAAGCCATAATAAAAGATAGGTTTAAAAATCAATGTTGCACTAAGTGATTGTTTCAAATTACAATAATTTTTTTCTCTTAAGAATAAAAACAAGGCTTTAGTACCTGTTTGGATTGCAATTATTCTCACGTCTGCGTTTTTGGTCTACGTTTTTTTTTTTTTTTTTTTTTTTTTTTTTTTTTTTTTTTTTTTTCAGGCATGTGAGGGAGTAATGCGGTACTGTGCCGCTACTGTGCATGAACAGTGCATTTATGCACTGTTTATGGACCCACAAATTTTACTTTTCATCAACTTTTTCATTAAAAATGGGTCTCACGATACTATTCACACATTTAAAAATTATTTTGCTACAGTGTTTTCAGTTTTCAATTTTCAGTTTTCAGCTGTATCCAAACGGATTCTTAGTTGTTCTAATCAACAATGGACCTACTAAGAAGTAGGTGGCTATTTTTAATTGGACTCTTTGAAGAGTAATACTAGAGATATAAATTTTTTTACAAAAATTATTACAAACTGCTAATGTGATCGGTGGTTATTGGTAAATGAAAAAAGTAGCATTAATGGTGAGCCTAGATAAAAACCAATAAAAAGTTTGTCACATCAATAATTTGTAAAAATATTATAAAATTATTTGTAGTTAGAGCATTACTTTTTTTTTCTTTTTTCTTTTTTTATAATGCATTACTCTTTTTGAATGCACTACATAAATTTAGTGATATGACATGGCCATTTATGATGGGACAGAAAAAACTAGATCCGTAACATTATTCAAGTAAATATTCATGGTATTCTTCTATTTAAAAAAATAAAATAAAAGGTAAATTCGTGGTATTTGCCATTTTTTTTATTTTGCAACTTTTTTATCAATTAATTATAAATGTTAATCGGAGTAATACCACTTTTTCATATACTTATCATGAATAAAAAAAAAACTTGCATATATCTTTTTTTATATATAAGAAAAAAGATTAAGTTACTTTACAAATTGAAAAAAAAAAAAAATACTTTGGAGCAAAATACAATTAATAGGGTAGAGTGAAGCATTAAGACATGATTTTTACTCACTTATTACTAATAATAGTAGTTTGTAACATGTGCATATACATGGATAAATTTAAAAATAAACACATTTTTTTGCCTTAAAAATATACACAATTAATTGAATTATCTATAAAAATAAATGTTATTAGACCCATGTTTAAATTCCTTCTTAAGTTTAATACTACTACTTATTTTCATAAGATAGAACATGTGATGATTTTTGTTAAATAGAAATAGGACAAAGTTTAGTTACAAAATTAGTTGTAACTTAAGGCTATAAACTCACTCAATAAAATAAATATTACAGCATATTTTGAAAATCTAACGGTTGAATTGCATATTCTTTACGCCCTTAATACACATGTTAAATTTTGTGTCAATTGAATATCATTTACTATATGATCTATAAGCTTATATTTTGTGCATAATTTTAAATTACAAAAACTTGCAATTTAAAAATTTTATTAATGACATAGTTATTGATCTTTAATTTTCTTGAAATTTTGCAAGTATGAAGGATATAAGAAGAAGATGTAATCCAATAATGGATTTGTCAACATTCACCTCCAATAAGAAAATATTAAGTAAGTTTGTAGTCTAAGACTACAACTAATTTTATAGTAAACTTCATCCATAAAAATGGATATGATTGGTATTTGATTTTTATTTGATTTTATAGTTCATTAATATTTGATTTTTAGTATTTTGCACTCATTAACTCACTTAGTACAAATATTAAAAAAACTTAAATGGACACATAGCATAAAATTAGCGCACAATTAAAATCTAATTTGAAATCTAATTAAATTTTCTCTCCGCTTTTATAATTATATACGAGTTTAAATTATAATATAATGCTACGTTAACATCCAATTAAAAATCTCATTAAAATCAAAAAACAAACCAACAAAACAATGAACTTCTGTATTGATATTAGTAACGGTGATGTTATCGGAGGCACAAAGAAGCTGAAGAAGTCACCACCATCAGTCCACCGCTGTCAATGATTTTTTTTTTTTTTTTGAAAATGAATATTCATTCATAAAAAAAACAAAGCAAGAGGAAAGAACAGAGGAAAAGCAGGACACAAGCACCAAAAGAGACCAACGCGGTTATAATTTTTTAAATTATTGGTAGAGACCAACGCGGTTTTAATTAGTTCATATATACACAATTTTCACTTGACTGGGGGTCAGCAAATGGAACCATTGCCGTGAATAATGGAGCAGGAAAGAAATCCTTCTCTACACGAAAATGTTTCACCTAATTGAGATCATAGTTCTCAGAACCGGACCGGACCGGGAGGTCGGACCGTGAAAACCGTGAACCGTGATGAAAACCGGTTTTTTAAGCTTCAAGAACCGGGCATATGTGACAATTCCGTGAACCCTTAAAACCGGGGTTGGACCGGGTTGGACCGCAAGAACCGTGAGGTCCAACCCCTTAGCAATTTTATTTTTATTTTTATTTTTTTTATAAAAACAAATTAACACAATTCTATTCTACTTAATTAAATTATCCATTTCTTACAAGGAATAAAAAAAATATTATAATTAAAATCCTTCAAAGATATTCAACTTTACTTCAAAAATTAATCATAAATTTTAATGTTTTCATGGTTATTATTTTATTTTATTAACTTTCTTATTTAATTATTAAATATATGCTTGAAAATCATTAAATTTCCCTCACATATATAGATATATTAGTCAATTTTGCTAGTTTTATAAATTTAATATCTATATTTAGGCTTTAATTAATTATTAAATTAATTATGACGTCATCACGGTTCGACCCCGGTTCGACCTCGGTTCGACCTCAAAAACCTTGAACCTCTCCCTTTTACAGTTCAATGAACGGTCCGGGTCTGAAAACCCTGATTGAGATAAGACTAGTCTTTATCATTTTGAAAATATACACAATTAATTGAATTATTTGAAAAAAATAAATGTTATTAGATTATGAATATATTCTAAATTAATACCCTTAGTGCAATCATGATTTTTTAGCCAAACTTTTATTATATGTGTTTGAGATCTGCTTATTTTGTTGACATTGAAATTTTTTTGTTAAAAGTACTGTAAATAAAAGTAAAAGTTAGCTGAAATAGTACAATGCGACTTATAAATAATACAAAAAAGTGTAATGAAACCAAAAAATAGTAATAAAAATAAGTTAAATAAGTTACTAGAAATTGCAAAACTCAAAGGAACTTTTATTCATTTTAATCCTATAATTTTGAATTTGATTCAATACGGTCATATTGTCCACTTGAACTGCTTCGTTAAGTGTCCCAAAAATGACGTTGTTTTGTTATTTTTGTAAGTCTCAAGTTAAAAATAAAAAACGAAAAAAAAATCTGGAAATTAAATTGACAAACCTAAATTCATAAAATATACCAAAAGAGTCACAAAATGTAACACGACCTAGCATAAAAGTTGTATAAAGATGCTCTCTCAAATAAAATAAAATTAAAATAAAAAAGCAGGTATATTGTGGACTAAGAAATATCCTGGTGATTACTGATTGGAAGGTTTCCTGGAAACTTGATATTATCATATTTTTTTGTATAAATTGTTCTCTGGTCGCTTGCATTCTTTCCAACAAACACACCATATCTCTCTCTCTCTTCCACCCTTTCTTTCTTTCTTTTTTTTTTCTTTTTTTTTGGTGGAAACGGGAGGTCTTATTTATAGATAAAAGCGTTCATACAACAACAAAGCCTTGGGCACATAGTCTAGTAGTCCCAAGGCCAGCCAAGTCCCTTACATATTTCCACCCTTTCTTTGCTTCGGGTTCTCAGGTGCATAGAAAAGCTCCAGGCCAGTATTCTGTGTCCAAACATCCTTTGATTCTTCTTTTCTTGGATATGTGTTTTTGCTAATAACTAACAACATTTTATGGCGGTTTGTTTTTTGTGAAAATACTATTTTGGTCTCTATATTTTAGAGTTATAGTCAATTTGGTCCCTATATTTTGGTATCAGTCAATTTGGTCCCTACTAAAATACCATTTTGGTCTCTACATTTTGGAGCTATAGTCAATTTAGTCCCTATATTTTGGTATCAATTAATTTGGTTCCTGCCGTTAACTTACTAACAAAAAATACTCATGTTGCAAACGATTGGTACATGTGGCATATTTAATATTAAAAAATTGGATCAGACGCTGATGTATCATGTATCTAAGTTTAAGAGGCCATGCCAGCGCTTAGATGGCAAAAAAAGCCCCATCAACTTTAAAAAATAATTTTCTTTTCTTTACTAATTTATAATTTTCTTTTCTTTACTAATTTTTTCTGTTTTGTATTTTTTTTTTTTCTTCTAAGTTTCTCACAATTTTCTTAACTTGGCAGAATTTCATTTTTACTTTATTGATATTGGTTTTTTTTTCCTTTCTTGCAATTTCTTGGTAACCAAACAATAATTTAGTCCAACAATCTTACATCAACATAGGCCATGTTGTTTCTAAAAGACTAAATCCTCGCCTAGAAAACCCAGATGCAGATCTACCAAACCCAATTTCAAACTAATTCAAGAAATTTCAAAAAAAAGCCCCAGATTCAAAGATTCAAACTAATCCCAAAATCCTTGGCTACAAAGTACAAACCCAAATCCACCGATACCCCAACAATCCAATACCATCCTAACCCAGATCCACAACAGAGCTTGATCTGTAGCCAACAACCCCGAAGAAAACCAGATCCAATCGATCCTAACCCACCTGACTCGGATCTCCTCATCTCAAGCTCGACCAGCATGGACCCAGCCTCGGATCGTCGCCGCCTTGTGCAATGACTAATCTTATCTTTTTTTTGAGAAAAATGACTAATCTTATCTAAATGAGATAAATATTTAGTTTATACATTAAATAATTTTATTAGGAGGACTGCTCACTCCTAGGCTTTAAGGTCTGTTACTATCTCCTCTGTCCTCTGTTGGGCCTCTCATGAAGGAGATGAAAATTTAAGGTTCCTAGGAGCTGAGCGTGTTGATGCTTGTTTGGTTGTTGGTATTTAATAAAGCTTCATCCTTATTAAAAAAATAAAAAAGACACATAAAAAGCAATAGAAATTACAAGCAGTCAATTGTAAAAAAGAAGCAAATTACAACAAAACCAAGTGGAACGAGCTTCTTACGAAGCTTCTAAAAGTTCTCACTGTAACAAGCTTCGTACGAAGCTTCGCACGGAACTGAATGAACACTAGAGCGAACCGTGTTATTACAAGAAAAAAAATCTAGTACCACAAACAATAACAAACTTCAAGCATTTGTTTTTTTGGAACAATTAAACCTCAATCTTAATTCTCACAAACAGCTTTCATTTTATATATAGATTTTCTACTTGCAATAGTACGAGTATGTCTATCTATCTATTATGCAAAGTTCTTTAACTTTTATTCCTAATTAATTATTTGTTATTTTGTGTATCTATTGATTTGTTAATTGCTCTTGTTAGTGCAGAAAGTTGTGTTTTGAGAAGCCTAAATGTTAACAAGCTCTGGCCCTGACCTTGAGTCTCAGCAAACTGTGTTGCTAACGCCCAGAAATCCTCCAAGAGAGCGTTGGCGCACGCTTTTTTTGAGGTTGCATGAGCGAAATCTCATACATAGAGCTGATGACAATGGTTCTCTTGCTTTCCTCAGATCTCTTTCATCGTGCACTTCCTACTACAGTGCTTTTACCAGCTTCGATGATGATACAAGAGAAGCAGTAAGCTCTTCTACTATTTTCTCTCCCATAGACATCTATAAGTTGTATAACGGATAGGGAAGAGATATACGGCAGACAGTTTAATTAGGTTCCAAACAAGTTTCATAGTTCATACTACGTGTAGTTCAAAACATATAAATATTGGGTAATTGACTAATTGGTAGTGACACAAAAACACAAAATTCTGTTTTGAATAGAAATTGTGACTTCAAGATAAGATTTTAGTTCAAAATTTGAATTGTGTGTACGCTTTGTGTAACAAGATGTGTGTGAGACTCAGAGAGAGATTACCCTAAACATATATCAGAACTGATCATGTGATGTCAACTTCTTGTGCACGGTTATACATCATCTAGTGTGAATGTGCAACGGCTAACTACCCTTCTGTTATTGCTTTTATGTGTGTATAAATACAGTGCACCCACCATGTACATGATCATTCTGTGCAATACTATCATTTTAATTTCCTCTTCCTCTCTTCATGATCTCATTTTTGCCTTGAGTTTAACAAATACCACTCTTGTCGGTCCAAATGGGATTACTCTGCTTTAGAACTAAAACTGAATTCAAGTTTAATAGAATAGCCCAAATACTAATTTATTTCTATTTGATATAGCAGGATATTGTGGTAAATTTAACTGAATCACATGAAAGTGTAAATTTGGATGTTGAGAATGACAACTGTATCAGAGATGCAGAAGTACAACTCCAGCAAGCAAACATTGCCAAGATGGTCAAGGAGAAAGATTTGGATTCCATACACAAGTTTGGAGGCATCCAAGGAATTGCAGAGGCTTTGGGTACTGATTTAAATAAGGGAATCATCCATGTGCACTCTCAACGCATAGCTTGCACACTGTCCACAACACAAACTAGTGCACTAGGCTTCCTTCAATTTCTCCCAAAATCATGCAATAATTACACCATTTTGCTTCTCTTCGCATGTGCAATGCTGTCACTTGGCTTTGGTGTCAAGGAGGAAGGCCTGAGAACTGGCTGGCATGAAGGGGTCATCATAATTCTTGCCATCATCATACTTGTGGTCATTGATTCACTGCGTAATCAGTGTCGACTTAAACATTCCCAAAGGATGTCAGGAAAGCATAAACCATTTGAATTGCAGAGAATGATGGTTGATGTTATTAGAGGGGGATGTTTACACAAAGTAATCATTGGCGATGTTTTGATTGGTGACCTAGTACGCCTAGAGAGGGACTATATTGTCCCTGCTGATGGTTTGTTCATTGATGACTCCTTAACACTGGATGATGATTTAGAGTCCACCATTAATAAGGAGAACCCTTTTTTGTTCTATGGTGCAAAGGTGATTAATGGAGAGGGTCGCATGCTAGTTGCATCAGTGGGCATGAACACTGAACTGGGTGATTTGATGAATCAGGTTACCAATGTCCCCGAAAAGACCCCATTACCAGCGCAAATTGACAAGGTCAACAAAGGCACACAAATTTTTGGTCTTTCAATATCCATCCTCATCCTTGTAGTTTTATTCCTCCGTTTTATGCTTCTGAAGGAAGATATTAAGTCTAGCCTCCCAGACCTCAAGGAGAAACCAAAGGCAATCAAAGAGATAATGGATGCGATTGAGAAAATTGTGATGAAACCAAATGGGAAGATTAGTACCTTAACAACTTCACTTGCTACATTGCTGGTTGGAGTAATGGAAGGAATACCTTTTGTAATCATGCTTGCCATCTCTTATTGGAATAAGAAGATGATGTCTGAATACTCTGAACAGGCTTTTGCTCAAGAACCTTTTGCTTGCCTCACAATGAGTTCAGTCACAAGGATTTGCATTGAAACAACAGGTTTGTGTATGCCAAACTCGGTGCCAGTTGGAAGGGAAATAGGAGCTTTGAAAAATGCCGGATTTAACATTATTTTGGTTTCACAAGATAATGCGTCAGTGTTGGAAACCATAGCTCACCAGTGTGGACTACTTCCCTGCTCAAATGCAATGGTGCTTGAAGGTGAAGAATTTTGGACATTCAGCAATGAAGAGTGGATGAATAAAGTTGATCAAATCATCTTGATAGGAAGCTCAAGGCCATCTGACCAGCTCACTTTAGTGAAACGTTTGAAGAATAAAGGCCATATAGTAGCAATGGTGGGAGTTAAAACAAATGCGATTCCAGCACTAAAAGAAGCTGATGTGGGGATTACTATGAAGAATTGTAGCACTGACATGGCTACAGCAAGTTCTGGCATCATCATTGGTGATGGAAATCTCAGATTCTTGGTCACCATTTCCAGGTTTGGAAGATGTACTTTTGAGAATATTCAGAAGTATATCCAACTGGAGCTCGCCATGAATATAGCAGGGCTGTTGATAACCTCTATCACAACAATTTTTTGTGGATATTCTCCAATTACATCTATCCAATTGCTATGGGCAAACTTTGTTGTGTTACTTCTTGGTGGCATTGGATTATTGACCGAGCCACCAACAGAGGAACTGATGGAAAAGCTGCCATTGAAACAAAATAAACCACTTATCACCAAGGCCATGTGGAGAAACATTGTCTCTCAAGCTCTCTATCAAGTTACCATCTTAGTGGCATTCCAATTCAAAGGGCAAACTATCCCGGGTATTAGCAATAAGGTTAGTAAAACCATTATCTTTAATAGTTTTGTTCTCTGCCAAGTATTTAACCAAGTAAATGCAAGGGAATTGGAGAAGAAGAATGTGTTTAAGAGCATTCATCAGAACCCATTGTTTTGGGTTTCTGTGGGTGTTATTCTCATACTGCAGGTGGCTTTTATTGAGATTGCACATATTATCGTAGGCAATGCAAGGTTGAATTGGGTGCAGTGGTTTAGTTGTCTTCTTGCTGGGATGGTTTCATGGGCTAGTGATTGGGTTACAAAGTGCACAGCTGAGTTATGGAATTGCTTGACTAGACTACTTGACTCACATCTAAGAACTATTAATATCCCTCTAGATCCCACTTCTAACCTTGAGCTGCCACTCACCCATCCTTAGTTTATACTAATTTCCATTTTTAGTATAAGCAAAATGAACAACAAAGAATGAGAGCAGAAATTTGTCTCTTAACTTGGTGAAGTGTTTTGTTACATAATTGTCTGTCTGATTAGAGGAACCCTTGCATGTTTTTTAGCATTTTCTTCCCTAGTTGTGCAGGTTGTATACTTCTGTCTTTTATAAAATCTTTTCGCAGGTTTACTATGTTTTTTATTTATTTATTTTGTTAAAGTAGAAGATATAGCAATTCCTTTTGGCAATTTTACCATAAGGTTTTTTTTTTTTTTTTTTTAAATGCAGTAGAAGATGCAGCAATTCCGATAGTTTGTCTATATGTCATGGCTCACAACACACCTCTCCCCTCCCCCTCCTCCTCCCCCACCCCATATATGTTTCCTATGTTTTGGTTGTTCGACTTGTATAAATTTCTATATGGCTAGTTTTGTTTTTCTATCCTCAAGCCAAGAATAATATGCACAAATCTATAATTTAACTTCCCTTTTAAGCACCATAAAAATTGTAAAAATTCATTAAATAATAATTAAAACAGTGAAATAAACCAAGTTCTGATTTCACACTGACACTAGTCAATTAAATGACTAGAACTAAAGACCCACTAAAGAAATTAGAGACAAATTTTTTTTTTTTTGAGAAGAAATTTTTAGAGACACAAATAAAACCTGCATTTTTGCAACATTATATGTCAAGGGGTTTCAATAGACAGCTTACAGTTAAAAGGGTGTCAAGTGTCAACCAAACTAAGTGCATATTTATTCTCATTCAATTATAGACAGAACAAAATAAAATTTTTGAGATGCCAATAATAAGAAACAAAGAAGAACTTAGAGTCAAGCAATCCCAGCAAAAGGCCAATGTGTGGAAAACTTTGTGCCAATTACAAAGCATTGAACTAAAATATCAAACTTGGATAATCAATTAAATATCTTGAATATAACAGCAAATGCAAAGCTAAAGCTATCAAAATTCAAAATTCAAAATTTAGCAAGCATGTTGTGAGTAATGAAAATAAAAATGGTGTCTTGTGAGCCCATATAAAAGTCATATGAGTCTAATCACAACTTATTATGTCAACAATTACAAGAAAGATGTTCCTAACATTACTAGTCTAGTATAAAGATAATTACTGTCATCATCTTTCCTAACAGATTTGTTAATTGTTAGGAAAAGCTAGCAGCTGTTAAGAACATGTTTCAAGTTATAAAGTCCATAATGTTCATAACGCCTCAAAAGCGGTTACATACTGGGACCTATTGAACTGACAACTTTCGATCTTATAAATATAGTCACCTTGAAGAATACTCTGGCTCAACACAATGTCACGAAAGATAATTGTAAAGGTGTAATTTAAATTTGTAAGGTTAATAGATGCAGTCTAATAACTCTTAACATTCTACCTAATTTGAAAGGCCCCTATAGTTATGTAACCTAATTTGAAAGGCCCTAGCATTATAGTTTGAACTTTTTTTTGAGAAAATTATAGTTTGTACTTGATTGCCATAATAGGGATTTTTTTTTTTTAAGAGTTTCACTATATTCTTAAGATCTATGAGCAAAAGAATTGACATTATATATCTGAAAGTACATCAATATAACATAAACAAAGGACATACTCTTGCCAAGATTGACAGAGGATAATGTTTAAATATTTACTATAATGAAAACAAAATCTATATAAAATGCTTTTATTTTGTTGACTTTTAAGAATATCAAGCATACTGGTCTAAGTTAATCATATTTTAGCGGATATGATCATATACATATATAATTGAATCATTAACCACGGTATGAGGCCAACAATATTAATTCAAGAGGATTTTAGTCCGATTCTTTTTTGCTAAGTATGACTAACCAACGATTGCACTCTTTGCCTTATCCCATTTTGACAACTGGTCACGTCTATACTTTCCAAGTTTTTTTTGGGTAAGTGCTTCCATTATAGTGTTATTTGTTGACAATGATTAGGGCTCTAATCTGGCCAAACCAAGCCAAACATTGAGTTATCAAACTTGACTTGACAAGATTAATCAGATATTCAAACTCTGCTTGAGCTTGATGCAAGCTTGCTCATATATGTTGAATAAAAACCTTCTAGTGTAGCTTGCTAAAATTTAATCATAAAGCTTGAACCATACTCGGCTTGGCTTGCTCTATTAATCAATTCAAAAACTTAAGCTCAAATCAAGTCAATACCCAAAAAAAAAAATCAAGCTTTGTCCATCTAAGTAACACCATTTCTTGATTCAACGACAAAGGAAGCATACAAATTAAAACAGTTCCACACCATCACCAACCACCTGGACACTAACTTACAAACTAAAACCCAATTCAAAAGTGCAAATAACCAAAAAACAATAACGATAAATCTTTATTAAAGTACAAGCACAAGCCTACATCTCATACCTCCTTTAAATCCCCACCATTCCCATATTTCCAACAATTTAGTTCCCAAAAAAATATATTAACAAGAGCATGCAAGTGGGAAGAAATAAAGTTTTAAATGTTGAGGGAATAAATAAAAATTAAATAGGTCAATCTACACTAGGTTTCTCTCACCCTTGAAACAAAAGCCTCGAAGTGTATATGTATTATAAAATGCAAATGCATGTACAAGAAACTAAATTGATAACAAAAATTAATTACATGCATGAGGGAAAAAGTACCTGTGGCTTACGGAAATGAGAGTGAGCGAGATCGGTAAGCATACTCCGCTGATGTGACACACGGGCCTGAGTGATAAGGTCAAAGAGCTTAGCTGGGCAAGAGAAATTAAACAGTGTGCGTGTGTGCTTTGAATTGCTTGATAAGGTCTCTTAAAAGCCAAGGATGAATATGGACCATAATTTGATGACTCAATGAAGCAATAGGGGCCTCACGTTTAGATATTTTGGTGGTTTTCCATGAGGTCCGTATCAATTATCAAGGCAATGCCAACCTCTAGTTAGCTTACATCAAGCTAGTTCTTGGATTTTTTAAAATTTTCAACTCTATATTCATCATCTGCAAGGAAAATAAAATAATTTGATTGGGCTCTACTTATATTATTCTTTAAAAAATTCAAATTAAAGCTTGAACTCAACACATTCTTTTAAGTGAATGAATATATGGCTTTTTTATGGTATCTCTTATATTTTTGGGGCATCGTAGACACCCATGGGTGGAGCAAGGGAGAGGGCAGAGGGGAATGGGGGAATTGTGTCCCTTGACTTTTCAGAAAATCAATATTATTATTAGTTTATGTAATCAATATGATAACATCCCTTCTAATTGAATCCTACAATTTTTCCTATATATTTTTAATTGGATGTCAGATGTGCAACACATTACATAAATAAATGTCACATATTGCATATCCAAGTAAATATGAAATGGAGTTAAAGGATTAATAGACAATAATGTTAGATTAGTTCCCTCCTAAAAAGCTACGGGGTTAAAATAATAAGCGCAGAGAAATAAAAACAAGATTTTTTTTTTTCCTTGAAACTTATCTCATAATCATTTCTGCCATTCACAATAATTGAAATTCAATTTTCCAGTTCATTCAACTTTTTTATAAATTCAAGTCAAATTCATCTTTATCATAGCATTACTTAAAAAAATATTTATGTTTTGAAAAATGCTAAAATTACAAACTTTGTTTCAAATATATTTTACAAACTACTGATATAATAAGTAATTATTAGTAAATAAAAAAGTTATATAAGTAGTTGCCCAAATGAGAACTAATAAGAATTTGCTATCTCAATAGTTGGTAAAAATATTATAAAAAAAGTTTGTTATTGTAGCATTATTCTTATGTTTTATTTTCTTATGACACTAAATCCCTAAGAGCATTTGTATCAACTAATGTAAAAATTCTTATCTATTTTAGCATAAGAACCTTTTTTTTTTTTTTTTTTTACATCTTCACTTTTCAAAACACTTTGCATCATATTATCTATTTTATATTTTATTTTATTAAAATATCAAAAAAACTTAATTGTTTTAATTGTTTTTCTTTCTTCACACACAACAATCACCATCTGCTCTCTTCCTTTAGGGATACGTAAAAAAATAATAAATAAATAAATGCAAAATGAATAGAATCAGTAAAAATTTACATAATTATTGTAGCAAACTTGTAAATTTATTCAATTATACACTCGCTAATATTTGCTTTTTTTAGGCAAAACTTTGTAAATTTTAAATATTTTTTCTATTATACACCCATTGATGTGAATACTTTAATACCTATCCCCTATACTAATATTTTTCACTTTAATATCTTCAACTAGTTTTAAACTTGTGTCTTTGCAATTATTAGAGATATATTAGAAATATTAGCCCATAATATAGGCCCAAGCCCATCCTACTTACAACCTACTACAAACTGACGAAGAGGCAAATCAATTATATCCTAGGTGTGGTTTTTGTGAAGGGTATCTAGTTCATCAAACATAGCTTTTTGCCAAAGGGGATTAGTATGGCCTCACGATAGGTGTGAGTCTCATAGAGGGTGGCAAGAGCAAAAGAGCAGAGATAATCAATAAGATAAAGAGGAGGAACGTTGAACTAAGTAGAGCAAAAAAGGTCAGGACTAATAGAAGGCTCAGGAGATGGTGGTGCCACAGGATCCAGAACAAGTAGGTCATGTGTCAGGGACAAAACCGTAGATGAGTCATCTGGAGAGGTAGCCAATGTTGAAAAATCTTCCACAAGTTCAAATTTTTAAATAATTAGAAAATAAGGGAATAAAATTGAATTATACATTAAAAAAAAAATTAAGGCAATTAATATACAACTTTTTAGATATATTGCTAATTTGGTATACTTTAAAAGCTTTATATTTATTTAAATGATTACTTTTTTTTAGTAATCAAATTATATGTTTATAATTTATGTACTCAAGATTAATCTATTGAATAATTTTACAATTAATTTTGCTTTCAATCTTGTCTCCCTTAAATTGAATTCCTAACTTCGTCATTGTACCCACCATAAATATATTGTTTGGGATTGCTTGAGGATCTGTTGTAATAGCTTTTTCTCTCTCCCGCTGGGGGAGAGAGAAAGTCTTTCTCTCTCCCTCAGTAGGAGTTTTTGCTTTCTCTTGCCTGGTACAAGCTTTCTCTCCCAATTCAAGTAGTTTGTCTAAATCTTTGAAGCTTTCAAGGTCCCCTCAGCAACATGGATCTAGCTACCACTGGGGGACTTTTGATTTTTCTTCTCACCATGGTTAAGGAAGTTGTTTGCGCCGCTACAGCCATGAGATCGGACAGCCTTGATGTGTGTGTGCGAGTTTCCAAGTCCACTCCAAGATCTACCTGGAAGATGGGTTTGGATCTAAGGTATGTAGATAGAGGAATAATGATCTTCCAGTTCATCAGATCGAGTCTTCAATCAGAGTGGCTTCCTTCCTTTTGCTCTATTTGTGGTGTTTTGGGTTTTGGTGGGTTTCTCGGGTTTGAATTTCAAGATCTAGCCGATTGGAGGATGGGGGTTATTGTGAAACATTGTGCTGCTTGCCAAGGCAGGTTGGAGGAAGAACGAAGAGAGGAAGATTCCGGTCAAAGTCCGGCAGCTGTCGGTCCGAGCCTGGGTACGGAGAAAGCCAGAAGTTCATCTGTGTTGGCAGTCTGCTCCTTAAGCCCAGCACCTTCCTCTGTTGAGCACGCAGGTGTTTCCCTTTGGTCCTCTGAGGACAAAAATCGGTTTTGGGCTTTCAATTGTTTTCTTCTTCGGCCAAAGGACTTCCCTGTCCGAATACCACAAGTAATTTCTCTCCTCTTAATGAGCCCACCACTTGAGCCAAAGCAAAGAGATCCCAAATGGTTAATAAGCAAACTCTTAAATTTTGCTGTGCTCTTAGGTTCTTTGAGGAGTGTGGTGTGATATTGTCTGTGTTTTTCTCCAATGATTGTATGCTATCTCTGTTGTAACTTTCCTTTAAGTTGAATGAATATTTCATGCTTCTTATCAAAAATAAATAAATAAATATATTGTTTGATGTGGTAAAAATTTATTGTCATATAATACCTTGTTATTGTTTGTCCAAAATGTCGTAAAATTAAGTGTCGTGAAATGGTTAAATCCTACTGCTCATCCAGCTTGGTCTGACTTGACTTTGATAGCTTGTCAAAAGCTATCCGATTTAATGTAAAAATTATTTGGGTTTAATTCCTAGAGATCATCTTTGAAAAATATTCAAAGTGAACACACCTTCACCTAATGCAAGTTTGGATAAAATCTTATAATCAAAGCACTTCTAGCTTTGTATTAAAACCACTTTCCCTCTCCTGTGTTTGTTTCTCCTGTGCTTGTTTCTTTAAAAAAAAAAAAAGCACTTCTAACTTTCTAGAACATCCACTTATGTATTTGACTGAATACTCTTAGTGGTCCATGTCTCTATGGAAAAATATTTTTTCTTTTTCAATTTCAAATGAATTCATTTTATGATTCGAATTAGATATTACAAAACCTTAAGGTTTACGATGTGTGTGGTGTATCAGTGTTACCTTATGTTAAAGATTTACTTATAAACAAAATAAAATATCAATCCTGAAAATGGATTCTCTCCATTCATGGAATGAATAGGATCATGTTCCTAACTCCACACTTTCACATATGTCCATAAGAGAACTCCAAGCTTAA
Source organism: Quercus gilva (assembly GCA_023621385.1). NCBI lineage: Eukaryota > Viridiplantae > Streptophyta > Magnoliopsida > Fagales > Fagaceae > Quercus > Quercus gilva. Next base: position 78,628,625 of record CM042477.1, on the reverse strand, counting down.
TATCTATCTCGATTCTCAACCATATGCACTCAAGAACCATCTTGCCAATGGCCACGGCACCCATATACATATATACACACGCAGACAAGGCTCGCTAGCTAGTCGGTATCACCACTAATCAGTTATCACATGGGCAATTGCATCTCATCAAAGAACTGTCCAACCCTTATTTACTTTGTTGCCTTCTAGAATAGGCTGCAATTAATATAGAACTATACTTAGCAAGCACCACATGTTATACTTAAGTCATTGCTTATAACCGTATGAGTTTACCACAAAGTTTAGAGCAAACTTGGTTATACGGATTGCATTACTCTTCTTTATGGATTGTAAACATTTCGATCCCATTCCGTTATAAAGCACACCAGACAAAACAGTACTAGTATAAATCATGATGGTTATTACTATTTGTTGAGTGGTTCTAAGACTACAAACTATTTTACAATTTTTTTGTCCCCCTCTAACATGACAAATTATGAATAATTATTTATCATTGTTTATCACTTACAAATAAGTCATGACCTTTTTTTTTTTTTTACCACTCACACCTTGCAACATTAAAGTTGTGGTAAAGACGTTGTAAAACAGTTGTGGTCTTAGACTTTTTTTTTTTTTTTTTTTTTCCTGCCTAAAAGGTGAGAGCAAGAATCTAAGAAAACTTGTGGGGCAGTTATGGGCTCTGTGATATCTTCCTTCTATTTGATTTTTTTTTTTTTTTTTTTTTTTGGGAAGTGATGCATGCATATCCTTTAGTTTCCAATTCTTTATTTATTTATTTATTTATTTTTATGGGATCTTACTTTTAAATAGTTGTCTTCCATCCTACCGCCCCTTCTTCATTATAAGATCATAGGATGTCATACATTGAACATGCTTGTGTTGAATATTATGTTATGGTTGTAACTTGTAACACATAAATAAAATTGACTTCCCCGTTAAGAGGGAAAAAAATATCCTTCTTATGCTTACATGATGGGTTAAGGATCCTCTCCATTTAAAATTAATCAATTTCATGACTTAGATAAATATTACTATAAACTAATGTGCACTATTAAATTCATAAAATAAAATCTTAATTGTGAAATGAACTCTTATTATTTCCAATGAAATAGAGAGAGCCATGTTCCCTAAGTAATAATACCTAAATAGTAACACATGCATCTATATAAGTATAAGAATTCTCTCAATTTTGATCCTGTTTTGAATGGACTGACCACACCGCTCCGTAAAAAAGAAGTATATATACGCCCAATGCAAATGGATATAAGGGAGATTTTTAATTACATGTCTGTCTATTGAGGACACAATATATGTCTTCTCAAACCGTCTTTCAAACTTTGAAGTTCCAAAGAAATTAAATGAGAGAGAAGAATTAGGGGTGGGGGGTGGGCGGCTTGTGTTTCATAAAGAAGCGTCTAATTTAGCACCAGTAGTATCTGCAGCTTTCATTTATGCATGCCATTATCAGCCAAAAACTCCAAGACAAAACCTACATTGTGTGAGAGAGAGAATGTTGGTATGTTTGTCTTTGTCATAGCATTAATATTCAATCCAAGCATGATGACCTCCAAAGAAAATTCTCTCTTCTAACCCTTGTCTTTTTCCTCTTAGGCCACCCCCATCTATTCTGCTTCAACAAAGAGTAAATTTCAGAAGAGGGAGAATTTGAAAAGGAAACAATAAGTTAGAAAATTTTATATCCCAACAAAAGGCCACAAAAAAAGGCTCCATCACCTCCAAAGCAAATTTAGGAGGGCTTTTTGGCACAAACTGACAGAGCATCCTCCAACCTATAATTCCTCCAAATACACCCTTCCATTTGCTATTTTCAACATTCTCTTGGATTTTTCTCCAAACCCTTTTCCTTTCTGCTTTAGCAATTTTGCTTTTGCCTCTCTCCTCACGTACTCTAAACAAACAAACCCCTTAGATTTGGCCACACAACCTCTTCCTTTTGGACTTTGCAGCTTTGTAGCCGATTCTCATTCCCTTTCCAAATCATTTAGAATTTTATCGAACAACTAAATTTGCTTAATTTTAAGAAAAATATAAACAATATCCAATATCCTATATATACTCCTAAAGCTATTTAAGGCTCCCTTAGAGGTAACTCCACAAGCCTAGTTGAGAAGCTAAAGACCAAAAAGAGTAGTGCTTTCTCAAATGAGCAGGGAAGACCAGCATGAATCCAGTAGTACTACTGTCGTTCATTCATCCATTGCTCTATTGCAAGAGAGGTTTAGACAGCTCCAAAGAGTGAAGGAAATGAGAGAGGAAAGAGCACTCAAGAGAATGCTCACCGAACCTAAACATAAACAGCTCGATTCCAATCCCACCATGCATTATGTTCAGCCATCAAGCAGGTTGCTTTTCGACTCTGAGTTGAGCATTCCACCAAGATCACCACCCCATGTTGAACTCTCTATTTGGCCACAATCCCAAACCAATCATGCAGATTACACTAGCAGCTACAGCCAGACCCAACTCTTCGAGAACTCGTGCCCCACAGATCATAGACCCTCTGCTCTCACTTCTTTCAATAAATCCAATGACTCTGATTCTCACGCTGATGTTGATACTTCTCTCCATCTGTAAACGACCATATATATAGAGAGAGAGAGAGAGAGAGAGCGCTATTTCCAGTAATGTAATATTGGATGAGTCATCGCCATAATATTAATGCTAGCTATGAGATTTGTGCTTTTCATGTTTTTTCGTGAAGCTATGTATCCAAGAGTTTCAGTCTATTACTGTTTGTATCATTATAAAGGCCAAAAGACCAAACCTGATCAAATGGCTTAAATATTGGTAGCTCTGTTGAAAAATCATGGTGATCGATTATTATAAAATATTAGCTTGTTACAATTTTTCACTACTTTTGCAGTCTGATTTTTGTTTGCTGTGAACAGCCCAGATCAAAACGAAGAGAGGTACGTTTTTTAACGCGTCTCTGAGACTTGTGACCCTGCAGTTTATACTTAGTTCATAATAGATACTCTCTGTCACTGTCAACGACAAGAGGAAGTGGTCGTTCAACTTTTCCCGCGGGAGGGGTGGTGGGCTGGGCCACGGTCCAATCACTTTACCAGTGTCTAATGTCATAGGCTCACATTACTAAGCTGGCCAACAAACTTTCAAAATGGGTCTGAAAATCAAATCGTACATCTTTTTTCTATCAAACATTCTAAGGATCCGTTTGGATATTATTTATTGTTACTGAAAGTTACTGAAAATTAAAAATATTGTAGCAAAATAATTTTTAAATGTATGAATAGTACTGCGGGACTCATTTTTAATATTTTTTAATGCGTGAACAGTGGCTGTGGGTCCCATGAACAGTGCGTAAACAGTATCGAAACAGTGCGTGGACAGTGTTTTTTGTCTCTGCACAGTAACTTCTATCTCCTAACCCACGTGAAAGCAAAAAAAAAAAAACTGAAAACATAATGAGAAAACGCACCGCAACTAAACTGTGTATCCAAACCCTTACTAAGTGTGCTGGATAGCAAACGTGTTTAGCGTTTGCGTCCAAACTTGGGTCACGTGCACTGTTTACTGAATTCACAAATTTTTTTTTTCAACAAAATTTTTATTAAAAATAGATCACACAACACTATTCACATATTTAAAAATTATTTTGCTACAATATTTTCAGTTTTCAGTAATAAACGGCATCTAAACAGACTCAAGATGACTTTTTCACGTGATAGACAACAAAATTTGCTAAATAATACCATTTTATAAAAAGATTTAGTGAATAGTATGTGGCCGAAGTTAATTAGTTAAGTAAACTGTTTTTAAAGCTCAAGTTTGACAAACCTGAGTTCCAAACAGGATGCACCAATATTGATTGGAACTCGAGTTTCAGCTCAAACTCGAGTTTGACAAACTCAAGTTTCAAAAACAGTCTACTTAACTAATCAACTTCGTCCGTATGTGTGCTACTTTCCTAAATTTTTCCTAAAAACATGCTATTTGGCAAATTTTGCCCCGTGATAGACTGGTGAAGAAAAAAGTAATGAGTTCATATAAAAATAACAAGCAGCTAATTAAAGTTTTTCATGTAAATAGTAAGGTAGTTGTGGTGGTTTATGTAATCCTAGAATTAGTCTTTTTCATTTTTATAAAATCAAAATGTACACCCTTAATGAATAAACCGTGTGTCCTTGCTATATATGTATGAAATCGTAGATTTAGTTACTAGATTGTCAATCCAAAATGATAAATTGGATGTTTTTAATAATTTAAAAAAAATAAAAAGTCAGCTGGAAAAAAAAAATTATCTTAATAATTAATTAGTATATACTTCCTATCAAAAAAAAAAAAAAAAAATTAGTATATACTTTGGGAAAGAAATCGTGTGAGTATAATGTACCATGTATTCAATTCCGATTCTCAAAAAAAAAAAAAAAAAGTGATTAATTCTTTTTTATTTTTTTGAGGGAGTGACTAAATTTTATTGAAAGGAAAATGTTAAATGGCAAACCAAAAACAAAGCAAAATGTCACACACAGACCAACCACTCATGTCGAAGAAGAACTGAATGTCCCTTCGGAACTGTTCTTTGACATCATGTCCCGAATACCTGCAAAGAGTGTGGTACGTTTCAAATGCTTATTAAAACAATGGTGTTCAACAATATTGGAGGATCCATATATTCTTCATCAACCTCCACTGCAAACGGTCCGAACACAGACCAATCTCGGCATCATCCTTGGAAACCACATAGGAGAGAGCTCCATTGGGTGGACATGGATTCAGTGAATCAGTTTCCTTCCACAAATCTGTCAAACTAAGAAACCCTTTGAAATCAGAAGCCAAAACCTTCTGGGGTGGGCTCGTGCAATGGCTTTGTTTGTTTGGAATTTTTCCACGGGAAAGTAGCTACTTACAGCATCCACATCAGATATGGCAAAAAAAAAGTCATTTTGCCACACTAAAGGCTTACTTTATTATTTCACCACGTCATTTTACAATATCTTATTTATCAAATGTTTTATCATTCAATTTTATGGTCTTGTAGCTGAATTGACACCTCCCCATGTACAAAGTGCTTGCGGGTCTAGGGAGAAAAGGGTTCGAACTGCGAAATTAGCAGCATGTTGTAATTATTTCTCAAAAAAAAATTCTATACATTAAAATAATATTTACTACACGTTAAAATAATATATTATCTCCTCCCCAATTATTATCAACAACAACAACAACAACCCAATTATCATCAACAGCAGCAACAACAACCCACACCGCAGATCAACTGCCAAGACCTTGCCGTTCTCTTCCATTGAATTTCCGTGGCTATGGTTATGGGAAATGCGAGGGCTGTGTATATGGATTTGGGTATGACTTGGATAGTGATAATTACAAGGTGGTGCGTGATTGATGATGAACTGAGGATTGTGCTGTGCAAGTGTAGAGGCAATGAAGGTTTGGTTTTGTTTCTAAGTGAGGCAATAGTTTATACTTAATAGTATGAGAAGCAATAAGTGGAGAAAGGGTTCACGTTATTTCATTCAAGGTTTCATGGGAGTTCAAGCATGGGAAACTTATTCAATACTCCCAAAGCAATGCTCTTCCCTCTCACTTGAGGGGTGGGCCTAATGTGTGGAACCCACTCCTCATGTGAGAGAATGGAGCATTACTCTAAAAATACTCCTTAACTAGTATAAGGGGCTTTTCATTGGATGGCATTTGAGTGTGACTAGGACTAACTCTACTCTAAAAGCAACAAAAGCAATTGCCTAAAGCCCCAAATTTGAACCAATAAGAATATTTTCTTCTCTATAAGAGTATTAATTAAGGGCAAAAAAATAAATCAATGCATCAAAAATATTTTTCTATCAAAGAAAAAACATAAAATAAAAACTTTTTGTGGGCATGTAAAATTGATTATCTCTCATATATTGTTAGGTTCTAAATATCGTGGGCACGTAGAATTGATTATCTTTCATACTACACAAATAGAAAAATCTCTCTCTCTCTCTCTCTCTCTCTCTCTCTCTCTCTCTCTCTCTCTCTCTCTCTCTCTCTCTCTCTCTCTCAACAAAGCAAAACTAAAGACTAAAATCAGAAGGCCCAAACAAATCAAACTCAAACCTTAGATTTTTATACTCCTTGCTAGAAACTTTGTCATTCTCTCCACTTAAACTCTCTGCAACAGCTTGAAATTTGTTGGGCTTCAGATCTTTCTCCCTTCTAGTTTGGCTTTAAGCACTCACTCTATTTCTTTTTTCTCTTTAAGCTATTTTTTTTTTTTTTAATATATATCATGGTAGTGGAAAGAGACATAGAAGTGATAGAACATAACACTGTTACCCACTCACCCTTTTATTTCTAGTTTATTATTATTAATATTATTATTATTATTATTATTATTATTATTATTCTCTTTCTAAACATATCACATAGCTATTGAGTGAGTGAGCCACGTGATGTGCAAATCTTTTGCTTTATAACTTATCAATTATAACACAAATTGTTAATTTGATATATATCATGTCAACCAATTTATATTGGTGATATTAATTTCTTAAACCATGTAATAAATTAATTTTTATTTGTGGAGGTTTAGATTATAAAGTGGTCACAACATTAGTAAAGTTGCAACATTGGTAATTTGGTATTAATAAATCAAGTTCTATTATTCTATACTTCAAATATTATTTTTAGTTAAATTATAATTTTCAATTATGAATCATGTCTTATTTATTTATATACTTGTTGTTCATTATAAGTGTCTACTAAAAAATATCTATTTGGATATGAAAAACTTCAGGAAAAAAAAAAGAGATAAAAAGTTGAAAAATAAATTGAATCTAAAAAAGGATATAGGGATAAATTTGTTACTAATATTTAAATATAAAAAAAATGCCCCATTTTTTGTTAAAAGGCTTCATTTAAATTTTTCGCTTTTAGGTCCCCAAAAATTGTTGAGCCGGCCCTAAGTATGACACAAGGATCAAAAAAATTGTGGCTTTCGATCTTGGGTCTGAGAATTTCCATGTGGTGCCTCAGTGGGTTTGGGAGTTTAAAAACAACTTGGGAGGAAAACTTTGTGTTTTGTATTACCAGTTTACTACCATCATATTCATATGCGTTGTGTAGATCTGTATGTGATATGGAGGAGTTCGAGGTGAAGTACTCTGAGATTGTTGTGTTGTGTTAGAAAGGACGTGTATGGGCATTTGAGGCCCATTATTTTGTTCAAATTAGACATGGCAAAATGGGCGGGGCGGGTCGGGTTCGGGTCGGGTTAATCGGGTTACGGGTCAAACGGGTCACGGGTCAAAAACAGGTCATTTTAAGCGGATTAAAATCGGGTTCGGGTCAATCAGGTTGCGGGTCGGGTCGGTTTGACCCGTATTTTTTTTCACATGAATTTTTTTATTTTTTTTTTATAAAGAAAACAACATGTATTTGCTATTTGGAAAGTTATGCAACAAATTACTTGATGTAAAATGCATTATTTTGAATTCACCACTTATATCAAGAATGAACTTAGTTAAACTTATTAATACTTATTCAATAATTTTAAAATTATACAAATCCTAACATTGCTATCTAAAACAAAATAAGGGTGAGTTTGGTTCAGCTTTTTAAAAAAGTGCATAATGAAAAAATGGAGTTTTCAAAAAGTGCATAATGAAAATGTGCTTTTTCAAAAAGCTAAGTGTTTGGTAAAAGTTGTTAAAAAGTGCTTTTTGAAAAAGCTGAGTGTTTTGCTAGCATTTATAAAAGTGGCAGTTTGAAGGTAAATTACCAAGAAGGACAATGCACATATAAGAGAGTTTATTTCATACTTAAATCAATATTGTGAAATTATTTTTTTCTCACCAATATTAGCTAATAATAACCTATCACTTAAGATTTATTGTGAAAATATTGTGATAATTTATACTGATTTTAATTTAAATGTACTATTACAATTATTTTTTTCTCTTTCTAAACAAATTATTTTTTTCTCACCAATATTAACTAATAATAACCTACCACTTAAAATTTATTGTGAAAATATTGTGAAAGTATTTCTCAATTTTAATATTTTATTCTTTATTTTATGTTCCCTTTATTTTATTTTATTTTTTTATCCATATTTCCTTCTTTTTTTTCTTCTTTTTTTCTCCTCCACACACATAGCCTTAATTTTTTTTTTCTTTATTTCCTTCTTTTCTCTCCCCGCCACTTCCTCCATACACGTGCCCTTACCTTTTTTCTTTTTTTTCCTATTTCGTCCACTTCACACAAAGCTAAACCAGAATATTCCAATCTTCTTCAAACTCCTCTCTCATCCCTCAAAGTCTCTGCGTCCCTTTTTTTTTTTTTTTTGACAGTTCGAAAGCTAATGATGATGATGAAGAAGATTAAGATGATGATGATGAAGAAGTCTCTGCATCTCTGCATCTCTATTTTCGTCTTTTTTCTTTATTTCCTTATTTCGTCTTTCCTTCTTTATTCTTTTTTTTTTCACACTCCAGAGAAGATGATGATGAAGAAGATGAAGATGATTGAAACATAAGGATTTTGGGTTTTTTTTTTCTGTGGATTTTGGGTTTGATTTTGAGTTGATTTTGTTTTTGGTTGATTTTGAGTTGGGTTTGGGATGGGTTTTCCAATGGGGATTGAGTTAATTTTATGTTGTTTTGTGTTGATTTTGAGTTATTTTTGGTTTGGTTTTGTTGATTTTGTGTTTGGATTGTCAAATGTTGAAATGGGTTTTGTTGATTTTGTTGATTGTGGTGGTAGACCGGTGAGTGTGGTGCTGTGTTTGTAGCAGCATGATGAGAAGAATCAAGGGTAATTTGGTAATTGAAGGAAGAGCCCAACGGATAGTTCAGAACGCACATTTGCACTTTTTGTTTATGGACCTCTGATGCTCCATATTCTTTACGCGTTCGGGGACTATTTTTTGCCTTGGCCAAAATGCAACTTTTTTCAAAAAGTTGCGTTTTGGGCTGAGCCAAACGCAAAAAACTTTTGGCAAATGCGCATAATAATAAAAGTGGTAAAAGTGGGCTCAAAACGCCCAACCAAACGGGCACTAACACAAAGATGAGTAAAACAAATACACAAGTTTTATTTCTACACAATATCAATATTCTAAAATATAAAACAAAATTACAAATGACTTATTGGATAACTCATTTGATAAAGAATAAAAACATATAAGAAATTTACAATCTTAAAAACTAATTTTATAATCAATTATCAATTGTGGTTGACACTTTATTTCAATTTGAGATATACTTTAAAGTTTAATTGCTTACTTATTTATACATGGTCTCTTTTATGAATATCATATCATTGTTAAGCAACACACACTCTAGGAAATATCATAATTTATTTTGAAAAACCGTTTATTTTGGACATAAATTATTAAAAAATAGGTCTAAGTATTCATAATTTATGCTAATTTGATACTTTAGCTTCACTATTTTCACACTTGTAAATGTTTCTCACACATGTTTACAATTTTAAATCTATGTTTTTAACTTTACTGTAACAAGATTATCTTGGCATGTACTTTACTATTTGATATCTAAAAATCTTTACTCATTACAGAATGTTCAACCATTTATCTTTCAATTAATTTGCATGCAGTTATGTAAATGTATCAATTGTTTACTTGAAGTTCATAATAAACAATTAAACCAATATTGTCTTAGTTTTACTATTTTTACCCAAAAAAAAAAGTTTTAAAAAAATGGTTCGGGTTCGGGTTCGGGTCGGGTCGTGGGTCGGGTCACGGGTCAACCCGTTTTTGCTTCGGGTCAAAAAAAAATCGGGGTCGGGTCGGGTCAGAAAATTCTGACCCGTTTTGCCATGTCTAGTTCAAATAGTGGTGGTCAAATTCTGTTCCTGCGGGAGGCCAGGATGGGAAAACTCTTTTGGTATGATATGGAGGAGAATGAAGTGGACAAGGTGGAGATTCATGGTTTGCAGCAACTCTTGGGAGGCATAAATTTGTCTTGGAAACCTTCTTCAACTCAATTCTAATTGAGAGTATTATGATGAATGAATAACTTCTTAGGGAGTTATTGAATGTGTAATAAACACTACTCTTATGATAAATGATATATTTATTATATCCAATTCATACATTCTTTTCATTAAACTACTTTATCTCAAATTTGTAATGTGTTTTGGATTGTCTTGTTTTAAGTTGTTCCTTTAGCTATGGCTTCTTTGGTTATACATGTGCAAGATGCACTAACATGGGACAACATTTAGCATTGTTGTGGACGGGCGGAGGCACACATATGCGGTGCTTTTTTTTGGGGGGGGGGGGGGGGTGTGGTGTGGTTGTGGTTGCGAGGCACACAGCTTTTGAAACCCCCATATAGTACTATATAAAAAAAAAACTGGCCCCTGCAAAAGTACAGATTGGCCCCTCCAAAAAAATTTACATTCCCAGCCCAATGTTAGCTTTAATGGTTTTTGCTTTGAAATATGATTGTTGTTGTATGATCCATCAAAGGAACAATGCAATTCTCATATGTTTTCTTTTATCATGAGTCACTCATATGCATCATACCATGTTTCTTTGTAACTCATTCCCTTTGTAATATGACCAGTTTTACAATTACAATATTTTAGTTTCTCAAGTGGACTCACCCAACTAAACTCACATTTACCACTTAAAAAAAATACCAAGCTGTCAAGGTGTTGTTTCCTTTTATTTTTTTTTCTAAGAAAACAAGAGTGCAGTGTTCATGTATGTTCAAATGTGAAAGTCTACTGTGTAGCCTCTTTTCTAAAAATAAAAAATAAAAATTGATAAAAGTCTATTGTGTTGCTTAAACTGATTACTATTATTGTTTTGCTAATTCTTTGACATACACGAGTAATGACTAATATACAAATACATAATTCGCCCCCTCCAGGTTAAAAATCCTACTACGCCTCTGGTTGTGGAATTTTAAAAATGAACACTTTACTTTTTTATTTTTTCTTTTGAGTTTCCTTGGTATATGGGTTGTATAACATACTTTAATGTCTTCTGTATGAAGACTTGAAAAGACACTTATCAGAAACGTATAAAACAAGTGATAAAATTGCACATAAAAGTATTCCATACGTATCAGCCAATGCTTAATTCAGTGGGAGGCTAGATCAAGCTAAAGGGATTCTTTGACCATTAGAAGAAATAACATCTGTTAGATGTGGAATACAACTTTCACTCATAAAGTAGCAAGTTGCTTTCAATTCAATGATAAGTTGATAACATGTCTGGCCCTTTTTGTTAAAATAAAAGAAAAATATAAGATTTAGAGAGGGAAGGAGAGAGCGAAGGAAAGCTTTATATGGTTCAGCTTGACGGTCTACGTACACAACAAAAAGTCTTTAACGACTACATATTTATAATTATGAATTGTTGTTTTATCGTGAATCTTAAGTGGGATATATATAAGATGTAAAAATGACTTAGGAGATTCCCTTGATTGGACTAAAATCAAAAACAATTAATGTTCCTTAATTTTAGTCAAACAAGGATCTCAACATGTGCTAATTGCGATATGCATCATATACTAACATCCTCCCTCAAGCTTAAGGTAGATGTCAAATGATGCCTTGAGTTTGGAATGTAAGTACATGAAGATGCCTTGAAGATGACCATGAATGACCAAATTCGATATAAAATGGGTCAGGCATAATGTGGAATGAATCATGCAAAATGTTGATGATGACAACGGATAATGAATGAATGCGGGAAGAGGACTATTAGGGCCTAAGAATAGTTGCAAAAGTGACCAAAGAGCGGCTACTCTGGCCCAAGGATGGCAACACTAATGGCCTAAAGAATATTGGTAGAGGACAGTTCCTTTTAGTCAATCAAGGATATCAACATATCCGAAATGGGACATGGGTACACTCTTTTTCAAACAATAAATCAAAGGTGTCCGTTTTTAGCATTTTTGTAAATGATTTACAGAATCAAAATTTAGAAATGAGGGTATGTTAGGCATTTCAAAGAAAAGCAAGTCTAAATTTTTTACGTAAGATTGAAGGAATGCATATAGAATGGTATCTCAACTTTCGTTAAAGCTGAGAGGTTCTTTGATAGTATCAAAGTTACTTGATATATAGGATTTACTGTTGGTTGTAATGTGAATGTCCAATTCTGGCTATAGATTAAGCTCCCGCAGCAGCTTCTGGAGAACAATGTCATCTGCTTTTATAAGAACTCTCCTAGCTCTGCTCCTTTTGACACTTATCCTGCAAAAATCTGGTAGAATCATCATTATCACTTTTTTAATTATAATTATTAACATGGTGCATAACCAATATGTAGCACTGTTTGATTTGCAAAACAAATTTTATAAGGGTACGAATGCATGGTACACGGATGGATATGAAAAAAATTAAACAAAAACATATTGCTCTGTCTTCATTTCAAGGCACTCTATTTTGTGCCTTGTGATATGTATACCTTTTAACCTTTCACTTTATGTTAAGAAGCCAATGATTCATGTTTTTGTGTTACTTGTCAGCAGGTTGAACTTTAACAAAGTTCATAGCCCTTCATATATTATATGTGGTTCTTAATCATCAAATGCTGTGTCTAATTATAAACTTTTTTTGGTGATTAATGTTAGATGGGCAATTTGAGGAATGGTGCATAGCTGATGAGCAGACCCCAGATGATGAGCTGCTTAAGGCCCTTAACTGGGCTTGTGGAAAAGGAGGAGCAGATTGCAGCAAAATACAAGTAAACAAGCCCTGCTACTTACCAAATACAATAAGGGATCATGCCTCTTATGCCTTCAACAACTACTATCAGAAATTCAAGCACATTGGAGCTACTTGCTATTTTAACGCTGCTGCAATGATCACAGATCTTGACCCAAGTAAGATATCTAAGAAATCATCCCAATCCCACACAACTCTCTTTTCAACTTAGATTAATAACAGGATTGCAATTTAATTTGTTTCTGTATACTTTATAGCTTCTTAATTGGACCTACTACTTAATAGAGGAAATAAAAAGGAATCCCACTATACTTCAAGTCTATTGAATGATGTGAGATGTTAAGAAATTTTAATCAGGATTTCTGAAATTAGATCTGTGTCAATATAATCTTACTGTTCAATCAAATAAATGCAATAACACTGACCTATAGAAGTTGAGAATACAAGTCCATGTGCCTAAATTAAGGTATAATCCATGTGGAAATTACTTGATTTTTGAAGGGTTTGTCATCTATTTTAGAATGGATTTTGAGCGACAGACCTTTAGGTTGTACTAGAAACTAGAAAGCATCCAAGGGTGGATGGAAATCACTAGATTGTACTAAAGGCAATGAGGTGACAATTGAATACATTATCTTAATTGGTTTTACTAGCATGTGTAGTGGAAAGTGTCATGATTTTTCTTCTTTGTCTTTGGTGGCAGGTCACAAATCATGCAAGTTTGAGTATCTTCCTTGAATGAAAATATCGAGAATGTCCATTAATTATAGTACTTACACTGCTTTGTAATGGCAAATGCCATGATTGATGAAAGTTTGAGTGTCTTGACTGAAAATATAAAGGAATTGCATTAGATTCTCTCTCTCTCTCTCTCTCTCTCTCTAAATTTTTGAAGGTAATGCTTATTTACAAAAGTTTTTTACTTTGGGTATGTCGGTAGAAGGGCTCTTAATTATTTATTTCATGTGTTTTGGCATGATTTATATTTTAAATGGATTCTATTTAGTATTAACACTAACTTTTTGTTTATATACACAACATAGGTAAGATTACATTTAAAAGGTCATATCCGATGTACAATAATCTTTTTTTTATAATTGCTTTTTCATGATGTACACTTCATACCCACAACGTCAATAATTTTATACAAAGTGTCCAAAATTTTTAATAATGTTTATATTTAAAATGTAAAATAGGTGAAGTGCACATAACATAAAATAATTACTGTACCTAAAAGAATCTGTGCCTTTTTTTAAGTGAAAGATAGAACAAAACTCTCATTTTGACGAGGTCCGGGAGAGAAAATTAGTAAGTCATAAATAATTAATCGATATTGCATCAAGTAAAATTGTAAATTCATTTTTTTTAAAGTAAAATTGTAAATTACACTTGTACCCAAAATCTTCAAAAAAAATTATAAAAAACTAATCTTGTAAAAAGCTAAACCAAGTTACCAAACAAACATTTAAATTTTCAAATACTCAGCCCAACATGCTTAACTTGTTGTATCTACTAGGCTGTTGAGTTGCAGGGGTGGTGCTACCTTAAGACAAGGTGGTCCCAGGACCACCCTTGCCTTAAAATAAATAAATAAATATATATATATATATATATAAAATAATTTAAAAAGTTTTATTTGTCTTGTAACAGCCCTGCCTCAACTGTGTAGATATTGTCCGCTTTGGGGCCCATACCCCTCACAGTTTTGTTCTCCCTCAAAGCACACAACAGTGGGAGAAAAGGCCTTTACACATTAAAGGAAAGTCATTCCTTATAAACACATTCTCATGTGTTTCCCTAAGCACTGTGGGATTCCATGGAATGCAAGACCCCCTTTTAGGTCACTACAATCTACCCCCCTTATAGGCACACATGTCCTCACATGTGGGGCCCACACTTCCGACTAGGCATGGCTCTGATACCATCTGTAACAGCTCCACCCCAACTGTGTAGATATTGTCCGCTTTGGGGCCTCATACCCCTCACGGTTTTGTTCTCCCCCAAGCACACAGCAGTGGGGGAAAGGCCTCTACCTAATCAGATTTGGGCTTAAAAACATTGCTGCATAATCAGATTTACGAGCTTAAAAAGTTGTTGCATACTCAGTGGCTTAGAGATGATAATTAGTGTCACTAGAATGATGCAAAGGTAGGTATCTAATAACATAATGCAACCTTTTTCCATTAATATAATCCTAGCTATGCATGAAACTTTAATATGGCAGAAAGGTGGACATGTGATCAACCTAATATATACCTTAATTTATCCATCTAATTGCCTAGAATTCCCTTGATGCCACCAAAACACAAAGAAGTTGCTGGACACGTATTGAACAAGGACAACGTGAAGATACATGGCAGATGGGTGGTGATATTTAGTGAGGCCAGATACAATCATATAATGTCCACAAAACACCCTTTTTCTATCAACATAATCATAGCCTTAGATCCATAACAGCAACCCCTATTTTTATTTTTATTTTTTTTCTATAAGGTACACCACTAACAGATTCTTCCTATAAGAGTGGAAAGAAAGGTTAGCCATTGAGTATTACAATTTCCCTAAGTTTAGAGCAGAAAAGAACCGTACCTTTAGTCTCCACTCACAGCCACAGTGAAGCAAAGCAAGGTTAGTAGTGTGAAGCGGCTGAAGCAAAAGGAAGCTCCATCAGTAAAATACATGTGTGACTAAAGAGGAAGAAGGCTAGGGTTTTATTTTATTTTATTTTGTAAAGCGTATCAAAGCCCATATATTTACTTATACCACCTCACTTGGGCTTCATATTCCATAGTATTCATCTTATTTTAATATCTTAGGCCCAAATCAATTTAATCCATTAAATTGTAGGCCTCCTTTATAACTTACATATAATAATTAAATTGGTGCCAAAATTATGGGGTGTTACATCCTTCCCCCCTTAAATATTTCTTCCTCGAAATTGTACATACCTTCGTTAACGAACAACTCTGGATACTTTGATTTCATCTCATCTTCTCGCTCCTAAGATGCCTCCTCCACTGTGTGATTCTTCCAAAGGACCTTAACCAATGACATGGTCTTGGTGCATAGCACTTGATCCTTGCGGTCAAGAATTTGAACTGGAACTTCCTCATAAGTCAAGTTGTATTTGATCTTGAGCGGCTCATAGTTCAAAACATGTGAAGGATCCAGGATGTACTTCCTCAGCATGGAAACATGAAACACATTATGCAGTCCTGCAAGTGTAGGCGGTAAGGCCAACTCATAGGCAACTTTGCCAATGCGTTTTAGGATCTCAAACGGACCAACAAATCTAGGACTTAACTTCCCCTTCTTCCCAAATCTCATCACACCTTCATTGGAGCAACTTTCAAAAATACCATATCCCCAACCTCAAATTCAACTTTCCTTCTTGAGTTGTCATAATAACTCTTCTATCAACTTTGTGCTGTTTGCAATCTTTTACGAATCAAATTAATCTTCTCAGATGTCATCTGAATGATTTCTGGTCCCAACAATTTCCTCTCACCAACCTCTTCCCAACACAATGGGGACCTGCATTTTCTACCATACAAAGCCTCATAGGAAGCCATCTCAATACTAGAGTAGTAGCTATTATTATAGGCAAATTCCACTAAAGACAAGTATCTTTCCCAACTCCCTTTGAAATCCAATACACAAAGCCCTTAACATATCCTCCAAAGTTTCAAAAAAAATTTGAGAACACCCTCAGTTTTTTTTATGCCAATAAAATTAAATTTTGCTCCATAATTTGTTCTATATTCTGTAGATAAATGATCGCTTGGTTGTATACATTGAAAGAGATGTAGCTTATAGTATTGATTATGAAACTATCATGCAACAATTTCAAAATATGAAAACTTGTAGAAGACAATTGTAAACTTTATGTATTTGCGTGTTTTTTTTATTGTTGTTGTTGTCAATATATGAATTTCTTTTTTTATTAGATTGAATAATTTATGCTTTCTAAAGAACATCCTAAAAAAAATTCCTGGAGCCGCCACTGTTAAGCTAGGTTCAAGTTAGCTCAATGACAATTTCAAAAAAAAAAAAAAACAAAGTTAGCTCAATGACCTTAGACAATTATACATGTTGATTAGTTTGGTTGTGACTCGTAGGCTCATAAATTGTAACTACTTCTACCATTTACACTCATTGATCACTAGCTAATTAAACGGAAGATCAAAACAAAAAATCGAAAAATTGTAAAGCATAAACTTACTAATTTAGCTTTTTAAAGGGTGTGTTTGATTGATGATTGATATTATTCATTTATAAGGTAGTCCATATTCTTTGAAATTATGTTATAGAGCTATGTTGTTTTTTTTTTTTTTTTTTTTTTTTTTTTGGGTACAACTAAACTTTTTAAGTTTCAAATAAATTATTCAAATTCTTGATTCTCTTAAAGGAGATTATCATGATAACTAAAACTAATAACAAACTTATATTGAATATATATTGTGAGAGTAAATGATCCGAGCACATTTTTAGGCCATAGGCCTTGTCCGAGGATAATTAAAAAATCCACATATATGTTAACCAAGGTCTGACACAAGGACCAAGTCCGAGGAAGGAAAACATTAAGATCATTCCGAAACAAACGAAAGCTGTGAATAAGGGGTCCGAGAAGAAAAGGCAGACGAGTCTACCAACCGAGGATCCCGAGGAGCAAAGACACCTCAGGAATACTTTAAGTAACTGCCTAGACCGGAAAGTAGAGGTTCAGGGAAGACAACAGAGTCGTGCAAGCAATGGAAGGGGGAAATATCTAGGAAGGTGACTGCCACCTCCACATTTAATACATTGCACCAATTGAATTGGCCGCATTTATGAGGAAAAGACACTTAAACAGTGATTTCACAGCTCACAACCCTCTCTACCACCTCCAGAATGGTCCTAATGGGACAAACATCCAAATGGTTCTACTGAAACGTACAGATGGAAGGCTGAGATGTAATGGAAGGGACTATATAAGGAAGGGAAACCCACAAAAATAAAGGAGGAACACCTTACAAGAAAAAAGGCATAGAAAGAGAGAGCACATCACCATTCTGTAAACACATCACTCTTGTTTATTAATGAGAAACCCATCCTCGGACTTGCCCATGGAGGAGCTTATATTGAATTGTCGTTCTTTTCAATCACACTAACCGCTTTGGTTCTGCTGGTACTAAGTTTGTAATTTCCTTAGCATTGCACTTGACTTAGAAGCCCACTCTCTTAAAAAAATTCATTGTGTTGGGCTTGACTTGAAGGACTAGGAGCCACTATTCTAGGTGGGCTTGGGCTTTTCTTTTTAAGTCCTTAAATATATAATTTATTCTCTAAATTTTATTATAGATAATTAGTTCTTTCTAAAAATTAAACAATTTCAAAAAGTAATTTCCATCACTCTATTTTTACAAATATAAAATATTATGTTTTTTATGTTTTTTATTGATATTATTATTGTAAGGACACAATTTGTAGCCCAAGCCCAAAGGATATGGGATGTAGGCCCAATGAGTTCTATACAATAAATTTGTAGAGAGTGGGTGAAAAAACTAAGCTTGTAATGAATTTGGCAACGGCTAATCAGGATTTAAAAGGTGAACAAGTAAGCCAAGTATGCAGATATTAAAGGAAATACGTGGCTGAGGAGAAAGAGTATTGAACAAGCCATTGGAATTGAGTTCTAATACAGTTTTCAAGGCTACAGATATTCTTCTTCCTCTTCTTTATTGTCCCCCCCCCCCCCCCATGAGAGGTCTTTCACGTTATATAGTTCCCCTTCCAACATCCTCATCATACACTTGTTAATCATCTAAGCTTTCATTTGAGTACATGTCCCATCAGACATCTTCTTTAACTTTCTGTGAATGGTGGTAGTTGAGACTGCACTGTTCAAGGGTCCTCTTCACAAAAATGCATGCAGAAAAGCTGCTGCAGGGCATTTAATGCGGTGGTAGTAGCTTTTCTTTTAGATATTTTTGAGCTTCTACCGCCCTTGTACGTGCCTGATGTTCATCCTTATCATTGGAATTTTCTGGAAGGTTGTCTACACTGCATAAGTGTAGGTTTGATCAATATTTGACTTGTCCGAGGAGGAGGTACTCCTCGGACTACGTTCCTCCATTCTTCTCTTACGCGATTTTTAACTTTGGGGCCTCTCCCAATTATTTACTCCTCCTTGGACATATACACGTTTTCGGATAAGGCCCAAGGCCCAATACACAAATTTGGGATCTTACCCCCACAATTATTCTTTTTTGAAATGTTCCATATTCTTCTAACTATTGTTATTATGTATCATATTTTCCTAATTTCTTTTGGTATAACTAAAATTTTTAATTTTTAAATTTATTAGTCATATTCTCATTCTCTTAAGAAGATTATTATGATAATCAAAACTTATCCTATAATTTCAATTGATATAACTCAAATAATTGATAGTACTCTCAACCAAAACCTATCTTTTTTCCATTATTAAGTAAGTACATTGAATTGGACCCAATGGGCCAAAGTAAATTGAAATGAACCGAATTAGACCAAATGGACTGAAGTGGACAAAATAGACCAAAGTGGACCGAATTGGACAAATGTGGACCAAATGGACCGAACAGAGAAAAGTGGACTGAATTGGACTGAAATGGACCGAAGTGAATTAAGAGCATTGTCATTGGGTATTGTAAACCCCCTAAATGGTAAATTTATAGCACCCAAACATTAATTGTAAAAAAATTTTACAATTGTGCATTATCCGAAACCTTAATTGTGCATTATCCAGAACTCTAATTGTAAGAAAATTTAAATTGTGCTACAATACCATCTTATAAATAAGATGGTGCTGTAGCAAGATGGTATATTTTAAAATAATATTTTATTGGGTTATGGGTTTTATTTGGGTATTAGGTTATATTATTTTATTGAATAGATATATTATTTTAATATGTTGTATAGAAAATAAAAGTTGGAATGTTGGGTGTATTATAAAATAGTATGGTATTATAGATAAAGAAACTTTTGAGATAGTAAAATGTGATATTTTCTAAATACCGAGTGTTAATGCTCTAAGTAGATCAAATAGACCGAACTGGACTAAATTGGACTGAATTGGACCAAATGGACCGAAGTAGACCAAGTATTAACTCAAATATATTATTCAAATTTAATTTTCACTTCCAAAATAACCAAGTATTAACTCAAACAAAAATCTAACCAAAAGTACAAGAGGGAGAGAGACAACTTGTGATAGGGAACTCAAAAGGCGTAAATGCACTTTTCATCCCTATATTTTAGGGTCGTTTCTATTTTGGTCCCTACATTTCTATCTTACCACTTTTAGTCCTTAATCCAATTAACGCGTGTTATTTTAGTCTTTTCCGTAAGCCAACAGACAGAAATAGCTGACATGGCTAACGAAACATCATATTGGCTAACGTGGCGCTGATGTGGCACTAATGTAACAATTAAAATATTATTAAAATTAAAAAAAAAAACTTAAATCTAATTTAATTTTTAAAAAAAATATTACTTATCATTATTAATTTTCATTAGAACACTCCAACCTGTTCTTCTTGTTCTTCCCAATCCAACCCAACAACAAAGAACTCAAACCTAGATTACAAGAACACAAACCCAACAACCAATAACTTAAACCCAGATTACAACAACACAAACGAAAAAAGAAAAAAAAAAAACAAACAAAGATCAAACACAAACACAGACCCAGATCACAACAACACAAAACCCACACCCTCTTAAACACACACACACTCTCTCTCTAACCTGCCTCTATAAAAACCCACACCCTTACTTCTTTCCTTTCCTCAAACACCGTTTCTGACTCTTTCACTTGTTCCAAACAACTCCAAATCTCCAAAACTTTTACAAACCCAAATGGCTCCCAAAGATAGATCTCGCTCCATCAACCCGTATGCAAACTCCAAGGAGATCCGATACAGAAAAAAGAAGAAGAAGAACACGTTGGCTAGATCGTCAATGGCAGCAATGGTGAGCAAACAGTGCGTGGCGAAGATGAGCGTTGGTGAGCGGCAGTAGGTTTTTTTCGCCAGAAGACGGTGCCCTTAGGGTGGGTGATGTTGATAGAAGGATCGGCATGGACATACACGTTGTAGAGGTTTTTGGAAGGGGCATTTTGGAAAAACTACTGCCAGAGAGGGGCAAAGTGGAGGTCGAAGTTGGTAAGGAAGAGGAAAGTGATCTTGAGTTTGGGGTTTTTGCTATTTGGGTTTGCTTGGGTCTGTGAATTTGGATTAAGTCGTGTAAGGACTTTGGGTTTGTTGAAGGTATTTTGAATCCTTGAAGGTCTTTGTATTTGTAATGGGAATGTGAAAGAATGACAAAGTAATTGTTGAATGTTTTTGTGTTTTGTAAATCTATGGGCATGTCTTTGTGTTTGTAAATCTAACTGATTTTATGGGTTTTGTTGCTAAGGAAATATAAGAAAAGAGAAAAAAAAATTTTGATTTTTTAAATTTCTGGGCAAGGTTTATTGGGAAGAAAATGAAGAACATGATTGATAGGGAAGAATACATGTTCTAGATTCTTCATGTTCTTCCCAAAAAAAAAGAGAAACAAAATTAATTTAATTCTTTTCTTTTCTTTTCTTTTTAAAAAATAAGAAGGTTAGAAATTTTTTATATTATTTTATCTGATGTGGTTTTTTTAATAATATTTTAATCAATCCGTTAGTCACGTTAGCTATTTCTATTTGTTGGCTGATGGAAAGGACTAAAATAACACGCGTTAATTGGATTAGGGACTAAAAGTGGTAAAATAGAAATGTAGGGACTAAAATAGAAATGACCCCAAAATGTAGGGACAAAAAGTACATTTACGCCGAACTCAAAAATACAACACCAATACATATTAACCCAAAATAGAGTCTTAAAAAATATAATGATTCATTGACCTAAAATAGAGTTGCAAGGAAGAATATAAAATCGAGAGAGAGAATAATCACTTTTTTAAGAGAGAATATGAGAGAGAATAAAAAAGATTATAGAAAATAAGATGAGAAGAAAATGAGTAAAAATAAAATATATTGTAATAAACACCAAATTATCTAAGTCATGCTATGTAATAGAATAACATTATATTTCTTATATATTATCTTTATAATTCAATAAGATATCACCTATGAAATCAAAGAAAACAAAAAAGATAACAACTTAAAAATAAAAAACTAAATCACATCAACCTAAAATAAAGTTATATAGAACACAAAAATTCATCAACCTAAAGTAGAGATGCAAGAAAAGTAATAAAATCCACCAAAAAAATGAAAAAAAAAAAATTTTGAGAGAGAGAGAGAGAGAGAAATAACCTTTTGTGTGTGTAAAAACTATGCATAGAATGAGAGAGTGAATTGCAAATTTATAGTATAAGGATAGGAATAAAAAGAGGCGCCAAAAATAAAATGCAAATAAAGGGATAGAGGAAGAGTGATATTAAGGTAGATAGTAGTAGGGATATGAAAAGGTAAAAAGGAGGGAAAAGGTTGAAGAATGTGTAAAAATAAGTTGGGAAATTAATGATGGGAATGATAATGATTTGAGAGAGAGAAAAGATGATTGATTACAGATAACATGCGAAGTGGAAACCCAAAAAAAAATTGTGACATAGTGATGATGTGGCTTGACTAAAGTGTAAGAACAACAAATGCTATGCTTCAACTTATATATATATATATATATTTGAATACTTCCACCAGTTATGGATCCATACTCCCCCTTAATAAGTGAAAACTTTAATGTTTTTAGCTTAAGACCAATTGCTCCAAGATTTATGATAAATTACCCATTGTCTCTGTTAGGAATATAAAATAATTGTTGTAATCTCTTTAGTTAGGTAGTTGGTTGAGATTAAGATGAGTTAGTCAGGATTTGAGCACATGTAGTTCATTTAACACATGACTTAATTCATAGAGCACATTTTGAATTAACTAGCCAATTATCTTGAGCCATGTGGGCCAATGACATTAGAAATAGTCTCCTATAAATACATGATTGTAATTGAAAAATAAACCAATTTCTTAGTGCATTAGTGCATCTCTCTCTCTCTCTCTCTCTATTTTTCTATGGAGGGTGACTACAATTCCAATCAATCCCCCTATAATTCATACCCATCCCCATTAGGAACCTCTAGTGTAACACCCCAAACCCAAACTAAGGATTTAGATGCATGACCTGTCTTATAAATAATCAACATTTGTTATAATGGAACAGAGCATATCCATAAATAAGAATCCATCAAACTAAAATTTTAACAATAAAGTCTCCAAATACAATCCCAAAATAGTTTCACAAATACTAAACTCACTATCCTAAGAAAACATAATAAAACAGTCCATCAACAAATGCTGAGCTTTGGTATTCCCAACACTGATTCATGCTTAGATACAATTGACAGATGTTTGTAGCTAACAAGCCCCATTCTTTGGTGCCATAAGTCTTCATTTGGCAAACGAATACTATTGCACACATTATCAGCATCAGGTACCAATCCATAGCAGCTATCCAAAGTACGGACTCCGCTTATGAGTTTCTTTCCGGACTCATTCAAAATGAGACATTTCCCTTTTGAGAACAGTACCATGAAGTCTTGATCACATATCTAACTTATGCTCACCAAGTTCACTCTCAGACATTCTACATACAACACATTTGTAATGTCTGGCAGTCCAAGTAGAGAGATTGTTCCCTTCCCTTTTATTTGTGATTTCTCCTATAACCGAAAGTGACATTTCCACATTTCTTAGACTCGAAAACCTTAAAGAGAGAACAATCTCCAGTCATGTGTCTTGAGCATCCACTTTCAAGGTACCATAAGCATGTGTCCATTACCTTAAACACAGACTTCATCATAAAACACACTTCATGCTTGCTTGACAAATCAGTAGGAATGGTTTTCTCTCTCATCTGCCATTTATGAACGAAACCTTTAATATTCACTCTTCTCAGACAAATTCCTTTGCACATTTTTATTTTGAAACAGTCTAGTTTCTTCTTTGTCACACTAAGACCTTTTTCAACAATCATCAAGACAACTTTCAAATAACTTTTAGACTTACACTTTCTGAAACACTCAATCAAATAGAGATTAGAAAAGCTAGATGTATTTGAAATAAAAGATCTTTTCATGCCCGCTAATGGCCATGACAACAAGGGTTAATAGATCATACAGCAAATATTAAACCTAATCAGAGTGTGCCCGCTCTGATACCACTTGATAGACCAAAAATGTATTGACCTATTTGGTAAATTAATCAAGTAAAAATGTATTGACCCATTTGGTAGCACAAATAAATCACCAAATAACTAAATGTAGCGGAAAATAAATTTGACACAAGTGATTTGTTTACGAATGAGGAAAACCACCGAGACAAAACCTCACCGGGTGAATTTAAAGTCACCACTCTCGAGAATCCACTATTATCAAAACAAACAGTTACAAGTAAAAGGAATCCCAGTACCTAATACCAACCTATAATTGAACCCTTACCCCAATACCCAATTGGACTTGTATTGTAGCGGCAATCGACTCCCAGTACGTGACTAACCAATGAAGATCAGGAAGCTCCTTGGTCACAAAACCCTTTGTGTAAAGACACAGTAGCTTCTACAGAGAATATGATGAACTAGAGCAATTTCTGTCTCCGGTCACAATATACATGTATAATCACTTTGCATCACCTTACATCACTTGTGACGGCTCTTAAAATAATCCTTATATATGTCTAGAGTTGTGAGAAAAGAAACCCTATACAAATACTCAAGGATATATGTGTAATCAGATTTGGAAAACCTGATTTCGTAATTCTCGACAAATACAGCTTATGTTGAGCTTCAGCAGTAATTCTCGACAGAAAAGATTTTCTCGAGACTTCTATCGAGCTTTAATGAGCAGCACATTGTTCACTTGTTTCTTGGTCAAACTTACGTTGCTTCAATACTAAACTTGAACACTTGTTTCTTGAAGTACTAAACCCATCCTAGATCCACCTAATTACAAGAAAAGTGTGTTTTGTCAAAAGATTAGCCAATTACATCAAATATGTCCCAAACAATAAGGATGTAAGGGACACTTCCTAATAATTTACTAGTCTTTAAACATCTCTACAATCCTCCATAATATATTACTTCTCCTTACCACTATTATGTCTTTGAGGCTAATAAAGGTATTGCCACCTGTAAGGATATCATCTAGTCTGAATATGCATGCTAGCAGTTCACCAAGATTTTCATCAAGTCCTAATAGGTTAATATCAATACAACTATTGTCTAGTTAGGTGTCAGATTCATAATTTCTTTAAGATTTCATATAACACTTCAATGCCACCATGAAATACTCTATAAGATCCAAATATATATATAGCATCCATAGAAATCTCTACCTGTAGGACATAGCAACCTATAGCATGTACTGACTATTAGAAATTTAATCTAATATATATATATATATATAATATCCAAGGATTTTCCTACCCGTAAGCCATAGAAAGAATACAATAGGTTTACCAAGTAATTCCTACCCGTAGGACCTAGTGACCTGAAGCAAGTATTGATAAAAGTTTAGAAACTTGACCATAATATAGATTACAAGATTCAAACGACCAGCCCCACTACCATGCATAAACTCTAGCAACTAATCACTCAAAAGCTTATCGCCTAATTCAAGAGTTCATATGGGATATTAAAGCAAATATATTAAACTACTCTAGCAATGTAGGTTATATCCATGAATGTTTGAAAGAGAGATATACCTGACCACATGACCACACGGATGCAGAATTTGTTTCTTGTAATTTTGCACTCTCTCTCTCTCTCTACGTTTCACAAATTAAAGACTATTTTACCTTTCAGCTTTACATGTTAAAACTGTTTTCACTTGGGCTGAAATTTAAAACCCACTAAAACTTATCTCTTTAACATTTAAGAAGCCTATAAAACTTACATAAGCTTCCAAGACTTTAATTCCCACTAAAACTCATATTAAGGTTGTCTAGATAGGCAAAACTCTAAAGAATTCCAATAACACTTAAACTCCTAATCCAAATACGTTTTAATCTCTTATTATTTTCCTTAACTGATAAGGACACTAAAAGTTTAAAATGAATAATCCACAAAATAACTCTCACGTTACATCTTCTTTTATTTATTTTCTTTGTAGTGATTATAATATAAAATAATATCTCTTTCAAAATAAATTAAATAATTCATCAATTCCACTCTAGAAGCAATTAAATTCAATTTAAGTGAGGCGGGTGTTACATCAAGGTTCCTAACAATTGGTATCAGAGCCGTCAATCTTGAGATAAGCAATTTTGACCAAAGAAAACTTTTGAAAGAAATACAACATATGTTGAACAAAGCCTCAGAGGATGTCAAGGATATTTCAAAGATGGTCAAGGCTTTGGCTGAATCTAAAAAGGCCGTGAAAGAAGAGCTCTTAAGATTGCAAAGGGATCTTGAGAATATGACGAAAGAGGAGTTACAATTTCTTGATTCAATGGAACTGGAATAACAAATTAAGTTCCAAGAATCTATTGCTGTTGTTGCAAGCCGGGATGTTGATTTTGGTGTTAAAGTGGATGATGATATACATGAAGAAACTACCCTTGAAGTTCAGTCCAAAGAACCAACAAAGAAGGTGATAATGATCTTCCAAGAACCAATTCTTGATGCACCAATGGAGGCTTCCATTCAAGAGTCTATGATTCAAGAATTGGCAATCCAAGTGTCAGTGATCCAAGAATCCAAGAATCCAAGATGCAAGTGCCAACAATTTTAATGGTTCTAGAATCAAATGAGTTCTTAAGGATACAAGAACATTCTAAGGTTCAAAGAACCAATGAGACCTTGAAGATTGAAGAACCCTTGAAGGCTCAAGAATTCGAGCAAAGTTTGAAAATCTACAAAGAATTCATGTCCACGGGACCACTTGTCAAAGAGAAATGCATGAATAAGGTGATCAAAATGTCACTAAGGTATTGGTCCCTTGAAAGATCTCCTTTAATGAAGGTGTCGTTTCACAACAACAACTTGTGGGTAAGGTGTTTTCAAGGGGAAGGAAATGTTAAGAATATAAAATAATTGTTGTAATCCCTTTAGTTAGGCAGTTAAGTAGTTGGTTGAGATTAGGATGATTTAGTCAGGATTTGAGCACATGTAGCTCATTTAACACATGGCTTAATTCATAGAACACATGTTAAATTAACTAGCCAATTATCTTGAACCATGTGGACCAATGACATTAGAGCTAGTCTCCTATAAATACATGATTGTAATTCAACATTAGATATCAATTGAAAAATAAACCAATTTCTTAGTGCATTAATGCATTAGTGCATTTCTCTCTCTCTCTCTCTCTCTCTCTCTCTCTAAAGGGTGACTACAATTCCCATCAATCCCCCCACAATTCTTACTCATCCCCATTAGGAACCTCTCTAGGTTCCTAACAGTCTCAAAAGTTTAAATTATTAGAAATAATAAATTTAAACATTTAACCTTTATTTTAACACTTACCACATAATTTCTATGTGAATTATTTTTGGCAAAATGCAAAACAACCCCCCATGGTTCGGATTTGTTGCAAACTAACCCCTTATGCAATCAATTTTGTATTATTGATTCTTTAGGTTTAAGAATTGCCCAAACTGATCCACCTGCTCAAATTAACAAACAAAAAAATGGTAATATATTGTGCATGTATTATTTTTGAAATATTTTTTTATAGTAAAGTGGTCACATGCAAACCACATGATCATTTTCAATCAATTATGAAGAGGGGTCAATTTGAACAATTCATAGTATTAGATTCTTTAAGCATAGGATGAACAATGATAAATGAAATCCTTGTAATAAAGCATATAAAAAGGGTAAATTCCATGTACCTTAAGTTTTCCAATTGAATTCAAATAAATGATTGTATTAGCCAATGAACTATATGGTTGAATTTAATTGTCCTTACAAGTATAATAGTTTTTATTATATTAATCAATTCAATTGGAAAATCTAAAAAACTGTATCTAAGTTTTGTCTATATACAAATACTATAAGTACAATAAAAATTAAATATATAAACAAAACTCAAGTTCAGTATCTTAAGTGTTGTACTTTGTTCTTGTAAAGTTGTAATTTACAACTATGTGTTTTGTTGGCTTTTATTCTATGCCAAATTTTATTGTAATTTTATTCAATCTTTTATAACCTATATTTATTGTGGGATTTAATTGTAAGGGTTGTGTGATAGAGAGAGAGTATGTGAAGACTCAAGCAAATTGAAGACTAAAGAGTTTTCGCGTGCAGCTCGCGACTAAGCATCCCACGAAGTAATGCATATGC
Source organism: Quercus gilva (assembly GCA_023621385.1). Lineage (NCBI taxonomy): Eukaryota > Viridiplantae > Streptophyta > Magnoliopsida > Fagales > Fagaceae > Quercus > Quercus gilva. The sequence continues at coordinate 78,600,591 of CM042477.1, read as the reverse complement.
CCTGCATATGACTGGAATGCGAAGAGTCAGGATAGGATGAAGACAGCTATGTTTCGTGAGTAGCTCGCGGATAAGGCCTTCTCGCGAGACACCAGCTAAACATTCTATTTTGCCAGACTATACTATCTGATACACACTTTCTGTACCCACACTATATATACCCACATTAACCACAAATGTTAAGGAATGCTTCTGAGAGAAAACCCTAGCCACAAACCTTGAGAGTTAGAGATTATCATACCCACATTTCTCTACACAATTTCTTGTGGATTTTCCTCAGCTCCTACCTCTCCATTTCCATACCATTGAGATGTTGATAGCCCAAACACCTACCACACCCCTTCAGAGTGTTCAGTGAGGTTTTGATGCTGCTGAGAAGTATTGGAAGAAGCCAAGGATGGCAGATGCAACATGGAGTTTGTTGTGAGATCCACAAAGCTAGACAAGACACGGTTCCAAGAAGCCTTGTTGGAGTAGGAGCTTGGAGGGCTTAGGTATATCGGGTAGATTAGGTTTTGAGAGCCTCTTGCTAACCCATGTATTCCAACTGATTGTCTAGTGGATTGATTACCGCTTGGAGGGTGACAGAGAGGTTTTTCGCCGAGTTCTTCGATTTCCTCTTCGATAACACATCGGCATGTTATCTTGTATTTACATTCTTCTTCCCTACTCTTTTACCTTTCATTTTACTGCTGTGTTATAATGATTATGGGTTTGAGTAGTTTGTTTGTTTATTTGCTCGCATTTACTCTATTCTGCACTTAGTATTAAGTTAGAGTAAAATCTATCGAGTCATAATTTCAATTTGGGGATCTAAACAGCTCTTATATTTTCAACACATTTTCGAGCTTTCAATTGGTATCAGAACAGGTACACTTGTTTTGGCTTTAATACCTGAGTGTGATCCTTGATCCTTTGTGATGAACTGATCACAATCTTTTAGTGCCCCACCATTCTTTGATGGGAGCAACTATGCATTTTGGAAAGTTCGTATGAGAGCTTTCTTGTGTGCTATAGATGAGTCTATATGGGATTCCATTGAAAATGGGTATGTTAAACCCACAACAGCCAAGTCCGAATAGGACAAGGCAACTCTTGCTTTGGCTAGTGCAAACAGTAAAGCTATTAATGCTATATTCTGTGATGTGTCTACTAATGAATTTCACAAGATATCACATGTAGAGACAGCCAAGGAAGCTTGGATTATTCTTGAGACTACCTATAAGGGTACCAAGAAAGTTAAGGACATAAAGCTCCAGATGCTTACCACCAAATTTAAAGAGCTCAAGATGAATGATAATAAACCTTTTAATTCATTCTATGGGAAGCTCAACGAACTTGTAATTACTAAGCTCAATCTCGGTGAGAAGATTAAAGATGCTAAGGTGGTGAGAAAGATTTTGAGGTCCTTACCGAAGAGCTTCCAAGCAAAAGTCATTGCTATAGAAGAAAGTAAAGACTTGGATGAGATCAAAATCCAAGAGTTCATTAGGTCTCTCCAAACATATGAACTGGGACTTGCCTTCTCATAAGACGAGCAAATCTCTTGCTCTCAAAACCATTACCAAGAGAATAGATAACTCCTCCGAAGAAGATGATGTGGAAAAGGAAGTAGCATTCCTGGTAAAGAACTTCAGAAAATTTCTGAAAATGAAAAACAGTGGAAAACCATTCAGCAGAGGGAAGTTTTCATCCTCCAAAGGTTATAGGAAGGAGTTTAAGAAGAAAGATGGGAAGGATTCTCAATCCCCTCAAAGCATTGTGTGTTATGAATGTAATGGCCATGGACATCTCAAGAAGGAGTGTCCCAACTATCTAAGAGGGAAGGGCAAGGCGTATGCCACAACTCTTAGTGATTCGGACTCTTCCAATTCAGATTCAGAAAAGAGCTATGATAGAGAAGGGAATTACTCCGCTTTTATGACTATTGCACATGTGAAGTCCTCGGAGGACTTGAGTTTGCTTGTGGAAGAGCTCGAGGAATGTAGTGAAGTGGAGTCAATGGGAGTAGAAGAAGAATCTGATGCTGAAGAAGATGAAAGTGCAGTGGGACTTCAAGAAAACTACAATTCCCTCCTTGAGAAGTCAGGAGAATATGCAAAGGTGGCTAAGGCAGCCGTTAAAAAGATGAAGAAGGCAGGGAAGGACTATAGAAGTCTTCTAATGCAATACACCGAGGCTAAGTGTGAGATAGAGACAATGAATGGAAAGCTAACTGAAGCCTACACAAAGGTGAAATTCCTTAAGCCTGAACTGATTCAAGCAAATGCTAAAAGTAGAGCGAGTCTCTTCTAAGAAGCTTGATAAAGTCCTTTCTCATCAAAAACCTTTTTCCGACAAAATCAGACTGGATATACTGGAGAAAGTAGTTTCGCTATCAATATAACCAAGGAAGCGAAGTTTGTGAAAGCCAAGGAGCCAATAGTAGTTACCCCTACTACTGAGAAAGTGAAGGAGGAGAAGAATAAGAATGTGGCAGACTAATGAGTGTTGAATAAGCCTCGTAACCAATTAGTGGTCATGCCTGAAACTAAAGGGAAATCACTTCCAAAATCACAAAGAAGTCCTAGAACAAAACATTTCTGTCATCACTGTGGACTTCATGGACACACCAGACCAAACTATCATAAACTGAGGGCATTGAAGAATGCAAGTGGTTAAAGGTCAAGAGAATCAAGAAATGACAAAAGGAATTGGGCTTTTGAGCAATCAAGAGGTCGAGATGGTAATTCCGGAGTGACATACGTGATGAGAATGATTGATGCATTCACCACCTATTTGGCAAGCTTCAACAAAAGGTTTGCAGGTCACAACACTCATACCCAATCCTATAGGGATATTGACCAAAAAGCACGTGACATGTGGGTGAAGAAGGGTACTCATGCATGACCTCTTCTTATTCTATGCATTAATACTTCCAATGTTTAGGATCATAGGTTCATGCATCACATCATGCTTTGCTTTTGGTTTATAGCATTTTCTTTTACTTGTTTTGGTTTGTACATGTTTTTGTTGATCCTCTTTATTTGTTCTGTTTTTTAGTGTGTTCAAAAATTCAAAAACCCATAAAAATTGAAAAATCTTCAAAAAGTTTAATCACTTGTGCTGTGTGTATCACATGTAAGTTTGCCCTAGTACCTTCGTACGAATGGCATAGTACATTTACGAGCTTAACTTGTTCTGTATGCACATATATCTGTGTGGGAGAAATCTTGAAAACCATGTGTGATTGTTGTAAATAAATCTTCAAGCGTGTCATGAATGATCGGTCAATAGTCTTGATGGTCTTGATACTTGCATAGACTTGTGTCTATATCTCTTCCTACCTTTATTTTTTATCTTTTTGCTTAAAGAGCTCAACAAATGTAAATCTCCAAATGAAAAGAGATAATGAGCTGTAAAAGCCTATCGCACATACTAATATTTGACTAGGAAAAAGAGAAAGTAACTTTTGTATTGAAATACATGGTGCTAAAAAAAGCCAAAGGCTAACTCTCAATGTTGAAATATCAAAAATTTCAAGCACCAATCTCAAAAAGCAATGTATTATCCAAAAGGAATCAAATGTTATAATTTATGCAAAAGCCAAATGAAAAACTTCTAAGTTTTGTAATCATTCTCTTGTGGGAGGTCATATATGCTCATTTCTATAATAAAGATAGTCCACTTAACTTAGTACTAGTTATGTATGACTTGATTGAATTAATCATTGAAGCTTCGCTCTAGTCTAAGGACTATTCCACATTTGATACTCATCCACAACACACAAGACTTTGTTCAAATAATGCTTATCTCATTTGTGTGATTGTACATGTTCAAATGTGATGTGTGTGCTCAAGTACTTGCTAATTAAACCCAAAAAGATTTTTGAATGTTTTATATGTATTTGAAAGTGATTTTATACTTTCGTGTTTTTAGTTTTTGTTCAAAATGCATTTTTTGTGTTTTTCTTCAAAAATTGGTTTAGAAGCTGTTTCACGAGAAACTTGCCACTTAGAGCTTCCTGCAAAATGTGCTTAAGGGAAATTAAAAAGTCACATTTTCATACAAAGAGTCTTGCTACTGCCTCGCGAGTATTTCGCAACTAAACCCTTCTCGCGAAATGGTTTTCAGGCAAAAGCTGAAATTTTTCAATTTCATATAGAGGCTATCACGACTGTTTCGCAACTAAAGGCTTCTCGCGAAAGCTTCAGTGTGTCTCACGACTAATCGCGCGACTGTATAACCCGTAAAAAACGCATGTTTTCAGTTTTAAAGTAGCAGATGTAACAGTTTTTCAAAACCACTTCACTTCGCTCGCACTACCTCTCTCGAACCCCCTTCAACCCAAATCTCATTTTCTTTCAAAAACCCATTTTTTTCAAGAAAATCTATGCTCAATCACTTCAAGGTATGTGTCTGTAACACTCTTTTCATCTTTTCTACTTAGATTATGCAGATTTTAGCTTAGGGTTTTGAAAATTGGGAATTTTCGAAAAAGGGGTTGGGATTCCTATTTTTGTAAAAAAAAATTCAAAATTTTGATTAGGCTGAGTCCTATTTACTGTGTTTGTATATATGTTGGCCCCATGTGGCATTCTAAGCATGTATTGAGGCAAATTTCATCTTGCTCATGCATTTTTCATAGGTGTTGCTCACTATTGCATGTTAGGTATTTGACAGAATGTCCTAGTGACATTCTTGTGTTGAATTGGGCTTAAATGAGTTCCAAAACTTGGGATTCCTTTTGATTGAACATGCTAGACATGATTTGGTCAATGGGTGTGTGTTTTACACACTATTCTCATTTTGTGCCTCACAATGCCATGCCATGCATCCTCTAGGCACACACTAAGCATCCTCTAGGCACACCCTATGCACCTCATGCTGCACTCACATGCATCAGCTCATGCACACACATGCACAGTCACTTAAATTCATGCATTGTATTTATGGTTACATGTTTTAACTGTTATAGCATGTTGTTTTGAATTTGGTATGCTATTGTTTTACTTATGACTTGGACTAACTTGAATCTAATCAAGTTTTTTGTTCTGTTTGTGTTTGTGCACATGTTTCTTTTCTGTTCTGTGTTCCCTTGTGCAAATGTCTCCTACCAAACATTCTGCGACCAAGAAATCCACAAAACGTGCTCGCATAGATTCTAACAACTTCAAGTCTGCTGAGGCAGATATGGCACACAATGACTGCTACAAGCGAGCCACAATAATTATGGAGAGAGTTGTCCAATTGGATACCTTTGGAGACACTTTCATTCCCGATGTGTTCAAAGAGAGGACATAGACGAAGCTATTAACTCCGAGTGGAAATGTGTACTAGGAAATCATTAAGGAGTTCTTCTCAAATGCCAATGTGGACAGAGACAATATTAACTACTGGGTGAGACACAAGGAATTTGTGATTACAAGAGATTCAATCCAAGATTTCTTTGAAGTTCGTCCTCCTTCTCAGCCAATCATTGTGCAGTATGATGAACGTTTAGAATCTACGGAGGAGATGGTTTTGACTCTTGGTGGTACGCTTAAGAAGACCTCTATGAACATAATTCCGTTCAGTCTAGAGATGAGGACCTTAGCTTATGTGATGATCCATAATCTTTACCCGATCACCAACCTCACAACATTGTCCGCTCCTAAGACAATCTTCTTGTACGATCTCTTTACTCATAAGGAGATTGATATATGTGGACACATCTTACATCTATTGAAGAAGAGCATAGAGAAGCAGAACTCTAGAATAGTCATGCCATTTCCCTCACTCATAATGGGCCTCATTGCAAAGGCAAAGCTCAAACTTCCGAGTGGCCTCACTATGGTTTAAAGGGACTATCCTATTGGTGCACACACAGTGACTAGGAGCACAGCTCACATCAAAGGCTCCAAAACAAGTGTCTATACGATACCACGAGATCGTGTTGAGGATGAGGGTGGTGATACAGAGGAGGAGATTGATAGATTCACTTCTGCTCCAGAGTCTTCATCTCAGCTGTCATCTTCAGCACCAACACGAGGATCAAACAAACTTGATCACCTCCTAGCTAAAATGGACCAGATGTCTACCGTGCTTAACTCACATGTGCAACGCACCGCGGACCAGTTTGCCTATATCTAGGGCTAGATCACTGCCTTATCCTCACAGATCAATGATTTGTCTGTGCCGCAGGGATTAGATTTAGAGTCCAATCAGTTCTAGCCTCTTTGGCCATTTCGGTCAAAAAGGGGGAGAAATTTTTGAGGGGGAGCTTGCACAGTTGAGGGGGAGCATAGCTTAGACCTTAGATACATTGGTTCAGTACAGTAGTTCATTACAGGCGATTTAGCTTGATTTATGTTTTGATTTAAACTGTTTCAGCATCTATAACTCTTGGATAGTTGTTTTTACTACTTTTGTTTAAAGCTTTAGTACATTGTTCTTAATTTCAGTTTAATATTCAGTATTTATGGTTTTCTCAATGCTTTGTAGCATTTGTTTTGTACTTTTAAGATATTGCTATTATGTCTTAAGTACCTCACTCTTGTGCCATAGTAGGATCTTGGTTCCTAGATGCAAATACTTCGAGTATTTTGCATTGGTTGAGTGTTGGACATGCAATTGATCCTGGTGATTGATCTTAATTGCATTGCGCGTCCGAATGAGCATTTACTTGCTAAATGTTCATTGTAGTCATTCTCTAATGATTGTTCTTATATGATCAAGATATGCTTACATGTTTTATAGTATTTACATACTTGATCGCATTTTACTTGCTCATGTACGTACCATGTATTCAACTTGTCATAAGCTTAATGGAAGTTTTGTTTTTGTGCGAGTGTTTCAGGTTACAGGTATATACATGCAAGTGCTTCACAACTTCTAGATTAGGTGTGAGTGAGTTTTGCCATTGTTCCCAAACTCACGTTTAAGTCTAAAGTCTGTTTTAGGAGTTTTATCACGAAATAGCCAAAGGGGGAGATTGTAAAGTTGTAAATTATAACTATATGTTTTATTAGTTTGTATTTCGTGCCAAATTTGATTGTAATTTTATTCAATATTTTATACCCTGTATTTATTGTGGGATTTAATTGTAAGGGTTATGTGATAGAGAGAGAAAGAGTGTGAAGACTCAAGCAAATTGAAGACTGAAGAGTTTTCGCGGGTAGCTCAGACTAAGCATCCCGTGAAGTGATGCATGTGCCCTGCACATGACTGGAATGTGAAGAGTCAAGACAGGATGGAAATAGCTGTGTTTCGCGAGTAGCTTGCGAGTAAGGCCTTCCTACGAGACAACAAGGAAACATTCTGTTTTGCACAGACTGTACTATCTAATACATACTTTCTGTACCACACTATATATACCCACAAATGTTGAAGAGTGCTTCTGAGAGAAAACCCTAGCCACAAACCTTGAGAGTTAGAGATTGTTATACCCACATTTCTCTACACAATTGCTTGTGGATTTTCCTCAACTCCTACCTCTCCATTTCCATACCATTGAGAAGTTGATAGCTCAAACACCTATCACACCCTTTCAGAGTGTTCAGTGAGGTTTTGGTGCTGCTAGGAAGTATTGGAAGAAGTCAAGGATGGCAGATGCAACATGGAGCTTGTTGTGAGATTCGGAGAGCTAGACAAGACATGGTTCCGAGAAGCCTTGTTGGAGTAGGAGTTTTGAGGGCTTAGGTACATCGAGTAGATTAGGTTTGGAGGGCCTCTTACTAACCCATGTATCCCAACTGATTATCTAGTTGATCGATTACTGCTTGGAGGGCAGTAGAGAGGTTTTTCACCGAGTTCTTCGGTTTCCTCTTCGATAACATATCGGCGTGTTATCTTGTATTTGCATTCTTCTTCCCTACTCTTTTACTTTTCATTTTACTGCTGTGTTATAATGATTATGAGTTAGAGTAGCTTATTTGTTTATCCGCTCGCATTCACTCTATTTTGCACTTAGTATTAAGTTAGAGTAAAATCTATCGAGCCGTAATTTTGATTTAGGGGTCTAAAAAGCTCTTGTGTTTTCAACACATTTTCAAGCTTTCAGTTTTCTAATTAAATTTAATCATGTAATTGCATCAATAAAGAAACCACGTAATTAGGGTCAATTATCTTAAAAGAAAAATAGCAATATTTATATTGGCCAGTACAATCATATGACTTAAAATATCTAAAATACAATACCTACTACATTGAACTTAACTCTGCCTAACTACATGCTTCCTGTTAGTCCCAATGAGGCGCTGAAATGGAGCATCATTTTCGCCTTCACCAACTACTAAAGTAGTGTTATGCAATAATTTCGTTAGTATTGTCAGTGGTTCATTCTTATAGAACAAATAACACATATTTTCCTTGAGCAGAGAGACTGTCAAAAGTAAGTGGGCAAGAAATCTAAGAAGTAGAAAAGTGCTAGTAGAAATCACCGGCAATGGTGATGGAATTATGTGAAAATTGGCGACATGAAAAATAACGAACTGGGAGTAATAAAACTCGTCACCCTCTACCACAACCGAAGCCACTTTTGGGGAAAATTTCTTTGTTTGGACTATGAAATATTCTTTTTTGTTGTTTTTAGTAATTTTATTTCAATTAAAACTTTTAATTTTGAAAGCCCATATAAAGTTCGGTTTATTTTGAGACGTCTTCTAGAGACAATAGGATTTGATTTTGCAATTATCTCAATTTTACCAATTTTTTGATGAAATTTACTATTTTGTCCCCTAATTTCATGCCCTATGGTTTCTTTTGTTATTTAAATAGATTATAGCATCCAAGTAATTTAATTTAGTTTTGATAACTTTTTCTGTATTTTTTTTTTCTAGTGAATTTCAAGTCTTATCACTTTGTGGATTCAAAATTATCTTCCTAAAATAGACATCTTCTTCTTCTTATGGCTTCTACCCACATCAAGATGACAGTAGGTTTGATACTTAGGTGTCGTCTAGTTGATGATCTCGAACATCTCTAGCTCCCAACCTAGCACTTGAAAGTAGAGATGGTAAGGAGGGATAGGATTGGATTATAGGTGCCTCATCTCTATCTTGCCTTTTTTGGACAAAAAAAAAACTCACGCTAGGCGGTAGCAAGATAAGCCAGAGACAAGACGAGTTAGAGGTACTTTGCTATCTTTAATGAGATGGCTATATCTTTAATAAGAGAGTAAAAGTGCTAAGAGAAAGTGAACACAAGTGTTTTAGAGGAATATGTATAAAAAAATAAAAATTGAATTATTGTTATTATTATTATTATTTTTTTTTTTTTTTGGTGAAGATTATTATTATTATTATAAGTAAAATCTATCTCTTTTCTGTCACGGGAAAAACTTAGACAGAACTGAATAAGGCAAAGATGAGAATTTTTGCCGTCATTTCTTTTTAAAACAAGTTTATCGGACTAAGAAAACGCGTGGGTTTGTGGGAGTCACTTGCACAAAGGGGGAATAATAAGTGGTCTAAATGGTCACATTTCATCATGCTAACATGTGATAAGATCACATAACCTACTACCACCACAAAGAGCAAATCAACATCAAAGACAAAGTGACCTACTTTAATCATTCGTCTTATCTATCATATCAGCTTTTGCCCCTATTGTGCTTGCTTTTGTTTAAGCTTTCAAACTACCATTCTCTCCTTTTTTATTTCATATGTTCGTACTAGGTAAGACTAATGCTACTTACAGTTACACCCCAAAAAACTAAAGACAACTTTTTTTCAACTTTTATGTTTTATCTGACCATTACAAAACATTTTTTTTTTTACACACTATTATACATCATTTTTTTACTTCTCACCAAATGTAAAGTTTTTTTGTAAATTTTTTTTTTTTTTTAATTATCTGTAGACTCACTCTTTTGGGTAAAAGCTCTCTAGTTTGTCATTTTCTGAAATGGCCTATTGCAGTCTGCAGAAGTAATGGGGCATCATAAATTCCACCACTGACCACACCATCGGTCAATGAGAAAATTTAAGGCCTTCTTTTCCTTATCTGACTCCTTGGGACTTGGGGCATGAACTCTGCCTCTTCCAAGAAAGAAAGAGAGAAAGACAACCTTGCCCCAAAAAAGAATTATTATTATTATTATAGATGCAAATAAAAAAAATTTATAAACACAAAAAAAAAAATTTAATATTTGTTAACGTGGTAGAGTGTTAACGGGCACTAGTGTCCATTAAAAAATAGTTTTTTGTCAAATTATTTTGATTTACGGCTAAACATTTTAACCAATTTTATACTATGTAAAGTTAATAGAAGTAACCTTTTGGGTTCCATTTGTTATTTTATTAATATTTTTAATCTCCTCATTAATTTATACAATTTTTTATTACCTAAACTCCACAACATATCATCCTTAAAAAACATCTTAGAATACCAATTAACATTTTTCTAAAAAATAATATCAATATTAAGTTCAAATAAAAACGAGTACAAACTTACCACATGCATGTATAAATAATGTTATAAAATTTTGTGTTTACGTGGCATTGCTAATAAACAAAAATGAACCTTGTCCGTCTTATCATTTTCTATATGGGCCTAGCATATCTATAAAACTCCCAGGAAATAAATATTATAGGTCCTTTAAATACAGAACTAGACCTATGAAACTTTTTCATCAAAAAAAAAAAAAAAGACCTATGAAACTTAAAAGCCCCATTGAATGCTCTACTTATAAAACGATGGGGTACCCTTTCTCCATACAGACGTCAAGCATTTCTGCTGCCTCTAGCTTTGACCACTTGGCACACTTCACAGGCTTGCACTAATCTCCTTCACCAAATATTGAGCAATTGAAAAAAATAAATAAATAAAAGTTGTGTCTGCCCTGCGTGTGTATTAAAGTAGTGGAAATTATTGCCGGTGGTTGTGTGTAAGTGCTTGGGTGGCCTTGTGTGAGTTTGAGGGTTATCTCTAACTTCTCTTCTGTGTTTTTCTAGACTTTTGAAAGTGTGTGTGTTGGGAATTAAGGATGAGCAATTTGGGTGTTGGTGTAAGTCCTGGGAATGTCCCAGTGTCTCATAGCATAAATGTGAAGGTAGTTGATAGGAGAGTGAGGGTGGCAGAGCTGGTGTTGAGGTGTGTGATCTGTGGCCTTGGAGTTCTTGCAGCTGTTCTTGTGGGGACTGATTCCCAGGTCAGAGAAATCTTCTCAATCCGAAAGAAAGCTAGATATACAGACATGAAAGCTCTTGTGTAAGATCTCAAACCATCTCTCTCTCTCTCTCTTTGAGGTTATTTGTGATCAAATTTCGTTTTGTGTTACCATATTCTGCAGCTTTTTGGTGATAGCAAATGGGATAGCTGCTGCCTACTCGTTGATGCAAGTGTTGCGTTGTGTTATGAGCATGATTAGAGGGCATGTGCTTTTCAGCAAGCCCTTAGCTTGGGCAATCTTTTCTGGTGATCAGGTATATTGCCTTCTAGACTTTTTTATGATGATCCAAAACAAAACAAAGATCTACACTTTATGCTAATTTATTTATGGCCTTAATTCTTTTCTTTTCTTTTTTCTTTTTGCACATGGCATGCATGAAAATCCATGTGAAACAAGAAAAATATTACAAATCTGAACTTCAGATTCTGTAGGAGTATGTTACCTCGAAGATATTGAAAGTAAAGTTCATAGTTTCATTAGGATTATACATAGTAACATGGTAAAAGGTTAGTACGATTGGTTAAATACTTAAATATCATGTCTCATGATGATAGGATCCAATATTTCATCTCCTCCCCTTTTGGTCAAGTTACCCAGATTTTGGTTTTTCTTTTTGATAGAGCTAATAACCTTTTCCTTTTTTTTTAACATTAAACTCAGCTAGACATTAACAAAATTACACTTAACTATTCACCCAAAAGGTGTTATTGACCTTGTTTGGATTATTTGCAAAAATGAATATTAAAACAAAATTGAATGTATACCAGCTATACTGTGCTCCATTGTTTTTATTATGTTTAATAGACTAGAAAATGAATATCAGATGCTGAAATGAGCCTTTTTTTATTTATGAATGAAAATTTTATTATTCACACAGCAATAAACACCAGAACAATAACAAACACCAAAACAAGCCCCGACTATACAAGCTGCTACACTACTGAACAACATCAACATAACAGATACCAGCAAACATAGCACTACAACCAACTGCCACAACTGAAACAAACCAGCTAACAAAACGTCATTAGCACTACAAAGTACAAACATAAACAATTAAAACTCACAAACACAATGGAATTCTTCAAAGGCAGCAAAGGGATCTGTTAAGAATAGAGCTTCGAATGCACCAATAAATCCGACACCTGACATTAAACAACACAGCATGAACCAACTCTTCTTCAGGTCTAACACTCTCATTATAAATTACAGCATTTGGATTGCATCAATGATGGTAATAATCACAGACCAGGCTATCATACACAAAGTATGCTGAAAAGTTTCAACTCCCAACTTCTTCACAACTCAGTCAATCCCCTACTTGCCTATTGATCAAACACCTTAAAGCAGTTAGTCACACCCCTTTAGAAAAGGACAAGCAAAATAAAGATTATTTCTAGTCTCAATTCTTTCCTGTAGTAAAGATCACCTTAATAACCCCCAACCAGTAAGCCTATCTTTCTAGATAGCCAACCAAGCAACAAACGCATGTTTAGGAATGTTCTCAAGGAAACAGACTAGTTGCAACTAGCACACAATAGGCTGTTAAGTTTTGACGCAAAGAACACCAACTATTCTTACAATTAAAGCACCCAACTTGCTTTCAATATCAGCCACACTATTATATTTGGCAAGAGGCCAGTTCCAATGATTATTAGTGATACTTATCAGGAGGTTTGTTAGTGATATTGTACATGATTCTGTTGCCATAATTCAAGAGCAAAAAGGTCATCAATATGTCAATCATCATGCCACTCAATGTTGAGTATACATGAGTGAGTGAAGTCCCACATTGAATAAGAATGACAAAGAGTGGTTAGTATAACATAATTGGACCCAAACTCGTAGGCTTAAGCCTTTTGGGTTAAATGGTATCTCTATATGTTATATTAACTACTCAATTGGAGTATTCCCAAGATGCTATCTCCCCTACACTCAAATATATGCTCACCATTCCCAATTTTATGCCTCAATGAAAGCCTAACTTTATTTCTCAGTTTTAGCAATTTCCCTCCACTCCCAATTACGATGCCCTTGTGGCAGACTCTTGCAGAATCTTTTCTAATATTTTCAGGGGTAAAAAACAAAGGGATCTTCCTCTTCTCCCAAAAGCATTCATTTGGTATAGGAATCATCAGCAAAGATCTTAATCTGATTGTTTTCTTTTCCTTCTTACTTCTTAAGCCAACCCGAAGGTTAATGTACAAAGCAACAGATTCATCAACTTGAAAGGTCTAGGCCCTTGAGAACTTTGTCACAATTAGTTGCATACATGCATGGGTGTCCAGCTCTTTGATTACCTGACTATTATCTTGAGTGTGTGTTTCTTGTGGGTAGCCTCAAGACGGTGACCCGGAATTTTTAGCCCAAAACCCTTATGAATCTCATGAGACATAAGAGACCACTAAACCAACCCACTGGAGTTGCATGAGTGTCACACAATTACAAATAGCAATATGCACACTGCGCAACAGTATCCTCTCCCTTTCGAATCCTATACATTTTGTTTATTTTTATAGTTGAAATTTTATTTCATATAGACTACCATATTATCTAAAATTTTAAATGACGTAGTTGTGCATTTTTAGATTTGTAATACACACACATATATATGAACCAAAGGTCATTTTCTGCATTCTCAGTAGGGCCATTTCTCTGCACGTCTGATGTCTCATTTTTGTCACTATAAACAACCGACACAACATTTAGCCCCAAAAAAAACCACCACCACCACCGGCACAACAAGGTCATATGCATGTGTTCATTTGGCCATTTGATCACATGCTGTTGCTTCATGTCTACCAATAAATTTTTGGTCCCCTTCACGTGACCATCCCATGATGTCCAAATCGGTAGTCTGTAGTCAGTGATGAACAATCCTGGGCCACATATGCTGATATATATCATTGTTAAGCAATCCAAACTAATAAGCAGATGCCTCTTGTATTTTTGTTTCTATTTCTTATGATTATGAAACATTTCACGTGTGAATTAAATGCAGCCTTGCACAATTATTTATGACCTCAATTAATGTACTTCCTAAATAAAATTTGTGAGACCGACTGATAAGACTTGACTAGGTGGTAAGATCGAAGCTGCAGACCTTCTTTCTCTTGTCTAATTTTGTTTTTTCTTTCCTTCTCCCTTTCCTCTCTATGGGCCTCCCCCTCCACATCACATTTTCCACAATGGTTATTTCACATTCACTTTTACGTTTTAAAATGTAAACATTTTTAAAACATGGACAATTTTGTATCAATTGTGGATATGTGTGTGAAGTAGTAAATGTAAACTAGTGTGACAAAAATGTGGATTTGGACACGTCATTCACAAGCTAATTAGAGTTGCTATGGAGGAAAGGGTAAAATATGTGATTGCATGTGCTAGCTATAACTAATGAGGAAGGGGTGCTTGTTAGATTAATTTGGAGGTGATCATAAATGATAATCTTCAATTTTGGCAATTGATAATTTGCATAGTATTGTCTCGTGAAGATTTATATATAATATCCCATGGCTGTCATACCATGTCTAAAGTCCATAAAGTCCACTGGTCATTCGGTACTCCGTGATAAATGCCTCTAATTAGTGCTATCAATTTGATGCGACATGTAGCTACTGTTCATTTGTCGTGGTCCGTCTATATTATTAATTAACTTGTTCCATTAAAAAGAAAAATTAATTAACTTGTTTATGCAGGTAATGGCGTATGTGACCGTGGCCGCGGTGGCTGCTACTGCACAGTCAGCAGTGATTTCGAAGTTGGGGCAGCCAGAACTGCAATGGATGAAGATATGCGATATGTATGGGAAGTATTGCAACCAAATTGGTGAGGGAATAGCGAGTGCACTCTTAGTCAGCCTTAGCATGGTTGCCGTTTCTTGTATGTCTGCTTTTAGCCTTTTCCGCTTGTACGGTGGGAACAAGGGCAAGGGCAGCCCAAGGTGGTGGTAGGCTAACTCTCGGTTGTAACTAATAGACTTATTTTAGTTATATGTATCTATAGTCCAATACCCTCTTAGCTCTTGCCCACATGGTTATGTAATTTGGATGCCTTCTATGTATGATGATGACGAAAATTGGGCTTGTGACACTCTGCATATATGACAATAAATTGGGGCTTGGTTTCTACATATACAGCTGTGTTAAGTCTGTTTTAGTATGCTGCAAAAATTAAAAAAGAAATAAATTTTATAGATGGCATCTGTACCTACGAGATTCGTGTTATGATAATTGTTTTTTATCATCATACTAAAATACTAATATATTAATTAAGTTAACTAAAATTTACACAAAAATAAATATTATACTAAAGTGGAAAATGACCAATTAGCTGAATTTAACATTAGCATTCATGGGAAATAACCAGCCAAGGAAAAGAAAAAAAAGTCTTATCTACTCATTATTCTCCTTAAAATAAACAAGAAAAGAAAAGAAAAAAAAAAAGACTTATCTACTCATTATTCACCTTAAAATCAACGAGAAAAGAAGAAAAAAAAAGGAAAAAAAATACACGCACAAAATAGACTTTATTTTCAGGTTGTTGCAAACAATTCACTACCAATGTCCATAATTAAATTTGAGCTAACACTTATAAAGTCTTATTCCCCTTCAAATTGAATATTGCTTAAAAATTCAAAAAATAAAATGGCCATCTAACCTAATTTTAGCTGGTGGTCCCTCCAAAAATAAATAATAAATAAAAAATTCATTTTACATAACATATTCAAAAGCAAGGTATTAGTTGTGTCAATTTGTTTATTAAATTACTTGACTTTTTTTTTTTTTTAATTATACTCCTCTTCCTTGAGATTTGGAGAGATAACATTTTATTCCAAATTTGGAGAGAAAAAATCTTTTTCCTCCTTTGATATCCGATTGACCAAATTTTGTTAAATTAATATTTAAAATATTGTACACTAACTTGCCCTTTACTTAAGGGCCCTCCATTTTAGTATTAAAATCCGATGTTTTAAAATTTTAATTAAAGTGTATTTTAAAATTTTGACTATGACTTTTGCTCTTCTTTTTTTCCCAACAGGTTATGGAGAGGTTTGTCTTTGCAAGTGTTTTGATACTTGATAAATATTGCATTTTTATTCTAAATTTATTGATTATGTATTTACTAACCATGGTTTAAACTTTTGTAAAGAGATTCTTATAAAAATTTAAAATGTTTTGTTACTAATATAAATAGAAGGGGTGAGTGTTAATTTCTTCAAACCTGAAGAGGGGGAGTGTTTTTTCTCTTTAAGTTTAGGGTAGAGTGTCATTCTCCCAAACCTCAAGAGAGGAGAGTATAATTATCCTTTTTTATGTTCAAATTACTATATTAATTATTATTTTTAATAAAAGCAAAATTATAAGATGAATTTTTAATAGGAGCTTTGATTTCATACGCTAAAAGAGAAATTACATGAAAAATTATTTTATAATAAACAATAGATTATTGTAAAGATTGATGGTGTGCAAATAACACCTTTATGATTCAAATTAATAACAATAAATACAATAAAATAAACAACAAGTACATATAAAGAATACCAAAATTTATGTGATTCATAAAACTATCTACATCGAGTGATGAAACGACCTAGAAAGTTTACTATAGAGATAGTTAGATACAACAATGTAATAAAACTCTCAAGAAACTCAAATCGCAAATACACCCCTATGCTTTCTCTCACAAAAGACATAAGACAAGTCAACCTCAAATTATGTTCTGTAGATGTGACTGCATCTCATTCATAGGTTTTGTTTTTATACAACTACACCTCTCTTGTGTTTCTTACAAAACCAAATTTGAAAATATAATTATATATACTTAGAGCATTACTCTTCTAAAAATTTTAGCATTTGACACATCAATAAGTTACTTTATTTATTATAACACATTATTTCACAACTCTCTTTACATCACATCTCATATTTTTCATTTCTATTCATTTTTTATTCATTTCACACACACACACACACACACACACTCTCTCTCTCTCTCTCTCTCTCTCTCTCTCTCTCCACAATAGCAACAACCATACCCCCACAACCCTCCACCACCATAAACCCACAACCCACCACTACCATTGTAAAACCCAAGATTGCAACCCAACACCACTAGAAATCCACCACCACCAAAATCTCAAACCCACCATCACCCAACCACCATCACTAGTCTTCACAAAACCCAAATGAAATTAAAAAATTAAAAATTAAAAATTAAAAAAAAAAAAAAAAAAAAAAAAACTCCATTACAAAACATAAAGAAAAAAAATCCAAACAACCCAAATAAAAAAACCCTATCATCGATATGAGCAATTCACGAAGGAGTAAGATGGCTATGGGCCTACCATGGAGAAAACCACAAATCTAAAGAAACCAACAAAAACCCACATCCAAAACCACCCAATCACCGCAACTTACATCCAAAACCCATATTTGTAAAGGGGAGAGAAGAAGAAAAAAAAAAAAAAAAAAAAAACCAACAATCCAGCAAATCCAATGCCACAACTAAGCTCACTAAACCATCACACCCCACAACACCACCAAAACCAGTGCTGCCATGAGACACTGCCGAAAAACCTAGATTGTAAAGAAAAAACAAAGAAACCAAAAAAACAAATTTGTGAGAAGAGGAAGCTTTCAACTCATGAGATTGGTGAGTAGCAAAGCAACACAATCGTCGAGATCAGTGGAGATTACAAAACCACAAGCATTGCTTCGAGAGGCAAGAGAGAGAAGACAGGGGAGAGAGAGACAGCGAGAGATGAATAAAAAAAATAAGTAAAAATTTTAGAATATCTATCCATACCGTCTCATATTTAGAACATCACTGTAGCTCAATGCTAATTTTTTTTTTTTAATTTGGCACATCTGATGTAGGTGGGTTTTTTGTAGTTAGTGTGCTATATGCTAAAAATTTAGCATTTAGCCCAACTAATATTAATGCTCATATAGACGAACCTTTGAGGCTCTGAGTTGGTTATAGCATTCACAGCAATGATGCTAAATAGCTATATTACTATTTTTAGCACCACCAATCACAAAAGTGGAGCTGCAGCAATGGAACTATAGCCAAAAAATTTAGCTTCTCAGCTACAGTGCACAGCTAAAGATAACTATGCACTGTAGCTCAAAGGTAAAAAATATATATTATATTATTTTATGTTCATACTGATCGTTAGAATATATATATATATATATATATTTTTTTTTTTTTTTTTCTTTCTCCTCCTTCCCCATTTCTACCCGTTGCTCCTCTCTCCTTTCAGTCGATCCTCACACTCTTCATTTCTTCCCATTACAAGCTTCAATTCCTCCACTTGCCGCCGACCCAAGCCCTTACCCAACGCCGACCCAAGCCCCTACCCAGCATTGACAACGCCAATTGATCTCTTTGTTCTCCACCCCTATCTATCTGCTATCTCATTTTTTCTTTACTTTGTCTCTCAATCTTTCTCCGTCTCAAACACCAAAACCCATGATCGCTGGTGCTGGGTTTTGATTTTGTCGCCGTGATTGACAAAACGACATTGTCGCCGTGACTGGGTTTTATGTTGATGGGTTCTATTTTTATTTTGATGAATGAGTTTTGATTTTGTTGATGGTTGATGAATGGGGTTTGTTGATGGTTGATGAATAGTGGCTGGGTTTCTCTGTTTTCTCTGGTTTCATGGCTGATGGTTTCGTGGATTTCTCCATCTCTATGTTAATGGTTGATGGTTGATTTGTGTGGTGGTTTTTGGCTAATTTGGATTTTTGGCAGTGGTTATGGGTGGTTGTTCTTGGCTTGCTAGTTGTTGTTGGGTGGTTGTTCTTGGTTAGCAGTGGTTGTGGATTGTGCCTTTGATAGGTTTGTGGTGTTTTTTTTTTTTTTTTTTTTTTTTTTTTTTTTTTTTTGGTAATGGGATGTATTATTTTATTGTAGTAGATATATTATTTTATTGTGATGTTTATATTATTTTATTGTGTTGAAAGCTAAAATAGATCTACTGCTACAAGATGTTTTATAAAATGAGTAGGTAAAATAGATAAAATAGTTTTTTGTGGTACCAAATAGCTAAAAATATAGCTCCACTGCTGTGGATGCTCCTATGGGTATTTCCAATTGGACTTGTGACCCATAAGACAAAACAAAAGCATGGGAATTAAAGCCACATGTGGCCCACAACAATTCAAATTCTATATAAATAGTCAATTGAGTTGAAATGTATTAAGAAACAACTATTTTGTGTTATTTATTGTATTTATATATATTTTTTAAAATATAAATTATTTATATCTTATTAATACTAAATACATCATAGTTTAAATTTTTATTTATTAATTTAGTTTGAATCTTAGTATATAAACTATATATCTTGTTCTTAAAGACATGATTTTTTTTTTTTTTTAAATCATGGTTCCACAACTCCTAAAGAGGATGAAAGCTTTGCTTTCAAAAAAAAAAAAAAAAGGATGAAAGATTTAGTGGGAATTAAATTCTTTCTTTGTTTTGCTTCTTTTTTTTTTTCCTTGGTTGAACCAAAATTCACTATATCTTCTCTGATTTTTTTTTTTTTTTAATGAATGTACGAAATTAGTCATATTAGCTAATAGAGAATTACTTGAAATTATTTAGTCTTACCAGAGGAGTCTTTCCTCTTATCACAAGGGATATGGACCCTATCATAACATGAGTCTCACACAAGAGTCCGCACCTTTTTTTTTTTTTTTTTTTTTTGAGAGACAAACACACACACACATAAGAAAGAGGGAAAAGTTATACCACAAACTCCATTTAAAAATCATGGTAAGAGTCCACGCTCTTTGTAAGAGGTGGCAAGAGTCCGACTCCTCCACAAGAATGAATAAATTTTGGAAAATTAAAAACACAAGATCATTTTCTTTGAAGCCATATTTTGGTGAAGTGATAAAATCCAAAGGATCAGGAAAAGGAAACCACTATATTACATAGGTTGTTCTTGCGTTCTAGAATTTGATTCAAAAACCTCCCTTGTAAGTAAATTTCGTTTTTGCAATCATCGTTGATACACTGTTCTTTTTTGTCACCATATGGAATCTGGGGACTTTATTTATATATATATATATATATATATATTTTTTTTTTTTTGAACCAGACTTTCTTTATATTTTGGTATCTTATGCACTTGGTAGTTGGTATCTCGCTTTGTACTTTTCTAGTACATGAACCTATAGTATTTTGTTATCTTATGCACCAAAATCTCAACCAAAAAAAAAAAAGAGAGTGAAGAAGAAAAGAAGAAGGCAATCGGGTGAAACCTATAACCTCGTCTTCAAACTCTACCTTATAAAGAATATTCCCATACATAAAATATTTAAAATTAACGATTAATTGTACTTAGTCATCACCTTTTCATCATTATATTTGCAGTATGTATTCTAAATTTTAAAATTATCAATCAACACCCCAAATCAAGAATAATTTGTGATATTCGCGCTCACCATCCAAATTAGTAATCCACTTTGCAAATGATATACGTAATAGCTTTATATATATATATATATATATATATATGAACAATGATATAATAGGTTTATGGTGCACATGGTAAATAGTCTCATAATTTAGGATGCACGTGTTTTTTTTAAATGAAAGTATCCAGATCTCTTGTATTTAACTATCCTCTCGAGCATATATAGTCTCCTAACTCCATGCACATCAAGTTATTACAGGAAAAAATCCCTTGAAGTGACTCCAAGATATTAACAAGAGAACTTAGAATCTCATATATATCATGAGATTTTAGGAACTACCAACTCCTTAAAGATTGGAGGTATATTTCTAATGCTCTCATATATATTAAACATTGAGGCCTTGGCCATTGCAAATTAGCATTCTGTTGATTCCAAAATTTTAAATTCTAAATTGCGTATTGCAAATACCCCTATACTTTATGGAGGATGATTGTGCTTGACCTTTAAATTAATGCTAATGTCCCAAAGTCTCATTTTCACTCAAATTTTGGAGAGTTGGGACCCAAGAACTCACCCAATAGATTAGCAAGTAGCAACAATCAACCAAATTTTGTAATTACTATCGTGATTATCCAAACTTGGAAAGTGACTAACTATTCATCCCCACCTTCGATTTTTTAATTTTATTTTTAATTCCTTCCTCCATCAATCACGTATGCAACCACCCCCGATTTTTATTTATTTCATTTTTAAAAAAGTTGACTAGCTAACATAGAAAAATGAATTCTTAATTAAAAATTGGGGGAAATTTTGGCTCATTGAACCTCCAATTTTTTTTTTTTTTAAAAAACCCCTTCAAACTCGGTACCATTTTCCATCCAAAAACAACATTGAATTCTACATAATAAGACTTAAGAGCATTTGCATCCATCCATCTAAAATTTTTCATTTATTTTAGCATAACAGCCTTTTTTTTTTTTTTTTTTTTTTACACCAGCACTTTGTAAAAACTTCTACATCAAATTATCTATTTTACAGTATATTTTAATAAAATACTACTTTTTATTGATTTTTTTTTAATTCTTCCAAATACCCCTCTCTTCTCCTCAACAAACAGGAGAAATTATAGTCCTCTGGTGGATCACGTCACTTGTCCATCATTCCACTAAAAAAATTTCACTTGTTTAAAATTACTGAGTCAGTAATTAATTTCTGTTTAAAAAAATTTTCTAACTTACAATTTTAAACAGATGGAAATTTTTTAGTGGAATGGTAGACCACATCACTTATCTACCATGTGGATCTTATAATTTCTCCAACAAACAACCCCTCTAAACAAAATTTCCAACTAGCTTGAAGCCAAACAAGAAGAAAAAATCTAGTCAAAGCAACACCCAAAATATATATATATATATATATATATACATATATTCCAACAATCTTGAAGACAAACTTATGCTAGTAGCCAGATTTTATCATCAATCCAAAACAAACCCATAAATTTCTCAAATATCAAATGCCCAAATTAATCTAACCTAAAACAAATACCAATAAAAATAAAAGAGCACAAAATCATAGCATTTTCCAACCTCTTTGGCAATTGGTTTCTTCAATTTCTGCTCTTTTTCTCTCACTAAAATGAGTCTAAGGGTCTATTTAGATACTGCTTATTGCTGAATCTGAAAACTGAAAATACTGTAACAAAATAATTTTTAAAGGAGTGAATAATGTTGTGGGACTCAATTTTAAAGTTAGATTTACGTTTTTCCGTACTTGCGGGTTTTGTGAACAGTGCATGGGACCTAGCCAAAAAACGCAAACACATTGCTATCCAAACCTAGCCTAAGAGTCTTAATTTAATTACCCAACTTGCTTCCTTGCGATGATAGCGGCTTGATGTTTGTGTCGGCTTTGGAGTGAAGTGGAGCTTTGCTGGGGCTTTAGTAGCAATGTCTGTGTTTGTTGGATGGTGTGGCTGAGATGTGAGTTTGGTCTTGATTATGACTTTATGTAGGTGAAGTATTTGATGTTGAGTCTCTATAGGGGATCTTGTGTTTGGAGAGCAAATTTGATGTGTGTGTGTGTGAGAGAGAGAGAGAGTAGATCCAGTGAACAATAATCATGTATATTTACATGGGTACTGTAATCATTTTGTGTAAAATTAATCTCTTTTTCTATTTCCTATGGTTTGATGTGGATGCTCTAACTATTTTGATATAAACATGTAGTAATTAGACTGCATGTTAAAAAGGGTAACATAGGTTAGAACTCAAGTAATTTGAGTGGCATTGATAGTGATAGGTCCCTTTAACTTATACACAAATTTCTGTTTTGGGATATAAATGGAAATGTAATTAGAAGAAAACTTATAAACGTTTGATTGAAAATAATTATAGCTTAGAAACAAACAGACAACATGAATAAAAAATTTAGAGAAAAAATTACAATTTTTCCCCCATAACTGTGGAGTTGGTATGTTGTAGTATTAGGGCTAATAAAAGTGGGGTCACTTGTGAATTTATGTGATTGTGACATTACTCTATTCACACAAGTAAAAAAGATTGCCAGAATTTTGGATTAATTACAAATTACCATTGAAGCTATGAGGACTTGCACTGTGCACCCATTTTTGTTTTTGTTTGTTTGTTTGTTTTTTTTTTTTTTTTTTTTTTTTTTTTAAATAACAATATTATTAAGAAAAGAGCAGCTAAGATACTAAAGACCTAGATTGCTCCAAACCTTTTTTTTTTATATGTAGATAGATTACTCCAAAGCTATTACATCACAAAATATAGAAGTAGAGCCAAGAACAAAACAACCTAAATATCCGTTGTTAAAAGACAAGACTAAACATAATCAAATTGTTTAGCCTCTCTAGAAGCCCACTTGAACGGAACAAACTAGCAGTGACCTACTAACTTGGTGGTGTCTAAATATAAAACATGAATCTTCTAAGGAGTAGCAATAGATGACCTAGTAATGGCATTTATATAGATATTTGCATCACTTTCAACAATAGCTGGACTAATATGCAACTTTCTATCCAAATCATACGTAATATATTAAAGTGGAAAAACTCAATCTAGAATTTAAATTAGATTCTAATTAAACTCCAATTTTGTGCCAAATGTTCTTCTAATTACTCAATTTTTTTGAATTAAAAGATCGAAAATTACCCTATTATTTATGTCAAGTGTTTTAAGATTTTAAATACACTTATACTCTATGTCAAAGTGTCCTTCCAATTACACACTAATTGTGTGTCAATTATATTTACACGTGAATTCATATATGTAAATTTTAAAAATAAAAAGATCATTTTGATACAAAGCAATGCACCATGTCATAGTGGAAATAAGGCAAGTTAAGGTATTTTATCATTCTTAATGAGACATCTTCAACATTAATGAGATAAAGATGAGTGAGTTCCAGTTAGCTTAACTAGTAAAATCTTTTATGGTTTAAGAGATTTTTGGTGTCTTAGTACTGGTCTTCAACTAAGTCTATCAGTAACATTACTTTTTCACTACCAATTGATGAGTCGATGAATCAGTGGGCTAAAATCTCTGGGCGTTAATAATCAATGAGTGAAAATCCTGAAAATAACAAACAAGAAATCAGAGGAGACCGGTGGAGTATTTTCTTTCCTACTTCAATCCACTGTCTTTATCATCGGAAGAGTTTTGGCCGGCCTCCACCGATCTCCTCTGATTTCTTGTTTGTTATTTTCAGGATTTTAGCTCATTGATTATTAACGCCCGGAGATTTTAACCCACTGATTCATTGACTCATCACCAATAATTTATAAAATAATTAACAACTCTATCATTTTCCATAAGTAAAACCTAAACCCCCTCATCATCTTGTCTAGGTTCATCATCTTATCTAAGTTGAAAAAAAAAAAAAAAAAAAAAAAAAGAACCCGGGTAAAACAATAGTCTTTTCGGGCCTGGCGGGTTGGACAATTTTTGCATCCCCTGGTTCTTACCCGTTACACAATCGTATCACCAAAGCAACGTGAGTGGTAGTGGACCGTGGCGAACACGTGCCTTACTGAGTGACAAATTCCATACTCTACGCGGCGGACCACAAGACCAAACAAGCAAACCTTATTTGACTTTGTTTTTTCAACAAAAATATGACACCTCATTGGTTCGGCAAAAAATATCTCAGCTTAATATCTCAGCTTCTTCACAGGTTATAGTTTCACATACAATAATCACTTTCCCTTTCACCGCCTCTGAAGTCTGAACCAACTCTTCTTTCCTTTCCCTCTTTTCAGTTTTCGCCTTTCTCTCTCTCTCTCTGTAACGAAATTCCGTAGCTTTCGGAACCCTAAAAGACAAAGAAGAAGAAGAAGAATAAGGTGGATTGAAGTCGCGGATTGAGTTCGCGAATTTAGAGAAGAAGAAGAAGGAGAAGGAGATGTCGGAGAAATTCTCGGCGACGCTGCGGATTGGAGATCTGAGCGATTTCATTGCGCCGTCGCAGGCTTGCATAGTCTCTCTCAAGGGCCTCAAATCTAATCCAACCAAGCCCGATAAACCTGAGGTTTTTTTTTTTTTTTTTTTAATTGATTCAGAATTAGGGTTTTGATAAGCAAAAGTATTCGTATTGAAGGGTTTTGATTTGAATTCATAATTATTTTTTTTTATTAATTCATTGGTCTGATTGTATTTTTGAAATTGTTGGTGTAAGGTTTCGATTTCTAACAAGCAATTGCAAAGTGAACCGGTTAAAATTTCACTCAAGGACTGCTTAGCATGCAGGTATTTTCACTTTTATCATATACCATTTTCTTTCTGTTTAATTGTTCTTCTTTGTTCTGAAATTTTTATTGAAGTTCTTATTAAGCTTAGTATGAAAAACACTAACTAATATAAGTTGTTTGCTGTAACATTTATTGGGTCCATTTGATTAGATGTTTTGAGAGCTTAAAGGTGCGTTTTTAAAAGCCCTCGGTAGTAGTGTTTAAGTATTGTTGTGCAGTTTTCAGTATTGTGGAAATAGTCTTATAGAAATACATATCAGACGTGTTATTATTGCTTAAATTATTGTTTAAATACTGAAAACTGTTGTTTAAAAGCAGGTACCAAACAGCTCCCAAAACTCCTCAACTGCAACTCCTCATAGTTTTTATTTTTATTTTTTGTTTTTTATTTTTTTAACGCTCATTTTAAACCTAAACCACCCTTATACAAACACACCCATTATAAATAAGTGAACTGCTTGTAGCTTTATTGATAGAGGTGTATTATATTCAGAGAAATGCTATGCCCACAACACTTTCACAATAAATGGTATAAAAGTAATTTTAATGGTGGGTTCAAATTAGAACGAATAAGTGAATAACAACTTACCACTTCGGATTTGGTGTGAAAATTTTTTAGACGTAACACTTCTGCTGTATTCAAATATGTATGATGTTAATTAGAGATTTAGACATAGACCCTGATGGCATATGGCTTGTAATAATTCAGTTGCTTACACTTTGTTTTTTGGGTTATGTTTTTAATTGAATTAATTCAATCATAGTTTCTTAGGCTAGTGAACTTTTGTGGTTTCACTTGTTTTTGGGTACTCGTGACTCATGCCCAAGTGGGTTTCATGGACTGTTGCGTTTTGGGAATTTGATGGCCTTGCTGTTTCTTGGCTGTTCTTCTTTGCAAATGCTAAAAAGGGGTTTTAAAACTCTGTTCTTTAAAAAAAGTGTGGTTTTAGAACTGCTGAAGCAAACCGTATCGATTGAAACTTTCTGTTGCAATTACGCTTGTATTCTGTAAAGTAAAGGCAGGTGTACTATTTAACGGCACGTGTGTTGTATATGACTATTGCCATGATTGGGTTTGTTGTAAGAATTAATAAAGTGGATTAATTTTCCTTGGCCTTTTTTTATAAGTAATGATATTTTATTGAGAAAGTAGATTACTTCATGTTCACAATGGTGTACTTAAAGTAATCTAAAAGAGTTACAAGGAATTATGCACTAGAGAGGAACAATTGGAGTTTCGAGGACACAGAGAGAGCTATGCCTGATATCAAATTATTTTTCTTTCAAACTTTGTTGGAATGGATATCAACTTTGCATTGTCAGCCTTTATGTTCTGTTTCTTTGATTTGATAGATTGATTGTTTAGTCCCTAGCTGTAAATTCCCTATATGCTTGGATGAATCTTTTTTTAATATCAATAAAATTTCATTACTTATAATTAGGGGGAAAAAAAAAAAAAAAAAAAAGGGGTTAGAGATTCCTTAAAATTTTATTGATCTTTCAGTATCTTCTAAAGTACGGCTGTATTTTTTCCATCCACAATATATACATCAAATAAAGCGGATCAAGGTTCCAAATATTCAATGATTGCTTCCCAAACCAATTTGTGCACCTAAACAATAGATCAGCTACCCTCTTTGCTATCACCCATTGAATCCCAAAAAGCTCTAAAAACCACACCCCGCAAAACATGCAACGCCACAATGGATCAACATGTGGCCAGCCATCTTATAAATGCTCAGAAATAAATGCAAATAGATTAGTTGAAATTGTAGACTTTATGAGTATGTGTAGGTTCTACTATAGTGCCATTCCTTCAAGCTGTTAGGAGGCTACTTGCCAAAATTGTTGTTAGAGTAATTGTTTAAGAGGCATTTGCTTAGAGATTCAGGATAAAATGTTTTAGATGCCAATATTTGGTCCTTGTATTGGTGACCTTCAAGTGGAACATATTGTCTCTCCGGTTGCTTTGAAAAAATTTTCTTGATTTTCTTCCCATATAAAGCTCTTAAAATTTATTATTTCAATTGACCATGCAGTGGATGCGTAACATCAGCTGAGACAGTTATGCTGGAGAAGCAAAGTTTGGATGAGTTTCTTGCTAATGTTAATAATGGGAAGACTGTCATTGTTTCACTCTCACCCCAGTCTAGAGCTTCCCTTGCAGTTCATTTTGGCATCTCTCCACTGCAGGTGAAACTGACACTGTTTTTTCTGATTTACTGCTTTCATTTACTTATATTCTTGATTATTCTGTCCTATGGTTGAAGATCAGTTTAATTTATAACTGCCATTTTTCTTTGTTGTGTTGAAGATTAGATTAACTATGGTCTGTGCCTCAAGTTTTCATTAGTTTGCAGTTATAGGAAAAGCCTTTAATCACTGATAGTACTTTTCGATAATTGGTATGGTTTACACACATTCACTTCTAACAGTGAGTTCTTATCCAATTTCAGGTTTTCAAGAAACTTACAACATTTTTCAAATCCTTGGGAGTAAAGGCAGTCTTCGATACAAGTTGCAGTAGAGACTTGACCCTTGTTGAAACTTGTAACGAGTTCATCAGTAGGTACAAACAAAGCCAATCAACTGATGATGAAAGATGTAATTTGTCACTGCCCATGATTTCATCAGCATGTCCAGGTATACATGTCAGCCTACAATGATTCTGTGATGCTATTGGACCATTCCTTCCAGCCCCCCGCCCCAACCCCTCCTCTCCTAAAAGAGAACCTGCAACCCAAAAGAGAAACTCCTGTCAAGAATTTGTTGTACAGTTTGATATGTGGTTGTGTTGATTTTGGAGTCAGCATGGAGTCTATGGTTTTGAATTTCCTATTGATCAGAGATAGTGCTGTAGAGCATGTCTGAGTGTTGTAACATTGTATTTTGTTAAAATTTTCCTTTACTTGCAGGGTGGATATGTTATGCTGAAAAACAACTTGGGTCCTATATTCTGCCTTATATATCTTCAGTGAAGAGCCCCCAGCAGACAATTGGATCGATCGTTAAGCATCATGTATGTCAAGAAATGGGTCTTAGGTAACCTATCCAGCCTAATATCAAATCATCTCATTTTTATATCTGTGATGTTAAGCATATCTTCTCTTGGAGTCATAGGTTTATAAGAAAATTCTTATAACCTAAGTTGTATTATTCTCTGAGGCTATTATAACTAGGATTAATTTATGCTGGTCAAAATTTCAGCATTTAGAATTTGGGCTTATTAAATTTGTAGTTGGATAGTTCTTGATTATGATTTATGGTTTTACAATGAACTTATTAGGCCAGACGAGGTGTACCACGTAACTGTAATGCCCTGTTATGATAAAAAGCTAGAGGCTGCCAGGGAGGACTTCATGTTCCAAGCTGAACTCCAAAGTGAAACTCACGAAAATGGTCTTAGCATTCCAGAGGTAGACTCTGTGTTAACCACAGGGGAAGTTTTAGAATTGATGCAGGTGAGATTTAATGTGCACCTCCATTATTAAAGTGCATTCTCTAACAACAGCTATCTATATATATTAATTTTTTGTGGCCAATTTTTGTAGTTAAAATCAGTGGAGTTTATATCCATGGAAGAGTCCCCACCAGATAGAATGTAAGAATCATACTGTCCTTTTAAGTTTGCCCTTGTGTCATAGAGTCATTTACATATAGTTTCTTGTGATCTTCCTGCAGGCTGACAAATGTTAATGAAGAAGGGCATCTTTTTGGGGTCCATGGAAGTTCTGGAGGTTATGCTGAAACAATTTTTCGATATGCTGCTAGATCACTCTTTGGAAGAGAAATTGAAGGTCCTCTTGACTTCAGAACGATTAGAAATTCAGATTTCCAAGAAGTGTCTCTTGAAGTAAGTTCAGGCCTATCGAATTTTCTTCATATAGCTTGTAGTCATATGGAGAATGTTCTTGTAAGAAGCTTTGCTTAACAGAAACCATACATTTTTTATGGGATATTGGCATGAGAATTTGATGTTCCCTCTAGTTAGACCTTTCCACTGAAATGAGCCTCATTGGACTTTGATTTCTGAACAGTCCTGACGTTCCTCTCTTCAGAATGTCATGTGTTTTTCTTAGGGACCAATCTGATAATTAGCTCCATTTTGTTTTTATAATTCTCATGCTTGACTATTTATAAAAAGGAAAAAAACTTAGGTACAGTATCTTAGGTGTTGTTTCTTAGGTTCCCATCTTAAGATTTAGCCATGTGGTTACTTAATTAAAAAATACACTTCCGTCCCATGAGAAAAAATCCACATGGTAGAATCTTAAAAAATGAACCTAAGGAAGAGCACCTAAGTACTATACTAAAGTCTTGTCCTTATAAAAATTGAGGGTAAGGTTACCTACTGTGACCTCTCCCAGACCTCACAAAAGTGAGAGCTTTGAGCCCTGGGTATGACTTTTTTTATGCTTGACCCTTTCTAATTGTTTCACATCTTTGTGTGCCCTTTTGGATTTCTCACACTACAAAGATTTGAATTTTTTTCATATGACATATTATTAAGTATCTGCATTTTGCTGCTCATTGTTATGTGATATAAGATATCATGCCATCTTTTAATGTAGGTGGAGGGGAAAACTGTTCTGAAATTTGCACTGTGTTATGGTTTCCGGAACCTTCAAAATGTTGTCAGGAAAATTAAAATTGGAAAATGTGATTACCATTTCCTGGAGATCATGGCATGTCCTGCAGGTATTTTTCATTTTTCCTTATTTTATTTCGTTTAAAAAAATTTGTTACTTGTGAATGGATCATGTGCGTAAAATATTTGGCCTGAATTTTTTTTAAAGAAATTTGAAATTTGGATATGATCATACAGGTTGCTTGAACGGTGGAGGTCAAATCAAGCCAAAGCCTGGGCAGTCTGCAAAGGAGTTGATTCAATTATTAGAAGCTGTTTATATGGAAAATGTGAGTGTGTATTTGGAATTCTGGAAGTTTTTCAGATGACTTTCTGTGCTGTTAGATTCTACTTCTTGCAAAATTGGACTTTCATGTTGAAGCATGTCTTGGTTTGTTATACGATGAATTAATCTACTATTGGTGGGTCTAGTCCTTACGCATCCAGTAATCATACATTATCAAATCATCAACTTTGCTTACCCATGATAACTTGGGTTTCAATGTTATTTAATTGTCTCCTTGGAATGAACCTTATTGATGCTTGATCTGCACAATTGAAATTTTGACTCTAATCCAAGGATATATCTTAAATTACGGATATCCTTCATAATGGATTAACTGCCCCTCAAAAATCTCCAACTTAAATCCATTTTAACTACATAGACAAATGAGCAATCAATGATGCTTCAAATGGTATGGTGATTAAAATGAACTTATTGAAAATGCTACATAGAGCTTTAGGGGATGATTTCATTTGGCTAGCATGTATAATTCACACACACATTCATTTATTTATTTACTTTGCCCTGAGCTTTTCTTTGGCTTGCTCATGGTCATGCTTCTATGGTTCTAGTTGTTTATGCTTTTATTACCATACAGGTTCTGGTGGCTGACCCTTTCAAGAATCCCCTTGTAAAAAGCTTATATGATGAGTGGCTAGAGCAACCAGGCTCGGAGAAAGCTAAGAGATTCATGCACACAACATACCATCCTGTGGTAAAAAGCATTACTTCTCAGTTGCACAATTGGTAAAAAGTTTTGCTGTGCTAACCTCTGATTTCCTGAATTACGTGGAAAGTTGCCAAATTTGTCTCTCCACTGGCTCAACCCCGCAGATTTGTGTGGCCATCACTTCTTGTTCTGGGGATTGCATCCATGGAGGAGTCCAGTTTTGATAGAGTACACGGATTTTTTTTGTTCTTTTTCAAATTTTTACTCATGTATATACTTCGTACTTGACTGTTAGCTAGAGAAAGATTACTTATGTGGCTATGTAATTCACCATCTCTTATCTTTTATTTTTTTCTATTGTATTTTACTTTCTTTTTTTTTTTTTTTTTTTCTTTTTTCTTTTTTTTTACCTCCTTTTAAACGTTAAAAGGCTCCAAATAAAATTGTCTTCATTCATGTATTATCCTCTTGTATCTGAATAAGACAATTGAACAGGCCAGGGAATGATAATGGCCTGCTTCTGAAACAAAATTTCTGTCCTTATACGGTTCATATAAATATATATATTAAATTGGTTGCAATTGAGATGAGAGGATGCCTTTTTTTTTTTTTTTTTTTTTTTTTTGTGGTAATGATGGCTGGCATGGTTTTAGCTGTTATTTTTTTTATGACAAATTTTAACAAGCACCATAATGTTAAAATAATGTGGGTTTCAAAAAAAATACAGGATAAAGAGGAGAAATTGTATAAAGCTGAAAAAAATTGACATAAAGCTAATTGACTGACAAAAATTCTGACATTAAATGATATATTAATGGGCACCATTTTTTGATTAAGAAAATGCATATTAGGACATACAACTACAATGAAGTGATGTGCACATATCTCAGACTGGCAATTGTGAAAGCCATTGATAGAAATGCGATATACAAAAAGCAGACTTTGGATAGTGCAACAAGCTCGGACACATCTGGGTTCACTCTAATATTTTGGCAACGGAAACCCTTTGCAGGATTGTGCTGCAAATGCCTGCTATAAATTCATATGATATGCGAAGCAGCAATTACTGCTCGACTGGCCTTGTGGAACTATATTTGGGGTGCTTTTGTTCACCCTTTTTCTCTCCTCTCCTTTTCTTTCTTCCCATCTCCTTCCATCTAAACAAAAGCAACTAAATGCTCTCTTCCCATCTCCTTCCATCTAAACAAAAGCAACTAAATGCTTGTAGTGATGGTTTAGGATTCAGCTCCTGAAGGGGCCTGTTTTATTGGTCTTTCCACGCGGAGGGATGACAATATAACTTTCTGCCTTGGGGGCAGATAGCGGTGAGGGATCTGGTTTAGCTTTGAACCGTTTGGTGGAATCTCCTTAACTTTTACTAATGTTTAGGGATACACATTGGTAACATTGGATTCATGGGAGGGCTGTCTGTATGTTGGTGTAAATGGAAGAGACGAGAGATTTTTATGTGGTTTTTGAGTCAGGAAAGTGGTTTTCTTGTTTATTTTTATTTTTATTTTTTAGGAGCTCTTTTGTGGCATATTTTGTGATAAAGGAAAGGGCTGTAAATGGGGTTTTGGAGCTTCGGGCAGGTGAAGGAAAAATGGGGACTTTTGCTTGGGATTTTGCAATGTTGGCTGTTGGGGTTTTTAGGTAGAAGCTGAGGACCAGCCATGGGACACAAGAAGAATTCTTTGGGGTTGTGCCCTCCCAAGAGGAAGGGGGGCAGATCCTTTTTTAGTCCTTCAGAAAAAGATGAATGTAGAGCGTCCCCTTGGGTTTTAGGGGAATGCGAATAGGAATGGAAGTGGATAAGACTGTGACGTGTCACCCTTTGAGACAGACCTTGATTCACCTGGACAGTGGATAAAACCTAGACTGCAATGCACTAGACCTTAAATCAACAGTAATGAATAAAACTTGACATAATCATTAATTAAAGGAAATTAACTTGATCTTTAAATAAATCATGTATATGACCTGATAAAAATAAAGGGACCAATCACGCACACCCTTAGTGCAGCAGTCAAATTTACAAGTACAAGTGTTTGTGGAGTATGGAAGGTAAGGGCCAGAATTCAAGTTTCTCGGAAGGAGCTTATACACTTAGATTATGTTAGAATAAAATTTCTATTTTGTATAAAATATATATATATATATATATATATATATATATATATATATATATAAAGGGACCGAATATGACAAAGAAATTGGACCCAGATAAAATTGGGCACGTAATTTATAAAAACTAGTAAGTTACCCGTGCAATGCACGAATAATGTTGTAATATTTTATATAAGATGATTTTAAAGAATATTGTATGTGTATTATAACATAATTGTTATAGAACTTTATTAGTAACTAGTCGTAAACCCGCGCGTTGCGCGATATAATTCTTTTTAATGTGATCAGTGGGGTCCAAATTTGGTAGGCCAAGCCCAAAATCTTTGGATTGTGAGCCCAATGAACCCTGAACAATGAGTTTGTAGAGTGTGGGAGAAAAAACTAGGCTGGTTATGGACTTAGCAGCGATTCACTTTGCAAATTAGAATAAATTGAAGTAAAAACACTTGTAGAATCAATAATATTCAAATCCGAAGAGGCTTATAATTCATAAAAAAGTGAATACATCTCTCTTTCTCTCTCTCTCTTTTCTCCCATTTTTTCCCTCCCCTCATTTAGAGGCCTATTCCATTTATATATCCTTCTTTTTCCTCATCTTCATCGTACACTTGTTCCTCATCCAAGCATTCACTTGAGTACATGTCACATCAGATGTCTGCTTTAGTTGGCCATGAGTGATACTAGCTGAGGTTGCACTGTTCAGGGGTCTTCTTCACATAAATGCGGCCAGGAAAGTTGCTGCAGTGCATTAAATGCGGTGGTAGCAGCTTTTCCTTCTAGATATTTCTCTGTTCTCATCATTTTTAGGTATGCCCAGAGCTTGTCCTTATCATGGAGTTAGTTGGGAAGGTCACTCAGGCCTTCAGTATACTTGATCAAGTTCCCTTGCGATCCGAAAAGAGGGACCTCTTTGGACCAA
This sequence comes from Quercus gilva, assembly GCA_023621385.1. Taxonomy (NCBI): domain Eukaryota; kingdom Viridiplantae; phylum Streptophyta; class Magnoliopsida; order Fagales; family Fagaceae; genus Quercus; species Quercus gilva. The sequence goes on along the minus strand of CM042477.1, from coordinate 78,566,629 downwards.
TAGGGTTGTCTTCGGACTTCTCCTCTCATTTGTTTACAGGCACATTTCCCCCACATAGACACATTCCTAATCCCTTTTTTCTCTTCGGACACATAGTGATATTCGAATTGGGCCCTAAGCCCAATAGATGACATTGGGCTTTTGCACCCACAATAGCCCCTCAAAATTTTAATTTTTCCCTCGCATCCAAGGAGAAAAAATAGGATTTTGATTTGCTGCGAAATAAAAGCTTTAAAATCCCTAAACATCTGAATCCACACGTGTATGTGCATAGATTTAGGCGCTTCATCATTGCATTTTTGTCGTTGCAGCATTTCCAAGGTGCTATTAATTGCTCCAGGCGGCGTCTTGTCTCTGGCATCCAACGGTGGGCTATTGATCCAATGGACATGATTATTTCTCCAAATTTGGCCGAGATAACTCCCACCATTTCATCTATCCTTATATAAAGCCCTAAAAGGGGGTTATTTTCTCCTTTACTTTACAAATTTTCGAATCCTTAGCGAACTCAAGCATTCACGCCTGCCAAACCCTTTCTGTCATCAACTCCAACTATCCCCAGAACCTGTTACAATCTCTCCTCAAGCCTGAAGATCATTCTTTGATTTAGTTCCGTGTAAGTTCCTCACTCAAGCCTTTCATCTTCTCTTCGGCTAGCCTCTTCGGCCCTTGAGTAGTCGCTCCTTAGTCACTATAGTTAGCGTTTTCCCCTCTATTCTAACTGAAATGGGTAGGTTTCGATATCTAGTGAATAGTCCCTCCCAAATGGAGAAATTTAGGGCGACGTATCGCATACCACAGGACGTGGGCTTGAGATATTGCCCTCCAGAAGAGTTAATAACAGATCGAGAAGTGGGCGAAGTCATAATCCTCATCATCGCCTTCCTAGAGGGAGGAATGACCATCTCCATGGGTCCCGTTATCAGAGACTATCTTTGAAACCATAGGCTTAGCCCTAAACAATGCGCGCCTAACATGTTTACAATTTTAGGAGCAGTTGATGATCTGAATCGTCATCTAGGATTGGGACTCACCTAGCTCGATGTGGTACACATGTACGAATGTCGTACCAAAAAAGGATCGGGATACTATCTTAAATCCCGATCCGACATTGTCAGGCTCGTCTTTTGTTTTTCCAAATCTAACAAAGAGATGAAAGACGACTATTTGATCGTCTCGGGCGCATGGCATGACGGACTTCATTGCCCAACCTAACTAGGAGAGCCAGGTGGGACATCCTAGATTTAGGTTTCCCAACAATAGATTAAGGGTTTTCGCTTTTAATGATTCGACCTTCTCTTTCTATCATGTTTCAAGTTTTCTGACTAAGTTTTATTATGATGTTAACAGATAGAGATCACGTTGCTCCTCGGCTCAGCCTTACAAATATTGCAGCGCTCAATTTCCTTCTTCGGTCAGAGATTTTTGCAAGTGAAGACGGACAACTTAGGACCGTGCACCTTATCCTTGGATATATCCCAAAATCATCTGATTTTCAGCCAATCAGCAACGCGATAACACTTGGGGATCACCACATCCACCTTATCGACGTTGCTCGGAAGGATTTTTTGGCCCCCTTTAACCTTGCTCCTGTACCACACCCAAACCCATAGGGCATACCATTGCTCGTTCAACCTATCTAGCAGGCTCCTCCAGAACCGGCAGCTGAAGGGGAAAGAGTTGCTTCTTCAACCCCTTCACTTGACGAGCAGATTGATAAGTTCGGGTTTGAAGGGGAAGCTTCAGAAGAGGTTCAAGTTTTGAACGCCGAAGAGGGAATCGAAAGGCAATCTAGTATTCTCCCAGAGAGAATAAACGTACCAGACGATTCTCCTGAGGAAGATATGGAGAGCTTAAAAGATCTAATGAAGAACAGAGGGAAGAAATCCATGACCAAAGAGGTTGGCACATCTTAGCCAACAATCACTCTTCCTCCTCCACCTCCTCAGGCTCCTTCGGATCTCGGCCTAAAGCCGTTGCTGGATTTGAAAAGGAAAAGGACTATGACTAATACCGAAGAAAGGAAGGTGGCGCCTTCGAAGGGACCCAAGCAACAGAAAGTGGCCCACGAGACAAGGAGCAGAAGGGTTTCGTCTACTGAGAGTCGAGATGACCCTTTGGCAGTAGACGTACGCCAAGGAGTTCGGATATAGTCCCCAAAGTTGGAATTGGATGGTGCTGCTATCCCATATGACACTTCCCTTAGAAATTATGCCGGAGGGAGAGCTGGTCACATTGCAGCGGCATTGGAGCAACCTCTACTTCTTCCGAAGGACATGGAGTCATACAGGTGTTTCAGCTAACAAGAACTCTTCCTATCCCTTAAAAGGGATTTAGCTATGGTAAGCGAAACCCATTTCCTCAACTTTAAGATGTTGGTTTTCTGCATTCTCTTCTTTTCTTTGCCTTATATTAGGAACTTTCATTCTGTCATGTAGATCACTCAGCAAATTTACGTGGTCGAGGAGTGGAACAAGAAAACTCATGTTAAAGCCCAAGCGGAGGCCCGTTCTTAGTCTGAGGCAGAAAAATCATTAGGCAGCTTGAAGGATGAGTGTACCCGTTTGTTCGAGCAATTGAAAGAAACAATCAGGGAGAAAAAAAGTCTGGAAGCGGGCCTTAAGAATGCCAAGAAGTAGGCCAAAGACCAACGCCAGCAGCTGTACACAACTGAAATTAACCTAGAAACAGAAAGAGCACTGGTGAAGGCTCTTCGGATCGAGCTTGATAAAGCCAGAGAGTCTACTAAGTTAGTCAAAGAGGACGCTCAATTGGCCAAGGAGGCGCTTGAGATTGAAAAATAGGCTGCCTACACGCTGGGGGTAAAAGAGACCTAAATGAGGCTTACTGAGGAGTTTGCGAAGGTCTGCAGGGAATACTGCGACGTAACGTGGGGTAAAGGCCTTGATGCGGCTGGAGTCACCCCAGAATCTGCCCTGAGGTAGCCTAGGAGTGTTTACTACCATCGAGACATCTGTGAACTACCAGAAGCCTCGGATCCTCCAACTGCCAACCAGGACCTTCCAGATCCTACTGAGGCAGCCCAGGCATCTGGCCAAACTGGTGATGTGGGCAAGTCATCTGGGGATGTACAAGGATCAAATGCTGCTGCCCAGCCTGGCCAGACTACTAACCCATTACCTCAAAAGAAGGCCTAGATGTTTAGGAGTTTTATTAGTATATGTTTTTTTTATTTTTTATTTACTTGTATTAGCTAGACCCTTTTTTTCTGTTTCGTGACTGTAAGTTATTTCCTTTTGATCAATGAAATGGTTTCCTTTTTACCTTTAATGCCATCACAGTACACATTATGATGCATCATTACTACAAACAACAATAGCTTGTAAACCTAACCACTATATCGTGCTGATGATGTAGATAATCTAAGTCAATACTTGAGAGAGCTATTCGTATGAGAATTACTTAATAAAACGATTTTGACTTAAGCATGGCTAGGAAGGCCTTGTGATAATAACAACTGCATTGGAGTGTTAACTAGCGAAAGTAACCTGGTCCGAGGATTATAGACATAGTTGAGTTCAAGTTCAAACACTTAGGAGAATTGTAAACGAGTGTTAACTAACCCAAATCATCTGGTCCGAGGACTACAGACATGATTGAATTTAAGTTTAAACACTTAGGAGAATTGTAAACGAGTGGTAACTAACCCAAATCATCTGGTCCGAAGACTACAGGCATGATTGAATTTAAGTTTAAACACTTAGGAGAATTGTAAACGAGTGTTAACTAACCCAAATCATCTGATCCGAGGACTACAGGCATGATTGAATTTAAGTTTAAACACTTAGAAGAATCCTTAGCATAACAAAATGGCACATTGATTGAAGGAAAGATTCATTTAATAATAATACATTTTGAGATTATTTACATTCCAGGGCCGGGGTATTGTATGATTATCTAGGTCTTCTAAGAAATACGCTCCAATACCAGCTCTAAAAGTGATACAATATGGCTTTTCCCAGTTTGGTCCTAGTTTTCCCCAAGCTGGGTTCTTTGCAGTACCCACAACCTTCCTTAGCACCAAATCACTAGGTTCTAAAGGTCTCAGCTTTACGTTGGCGTCGTAGTCTTACCTGAGCTTTTGTTGGTAAGGTGCCAGTTAGACTATTGCATTTTCCCTCCTCTCCTCAATCAGATCCAAATTCTTCTCTAGTTGCTCATCATTACTGGTCAGACTGAACGAACTAGTCCTGTATGTTGAGAAACCAGTCTCCAAAGGTATAACAACTTCTGCCCCATAGGTCATTAAAAAGGGGGTTTCTCCAGTAGACCTACGAGGCGTAGTTCTGTATGCCCAAAGTACATAGGGTAATTCTTCCACTCATTTACCCTTCGCATCGTCTAGCCTTTTCTTTAATCCATTAACTATGACTTTGTTAACAGCTTCCGCTTGCCCATTTCCCTAGGGATAAGCAGGGGTGGAGTATCTGTTAGTGATTTCCAGTTCGCTACAATAACTCCTGAATACTTTGCTATCAAATTGAAGACCGTTGTCCGAGATAATGGTATGAGGGATCCCAAACCGAGTGACGATATTTTTCCAGATAAATTTCTTCACATCTACATCCCTGATGTTTGCTAGAGGTTCAGCCTTGACCCATTTGGTGAAGTAGTCTGTGTCGACCAAAAGGCACTTCTTGTTTCCTACAGCCTTAAGGAATGGGCCCACGATATCCAATCCCCATTGAGCGAAAGGCCATGGGCTAGATAGCGGATTGAGGATGCCACTTGGTTGATGTATGTTCGGTGCAAACCGTTAGCATTGGTCGCATTTTTTAACATATTCATGAGCCTCTTTTTGCATATTTGGCCACCAGTAACCTTGAGTAATGGCTCAGTGAGCTAAGGATCTACCTCCAGTATAGTTCCTACAGATCCCCTCATACAATTCTTCTAATAGTAACTCAGCCGCTTCAAGATGCATGCACAATAAGTATGGACCCGAATAAGAGCGCCTATACAGTTTCTGGTCCTCGAATAGCCAGAATCTAGTAGCTTTCCTCCAAACTTTGTCAGCCTCCCCTTTTTCTTCGGGCAAGATATCGTCTTTTAAGAACTTAATTATAGGATCCATCCAGCTGAGCTTGGCCCTGACATGATGAACTTGGACTGTCTCTCCTCTTACCTCCATAGGCCTATGCAAGTCCTCAATGAGGATAACGATAACCCTTGGCAACTCTTACGCCGAGGAGGTGGCGAGCGTGGCTAAAGAATTAGCTAATGGAAATAAAGATAAATGCAGCGGAAAATAAGTTTTAAACGGATCTACTTCATTCGATATTGATAACACGTACTGAGTAAATTTCAGAATTTGAAAACAAGAGATTGTACCTTTAAGCGGTGAATTTCAAAATTTCCAGATTGAAGCACTTGGGAATACTTTTAATCTTCACTCTAATTCCACTAACGCCCAAGATGTGTGGTCTCTCAATTGGTAACAAAGGGATGACTAGTGAGTGACAAAAACTCACATTCACACCATTTCACAATGATGTTTCTTCCATATCAAAATCTGAACCTTTTTCCCTTTGTATCTAACCAATTTATCTAATTGGGCTCGCCTTTTGGGCCTTACCAATTGGGCTTAAGTGTGTGGCTTGGAGTGGGACCAAAAGGGACCAATAAAACACTAACTCCAATGGGCCTTGGGCTTTTCTGTAACTCTTGACAAGTCCAAAGTTACCATTAACTATATTTAATATCACTATATAAATATAGTTGCACTCTAGGTCTTATCTATAAATTATATCCCAAGACTTTATTATACATGCAACTCCTTCATAAAATATTCGTAGTAATACAAAGTCATTAATTTAGACTGCCACTTTGTAAATTACTATATCTTAATCCTTGAGTACCCGGTTTAATCCTTTAAGTTATTCATCATATATTTATGAAAACTAATTTCATAAATATATACTTTAGTAACTACTTACTTTACTAAAGTGGTTAGGCCTAACTCTTTGAATAACAAACCCATTAAACTTATCCCAAGGGAATATTTTATATCTCCGTTAAAAGACTATGAATTACATCTTGAGAATATATGTTCCATCAACACTAAATGTGGTTGCCCAATATACTGAGGTTTTGACCATTACTTTAGATCTCACTCCTGATATATCAAAGCAACCTACACCTTATGATCAGGTCCACTATTCTCTCAGGATTAAGAGTTCATGTAAATATAAGTAGTGAGATTTATTATTCATTTGACAGTCTTTAGGAGGATAATAAATCTCACAGCGGTCCAGTTCAATATGTCTTAACTCTTAAAACATATTAACACATCAACTAGAAGTCTCCACTTCCATGATCAAGACAAATCATCGTAGATGATATGTTATAGTCTTCGCAGATGAAATGCCCAATTTCATCACCGACTACGAACTATAATTCTGAGTTTACAAAGAACTTGTGATTTATATCTTCTGTGACTCTTCACATAAATCACATACTATGCGTCTCATGGACTATATGATAATGTCCGAATATTCATGTTACTATTATTTCAGATAATAATAAAACAAATTTATTAAACATAATATTAAGTCATACATAATGTCAAACACAATGTCACACTTAATATCATACATGGCATCATACAATAGGATTTAAGGGCACTAATCCTAACAATCTCCCACTTGCCCTAAAGACTATTGTGCACTAATCTAACTCCCATTCTTTCCAAATGCGGCTCAAAAGTCCTTTGAGGCAAGGCTTTAGTAAATGGATCTGCTAGATTGTTTGCACTCTCAATCTTTGCAACCACCACATCTCCACGAGCAACAATATCTCGAATGATATGATACTTCCTCTCAATGTGCTTTCCTTTCTTGTGATTCCTTGGATCTTTAGATTGTGCAACTGCTCCACTGTTATCACAAAACAATGTGATTGAAACTTGCTCCATTCTTATTACACCAAGGTTAGAAAGGAACTTCTTGAGCCATACAGCTTCCTTTGCTGCTTCACAAGCAACAACATATTCTGCCTCCATGTTGGAGTCTGCAATACAAGATTGCTTAATACTCCGCCAACTAATGGCTCCACCTCCTAAGGTGAAAACACATCCTGAAGTGGATTTTCTGAAATCTAGATCCGATTGAAAATCTGAATCTGTATAGCCAATAGGAATCAAATCCTCACAACGGTAAACAAGCATATAGTCTCTCATTCTCCGTAGATACTTGAGAATATGCTTTACAGCTTGCCAATGTTTTGGTCCTGGATTTGATTGATATCAGCTAACCATGCCAACTGAATAGCAGATATCTGGTCTAGTACAAAGCATGGCGTACATGAGACTTCCTACTGCAGAAGTATAAGGAACTTGTCTCATCATTTCTTCTTCCTCTTGAGTCTTAGGCCTTTGGTCATCAGACAGAGGAATTCCATGTCTGAAAGGAAGCAATCCTTTCTTGGAGTTTTGCATGCTAAACCGTTCTAGAACCTTATCTATATATCCAGTTTGTGATAAGCCTAACATTTTATTCTTGCGATTTCGCCAAAGCTTGATCCTTAAAATAAAGTTAGTCTCACCCAAGTCCTTTATATCAAATTGGCTTGACAACCAAACCTTTACAGATGACATTACCCCTACATCATTTTCAATTAGTAGAATATCATTAACATAAAGCATTAGGAACATTACTACTTTATCTTGATGTCTTTTGTACACACATGGCTCATCAAGATTTTGTTCAAAACTAAATGTCTTGATTGCTTGATCAAATCTGATGTTCCATGACCTAGATGCTTGCTTAAGTCCATAAATGGACCTTTGCAACTTGCATACCAAATGCTTTTGGTTCTTTACTATGAAACCTTCCGGTTGCATCATATAGATTTCCTCTTCAAGATTGCCATTAAGAAATGCAGTCTTGACATCCATTTACCAAATCTCATAATCAAAATGAGCAGCAATGGATAAGAGAATTCTGATAGATTTAAGCATTGCTACTGGAGAAAAGGTTTCATCATAATCAATACGTTCTTTTTGTGTATACCCTTTCACCACTAGCCTTGCTCTAAAGGTTTCAACCTTTCCATCTATCCCTCTCTTCCTCTTGTAAACCCATTTGCAACCAACAGGTTTAATGCCGTTAGGCGCCTTTACAAGATCCCAAACTTGATTGGAATACATGGAATCTAATTCAGATTTCATAGCTTGGATCCAATGATGTGCATCTATATCATTTATTGCTTCGTCATATGTGTAGGGATCCAATTCAACCTCTTCTGAAATAGCTTCATAAGTTTCTCCCAAACCTATGAATCTTATAGGAGGCCGAACAATTCTCCTATTATGAAGAAGCACCTGAGTACTAGACATGTCATGAGTAGTATCTTGTGGTGTATCTAATACAGCCACATCATCCCTAGTTTTATCTATTGGTTGTTTATTTACAGATTCATTCATTTCAGCCAAAACAACTCTACTTTTAGGAGTATAATCATTCATATAGTCATTTTCCAAGAATTTGGCATTTGTGCTAACAAACACTTTATTGTCTTTATGACTATAGAATAAACCTCCAACAGTTTCTTTTGGATACCCAACAAAGAAAACCACTTCTGTTTTAGACTGTAACTTGTCAGACTTTCCTTTTAACACATGTGCTGGACAACCCCAAATATGGAGATGTCTCATACTAGGCTTACGCCCATTCCACAATTCCACAGGTGTTTTAGGAACAGACTTCAAAGGTACTAAATTCAGAAGATACATTGTTGTGTTTAATGCATATCCCCAAAAAGAAATAGGTAGAGTTGAATAACTCATCATTGACCTAACCATATCTAAAAGAGTCCTATTCCTTCTTTCTGCTACATCATTTTGTTGTGGAGTTCTAGGTGCAGTCAATTGGGATACTATCCCATTCTTAGTTAAGTAATCCTTGAAATCCCCAAGAAGGAATTCACCACCTCGATCAGATCGAATGGCTTTTATGTGTTTACCTAATTGATTCTCAACTTCAGCTACATCATTTTGTTGTGGAGTTCCAGGTGCAATCAATTGGGATACTATCCCATTCTTAGTTAAGTAATCCTTGAAATCCCCAAGAAGGAATTCACCACCTCGATTCAGATCGAATGGCTTTTATGTGTTTACCTAATTGATTCTCAACTTCAGCCCTAAACTCTTTGAACTTTTCAAAGGGTTCAGACTTCCGTTTCATTAGGTACACATAACCATATCTTGAGTAATCATCAGTGAAAGTAATGAAATACTCATAGCCACCTCTTGCTTGGATTGACATAGGACCACAAACATCAGAATGCACTAGCTCTAGCAAATCTTGGACTCTTCTACCTTTTGCATTAAAAGGTTGTTTGGTCATTTTACCTTCCAAACAAGATTCACAAACTGGAAATTCATCAAAGTCCATGGGCTCTAAAATTCCATCTTTGATCAGTCTTTGAATCCTATTTGAATTAATATGACCCAAACGCAAGTGCCAAAGATATGCATCACTAGTAGAAGAAAATTTTCTCTTTAATGATTTTACATGAGAGTTATTTTTTAATTCAGAATTATATAATTCATGCTTATCAGGAGTTAAAATATAAAGACCATCCACAATATTGCTAGAACAGATAAACATTTTATCCTTCTTTATTACAACATTGTCTTTTAGGATAGCACAATATCCATGTTTACCTAAGTAAGTAGCAGAAATTAAATTCCTACGAACATTAGGTACATACAAATAGTCTTCTAATATTAGAACTCTAGATACAAAACATAAATTATAAACACCAACAGCTACAACTGGAATCTTGCTCCCATCAGCTAAAGTAAGAAACAACTCCCCTTCTTTAAGCTTTCTGGTCGCCTGGAACCCCTGCAAGGAATTGCAGATATGATTAGTACAACCTGAATCCACACACCAGGAATCCGTGGGATTCTATACCAAACATATTTCAAGAAGCAATGTATTATTCATACCTTTATTCTTGGTAGCCTTGAATACTGGACAATTCCTCTTCCAATGTCCTTTCTCACCACAATGGAAACACTTTCCTTTGATCTTCTTTCCTTTATCAGCAACCCCTAAGGCAATTTGTTTACCCTCTTATTTGGTGAAGTCCTTCTTCTTCTTCTTCTTACCCTTGCCTTTCGACTTAGGTTGAGAAGTAGAAGCTTCACCAACATTGGCTTCAACATTGGAAGTACCAAGAATGCCTTCTGCCGCTACCAATTCATTCATTAATTCAGACAAGGTATAAATCTTTTTATTCATATTATAGTTTAGTTTGAATTCCTTGAATGATTCTGGTAGCGACTGGAGTATCATATCCACTTGGGATTCTCCATCTATATCGGCACCTAAAACTTCCAATGTATTCAGATTAGAGATCATTTTAAGACAATGCTCTCTCACTGAACTTCCTTCAGCCATTCTGGTATTATAAATTTGCCTCATGGTCTCTTGCCTTGCAGAACGGCCTTGCTCACCAAACATCTCCTTCAGACTTAGCATGATGTCTGAAGCTAGTTCTACATCCTGCATTTGATGCTGTAGAACATTTGAAATAGATGCTAGGATGTAGCACTTGGCCATCTCATTAGATTTCTGCCAACGATCATATCGTTGTTTTTCCTCAAGAGGAGCATCTAATGAAGGAAAGCTAGGACATGGTTTAGTAAGCACATATTTGTGCTCTTCAGCAGTGAGAACTATGTCCAAGTTTCTTTTCCAGTCAACATAGTTGGATCCAGTCAATTTATTTTGACTAAGAATAGTTACAAGTGGGCTAAATGATGCCATATTCAAATTTGAAAACAATAAACATGAATATAATAAGTAAACTGGACATTATCAATTTAGCATATAAACATATAGTATGGAACCTTAATAAAACCATAATATAATATATGCAACGACAACCCAATCCCATATTCAATATCTCTCAGCATAGAGTGAATATAAAATACTATGATTGATTGAGAACTATTCTCATCATTAGTGCTATCATGATAACTCTTATCAAACACTAATAATATGCTGTTATATATTTGGCCTCTAAATAATGATAGTAAGAACTCAGCATAGAGGATACTATAATATTTAGTCTAGTGTATACCACTGTCTAGAATCATGTATAGCCACATTTCATCCCCTTAACAAGTTTATTTTGTAGTACCATGATACAAAACACCCTCCACATGGAATGCAAAGCTCGAGGCTAAGACAAGGTGTTTGATCAAACCACTATAAACCAAGAAATTCAATCTTGTAGGACCATGAAATAAATACTTTCTGCATGGAATGCTAAGCTCAAGGCAAAGACAAAGTATTTATTCCATACTACTATGAACCGACAATAGAGGCCGTGAGATCCAACCCTTGTATCTCTCTCCCACTAGATGTTTTAAAGGAAAGGTTTTTGAGTTTTAAAACATGCATAATTTAATTACACATTGTCTTGCCCCTTTTACATGAGAAAACACTTAGAAAAATTTCTGATTTTCTTTCTTTCGATCGATCAAAAGTGCCCCTCGATCGATCGAAAAAATTAAGAAATTCGAACTTGATCATCTGACTCTTTCGATTGATACTCGATTGCCTCTCGATCGATCGAAAAACAAATTCGATCAATCGACTAGCAATCAAAAATCAATTGATCTAAAAAGTCTGATCACTGTCTCATTCGATCGATCGAAAGTGATTTTCGATCAATCGAAAATCACGAATTTCAAATTTCCAGAATGTTTCATCAAGCAGTTTTCTCCGTTTTTCTTGAACAAACATTCAACATATGAACATTACAGTCAGAGATTGATGTCAAAACTAAAGTTCATTGATGCTAATGCCTTAAGATTCAATTTAACATACTTAAATTTAAATTTAAACAACATCATAACATCAATTTCAGTCTTCATCAAATCATAGTTTCAACAACATGCAGAAAATTAAGAAACATAATCTTCTAACAATATGAAACTATCATCTCTAATTCTAAAACTCACAAAACATGTTATACAATACGAAATTGAAGACCGCTCTGATACCATTTGGTGGAAATAAAGATAAATGCAGCAGAAAATAAGTTTTAAACGGGTCTACTTCATTCGATATTGATAACACGTACTAAGTAAATTTCAGAATTTGAGAACAAGAGATTGTACCTTGAAGCGGTGAATTTCAAAATTTCCAAATTAAAGCACTTGGGAATACTTTTAATCTTCACTCCAATTCCACTAACGCCCAAGATGTGTGGTCTCTCAATTGGTAACAAAAGGATGACTAGTGAGTGACAAAAACTCACATTCACACCATTTCACAATGATGTTTCTTCCATATCAAAATCTGAACCTTTTTCCCTTTGTATCTAACCAATTTATCTAATTGGGCTGGCCTTTTGGGCCTTACCAATTGGGCTTAAGTGTGTGGCTTAGAGTGGGACCAAAAGGGACCAATAAGACACTAGCTCCAATGGGCCTTGGGCTTTTCTGTCAACTCTTAACAAGTCCAAAGTTACCATTAACTATATTTAATACCACTATATAAATATAGTTGCACTCTAGGTCTTATCTATAAATTATATCCCAAGACTTTATTATACATGCAATCCCTTCATAAAATATTCGTAATAATACAAAGTCATTAATTTAGACTGCCACTTTGTAAATTACTATATCTTAATCCTTGAGTACCCGGTTTAATCATTTAAGTTATTCATCATATATTTATGAAAACTAATTTCATAAATATATACTTTAGTAAGTACTTACTAAAGTGGTTAGGCCTAACTCTCTGAATAACAAACCTATTAAACTTATCCCAAAGGAATATTTTATATCTCCGTTAAGAGACTATGAATTCCATCTTGAGAATATATGTTCCATCAACACTAAATGTGGTTGCCCAATATACTGAGGTTTTAACCGTTACTTTAGATCTCACTCCTGATATATCAAAGCAGCATACACCTTATGATCAGGTCCATTATTCTCTCAGGATTAAGAGTTCATGCAAATATAAGTCGTGAGATTTATTATTCATTTGACAGTCTTTAGGAGGATAATAAATCTCATAGTGGTCTAGTTCAATATGTCTTAACTCTTAAAACATATTAACACATCAACTAGAAGTCTCCACTTCCATGATCAAGACAAATCATCGTAGTTGATATGTTATAGGCTTCGTAGATGAAATGCCCAATTTCATCACCGACTACGAACTATAATTCTGAGTTTACAAAGAACTTGTGATTTATATTTTCTGTGACTCTTCACATAAATCACATACTATGCATCTCATGGACTATATGATAATGTCCGAATATTCATGTTACCATTATTTCAGATAATAATAAAACAAATTTATTAAACATAATATTAAGTCATACATAATGTCAAACACAATGTCACACTTAATATCATACATGGCATCATACAATAGGATTTAAGGGCACTAATCCTAACATCAGCATGTGTATTGCCACTTCTGGGGATGTGCAGCAGGTTAAAGGACTCAAACTCTGACTGTAGGGATTTAACTTGACTCAAGTATCTCTGCATTCTTTCATCTTTCGCCTCAAACTCACCTTGCACTTGGCCAACGACTAATCTTGAGTTCGAGAATGCCTCAACTGACTTTCCTCCCATTCTTCGTACCACTTCCATTCCCATCAATAGAGCTTCATACTCTGCCTCATTATTAGTGGCCGAGAAGTCTAGCCTTAACGCCTTTTCAATAATGATTCTCTCAGGGGATATCAGCACTATCCCCACTCAGGAACCTCTCTGATTCGATGCGCCATCCACGTACACCTCCCAGGGCAACGGGCCTCGTTGAGAAATCATGCCAACAGATTTTTTATCCAGGTCCGGTGTTGGCATTACTTCTTCTAAGTGGGGCTCCGTGAATTCGGCCACTAAATCTGCAAGGATCTGGCCCTTAACTGATGTGCATGGCATGTATTTGATATCAAAAGCCCCTAAGAGCGTGCCTCACTTGGCAATTCTATCAGTGTAATCGGTGCTTCGGAGTATGGCTTTGAGTGGGAGTTGGGTGAGTACAATAACTGTGTGGGCTTGGAAATAGTGAGGCAGCTTTCGCGTACCAAGCATCACAGCCAGGATAGCCTTCTCCAGTGGCAAATAACAAATCTCAGTTTCATGCAGTGACTTACTTACGTAGTAAACTGGCTTTTGCACGCCACAGTCTATTCTTATCAACACCAAGCTTACGGCATTAGGAGGTACAGCAATGTAGGCAAACAAGACTTCATCTGGCTCAGGATTGGACATGATTGGAGGCCGAGCTAGGTAGTCCTTAAGTTGCTGAAAAGCCACAGCACATTCCTCAGTCCATTCGAATCCCTTCCATTTGTTGATCAATGAGAAGAAAGGTCTACATCTATCTGTTGATCAGGAAATGAACCTATTAAGGGCAGCAGTCATCCCAGTCAGTTTCTGAATCTCCTTGGGGTTCTAAAGAGCTCGTAAGTTGTTGATAGCCTTTATCTGATCGGGGTTAACTTCAATTCCCCTGTGAGTCACCATGTATCCCAAGAACTTGCCTGACCCCACACCAAATGAACACTTGGATGCGTTTAGGCGCAATCTGTGTCCCCTTAGGATTTCAAAAACATCCCTGAGATCCCCAATGTGCCCTGCTATAACCTTGCTCTTCACCACCATGTCATTAATATAAACTTCCATACTTTTACCCAACTGAGGCTCAAACATTCTGGTCATCATCCTTTGATAGGTAGCCCCTGCGTTTTTCAGGCCAAACGGCATTACCTTGTAGTGGTAATTCCCAATAGGGATTACGAAAACTGTTTTCTCCTAGTCATCGAAAGCCAGTGGTATCTGATGATAACCCCGAAATGCATCCAAGAAACTCATCTGAGGATGTCCCACGGTAGCATCAACTAGTTGGTCTATTTTCGGCATGGGAAATAGATCCTTCAGACAGGCTCTATTCAGGTCAGTGAAATCTACGCACACTCACCATTTTTCGCTTTTCTTCTTTACCACCACAGTGTTAGCCAGCCATTCAGGATAAAAAATTTTCTTAATTGCTCCTGCTTGTTTGAGTTTCATCACTTCTTCCCTGACTGCAGCTGTGTGTTCCCTTGACGGACGTCGGAGCGGTTACTTCTTAGGAACGATGGCGAGGTTAATGTTCAAATGATGGCAAATGAACTCTGGGGTTACTCCTGGGGCTTCTGCGGAGTCCCATGCGAATACATCAATGTTGGTTCTGAGAAACTCTATTAGCTCTTCCTTCTCTTGAAGAGGTAACATGGATCCGACTTGAAAGAACTTCTCTGGGTCATCATCAATAACTATCTTTACTAAGCTTTCGCACTCTGCCCTTTCAGCTGAGGCTTCGGTGTCCAGCACCGAAGATTTTAACTGCTATAAGCCCTCTTCGTTGTGGGCCGAGGATTCAGCTTGAGGTTTGTGCTGGATTGTTGCCACTAGACATTGCCTGGACGTAGATTGATCTCCTCGAATCTCTTCGACTTGCCCTTCGGACGGCTATTTGACCTTTTGATGAAGAGTGGAGGAAACGGCCCCGATGTATGAAGCCAAGGTCTAGCCACAATCGCAGTGTAAGGTGAGTACGCATCTACCACTATAAAATCTACCTCCACCGTTTCAGAGCCGGTTTGCATGGGTAGTCTGATCTAGCCTTTAGGGATGACCACTTTGCCACCAAAACTCACCAAGGGGGAGCTATAGGGTGTTAAGTCTTCAAGCGTTAAGTTCAACCCCTTATAAAGGTCTAGATACATTATCTCTATGGCGCTGCCCTGATCCACCATCACTCTCTTCACGTTGTATCCCCCTATCCTGAGAGTGACCACCAGAGCATCATCATGAGGTTGTATAGTTCCGATTTTGTCCTCATCTGAAAAGCCCAAAACAGGCTGAACCTACGTCCTAGTCCTCTTCGGTTCTCTGTTAACATTTTCCAAAGGCAGCTGAGCAACCGTTAGTATTCTGGATGGACAAGACCCTGTCCTTCCTGGTGCGGCAAAAATAACGTTTATCGTGCCCAGAGGGGGTTTTAAGGAATCATCTCTCCGAGACCCTGCGTTTGCCTGGTTACCATGACCATAGGAGTGGTGTAAAAGTTGTTTTAACTTGCCCTCGCTGACGAGTTGATCCAAATGGTCCCACAGGCTTCTACAATCCTCCGTAGTGTGTCCATGATCAAGATGATATTGGCAGTAGAGATTGTGGTTACGCTTTTCAGGGTTTCTGACCATCTTGTTCGGCCTCTTGAAGAAAGGCTCATTCTTGATCCTCTGTAGGACTTGGTGCACTGGCTCACGAAACACGGCATTGACCATCTGAAGGTTCGCCAAACCCTGTCCGACCCAGTCTTTCCTCGACCTGTTGTGGCTCTGCCAGTTCGACCTGAAATCCCTCCTCTCTTGAGGGATAACCTTATCTTTTCCTTTACCCTGCTGCTGGTCTTCCTCAACTCTTTTATACTTGTCAATCCTATCCATCAACTGGCATACACTGGTAACAGGCTTGGCCGTTAGGGACGTCCTCAAGCCGTGTTCAATGGGAAGGCCGAGCTTAAAGGAGCTGATGGCCACCAGGTCACAATCTTCCTCCATCTCGTTATACATTTCCCAGAATCTATCCGAATACGACTTCAAAGTTTCGCCCTCTTTCATGCTGATGGACAATAAGGAGGCCAAAGACTGCGAAACTCTGCGACATGTGATAAAACGCGACCCAAATGCCTGAGTTAGCTCTTGAAAAGAGCTTATAGAGTTCGCTTTTAGACTATCAAACCATCTCATGGCGATCGATCCCAAACTGGACGGGAAGACTTTGCACATTAGGGCCTCATCTCTGGAGTGAACGGCCATCCTCTGGTTGAAATGACTCACATGTTCCACAGGGTCTATCCGACCGTTATAAATGGTGAACGTCGGCTGGTGAAAACGTTGAGGGAGTTTTGCAATCTCGATGTTACATGTAAAAGGGGACCTGGAGATCTGATCCAAAGCCTTGCTCATAGCATCGTTCCCTACGCCCCCATGTAATGGGCTTTGAGGCTGCTTCTCGCGACGGCGCGTTTCCTCGTAGGAAAAAGACTCACTAACTAGTGTACGAGATTTTTGCTTGTAGGTGACGTCCCGTTCGTCGTCAGAATCTTCATCAGAATACGAAGAAGTACGTTTCCTCTTTGCATGGCGTAGCTCCCTCTCCAGCCTTTTAATTTCCAATTGCATGTGTTGGTTTTTCTCTGCATGGGACATGCAACTTCCTCCATGCGACTGACTTTAATCATCATGTGCAGTGTGTACACTACCTTCACGATCCTGCCTCCGTTCCAGATTGAGGAAAGGATCAACATGCTAAGATGCCCTGGACTCTGCTGGTTGTTGCCTTGGTTCAGCCATTTATGAGGTGTTGCTTCCACCCTTGCTCAAGCTAATTCCCACAAACGGCGCCAATTATGGGGTCCAAATTTGGTAGGCCAAGCCCAAAATCTTTGGATTGTGAGCCCAATGAACCCCGAACAATGAATTTGTAGAGTGTGGGAGAAAAAGCTAGGCTAGTTATGGACTTAGCAACGATTCACTTTGCAAATTAGAATAAATTGAAGTAAAAACACTTGCAGAATCAATAATATTCAAATCCGAAGAGGCTTATAATTCATGGAAAAGTGAATACAACTCTCTTTCTCTCTTTCTCTTTTCTCCCATTTTTTCCCTCCCCTCATTTAGAGGCCTATTCCATTTATATATCCTTCTTCTTCCTCATCTTCATTGTACACTTGTTCCTCATCCAAGCATTCACTTGAGTACATGTCACATCAAACGTCTGCTTTAGTTGGCCGTGAGTGGTAGTAGCTGAGGTTGCATTGTTTAGGGGTCTTCTCCATATAAATGCGGCCAGGAAAGTTGCTGCAGTGTATTAAATGTGGTGGTAGCAGCTTTTCCTTTTTAGATATTTCTCTGTTCTCATCATTTCTAGGCATGCCCAGAGCTTGTCCTTATCATGGAGTTAGTTGGGAAGGTTGCTCAGGCCTTCGGTATACTTTCTTGATCAAGTTCCCTTGCGATCCGAAGAGAGGGACCTCTTCAAACCAATAGGGTTATCTTCGGACTTCTCCTCTCATTCGTTTACAGGCGCATTTCCCCCACATGGACGCATTCCTAATCCCTTTTTTCTCTTCGGACACATAGTTATATTTGAATTGGGCCCCAGGCCCAATATATGACGTTGGGCTTTTGCACCCACATGATCTTATTAAATATATTTAGGGTAATAAGTAATAACACTCTCCCATTCTGTTTATATTAATAACAAAACATTTTAAATTTATTTAAGAATCTGTTTATAAATGTTTAGCCATGGTTAGTAAAGACATTGCTCATAACTTTAGAATTAAAATACAAATTTACAAAATACCAAAACATTTGAAATGATAAATCTCTCCATAACTCATTGGGAAAAGAAAAGGGGGAAGAAAAAGCAAAAGACATTACTTAATATTTTGAAATACACTTTAATTTAAAATTTTAAAATAAGAGAATTTAATTTTAATTTAAGGATAATTTTAGAACCTACCTTAAGCACAGGCAGGTTAGTACACAATATTTTAATATTAATTTAACAAAATTTGGTCAAACAAATGTAAAGGGTGAAAATATTTTTTCCTTTCAAGTTTGGGGTAGAGTGTCATTTCTTCAAACTTCAAGGAAGGAGAATGTAATTACCCCAATATTATTATTGTTGTTGTTGTTGCTGTTATTAATAATTGATTTTTCATTTTCTTTTAAGTTAATAAAAACCTTATATATACCTTTTTTTTTATTTATAGAATATACATTTTTTTAACCTTTACATATCTTTACATATATTTTAAGTAAACTCTATATATTCCACTTCTTTAGATGTGCAAAATCATAGACTACTACTTCATAATGATAGTAACTAATTAGTTTTATCACTTTTTTTCATAATTTCATTTATAACATTTTTTACTATTATCATATATTTATTGGCTAATGATTTTCATAACAGAGGTGTTAAATGAGATGTAGCATCGTTTATTATATTTTTAAATGTAATTGTGTATGAAGATATATATATATATATATACATATATATATATATATATATATATATATATATATAAAGTTAAAAGAAATGTCAAAAAATGGATTTTAAAATTTTCTAACTTTATTTCTTATGTAATTTCTATTATTACATGAGAACATCTCCTTTTAGTTATGAATTAGAGTTTGATTAGTTTTAAGTTTAAATATATTGCTATGATTGTGTTTAATTATTGATTATTGATTCAATTTTTTAAGTGAATGTAACAGTTGATTTTATTACACTGTGAAGTTTTTAATGTTCTCCATATTGGTCATATTTTTTTATTTTTTTATTTTTACTTCTCCTTACAACTTCTTTGTTTTCCAATTAATAGTTACTAATTGACATTTGATTTTTTACCATCTCTCTCTCTCTCTCTCTCTCTCTCTCTCTCTCTCCATAGGCAACTTATTGTTTTCCAAAATTTGATGATTATTTTATTGCATTAAATACTCATTGTAGTTTTTTTTTTTTTTTTTCATTTAATTTTGCTACCCTTAAGTTAGTATATCCATAACTATTAATTTCTTTATATTATATTTGGTTTGATATCCTCATTATTTTTCTTTTTAATTTAGTGTTTCCCAATTGGCATTTGTTTTGTATTATATTTTTTCTTTGATGTATTGGGTTTGAGAATGAGTGTGTCCCTAGTATTCCTCCACTTTATGAAGACACTTTTATTTATTGAATTTAAGTAAAATTTTAAAATTTTAATTTTTTGAATAAAAAAAAGGAGAGAAAATATAAATAATTTAATGATATGGAAGATGTGGGGAGATGAATAGTGATATTAAGGTAGAAGGTAGTGGGGTAATGAAAAGATAAAGGTAAGGAAAAAGCTTGGACAAAGTGTAAATGAAAAAAAAAAAAAAAAAAAAAAAAGAGTACAATTTTTTTAGGATAATTTTATTGATTTGAATTTAAATAAATTATTCCATGTTTAATTATTAAAAAAAAAAAAGAGAAAGTATAAATAATTTAATGATGTGGAAGATGTGACTGAATTTAAATGTTGAATAACATAAGATGAGAAGAAGAAAAAAAGTAAAAATAAAAATATATGACAATAAATACCAATAAAGAGAACAATTGCACATAAAAGATTTTTGTTCTTTCCTATAACACTAATTAAGATTGATGGTTTTTTTTATTTTTTATTATGTGTTTTAGTATTGTGTTTTTTTAATTTCCCATCAGAAAGTCTTTTCTTTCCCTTTTATAATTTTGATTGAATTTTGGTTTGGATTAATACTTAGTTGTTTTTGGAAATAGGAATTTGAATATGCCTACCAATTTTTTGACTAATAAATTATTATAAAATCTATTTTTTATTTCTTTAGTTTTATTTTAATTTTGGTTAAGTTAACATTGTAATTTTGTGATGATTTTTTATTATTATGATAATTTCCTTATTCCTTAAGAGATGAGTTGTATATTAAGCAAATGTAACACACTACAACAAAGTTAGAAGAATATGGTTCACCTTAAAAAATATTAATGAAATACAAAAAAAAAAAAAAAAAAAATCAATGATATATTTGTAGAGATAAAAAGATTTTAAAAAAAAAGTGTAAAAATCTTTTTTTTTTTTTTTTTTAAAAAGGCAATGCTTGAAGTAATTGTTACTTTTTATATATTACACTTCATTGCATAATATTTACATTCCCACACATCGCGCGAGTCTGCTAGTTTCCTATAAAAACTGAATGATTCTACAAGTCTTCTATTGGGAAAAAATTCTAATCTTAGGTTCCTAAATGCAAATGTAGTAGAAACATGGTGAGAGAGAATAATGGGTTGTGCTCATGGTTAGTGTAATAAGCATGTGATATGATTGTGGGCTTCCTTTATAATGGGATCTTTTACTACTCTTAGAGCAAACAAAATGACACCCTTATCCCCACCCAAAACGTTTCCCTATAATGACAATCTTTATCTTTTAACCTCTAAGAAATGCAATGCAATGGCCAAAGGATATGCCCCTTTAATATATTGTCTCTAATCAAATAAACAAAGGCTCCTATCCCCTTTAGGTACATGTTTATACGGAATTCAATTGTTTTCAATTTTTTCTTTTCTCCGTGAGAAAGAAGCATCAACCTTAACTAACCAAAAAAAAAAAAAGAACCATCAACATTAATTAGAGTTATAAGAAAGAACAAATCTAAATGGCATTAACCAATGTGGAGTTTTAAAGAATCTTGGTTTACCTAGAATATAATAGAGAAAATAAAAATGAGACTAATACTAATTCTAGGAAACATATATAGAGAAATAGAAATAAGGATGCTAATTAAAGAACATTGGCATTACCATCAATCCCGTTTAAAGCTTAATCATAGCTCCACTAATTCGCTGGCTTTCAACTTTTGGCTGGTATATATTTAGGCGTTCTCCAATGCCGTAAAATTCCTTATTGCTTTGTTTTACTTGAATTCCGGCAAAATACCTGATCAAATTAAGTGAGAAAATGAGCATAATGATTCTAGTGTAGGAAAAAAAAAAATTTTCAAAGATTAGTAATTTGGCATAAATAGAAGAATGTATAAAAAAATTTCATCAATAAATTGAGAGAGAAAGAGAGAGAACTTTTTTTGAATTCTGGCAAACTACCCGATTAAATTAAGTGAGAAAATGAGCATAATGATTCTAGTGTAGATAAAAAGAAAAGAAAAGAAAGGATTCCCAAAGACTAGTAATCTGCCATAAATAGAAGAATGTATAAAAAAATTCATCAAAAAATTGAGAGTGAGAGAGAGAGAGAGAACCTTTTTTTGTGAGAGAAAACCATGCATAGAATGGAATAGATAGTTACAAATTTATAGTAAGAGAGTGTGAATAAGAAAAGACAAAATAAAGAAAGATGAAGAGAAAAAAAAAAGAATAATATTTATGTAGAAGGTAGTGGGGAGATGAAAAGAAGAAGAATAATATTTATGTAAAGGATAGTGGGGAGAGGATAGTAGGGAGATGAAAAGGTAAGGATGGAAAAAGGTTGGGAAAAGTGTAAATATTAAAATAAAATAAAAATTAAACGTTAAAAAAACTATAGGAAAATTGGAAAGAAAATGATAATGAGGTGGACGCTAATGTGACTCAACTGGAGCGTAGTAATAATAAATGCCACAATTTAGCTTTTAGATATAATATAGATGAGTTCACCATAAAAAGCAATAATTATAAATTGCACACACATATCCATTATAATTATTCAATTGAAGTAATGAGAAAAAAAAAAAACTTTGGACGAATATTATAGAATAAAAGTTGATATAGAATGTGTTTGTCTCTTTGTCCTCAATTCTAAAACAAAATATACATTTCAAACACCTATAGTCAATCACATCTACATCATTTACAAAGCTCACAAATCCACAACTTCTGACCTTAATATCAAAATTGTAATTGATGGGTTTGAAATTGTAAAAGAGAGAAAATAAGTGGTGGGTTTGAAATATTTTTAGGGACAAAATTGTCTTTCAGCTTGTATTGGTGGACTAAGTTGAGTTTTTTTTTTTTTTTTTTTTTTTTTTTTTTTTTTTTTTTTGGGATTGGTGTCAACCACTTATTAGATATGAAACACCAATGCAGATGCTAATATGTTCTCCTAGGCCAGGCCTCATAGACTTGCCTTTAAAATATTGTTTAATTTATATGACAAAAAAAACTACAAACCAAAGTTTTGATATTGTTGTAGACTCCATTTTAATTTGTCCATTGTAATGGAATATTTTGGTACAGAACTATTTCAACTTATTTAAATGTCATGTCTTTTGTGATACTTCAATAGTTGTAAGAAAACTATTTGAATACGGTATGTTCTTACTTTTTGTTATAACTTAGAACAACTAGAACATGACAATTAAAACATCCCTTTTTTTTTTTTTGGATGAAAAGGACAAAAGACTTTGTTTAGAAATAAAAGCAGTAAATACATCATGGAGAAAATTTTGTTCTAGAAAATAAAGACTATCTTTGATCCAAATAGAAAAGCCATTAATACCTAAAACATGTTTAGCTAAAAGGTGAGCAGACTTATTGTCTTGCCTACAAACATGAGAGAACATAACATTATCAAACTCGTAGGAAGCAGCTAGCACCCCATAAATCAAAGGAGCCACCGACGAAGGAGCTAGGGAATTCTCACACAAGGCCTGGACTATGATCAAAGAGTCACCTTCTAACACAAAGTCCTAGAAGCCCACTTCCTCCGCAAACACAATACCAGTCTCAAAAGCCTTGGCTTCAACTTCAACAGCCCCCATTGGAACCTGGAGCTTCTTACTCAAACTAACAATAAAATTTCCCGCATAATCTCGGATAATAACAACTACCCCAGCTTCTTTTTTATTCGAGAAAATCGCCTCATCCGCATTAGTCTTGTTTGAAGGGGCTGACAGTAGTAACCAATTTGTCTCCAAAGGCTAAGAAAACTTTAATAGAACAACCAAAGCTACCCAATATTCCTCCAAATAATGCGTGCACCATTGGATCAATTGCTTTCCATTCTTTCTTGAACTACCATGTCTAACCTCATTCCAATTTATCCATAGAGCCCATACAATTGAGACCACCATTGTTGAATCATCTCCTGTTCACTTAGCCTCCATTAACACATACAATAAAAAAATCCATGAAACTCCAAAAGTACAATGAAGATAAGGAGTGAAAGAGACTGGATAAAGCCTATGTTTCACGAGCCTTAGGACACTCCGAGAATAGATGAGGCAAAGATTCAGAGTTGACTCCACACTTCTCACAAGTATAATCCAGAAGAACATATTTATGAAATAGATTAGCTTTTTTTGGTAGAATATCATGTGTAGCTCTCCAAGCAAAGTGTCTAATTTTATGAGGAACTTGGATTTTCCAAAGTTTTCCCCCAGAAAAGACGCATGCTACCTCCATCCGAAGTAGAGCCACCTACATCATTCCTATCCAAGTCCAACGCAACCTTATAAGCACTCCTAACCGAAAACAACCCATTTGGGAGTCTCTACCCATATTTGCCTATCCTTAGATAGCCTATTGCTCAATCGCATTCTACCCATATCTTCTAGCTCAAAAGGAAGGAAAACAAGTTTAAGCATATCCAAATTCTAGCTTTTATTATCCAAATCAATAAAATCACTAACCATAGAGACCTAGGAAAGTATACTTCTAAGAGAGACAACCTTGTACGAGGAAGAATTTGGTACCCACTTATCATCCCAGATCTTAATACTCTGCTCGTTCCCCACACGCCATCTGATACCTTTCTTGACAACCTCTTGAGCCGCCATAATGCTTCTCCAAACATATGATGGCCTATTCCACAAAGCCTGAATAAAATCAGTCTTTAAAGTATATTGCCATGAAGAAATTGTAAACAAATGAATTTTGAGCCATCTAACGCCGCTAGCCTTGTTTCACCAAAAGTGCCAAATTGAAAGGTTTTAAAGATATATGTCTTACAAGAGTCTTATAATGAGATTATAATTTAAGACATAATGAAATTACAGGATAGATGCAATTTGAAGTGGCTTCATATGGTGTAAGGCATATGTCATTTAACTGGAATCTTATAATTTAATTGTCATTCCTAATTTCATTAATGCTACGTTTGGAAGTTTTGAGAAAGGAGAGAGTAGAGGGGAGTAGAGGAAAGGAGAGGAGAATGGAGGGAAATGGTTATCCTCTACCTTATTTGGATGTTTTTAAAATTAAGTAGAGAAAAAGGAATAATTAGTTTTTTCATTTGTAATTTTATTAATATGGTATTGGTAAGGGTAAATTTGATAATTCATTTGATCAAGTATTTTTATACTCCACTCTCCGTCCAAATCTTTCTAATTTTTGGGAATTAAAAATGAGGGGTCAGAAATTGTTCAAACCCCTCCAAATCTCTCCCCCTCATTCCTTAAAAATCATCCAAATAAAGTAATTAAATTATTCTCCCTCCTTCTCCGCTACTCCCCCCTCCTTCTATCACCATCCAAACATAGCATTAATCTAATTTTATTCTCTCAAATTCCTCCTGATTTCAGGGGAATGAAAATTTGAGATTTTAAGGGAATAGAAGGGAATGAGTGTTCCCTCCTATCCATTTTATTCCCTCTTACTTAAACTCCAAAACAATGGAATAGACTTTTCATTCATTTCAGTAAAACACTCAAACAAACAAGGAGAAGAATATTCTAAAATTATTTTCTTTATTCCATTCCATTTCATTCAATTTTCTCATTCCAAATAAGGGGTTAATATCTTTTTATTGGAAGTGCATTTTGACAAATCTTCTATTGAATTACATCTTCTTCTTATATCCTCTATGTTTGCAAAAATTCAAGAAGATTAAAGGTCGTCATCAATAAATTGTTTAAATTGTAAGATTATGTAGTTTAAAATTATGTATAAAATATAAGTTTATAAACCATATAGTAAATAATATTCGATTGGCACAAAATTTGATATATATATATATATATATATATATTAAGAGCATAATAAACAAAATAATTCAACGGTTAAAATTTCAAATTATGTAACAACTTTTATTTTATTAACTAATATTATAACCTTATGTTATAATCAATTTTATAGCTAATTTTTATCCATGAAATTAGAGGATAAATCTTACCCCATAATAAATAAATAAATATATAAAACTGATAAGTATTCAGCAAAAAATAAATAAATAAATAAAACCGATACGTTCTGTTCCCACACGTATTACAAGAACCAGTAATATATAAAGTCCTAGGTTTCCCTAAAAATGAAAAATAAATAAAAATAAAGCCACTTTTTCAGGTTTCTCAGTTTTCCTTCATCCCCCAAAAACGCAAAATGGTAAGAACTCTGTAAAATTCCTAGATTTCCTCCTCCTCATTTCTCTCTGCCATTTTAATCTCTCTAGATTCTAATCAAATTCTCCTCGGTTCCATTCAGTCTGTAAAGGGTTTTTTTTTTTTTTTTTTTTGCCAATTTCTCAAAATTTATGTTCTATTTTTTTTTTCCCCTTCTTGCTTTTCTGGTTTGTGATTTTAGTATATTACTGCTGACCTTAATTTTAAAGAAAAATCACAGTTGCTTGTTAATTCTGTTTTTTCTTTTCTATTTTTTTTTTTAATTTCTAGGATGAATAAGCTTAAAAGGAAATAGCTTTGCATACAAATTTTATTTTTGGGATGAACACGCTTATGTAAAAGTCACCTTTGCATGTTGATTTTGCTACTGCTGCTCAATTTTCTCTTATTATTGCTTTTTTTTATACCCCATTTGAGCTCTAGTGCTCAAATCTTATGGCAAAAGGTTCAGCTATGGGTATAAAATTTGGGTTTGTAAAGCTTTTACATTTTCTGGGTAAAGTAGAAATCACTATCAAATGCTTTGTAATTTGATTAAAATAAAGTGTGTTTATGTAATTTTTCTATGTTGGTTTGGTCCTGGATGGATGGATGGGTAGGATTAGGGAAAGAAACAAGTTTGCCCCTTTCTATGTGAATGCTTGAACTTAAATATATGATTGAATCCTAGTACTATCTATGCTGTTGTAGAGTGTGGTTTGGTATTTGGTGCTGAAATTCCTCTCTTTAATTTAATTTGAAGATTAAGAAATTTATGTTATGTTCTTAGGAACAACGGTTGGTGCTTTCACTGATTTTTCGTATATGGGTTATATGCCAAATAGAATACTGTGACTATCCCTGATTAGTCTGCATAGGATTCGGTGCCGACCTCAAATTTTTTGGTAGTAAGGTTTGGCTGTTAGGTTGAATGCCAAATGATTGTTTCTTTGTGTGATGTTTTTTGTTTTTCTTTTTTGGAGGTAATTTGCATTTTGGTATAAGCAGAAAGATTACAGGAGTTTAGATGTTTGTTAATTTCAGTGGTTCATAGTTCTTATGGAAACGTGTATTGGTTGTTTTATGGATTTGACAGACTACTTCAAAGCGCCTTTCTGAGAGGAAAGTGGCAAAGTTTCAGAAGAACATCACAAAGAGGGGATTAGTGCCTGAAACCACTGCAAAGAAGGGATATGACTACCCAGTTGGGCCTATCGTTCTTGGTTTCTTTGTCTTCGTTGTCATTGGATCATGTATGGCATTTCTAGCTTCTTATTGTTGACATACTATTAATGCTCTTAATAGCCTTTTGGGGGGCTTGGGGGTGAAGGGGCTCTTATTCAATTTTCCACATGTTTTATTACTATATCTTGGCAGAGTCTTTTACTCTTTTTTAAGTCTTCTGTGACATAAAGTTGTTGCATGAACTTGCTAAAAAGATGAAAATATGTGTCCAATAAACATGCTATTGTGTAACATTGTGGACTTTATCTAGTGGTTACTTCTTTTCTCTTGTAATTCTGAATCTAGTGGTTACTGCTTTTCTCTTGTAATTCTGACAGGGATGTGGGCTATCGAACTAATTTATGATGTGTGGGTTTGAGTAACATTAATGTAGCTCTTGGAGCATGCTAAAAATATGTGCATTTTAATGTTTATCATTCACATTGATATTATCTGCCCGTTGCAACTTTACAGGTTAATATTTGGTAGCATATAGGGGTGTCAGTTTTTAATTTTGCTTATTCTAAATTCCTTGATGCATGCCGGTGGGATAAGACTACAGAATTGATTGGGGGGACGTTTATTTTTGGACCTATAGTTACTGAACTGGTGAATAGTATCATTGTTAATATACATAGACATTAGGTTTTCTTAGGTGATTAAGTTGCCCTTATTTTTGTCACGCAATTGATCACTTGATTTCCCCTGATCTTTTTGTTGGCAGCCCTCTTTCAGATAATAAGGACAGCTACAAGCGGTGGGATGGCCTGAGCAAGAGCGGAAGGAAGTTTGGTGTAATATGGACTTCTTCAAAGACATCAATGTACCATGTAGTGAAGTTAGAACATCTTTGCTTCCTACTTTGCAATAATAAAGCAGTATCGTTGTCCAGTTCATTTTATATTGTTTCCACTCCAGGAATTTTTTTTTTTTTTTTTAATTTGATGAAGGATGATAAACAGAACAAGAAGCAGCAACCAGCTGCCCTTAACAGCCAACGCTAAACAAGCAACAGCAGCTAGACCACTGTAGATCTATCAACAAAACAGAAAGTAAGAGAAACAGGAAGCCTTTTTAGAATCGAATTTCTTAACATTCCTAGACCAAAATAAACAATGCCTAACATCAGACATAGTAGCTAGAACCTGCTCCATTTCTGCCTTTAAGTTTCCTAGAAATTTTCTAGTATTATGATAAAGTCAAATGTGATACTACATATGGTCTTCTGAAAATCTTCCCTTTCAGTTTCTTCAGAGTCTAATCAACTTCCTCACTCCATGACCCAACCTGCCTGACCCTAGTCAGAATCTGCATCCAAATCATTTTAGAGATGGGACAATCAAAATAAAGATGATCTCTGGATTCGATTCTTCCATTGCAAAAGAGCATAGAAGTATCCTTTGTACCCCCAAGAAACCAGACTATCTTGAGTTGTAAGCTTATGCTGAAAAGCTAACCAAGCAATGAAGGCATCCTTTTAGTAGGGATGCTTTTAGAAAACCAAACCAGCTGTCACCAAGGAACTCTATAGGCTTCACATCTCTAACCGCACGCTGCGTATCCCTGCAATTATATGATTTATTTGCTGCAAACACCCAATCTTCTCTATCCTCACCGTCAATTTGCACTTCACAAAGTTTACTTTGATTTTGTTCAAAGCTTTCTGACTTGTCAGTAGGCCACATCCAAAGACCATTACCTATAAACTTAGACAAACTGTCAAAGCAGCAACTTGTGCCATGGATCACCCTATTACCATATTTTCGCGGCAAGGGACCACTATATGTTAAGAATCATGCTGTGCAACAAAATTTTCCCTATTTCCTACGACATGTTTTGATAGTGAGGACTAGCCCACAACCCTTGGCTAAAGGATTTTTCTCCAATTCCATGAGCAATTAGTTAAAATAGCCACCTACCACAGAGTCGCAGAGATCTACAATTAAGAAGATATACAGGAGTTTAAGCTGCCCAAATAGAGCTCTATGCCAATAAATTCCAAATAAACCTGAAAAAAATTATCTTTCCTCCACTCAGCTATCTTAAACAAACCCAACCCTCCTTTCTCGGGTCCAATTCGAATTATGCCTTCGTATATTTACAAAGAAAAAAAGAAAAAAAAAATTTATGCAAGTCGGGGGGGGGGGGGGGGGGGGGGGGGGAGGGGGGGGGGCAGAGGGTCAAGGCATCCTTGGGCCCTTGTGTGGGTGTGTCCTTGATTAAAGCACAAATCATTTTTAAAACTAAACAGAAATCTGCAAAAGAAATTAGAATATCAATCATTTTTTCTAAACCATAATGAGGGTTTTGTGCACTAGTTACGGCCTTTTTTATATGTGTGCAAAAAAACTATAAAAATATATTGAGTTGATCATAACATAGGATAACTTCATGGAATAAATTTTGAGGGTCATTTGCCTTCAAAAGCACTATAAATATTTATAGATAAGATTTAGGTGGTTTTATCCAAATTTGCTATTGTTTTTTTGTAGTTACCAACTATTCATCATAAGCCTCTCATCAATGTCACCGCCTAAAAAAGCATACCAAATAGCCATTGAGATTATTAGGGTTTTTAAAAAAAAAAAAGAAAAAAAAAAGAAAAAACAAACAAACAAACCTAATATAACTTTAGGTGATTCGACAACACAAAAATTAATTACAAACCTCAAATTTGCTCAAACAAAAAAAAAAAATGTTCATGGCTTTTTTTTTTTTTACATGCAACACAGTGGGCCTTGAAGGCCCATACTCACGGACAAATATGACAAGACAAACCACAAAACCCTTTTAAGGACAAAACGAGGGCCACATTAAGCCCAAGCAAATGAGGGGATCAAAGTCAACTGAGATGTGGGCCTATGCTAAAGATATGTAGAATATATCTATGCTATATTAATAAGCAACCATGCTCCCCATTTCTGTTCGGTTATTTGTTAACAAAAATTCTCACAGCCACAATATCTTTCTGCTTAAGAATTTAGACTTGTAAAACATGTTTCAAAATCACAATGTCTCACAAAATAACAAACTTATACTTCACTCATCTTTTATTGACAGGCTTTTTAAATACACCATTTACAACTGGGAATAGAACTGGAACCTCTTATGTTTAAGAACACGCATAGTCTGCTATTTGAAAAGGGGGGCAATGTACTGCTCAAATAGATTAACATCATTCAGGCTTAATTTTCTAACAATATACGAAATGATGTATTTAATACCGACCAAAATTACAGTCAATACACTGATACAGGTAGGAAAAGAACTAGAGATGAGATCAATGCTTAACAAAAAAGGGGGATTGACATTATCTAGAAAAGTTTATGGTGCATTTGCTTTCCATATGTGCATTTGGTTTCATCTGATCTACGAGCTGCTCTGGCCATTGTGCTCCCTGTATTGGCATTTTGGCAACAATCAGAACTTTTGGACATCTTCCTCACTCGTGAGTTAAATCCGATCTCCATATTGTTTTCAAATAGGAATTCATCATCTGGAGAATCGTAGCCTGTTGCCTCAAATTCCTGCAAAATAATGACAATAAATTTGGGTCTCATAAAGGTGCTCTTAGAGTATATTGACAGAATAAAGAAATGGAATCTAGTATTGCATGCTTACTTTGGATTTTGACTTGGCACAATAGGGCGTTAAGCAGGGATTTACATCCTTGAGGAACATGTCATCTGGACTACCAGGAGTTGTTGGATCACCAGAGCTAAAGTCCTAAATAAATTTTGGACAGTGTTATTGAAATTATTAAAATTCAAAGGTCACGATGCTAAGACATGGACTAGAGAAGATAGTTCAATCCAAGTAAAGCAGTTGGTTTCTCAAGTTTTTGGAGGAAATAGAAAAGATAATCATGCCTTTTTTTTGTTTTTGCTATGAGTAGGCCTACTGTAAATCAAACACCAGAACTTATATCACGAACAACTATCCAGCATTAATAATAACTAAATTAAACATAGCCATCAGTTGTAGCTTGAAATTTGCATTCTATTATAGTATTCATACCAAAGAATTAGAGGCCTGTTCAAGATCATATATTGGTGTCCTTGGAGAACTGCCATGATGTTGGAAACATACTCTTGCTGAATGTTTATCTGCTTTCACCTGCTCAAGAATTGTTGTTAGTCTCTATAAATATATAAAAATGTAAAAATTAAAAATGCTAATTTTTCTAATAAATGCAAATGTTTAGAGCAACATACAGTAATATTATCTTCATTTTAAATTTGCACAATATCTCAAAACCAAAGCCTATACTCATGTTGGGTCCAAATCCAATAGATAAATTTAACCCTTAAAGTTAGAGAATAATTTCCTTAATCATATTATTAATGGTTATTGTTCAGGGCCACCATTTGAAATAATCATCTGACTCTTGGTTGTACTTCTTGGTTGTAATTGATACAAGTATCATGTTCAATATACTCCTGCACACATACTAGGCAACTGACGAAGCATCTATTCTAGAATTTATTGCATGAACAACTTTCTAAGAAGTTCTATATCAATGAAATTGGCACAAATTTTAGTTGTCAAGACAATAAATGAACCATTGGAGCTGCAAATAGGAACAAGCCCCTTTTGGCTAGACAAGAGTTCACCTTTAGAATTTATTTTACTAGCCACGTTATTTATCAGTCAAATTCCCTTTGACATTGGAATGAAAACAAGAAGTAGACCTTCTGGTTCTAGAAGGTTGTTAGGAGCCAAAATAGGGTAGGTTCAGCAATCAAGAGTTGAACAGCCAACTGGGAGATAGAATAGTCCCATCAGCAGTTCAGTTCCCACTTGGAGTGCAGATTGCCCCAAATGTTCCATTTGTTGCCAAATTTTAAGGATCATGCACATGTGGAAGTTTCTATTGGACAACCATGAGCTCAATTGAACATATTATTCAAGCTTGGATTGATTCTTGAAGTTAGTTCAAGAGTTAGTTATAAGTAGATAGAATTAGTTAGGGTTAGTGCACATGTAATACATTAATCAGATGTGTATATTATTTATAGCATGTTCTCAATTAGTGAGCGAATGAGAATAGGGCATGAGTTGTATAAATAGAGAGCAATGTAACCTTCAATGATGAATGGAGGAATAATCAAATTGTTGCTTAGTTTCTCACTCTCTCTCTTGGTGATTTTCTTGGAGGTAAAGTCTCTTGAAGAAGTCTCATCATTGGAAGAGGTGACTCTCTCTAACTAATCACAAGTCCATCATCATTTTCATGCAATCCATCTCTAATCACCAATGTTGAAACCCTAGAAGTGTTCCCATCCAAAACCTAGATACTTTCCACTTCAAGAACCCACTAAACACATCAATTACCCTAATTCCGTAGCTGCACCCAAAAACCCAAGGCCCTTAAACATAAAATCCTAGCATCCAAATCTCAAGAATCCACTTGAGACAACTCATTAACCCTAACTCCAACCTAGTTCTTTACAAAGGCACAAGATTGGAGATTTCTTTATAGAGGAAGAATCCAGCAGTGACAACGTAATTAGATCAGCACAAGCAATTGGCAACTTAATAGCTAGAATTAACAGTTTAATCTTAATTAAATATTGGTAGTGAAGCTTAATACTCATTTTACAACATGGATATGTAATGATTTATTTCTTATGTTGTGAAATCGTGCAAATCATATATGCAAAAACTCTAAATTTTTATTTTTTGCTCTAGTTTCTGCAGCCCAATAGTTTGTGAAACACCAAACCAACTAGTTTGGCAGTGAATGAGTATCCATGTAGGAGTTGTCATTTATCATACCTCAGCAAGATCTTCTGCAAGGTATTGTAGTTGACCTGTGAGAGAAGTGACCTGCCTTTGGAGAGTTGGGATGAGCTGTTTCGCTTGTTTCAACTCTGAATTTTGCTTCTCTAGAAGTCCTTGAAGTTGAGAATTCAGAACATCTGGGAATAGTATCGCACTCTTCAATGCCTTAATTTCTTCCCGTTGCTTCAAACACAAATCCTTCAACTTCTCAACCTGCAAATCTCATAGAAACAAACCGTCAAATTACAAATGCCCTCTTCCCTTCATGTCCACAAAATGCATACATTTCAATACATTGTGGATTAGCCCCTTTGCAGTTAATCAGATTTGATATGGCAATTAATAGTGAAATGTAAAGAATATGCATTGATTGAGGAACTGTTTCATGGGTCTGGAAATTTTGGCATCTAAAATCAAAGTTCACTCCACTAAATTGTTGTTTTAGAACTACTATTAGTAAAAGGTTGTACCTAGCATACAAAACTACAACATTTCCACTCTTCGTAGGGTTTAGAAGAGGTAACCCTATATTATTTTTTGAAGATACTGATTCTCATACTCAGGCTTATGACCAATCACTTTTGATGGAAGGTAATTGTCATTAGCTCATCGTACCAAGTGTTCTATTATGGTTAAATGATTTTGGAAAAATCAATAATTTATCATGGTATTAGGGCAGAATATCCTAAGTTTGATCCTCGTCTCCACTCTACCTCCCATTTAAAATGTTAAAATTGCCACACATCAAGCTCCATTATTAAGAGAGAGTTTAGACCCAAGCTTGATGGGGATTGTTAGAATTATAGTTAAGTGATTAAATTCACAAGTTCCTAAGTCTCCACTCTACCTCCCATTTAAAATTTTAAAATTTTCATGCATTGGGCTCCACTTATTAAGGGAGAATTTTAAGGCCACACATGAGAAGTGTTAGAATTATAGTTAAGTGATTAAATTCATTATTTCCTAATAGTTTAAGATTTTAGGACAATCCGTAATTTATCACCAAGGCTTGACCTCTTCTACTACTACTTAGTTGAACAACAAACACTTGAAGTAAAAATTGAAAACTCGAAAATAAATCAGAAAGCACTTTTTTTGTTAACCAAAAAAAAAAAAAAAAAAAAAACTTTATCCACAGACGTACTTTTCTTTACCTGTATATTCTTAGTAACCAGTCATGAATTAGACAAAGAGGAATGCTACATACACAAAAATTTTTTGTTTTTAGCTATTGACATGTTGAATTTCATATGAGCCCATAATAGCAATTGTTAAAATTAGAGAAAATGTTCAAACCAAATTCCCCAATTTCTTTCTTTTCTTTTCCCTCCCTTTCTCCCAATCCAAACAGAGCATTTCCCAAAAAAGAAACAAAAAAAAAAAAAGACCCACTGAGTCACTGACCTCTGTGCTCTTCTCCTCAAGCATGAACTTAAGCTGAGAAATCTCCATCTCTTGCTCCTTATTCATACCCAGAAGCTCTCTCTCACTCCTCAACACCATCGCCAAAGTCCTCGTGTTCTCCTTCACCTCAGTCAAAGCCTTCACCTCCTTCTTTTTCTTACTGTCAAAGGCTGTCGTTTCATTCCCAGCCCCAAACAGCTTCTTATGCAAGCCTTTGAAGCTCGTTCCTTTCCTCGCCGTCTTCTTCAAGTTCTCTGCAATCACATCCGACGGAATCACCATCTTCACCGCCTTCGACGAAGAAGACGACGGCTTCTTTTCCATGAACTTCTTCACCATTGTGGCTAAGTTGGGATTTGAAGGCTTGGATTTCGCATGTGAGGACAGATCGGACGGCTTGGAGGACTTGACAACGAGTGCTTTTGAAGAAGAAGATGAAGAGTTCAGCTTGAGCTGCTTGTTTAGTTGTTCGGCGGATGAAGATGGGTCGGAAAAGTGCGAGGACGTTGAGGAGCGTGTGTCGTACGAGCTGTACCGCGAGTGGGGCTTCAGCTTCAGAGAGGCCATTATTCGGAGATTATATTCAAAACTCCGAACACACTTTCTAAATTTTGAGAGAGATTGGTTTTTTTTTTTTTTTTTTTTTTTTGTTTGAGAGGGTGAAGAGGATGAAGATGTTTGATTATGAATGGATGTGAATATTTTAAGGTTGGTTTTTTTGAAGATTTGGAGAAACGGGGGGCACGTGGCAGGCTATTGGTTCGCTTGTTGTTGTACTTTGGAGCGCTGTCTGAATTCAATTCAAATTTTCGCGTGAACCGCGCGGCTTTGGTTTTGTGTCTTGGGCTGGCTCGGTCGTCTACTACACTGATTTTAGTTATTTTAATTTGCCCCCTGAATTTTTGTTCAAATTACATCATAATATCATATTATATAATATGTACTATATAATAAAAGTTAGACTTACAAGTTGTGATTATGTTAAGTAGTTTCATAAAATTACAAAAAAAAAAAAAAAAAAAAATTGATTTAAAAAAAATAGATATAATTTTTTTTTTTGTACTTATCTTCTTCTACTATAATTTCTAATTCTTCATCTAATCCTTTTATTATTATAATTTATATGTTGATAAAAAAATCTTAACTTGATGACAATCCAAAATCATCATCTAATCCTTATTTTTTTATTTAAATTATATTACTACACGTTAAAAAAATAAAATAAAATAAAAATAGCAACATAGTATATGATTTTATTCTAAAGGTCTATTTTAAAATTCTACGCAACTATTTTTAGTGTTTTAATAAAATTCTAAATTCTTTGTATTTCCTCTTCACACACCATGGCTCTTTTTTTTCTATGGATTTCCTCTTCACATGCCACTTATTTTTAAATTTTAGATTTCAGCTTCACACCTCACTAAATTAGACTAA
Source organism: Quercus gilva (assembly GCA_023621385.1). Classification (NCBI taxonomy): domain Eukaryota; kingdom Viridiplantae; phylum Streptophyta; class Magnoliopsida; order Fagales; family Fagaceae; genus Quercus; species Quercus gilva. The sequence continues at coordinate 78,530,836 of CM042477.1, read as the reverse complement.
CATTAGATTTTTTGTTTATATCAACTTCTTCAATGTGAAGTGTGTGTGTGTGTGTGTGTGTGTGTGTGTATTCCATCAAATTGAATAGGTTTTGTGTTTTTTTTGTCTTTTTTTAACCTAATTTCCTTAAGTTTTATTCAATTTATATGGTCATGCTTTGAGAATCAATCATTAAATATGCTTAGACGTGGTTTCTTTTATTATTTTGTTTTTTATGACATGGGTTCCAATGGTGATAAATTGCTTTCATTCCCTCAATTTTGATTTAGAGAACAATCTTCTTTTTATCTTATTATTAAGCAAGTCTTGATATAAATTTGATGATAAATTGTTCATAACAATTTTTTTTCCCTGATTAAAATAGCTTTGGCTAGCTAGCTTTCAATTAGAGTTATACACTTTGACCTATAAAAGAACACAATTTTTCCATTTAGTCTTTCTTTCTTTCTTTTTTTTTTCTTTGTTTTTAATCAATCAAATATAGTTAGACATGATTTTTATCAATCATTATATTTTCTGTTATTTTGTATGTCACATATGTCATTGTTTCCAATGGTGATATACTCTTTCCATCCCCTTAATTTTGATTTTCGATGGCAATCTTCTTTTTAGCTTAGTATTAAGTGTGTCTAGATATTAATTTGATGACAAATTTTTGAAAATAATTTGATTTTTTATATATTATTTTGAGTTGGGTTCAAGTTACACCTGGTGTAACTCTAAGCAATATTACATTACCCAATAACTTGTTATTAAATTAATATTTTGAAAATCCAACCGTTGAATTACATGTTTCATATGTTCTTAACATACATGCCAATTTTCATATCAATCGGATGCTGTTTACCATTTGATCTATAAACTCATCTTTTATGCATTATTTTAAACTACAAAAATTTGAATTTTAACAATTGATTGATGACATGACAATTAATCTTTGATCACCTCAAAATTTTGCAAGCATGAAGAATATACGAAGATAATGTAATCTAACGGTGGATTTGTCAATATTCGTATTCAAGTAAAAAATATTGAGTGGTGTAACATTGTTTAGAGTTACACCAGGTATAACTTGAACTCAACCCATTTATTTTATTAGAATAGATAGACGAAATCAAAGATATAACCTCTTGGATGAAATTGACACCAAAAAAGACAATTGGAATATTAAAGTAAGGGTCACAAGAACGTGGGAAGTACTTAATATTAAAACAAATAATGAACTTATTAACGTTGATTTGGTACTACTTGATGAGAATGTAAGTTTTGAAGTAAAATAATGAAATTACTTTTAGGCCTTCAAATACAATTGAATTTTATTTTGTTGATTAAGTTTATTCTCAATTTTTCAGGATAACCTTATTCATGAAAGTATTAGAAAATCATTTGTTGATCATTTTAGAGATATACAAGAAGACAAAATTTATTGAATTGAATCTTTTAGAGTTGTCGAAAACAAGGATGCTTGCAGGATTGTGAAGTTGTTAGAAACATATGATCAACTTATTGCAAAATAGAAATTTGAATTGGTTCCATTTGATGAGTTGAAGTGTCTTGCTGACAAAAACACAACTCTAATAAGTAATTTTGGTTATACATTTATATTCAATATATATTACTATCTTCATAACTCATGATTTTTTGTCAAGCACTTTATCATTTGTAGATGTAATAGGAGAAATCGTAGGAACTTCTCACATGGAAAAGATAGAGGTGCGTGAGAAAAAAATTTAACAAATGGCTAATCGAACTTCAAGATAACATGTCAGTTAGATATTGATGAATATATTACTTAGATTCATACATTTTGTCAAGAGGTAAATTTTTAATTGTCTAACAAAAATGTTTATGCAAGAGGGAAAAAATTAGAATCACATCTTGGGATAAATTTGTAGAGGCAATTAATGAAAATATATGTTTTGATAATTCTGTGCGTCCTATTATAATTATCACATCAACTACTATTAAGACATATAAGAGTAAGCAATTATTTCTTTTGATTTACATGATATGTATTTAAACATCATAATTTAAACTAATTATGTATGAATGATGGTAGGGAAATTATCATTGTCTTCTCCAAACTCTTCAGAGTTGCATGTGAATTTAGATATTCCACTAGTCATAGAATTAAGAAAAAGGTTAGTACAATTTTAAATTTCTTTATTTATGTTAGTTCAATTTATACTTTCTTAAATTATTATTTTATGAACTAAAAAATTCCACCTATAGACAATTTTAATATGATGCATTTCAATATAATCTTGAAGAAACCGAATCAACTATCACGTTCAGTCCTTGACTCTAATGAGATTTCTAAGATGAAAAGAACACTATTAGAAATTTTAACCTTTATAGAGACTTAAAAAATAAAAAGAACAAGTTAGGGCCAAAAATTATATTTTGTTGATATTGGGATTTACGTTAGAATGGTAACATTAACCACATGCTTTTTTAAAGGACAACATTTTATTGCACGACCTCTATTAAAAAGATCAATGCTAAGAATGGGTGATAGTATGTCTCCTGTGAAGAGTGTCCTAAAAATTTGAAAAAACTTGAATCAAAACTATGGTCTGACACATGCATGAAAGCATGTGAATTTCCAAAAATTAGGTAAGTGATTTTATATATTTACTAATGGTTAATTTTGAATATATATATATATATATATATAAATGCTAATTGATGTAGGTGGAAAATAATATTTCAGATGCGGGCATGACATGTAAGTTGGCGATACAGCAGTACATGCAAATTTTGTAGTGTTTGACAAGGAAGCAGAGAAGTTAATTAAAGTGCCGGTTTGGATAGGGAGTTGAGTTGCGTTTTGGCCTACACGTTTTCAGTTTTTTTTTTTTTTTTTTTTTTTTTTTCCTCTGCCGAAGTTGTTGACTTTTGAGGGAAAAAAATACTGTTCATGCACTATTTATACATTAAAAAATATGAAAAATGGGTCCCGCGATACTATTCATACATTTAAAAATTATTTTGCTACAGTGTTTTCAGCAACAATCAGTTTTCAGCAACTTTCAGCAACAATAAACTATATCCAAACGGACCAAAAGTTTAACGGAACAAGGCTGATTGTGACACTTTTAGGATCTTGGATAACAGAAACAAAAATTATTACAGGTCCAAAAATCGGAACAAAGGTTCTTATTCCTCGAATAGTTCTATCTCCTACGGAATCAAAGTGGTCATTCATCCTAAAAATAATACAATTTCCTTTAAAGATCTGTTATGCTATGACAATCAACAAAAGTCAAGAACAAACTCTAAACAATGCTGGCCTCTACTTGCTAAGTCTAGTGTTCAGCCATGGCCAATTGTACATTGCTTTGTCTCGAGTAACAAGCCCTGAAAGACTAAAGATTTTAATAAAGAATAATGACACACAAGAAGAATGATACACTAAAAATATAGTGTACAAAGAGGTATTCAACAATCTCTCAAAAGTAAAAACAACTTTTAACATTTTTTTTTTATCATTAATATTATTGCTAACAAAATTGCAAATTAGTTACAAACCTCATAATTTATATTGCAGATCCCCTAGATGCAAAATTCTCATTAGAGCACAATTGGTATGTTATAAATTAGTAATTTTGTATTTAGGTGTTATCATTTTATATTTGATAGTTATTATATCAATACAATTTATTCCTTTTTATTATAATAATTATTTATTTGGTTATTATTTATCAGATAAAATATATATTCTATAAGTTTATGAAAAAACCATACAACGCACGGGGTTTTAACTAATTATTAGTATTATTGGAGAAATTATTGATAGATCATTTGTTTTGAATCTTGCAAAAAAAAAAATTTTCTTTTAGCAAAAAAATATACTTTTTTTTTTCAAAACAACATTTTAAAACATTCATATCAAATTAGATATTTTACTCTACATTTCATTAAAAATTATTTTTTATTACTCTCTCTCTCTCTCTCTCTCTCTCTCTCTCTCTCTCTCCTTATTTATATGAGTAAATAAATATTAAAAATAGATTTGCATTTGAATAGTAAATGTGTATATTTACATGGTTTCTATAACAACAATCTAAATTTACCCCGTATGCTATTATACGTGTACTAATATGAGTGCTCTAACTATTTAGAGGGCGCGAAGTTTTTGTGTTGTGAATTGTTGAGTACAATGGCATTTAATGAGTTTGTGCATATCGTATAAGTAAACAAGGCAAGTTTGGGGAATAGTAAATATTTGATCTTGACTCAACAATAAAAGTAAAATGCTCCTTATGGGTGTCAAAAACACAAACTAAGGAAAAAGATTCTCTAATTCTTGATTAACACAACTAATTTCTAACAAAATGGATGAAATTCCACAATGGAAAGATTAGATAGATAATTGAAAGTCAAGAAAACAAAAAAAGACACATTGATTGATGAAAATCAGTTTCCCGTGGTACAAACAAAGGTTCTAAGTGAAAATACAAGTTTTTTCTCTCACTCTTTTCTCTCTCTTGTTCTTCCTCAATTTTTCTAGATCCCTTTTCATGTTGTCTCTTTCCTCCTTTATCCTTTCCTTTCCAACTGTTCCTCTCTTAGCTGGATTTATGGAGATGTTTGTCCCATCAGACTCTTCCTCTACCATTTCTTGATCATGAAGGCAGACTTTTGGGGCGTTCTTATTGTTCAGGTTGGTCATTCAAAAAAAAAAAAAAAAAAACGAAGTGCAGGGGTGGAGTCCAAGTCGCGGGCACCATTATGTGCTGGTGGTACTCACAGGCGATGTATCTGTGGGGTGTGGTCGGCTATGATATCACACATGAGCCACCCTTTTTTGACTCTCAAAAAAAAAAAAAGGTTGGTCATTCAACATTTAATGGGGCTGTATTAGGTAGGAAGAGCTCATTAATGTGGAGATGATTGTTTCCCTGGGCTCTGTGTCTTTTCCTTCGTGTTCCTCATGGAAGATAGTTGAAGCTGTATCCTTGGTAAGTTAGCCAATCACTTCTCAGTTGGGCCACCTTATCTCGTGACAAACAACTCTTTCGGATTACCTCGGTAATAGGTTCATTTAGTCTCTCTTCTTCTGGGCTTTGGCTTTCCTGTAGGCATAGAGGTTGGTCCCTTGTCACAAAAGTGAATATTCAGAATCTCATTCTCGGTCCAAAGTCCACAGGGTGACTGTGCCCCACCCCCCACACTTCTTTTATTTAAAAAAAAAAAAAAAACTCATCTTGAACTTGAATCATCCCTAGATTCCCTACAACAAAACAATGTTCGAATTTAAGCTCATTAGAAAGTTTAAAAACTTGAAGCTAGCTTGGCTCGACCTGATTATTAAGTCAAATCAAGCTCAAGCTTGAACTTGGACTAAATACCAAACTCTTAGACTTGAGATTTCTTAAAGATATCAAGTCCAATTCTAGTCATGGCTCAAGCACAATCCTTAATGTGCAGATAAAGAATACTAGTTATAAAGTTATAATACACAAGTCTACTAACCATGGTTAATGTATGGTTATGTTAGGGCTTAGTCTCTTATAAATACCCCCATATTAGGTTCATTGTAAGTTTATAACTTAGTATAGTGAAGATATAATCATTAAAAATTTTCCTTTGTGAATATAGGTCGTTAGGTTGAACCATGTAATCCATGAATTCTTTCTTCTCTCTTTATACTCTTTCTTTATTCTTCTATATGTTCTAAGTTCTAAAAAGATCTAACATAAACACATTATAAAATGCTTAACTCCTGAAAAAATCAAGTAACAAAAATACCAAAGATTTGGATTATATGATTTGTTATATAGTACTTGCTATTAATTAGGTTCCTCTCTTATGATTCAATCATGTATTATAAGCTTGTTTAAAAAACTCTATATATTACTTTCGTGTTTGTGTGTTCTAATAAGTATTATTGTTCCCTAAAAAAAAAAAAAAATACAGGGATGTTTATCCCACATCAGTTATGTGTTAGAGTTTCAGTCTTTATAGCCCTAGGCTACTACTACAAAGGTTAGGTCATTTTGTAGTTGTACTCAGTTATGTAATGTATTATAAGTCTGTTTAAAAAACTTTATATGTATAACTTTTGTGTTTGTGTGTTCTAATAAATATTACTTTCCTTAAAAAAAAAAAAAAAAAAAAAAAAAAAGAAAAGAAAAGGCAAGGACTAAAAAAATAAGTATAGCCAATGACAAATCTTCAGAGGTTATTCTTTTTAGAATATTGTTTTTGAAGAAACTAAAAGGTTTCTTTTGTCTTTTTCTTTATTTTATCTATACTACTATTTAAGGGGCTTCCCCTGTTTGGATTCCTCATTTGTTATACCTAAAATACCCTCATCATACCCACTTACAAGTTTTCAACTAACGGGGATAAATATGTAAATTAAAACTCTTACACTTTAAGACCCACAAACTCACATACGCTTTGCAGTTTCTATTCCACTTTCTATCTCTCATTCTTCTTTAGATTGAAGACATTTAGTTTAGCTCTACATCCTCCTTTTGTTTTCTTTAGATTAAAGACATTTACTGTCAGAGGCTCCAACAAATTTTCAGGTTCTATCTTTTGCAAGTTCCTCTTTATTTTCTTTTCTTTTGTTTATGATTGACTTTTTTTGAGTTCTACAAAAAAATCATCCTGTCCCAGCGTTTTTTTTCCAGCGTTTTTATAAGCCGCCGTAATAGATAAGCCTGTACCAGCGCTTTTTGAAAACGCTGATATAGGAAATCCTATTACGGCGGCTCAAAACCGGCGCTTTACAAAGCGCTGCAATAGGAGGCCTATAGCAGCGTTTTTAAAAAACGCTGGTATAGGAAGCCCAAAAGCGCTAGGATAGGGTTACTAATTTCCCTTAGGGGGAAGACTTATCCCGGCGCTTTTAAAAGCGCAGAAATAGGGCCAACCTATTCCAATGCTTCAAAAAGCACGGGGATAGGTCTTTCTCCACAAGGGAATGGAGGGACCTGTCCCAGCGCTTTTGAAAGCGCTGCAATAGGTAGACCTTATTCCAGTGCTTTTAAAAGCGCTGGGACAGGTCCTTCCATTCCCTTACGGGGAAAGTCTTGTCCCAGCGTTTTTGAAAGCGCTGGAATAGGGTAGCCCTATTCCAGCGCTTCAAAAAGTGTTGGGATAGGTCTTTCTTGTGTTAAATAAAAAAAAATAAAAAAATAAAATCCCTATAAGTGACCTATCCTAGCACTTTTGGAAGCGCTGGGATAGGTGGACCCTATTCTAGCGCTTCAAAAAGCGCTGGGACAGGTCTTTTCCCGTAAAGGAATAGAGGGACCTATCCCAGCATTTTTGAAAGCGCTTGAATTGGGTAGCCCTATTCCAGCACTTCAAAAAGCGTTGGAACGGGACTTTCTTATGTAGAAATTCTATCTTGTGTAAAAAAACAAAAAAAACAAAAATCCTATAGGTGACTTAGGATAGGTGGACTCTATTCTAGCGCTTCAAAAAGCGCTGGGACAGGTCTTTTCCCATAAGGGAATGGAGGGACTTGTCCCAACGCTTTTGAAAGCGCTGGAATAGGTAGACCCTATTCCAGCACTTTCAAAAGCACTGGGATAGGTCCTTCCATTCCTTTACGGGAAAGACCAGTCCCAGCGCTTTTTGAAGCACTGGAACAAGGGACCTTATTCCAGCGCTTTCAAAAGCGCTAGGACAGGTCCTTCCATTCCTTTACGGGGAAAGACCTGTCCCAGCGCTTCTTGAAGCGTTGGAATAGGGTCCCCTATTCTAGCGCTTTCAGAAGCGCTGGGACAGGTGCCTCCATTCCCTTATGGGAAAAGACCTGTTCCAGCGCCTTTTGAAGTGCTGGAATAGGGTCCACCTATCCCAGCGCTTCCAAAAGCACTGGGATAGGTCACCTATAGGGATTTTTTTTTTTTTTTTTTTTAACACAAGATAGAATTTCTACTCTAGCCTAATCTAAGTATATATATGTATGAAACTCCCTTCTAGAGACTTGAACCTTGTCGCTTGCCCCCCACACCCTACAAACATTTATACTTGTGGAGGGATTTGTTAATTATCAAATGACCAATACTCCCCTAAATCTAAAAAAATACCAAAGTACCCCCCAAAACATTGAACAAGAGCAAAAACACCCTGATACCTAGAAAAAGACCAATATACCCCCGAAACCTAATAAATGATTGAAATATCCCCAAAACATAAAAAATGACCTAAGCACCCCTTAAGGCATCGAAAATGATCGAAGTACCTCTTGCATCTAAAACTAGCCAAAATACCATTGATTACTTGAATAAGAACAAAATACCCCTAATAAGTCTGATAAATGACCAAAATGCCCCTAGAAAGACAAAAAATGTTCAAAACACACCTGACACCCAGAAAAGGACTAATACACTCCTGAAACATAAAAAATGACCGAAATACCCCCAAAACATCGAAATGAATCCTAAAAGCTAGAAAATGAAAAAAGCATCCCCCCATGCATAAAAAAGGTGGAAAACCCCTTGATTACTTGAATAACACAAGGGGTGGCAAAATCAACCCAAATCCATTTGCCCACCCAAACCCGCCTACTTAAATGAGACCGAAACCTACTCAATTAACATTAATGTTTATTGGGTTTTAAATGGGTACCTAATTATGATCCAAGTATCATTTTTACAAATCAACCCAAAACCTCAAAAATGGCCATAAACAACCTGAAACCTCTATAATTAACAAAAATACCCTGAAACCCCTAAAATGACCAAAATACCTTTAAACCTATAAAACGACCAAAATACCCCTCAAAATATCTAAAATGACCAACATACCACTAATCCTATAAGATGAACAAAATACACACAAAACCTCTAAAATTACCAAAATAGGGGTTTAGGGGGTATTTTGATCATTCGTTATGTTTAGGGAGTATTTTGGTCATTTCTTAGGTTTTAAGGGTATTTTGGCTTTTTTTAGGTTTCAAGGGTATTTCAGTTATTTTTCTTGTTTCGAGGGTAATTCAACCATTTTTTGGGTGATAGGGGTGTTTCAGTCATTTTTTTTTTCGTTAATGGGGTAAGTTGGCGTTTTTTTATTATTAATTATTAAATTATATTTTACTAATTTGTAGTACTATATTATATTTTATTAATTTGAAGTATTATTCTAAATATATTATGTTAATTTGGAGCATTAAATTATATTATATTATATTAATTTGGAGCATTAAATTAAATTATATTGTGTTAAATTGAATTATTAAAATATATTTTATTAATTTGTAGTATTAAATTATATTTTATTAATTTGAAGTATTAAATAAAATTAAATTTTGTTAAACTGAATTATTAAAATATTTTTATTAATTAATATAATTTATTTTATTAATTTGTACTGTTAAATTATATTTTATTAATTTGAAGTATTATATTCAATCTTATTAATCAAGAAAATATTAAATATTACTATTTATATTACTATTTATAATTTGAATTATTTATATTACTATTAATTAAGAAAATACTAATGGAAATACCTATCCCAGCGTTTTTAAAAGCGCTGGAATATGGTCCACCTATTCCAGCGCTTCAAAAAGCGCTAGATTAGGCCTTTTTCCATAAGGGAATGGAGAGACCTATCCCGGCACTTTTAAAAGCGCTAGAATAGGGTTTTTGAAAGCGCTGGAATAGGTGGACCCTATTCTAGCGCTTTTAAAAGTGCCGGGATAGGCCTTTCCCATAAAGGAATAGAGAGACCTGTCCCAACGCTTTTGGAAACGCTGGGATAGGTGGACCCTATTCCAGCGCTTCCATAAGCGCCGAGATAGGTTGGAATAGGGTCCACCTATTCCAGCGCTTTCAAAAGCACTGGGATAAGTCTCCAAAAATGCTGGGATAGGTTCCTCGTACCACTTAAAAATTTTCAGACTTCCCACTTATTTTTTTCACCTTCCCACCACTTTGGCCTCTCATTTTTGGTCTCCCACTTCTTTTCTTCAGAGGTTTTCCTCTCACCCACATTTCCTCTCCCACTCCCTCTCCTCTCCCTCTTCCTCTTCCTCTTCCTTAACCCATTTCCTCTCATCCTCTCTTCTTCTTTACTCAAAACCCACCATTTCTTTTCCAAAATTTCAAACACAAAAATATTACCCAAAACCACCAACCCTACCCAAAGTAAGGAAAGTCTCTCTAGCTCTCATTTCTATTTTGTAGCAATATTTGTATATATATTTGTTGTTAAATTTCTGAATTTTTAGTTTTGATGTTGGTTGAAGTTTGGTTTGGGTTATGTGTATATTTTTGTGTAACTGTTGGTTGATTGTGTGGGTTTTAGTTTTGGTTTTGGTTAAAGTTTAGTTTATTTTGAATTGTGATGACATGAACTCTCTCCAAGGGTTGTGGCTAAATCAGATGGCAACTTACATAATTTTTGTATTTTGTTTCCTGTCTTCTTTTGAATGTAAGTTTTCATCTATGACTTTGATGTGCTGCCAGATTGTGACAAAAATTTTCAAATATTTAATAAGATCCCTAAATGTGCCCCTTTTGCATTGTATATTATCAAATCACCTTAAACACACTTTTTCAGTGTTTTGATTTGTCTCTGGAATTTTTTTAATTTTACCAAAATGTTATTCAAGGTTTATTGCCTCTATTTTTCAATTCTAATTGGGCTGGAACGTTTTCCAGTGACATATTTTGAATGGATAATTTATATTATATTCTATGAATTTTGTGTCATCCACAAAGTTGCAATCATTCTAGTGCCAATTATTATTATTTTATTTCTTCTATTCTATTTAATTTTTAAATTAGCCAATAACTTATTGATATCAACTTGTTGGTCTTTGTTTTAGCTACAACACTATTTTTCTTATGTCATCTTTTAAGCTTGTGTCCATGATTGGAAACACCATGATTTTGGATATTTCTGCTTGAATGAAATGCCTCAGAATGTCATTTAAGTTATTTAATTCTATGTGGCACTAGGATTAGTATACTTTTTTTCTCACAAGATCTTGCCTTAAGCTTAATTGTTGCCCACTGTTTTGAAATTCCTTTGTGTTAGGAAAAGCTAATCTCGACTTACTACTAATTTGAGCATGAACTTAGTCAACTTATACTGCACAGAAGTGAAAGTCAGCTTACATTTTATTTTTTGTTTCTAATTTATTGGTGTAAATTAACCCTAATTTTCTATTGACAATAAAATTTGCATCAGTTTTATCTAAAAATATAGCCCAGTACCTATTATAATGTAATACAAACTAAATATTAAAAAGGCCCTCCTATATTAATTAAGATCATTTGTAAGGGTTCTAGCTACTCTTTACTTGCAATTTATGATTTTCTTCATGAAATTTTAGTATTGGTATTTGGGGTTTGTAAAATTAGGAAATTGTGAACTTGTAAGTCTATATATATATATATAGATTAAGAAAGTAATGAACTGTGTTGGTGATTTGTTAAAGGTAGAGTAGGGCTTTTACTAAGTAATGATTGTATATGATTAAGAAAGTAAGAAAAAGTTAGGGTGAGTACAAATTGATGTTATTGCTGTAATTTTTGTTGTATTTCATTTGGCTATAAATGGTTAAATGACTATATATAAGTGTTTTCTAACATGTCTAATGAGTGTATAAAAACCCTCATATGATAATAAGACTATTTGCAATCATTTTATGATTTTACAAGAAAATGTTGCGAAGCTGTCACTTTAATAGCTTCAGTGTTCAAACATGATAAAGTATGTAATAAATTGTATACTATTAATTTGGAGGCTAGGGATATTTCCTATGAAAGCTAATACACATATGGTTGTAATGGAATTGGTTTCATAGCAATTGGATGAGTATAGAAATAATGGTGTAATTTCTAAGTTGACTGAATTTCTGTTAGGGTAGATTTGAGTTTACTGACTTGTGGGAATTCCTATAAATTATAGAGAACATAGCTCATGCTGAATATTTTATGATATATGCTACACTCATATGGGCGTGTCCCTGTGTAATTTCAAGATAATTGGACTCCTCTTAGTAGGCCAAATGAAATTTAGAAGAGGGCTAACCTGTAGGGAACAAATTTACAGTAATCTGCAAATGATGGAACTTTAGGTAATTTATTCTTGACTACATATCTTAATTTTAAGTAATCTTTGCTGCCTGTAGATGGATCCATTCCTGCTATTAAGTTATCAACTTATACACGCCACTTAAATTCAGGAAGGAAGGTGAGAATCCTTGTGTGCAAATGAAATCACTCTATGTTGTTTCCTTTCTTTTAAACTTATTTTGGGTGCTTTTTTTTTTTTTTTTTTGGAAAGTTCTTCATACTAATTTCATTTGGATTATGAAGGCAAGTTACTCAAGACGATAGAAACTTGCAAAATGATAACTCTCTACAAAGAAATATGGGATCCGAGTTTTCATGCATGATTAAAGAGGCTAAAGTTTTGGGCATGGCACTTGGCATTGCTTGCTTAGATGGGTAATGTCTACTGTTGAAGTAAAATTTTTTAATATAGGATTATAGAAGCAAGAACTCACTAGTTTTTTGTCAAATAAAGGAATATTAAAATTTATCTACATGAAATCTCTTAATGGGTTTAATGAATAAAAAGTGTAACGAATGGACACTAAAAGAATGAAATAATTATAAACAATTTATTTTATCTTATTAATCTAACCAATATTGGAAAAAGTATTCTTGTCTAATCTAAAATTTTCAGGTCTAGTATGGTTTATTTTGCGTGATATTATGGTAAATCATGATGCACCACTTCATTCAATAAAACTATATATGGGAATTGGGAATTTTGTGAAACTTTGGAGGATTCTTATTTATAATCAAATATGGTGGAGAAACATTGAAGTTATTATGTTAAAGCATATTATGAATTATTAAATAGCTCACTATCATTTTTGTGGAACAAATGCAAACTCGCAAACTATTGGAGCTTATCTTTTGGTTTGTATATCTTTGCACACCTCTCCCTATTTTAGTTTATAGTTTGTTCTCTTAGTGTACTTAGTTTAGTAGTGTCTTCTCATTTACATGATTTTGGACGTGAAGTCACCTAATTTATGTCTTTTACGTTATTTTGGTAGTCTATAATTTAGACTTAGATTTTGCAGGATTAGCAGCTTGCTCTAAGTTTGAGTTCCTCTTTCCGTGAGCAAACCAGTGAATTGCTAAAGGGTGAGTAACATCTGCTTCATAATACCCTACTAGTCTATAATTATATGTTAAAATTTCTGTTGTGGTGGATTGTTGGTTTGGATCAAGCGAGTGGCTTGCATGGTGATATAAGGCGGTCTACTTTTCGTTAGTGGGAGTGTTGATTGTCTTGTGAATGTTGTGATATTATTGTTCAACTATGTGTGAATTTATTTTATATCCTCTTAGTAAATTCAAATATTCTGTTGTGGTGGGTTGTTGATTTGGAGCAAGCGGGTGGCTTGCATGGAGATATAAGGCGGTGTATTTTATATTGGGAGTGTTGATTGTCTTGTTCCTATTGTGCTATAATTATTGGTGATGAACTTAGTCATTCTCACTGGAATTTCCTTAATAATTCCATCTTTTATGTGATCATCTAAGTTTACTTTTTATCTATTGCTGCTTGAGTAATACTCATGCGTTGGTGTATTTAGTGATTAGCCCTTGGCAGACCAAATATGGATCTAACTTGACTTAAACTTATATTTTTTAGTTTTGTGAACAATAGGTTCCTAGGTGATTGGAGTGGTCTAGCATTTTTAAGCTTTTTCAACATTAGCTATGGAGTCAAATTCAAGGCATTCTTGATTATTACCCATGATTAAGTTCAGATTTTTCATCATCAATAAGTATATGTATGGTTTGATTTTGTTTATTCATCAAAATTCTTGTTCTTTGTTTGTAAATCCGATTTCACTAGCTTGGCGCTTCCTACCATGGTGCGTTGCATCAATTAGGACATTATATTAAACTAAGAGACTATAATGGTTAGTAATGGAGGGTTAAATCTTAACTAGCATGAATCATTACACTAAGATTGTTACTTATCATTACACTAAGATTGTTAATATATATATATATATATATATATAAGCAAGGGAAATAGTGATCATAGATTAGATTAAACCTAAAAACTAGGCTTTAATTGTTATGCACACTTGACTACATATATGTATAAGTAAGTGAATGGCTAATTGTATTATCATTATATACTAAGTACAAAGCAATATATGTGGCAATTAGGTGGTTAAAGTTATTAGATATATAGTTGTTGGTGTTTTAATTGAGTACTTAAGGTGTAATTTACCATTGGTGTATTAAGTGTGGATTTAAATCTAAGCCAATCAAGGAGATCAAGGACTGATGTGGTTTAATAAAGGAAATTGTGAACTTGTATGTATATATATATATATATATATACACACATAGTGTTTAAGAAGCTTTGAAACTGTGTTGGTGATTTTTTACATTTAGGATGTATATTTTGGTCATTCTTTTTGCTGCCCCTTTTAAAAAAAAAAAAAAAATCACGTTTTATGTGGTTGTAATTTGATTAAAAACATAAAATTTATTAAATATATAAAATAGTTCTTCTATTTGAATTCAAAATGGCACAATTTGTTATTTGACATTTATGACCCTATTTCTAAATGAAGTTACCTTTCATGACTCAACATTGTCCTTCTAGTTTTGTTTTTCACCCTTTCTTTTTAATGGAATTTAACTATAAAGAGTGTTTGATTTTATTTGCATTATTATCCATTGTAAAAAAAAAAATGTTGGCTTCCTTAAGAATATGTCATTTAAAATTTGACACAGCTTGGGGTTCTAGTAATTAAGGTGCTTTGAGTGTGATTCTTGGGGTAATTTTGTGTCTAAGAGTCAAATTTGTTGAGGATGCAATGTGGACCCAGTCTTTAGTAAATTGATCACAGGCTCTATGAAAAGTGTCTTCTTTCATAGTCAGTTACATGTATGCTATATAACCATTAATTTTTGGCCCACTAAAATCCTATTATGAACTCATTGGTTGCTTGCATTTTCTTTTTCAAATTGGGGGGTTTGTGTCTGAATTAGATATAATGCTAAAAAAGAAAATTTAGGAGTTGGGAATGTTCATGAATATGTGGAGCGTTAAAGTTGGATTAATCATGTTTTTTTCCCTATTGTTTTCTTGGATTCCACATAATTGCTAGCCTTCCTATATGTACGACTTTGACTATGGATGTAATTGTTCTACTGTCTAATTTTTTTGGTAATACAATAGTTTTTGTGGAAATTAGTGAAAATGCTGGTTATGTGTTCTTTTCATTTTTATCACTTTTGAGCTACTTAGGCACAAACTCAATTGATGTTGTTAGGCAGGAGAACAAGATTAAATCAACCTTTTTATATATTCAAATGGAGTATTGCCCTCAATAAAGCATTTAATTTTATTTTCTATCCCAATTCTTTCCATAGAATCACACTTTCATGAAATATAGTCATTTAATTATTATACTATTATTCAGTTGTCAATCATCACTATTGAAGTGCATAATTTATGTAAAGTTGATCTTGAGTTTGTTTGGATGAGTTTAGTTTTACAAAATAAGTAGTGTAAAAGTATAACTGTAACTAGGAAAAGTGATACTTTAAAAGCTATGCATAAGTTGGCTGTGAACATAGCATTACGGTTTGATTTTGCTATTGGTTTGTTTTCGAGTTTTTTTCTTCTTGATTTTGTGTTGAGTTTATGGTGAATTATACATGAAGTAGGCTATATCTTTTATACATTTCATAGGTGGACATGAAGTAGTATATTATTTTTATAATGAAGAGTGTTTCTTGTTTATTAGCTGATGAAGATTGTTGTTGAGATGTGTCTAGTAAAATTTTGTTCATGTTTATTTTTCATTGGTATTAGTATATTTGAAAGTTATACGATTTTATCTTTTCCCTGTTGTTTTTTTGGATGTATCATGTAAAGTACTAGTTGAAAGTGTAATTGTCAACCTAATGTATTTTGTATTATTCATTAAATGCATTGCCATAATCAATGTTGTAGATCATGGACATTGAGCTTAGTTAAATCATTAGATGCAAGGAATTATTGCCTTATATTCTGCTTTGAAATTTGAGTGAAAATTAAGTGTAATAAGAGTATAATCTGATGTATTTAGTTGAAAGTATATTGAAATACCTGTGAATTTAGCTCATTTTTGTACAAAAAATATTGTAAATAGTTTGTTGGTATTGTGGTATTAAAAAATATGAATTGTGGTTCATTACAGGTGCTATAAAATATGTATTGTAGGTACATTTCAGGTGCTATAAAATTAAAAAACAAACAAACTTAAAATTGTATGGGAATATCATGCAATTAAAGAAAGTCATAACTATAGCTAAGGATTATAGTAGTACCAATGAAATTTCCCTTCTGTGTAGGGAGTCCCGTCATATATCAAAACTAAAACAAGTCTATATCGTGGTTCACTTGTTACATGGTTTTGGACAGGAATTGACCTAATTTACGCCATTTAAGTTATCATAGTAGTGTGTAATGGTCAGATCGCTTTTGTAGGAGTGGCAGCTTAATTGAAGTTTACCTTCTTCTTTCCGTGGGCAAACACTGGGATTGCTAGAGGGTAAGTAAGATCTGCTTCTTAATTCCCTTAAATTGTAAAATAATGTGTTTACATTACTGTTGTGGTGGGTTGTTTTGGAGCAAGCGAGTGGCTTGCATAGAGAGAAAAGGTGGTGTATTTTATATTGGGAGTGTTGTTTGTTTTGTGAATGTTGACATATTATTGTTCAATTTGATGTCAATTTCTCATATTTTGTCTAAGTAGATATATATAGTATGCTATGGTGGGATGTTGTTTGAGAGCAAGCGGGTGGCTTGCATGGAGAGAAAAGGTGGAGTATTTTCTATTAGGAGTGTTGTTTGTTTTGTGACTTACATTTTTGAAACTCAATGTGCAATGGTGAAATCGTAGTGTACGTGTGCCTCATAACATTCTAGACACTTGGGATGTATTATTTCGTGTATAACATTCTATACATTTCGGATGTAATTATTGATATGGGGTAATTAAATATATTTAGTTTGTTGGTTTAATGTGGTATTGTATTTGCTATTGGAAAATATGAATTTTGATTCATTATAGTTGCTATAAAATAGGTATTGGAAAATATGTATTGTAAGTACTTTACAAGCGCTAAAAAAATTAAAATTAAAAAAAAAAAAATGACCTATCCCGGCGCTTTAAAAATCGCTGGAATAGGGTTTGGCATAGGGTATGAGCATATGCCCTATACCAACGCTTTTTAGAGCGCTGGAATAGGTACTGCCTATGCCAGCGCTTTCAAAAGCGATGGTATAGGCCTTTTAAATTTTATTCATTAAAGACCTATACCAGTGCTTTTGAAAGCACTGGTATAGGGCGTATGCCTTTCCCAGCGCTTCTCAAAAGCGCTGGTATAGGTTTGGCGACCT
The DNA here is from genome assembly GCA_023621385.1 of Quercus gilva. Classification (NCBI taxonomy): domain Eukaryota; kingdom Viridiplantae; phylum Streptophyta; class Magnoliopsida; order Fagales; family Fagaceae; genus Quercus; species Quercus gilva. The sequence continues at coordinate 78,513,418 of CM042477.1, read as the reverse complement.
TATACCCATATTCACTGTGTGGCGGTTTGAAGCGCTGGGAAAAAAAACGCCGGGATAGGAATTTTGACCCTATCCTAGTGCTTTTTGGGGCTATCCCAGCGGTTTTGAAAACGCTGGGATAGCCCCGTTTTTTTGTAGTGTACCTTTTATTACGTGCCCAACACAAAAGTATAATTTGGGAAGGAATAAAACATCCAAGGCTATGATCCTATGCGGCACAAGTTGATGCACCTCAAATTTAAGCTACCAATTATAACAATACGATACATACATACATATATATATATATATACACATTATATATAGGTGAAAATGGCCAAATACCACCATTTTTAGAAATTTGTAGCAAAAAAACACTGTTTTGGAACTTATTAGGGAAATACCACTTTTATGGAACTCGAGTTTCTTAAACTTGAGTACCAAATGGTACTCGAGTTTAAGAAACTCGAGTTCCTAGAAGTTTTCCCAATGTGGCACTGCTGAAGTGGAAATTAGGCAATTAAAAAAACATAATGTGGTACTCGAGCTTGATATACTCGAGTACCATGCAACACAATACTCGAGTATACCAAGCTCGAGTACCTTTTATAAATAAAATGTTGTTTATTTTATTTCTACGGTACTCGAGCTCACCATGCTCGAGTACCTTGTAACTTTTTTTTTTTGGGATTATCAAAAAATAAACATAAACATAAAAATAAGCAGCTTTTTTATGTTTTTATTTATTTAAATAGAAGCATTGTAAAATATAGAGATTTTAATTTTAAAAAATGAATTTAATTTCTACATTAAGTAAAAATGTTCACTGTTTTTTCCTAAAAATTATTCACTGTTTTCTACATAAACTATTTCCAACATTTTGCATAAAATTATTTTCTGTTTAGCATTATTTAAAAAATTGTTCACTCCCTTTTCTGCGTAAATTATTTTCTGTTCATTATTTAAAAAATTATTCCCTGTTTTCTCATAAACTACCAAGTGAAATCGTGTTTTCTAAATTTAAATGCCAAATCTGAATGCTTTTTCATGTTTGAATTTCACAATAATCGAATCTATTTTTCTGCATAGATAAAATCTGTTTCTACATTAATAAAATTTGCTCTTTGCACATCATGTTTACTATATATTCGAATCTACTTACTACATTCATAATATCTGTTTTTTGCATTAATTAAAATTGTTCACTATTTTCTCATAAAAATTGTTTACTGTTTTCTGCATAAACTATTACTAGCATTCTGCATAAAATAATTTTCTGTTCAGCATTATTTAAAAAATTGTTCACTCTCTTTTCTGCGTAAATTATTTTCTGTTCATTATTTAAATAATTGTTCACTGTATTCTCATAAAACACCTAGTGAAATCATGTTTTCTAAATTTAAACATCAAATCTGAATACTTTTTCATGTTTGAATTTCACAATAATCGAATCTATTTTTCTGCATTGATAAAATCTGTTTTTACATTAATAAAATTTGCTCTTTGCACATCATGTTTACTGTATATTCGAATCTGCTTACTGCATTCATAAAAATCTGTTTTTTGCATTAATTATAACTGTTCACTATTTTCTCATAAAAATTGTTCAGTGTTTTCTACATAAACTATTTTTAGCGTTGGCATAAAATTATTTTTCTATTCAGCATTATTTAAAAAATTGTTCACTCTCTTTTCTGCCTAAATTATTTTCTGTTTACTATTTAAAAAATTGTTCCCTGTTTTCTCATAAACTATTTCTAGCATTCTACATAAAATTATTTTCTGTTCAGCGTTATTTAAAAAATTGTTCACTCTTTCTTTTGTGTAAATTATTTTCTGTTCACTATTTAAAAAATTGTTCCCTGTTTTCTCATAAAACACCTAGTGAAATCGTGTTTTCTAAATTTAAACGCCAAATCTGAATGCTTTTTCATGTTTGAATTTCACAATAATCGAATCTATTTTTCGGCATTGATAAAATCTATTTCTACATTAATAAAATTTGCTCTCTGCACATCATGTTTACTGTGTATTCGAATCTGTTTACTGCATTCATAAAATCTGTTTTTTGTATTAATTAAAATTGTTCATTGTTTTCTCATAAAAATTGTTCACTGTTTTTAGCATTGGCGCGATTATTGCACTTAAATGGTTTTTGTGTTTATTTAAATATGTAACCATATGAATAATGGACAAACTCCATGAAAGATAAATGAATGATTCGTATAAATCACCTAATGGTAAATGCCTCGAATAATTCGAATTTGTAAAACAGTTCGAATTAGTTGAATGTAGAAATTTGGGAAAAATCGATGGAAAATCAATGAACGTACCAAATCGTGAAGGTGTACATAAGATGTACAGATAGTCTAGACTTGTTGAGAAATTTGACTTTGTTGAAAGTACAAAATAATGAAAATTCAATGGAAAAGTATGTACATTAGATGTACAGATCGTATGAATTTATTTTAAAAATTTGAATTCGTTGAATGTACAAAATTGTTAAAATTCAAGGAAAAATAGTGTACATTAGATGTACAGATAGTATGAATTTGTTTAAAAATTCGAATTCGTTGAGTGTGTAAAATCGTGAAAATTCAAATGAAAATTGAAGAACATACCAAATTGAGTAAACTCAATGGAAAATTAATTACATTAGATGTACAGATCGTCCAAATTTGTTTCTAAATTTGAAGTCATCAAATGTACAAAATCATGAAAATTCAATTTAAAATTGTGTACTAAAGTACTAATCATCTTGATTTGATGAAAATTTCAAAATTGTTGAACATACAAAATCGTAAAATCTTAACGGAAAATCAAAATTGTTGAATATACCAAATCGTAAAAATTCAATGGAAAGTTGTGTGCATTAGATGTACAAATATTCCGGACTTGTTGAGAAATTTGTTTTCATTGAAAGTACAAAATTGTGAAAATTCAAGAGAAAATTGTGTACATTAGATGTACAGATTGTTCGAATTTGTAAAAAACAAAATTTATTCATTGAATGTATAAAATCTTGAAAGTACAAAATAAAATTGTGTAAATTAGACGTACAGATAGTCTGAATTTGCTGAAAAGTTTGAATTCGTTAAATGTACAAAATCGTGAAAATTAAATGGAAAATTGTGTACTAATGTATTAATCATCCGAATTTGTTGAAAAATTCAAAATCATTGAATGAAAAAAATCATGTAAACTCAATGGAAAATCAAAGAACGTACTAAATCGTTGAGCAGCACATGCAGCTCTGCGAACATCAGTGTAGCAATGGTGGACAACTCACCCCCAAAATTAATGCATAAACTTTCCAGGGATGCTCTACATCCTTGAAAATGGTGCATTACAAAGGGTTGCATATCTTTGTATTCACGTGAGTGTGGATGGGTACTTCTAGTCATGGCTCAACAGTGCCAAGTTGTTGAGCAGCACATGTAGAACTGTTTACTATCTTTGGTCATTTTCAAGGATGCTAGTCAAAACGCTCTTCCCATAATCTGTGACTACTGGATAGAAGTAATAGCACATGGGTACTTCTGGTCAGGGCTTAACAAGTAATGTACAATAAATCTAATTGGGGTGATAAGTGTTATGTGTGTAACATTTCAAATTACAAAAACAGAATATTGGAAACATCAACATATCTAACTGGAGGCATTTCACTTCCTAAGTTGTTTCCTACATTACAAAGTAGAGGACATTGTCCAACCAAAGCACAAGAATCATATGTAGCTACAAAGAACAGCAGGGGAAAAATGAGTAAGTGATTTCATATAAACTTAGCCAAAACTAATAAACAGTTAATCTTTAGATTTGCAAAAGTTGAATGTACATAATCATCAGTTGTCAGACATTAACAATGTAAGGTTGAATTTAATCAACCATTTTGTTGGCTTTATTTTGTGCTAAATTTGCTTGTAATTCAGTATTTAGAAACCCTGTATTTAGGTGGGAATCATGTAAGGGTAGTGTGTGAGAAAGTGTGAAGAAATACTCAAGATTGTGCAGTGAAGCAGGGACTTGCGATTGGATCTCGTAGGTGGCTCGCGACTAGCAAGCTGCCAGAAGATGCACACGAGTGAAGCATGTAGAGAAGCTAAACCGTCATGCCAGCTATTGCACTACAAGACAAAAAGTCCAAACTAGCCATTCAGTTAGCTCACGACTTGAACTCGCGGCTCAGTCAAGTCGTGAGGCCAAGTTGCCAGCCAGCTCTGTTTTGGAAAAATGACTCTTCGCATTCTAAACACACATCACTATATATAGAGCCTTATACCCAAGAAATGTAGAGAGCTTCTAGAAAGAATTTTGAGAGAGAAAACCTGGAGAAAAACAAGATTAACTCATCCACAATCTTTGCATAGAGACTCTTCAAATTCCTCTACTCTCACCCTCTCCATTGTTACATCCTTGAGAGGTTCTTAACCAAATCCTTTTCTCACCATACCTACATCTGTGAAAAAGGCTTTTTGGTGCTTTGGAAAGCAGTTAGAAAGGGACCAATGGTTATTGGTTGATGCTTTGGGCTATAGTGGAATCCAGTAAGCTAGAAAAGACAAAGGTTCAGCGTAACCTCATTGGAGCAAGAAGCTTGGAAGGCTTAGATACATTGGATAGATTGCTTGGAGGGTCTTCTGATATTCATGTATCCTAACTTCATTTTCTAGTGGATTATTGTCCACTTGGAGAGCGGTGGAGAGGTTTTACGCCGAGGACTTCGGTTTCCTCTTTAATAACACATTGTTGTGTTGTCTTTGTGTTTGCATCTCTCTTCCCTCAATCTTTGCCATTTAATTTCTGCAACGGATGTGATTTTAATTGGTTTAGATTGTTTATCAATTCTGTTATTAGCTTATGTTCGTTTTCTGTACATATATTGTTTGACATTAAGCTTGAATTGATATTTTTGTAATTGGGGGTTTAAACATTCATAGTGTTTTATACGCTATTTGAACATTCAAACAACAACATTTTGTATTACATAGAAAATGTAGACATTAACAACAACGTCTATTGTTCGTAGGTAGAAATTTTTAGAAATCATCATTACTTGAATCTGAGACATCTGAAGTATCTCTTTCATCATCTAACGCAGTAACTTCATTAATAGACTTGATGGCTCGCTCTTGCGCCTTCCCCTTTAGATGCTTCCTAGCTTTTTGGATTGCATAAAAATGGTCTAATCGCCTTTGCATTTGATTGTTCTCTTGTTCAAGACGAGCAAATATGTTGGCAGGTTCATCTCTAGGTAACTCGGCTGAGCGTGCCTTAGGAACTCATAACTTATGCCATCGACAATACACCTCCAACTCACACCTTTTCTCGTATAGGGTTAACCATGGTGGTTCTGCTACGGTGAACTCTATTGCGGTGGTATATGTACTTAGTTTTGTAAGTTTGTTGACCATGATGTGCTCGACGCTTTCAAGACTCTCGTACGTGTATGTTGGCATATTAAGGAAATCTCTATTCTTTCCAACCCATTTCCCTCCATAGTGGTTTGTGTATGTTTGTAGTTGTTGATCTGCTGGAACTTGTGATAATCCATTTGTTAAAGTAGATCCAAACTTGTTTAGCATTGTATGATTTGATGTTAAAGTGTTGTGACTCATAGCTTAGTCAATCTACGAAGTTAGTAGGGGTAGAAATAAGATCATTATTGTGGTGCATTTATAACCTCATTTCATGTTTCAAGCATTATAATTTCAATTATTAGGGCTTGTCATGTCAATACAGGCTAGAAAAACACTACACGAACAAGATTTTAAATGTTCCCAATGTCACAGTGAGATTTGAAGATGTGGGCGGTAGTTGTAGTGTTCTTAAACAGAACATCATATTTAATTGACACAGTGCTATGTCCCTGGCTGGCCGAGGACAGAATTGTCCTCGGCGACGTTTCTTAGCAATTTGGGCCTTCTTTATTCGTTCTTGGACATTTCTTCTTCCTTGGCGCAAGCCTTAGGCCTGGTGTGAAATGGGCCGGGGTTACCAAATGCTCAGGCCCTACAACACCAATTTCCCACCTTAATCTTTTAAATTTCCCTAAAATTTAGCATTTTATTTTCTTTCAAAATCAGATATGTTAGTGCCTAAATATAAGGATATGGATGGAGAAGTTATAGTAGTGGTTTTATAGTAGAAGTTTTTTTTTTTTTCCAAAATATGGAAGTTATTTAAAAGAAAAAAAGAAGAAAAAAGAAGAAGAGGAAAACGTGAATTTGAACTTAAACGTGAATTTGGATGATGTTCCTACTGCTATGAACTTAAACTACATTTAGTGTACTTTTGTTTAATAAAAAATTTAGAAGAACAGCATTGACGAATTAAAATAAAAGTTCATTATTATTCCTATTGGGTTTTTGTTAAACCACCTTTAATAATACTTTATAGTGTTTTTTTCTTCTTCTCAACAAACAATGATGAAGTTTTTACCCAATTTTTTTTCTAGATACTTCTAATCATTAATTCCCAATTGTATTAGCCTTTTGTTAAGGTTAAAGCACCATTTAATACTTTATTAAAAAATATCTCAAAATAAAATTGTGGTTTTATACAATTAATGTGTATCTCTTGCCGTAAAATTTTCAATTTAAGCTTTTATTTACTTATGTTATGGATGTGTAGTAAATAGCTAAATTTTAGGATTAGGCAAAAAACGACAACTAACATACATAAAATTTGAAAAAAGGAACAACATCAACAACACCAAAAAGGAAAAAACACAAAAAAAAAAAGGAAAAAAAACAAAAAAAACAAAACAAAAACGTAGATGGGTAGTTACTAAATTTTAGGATCTTTTTAGGAGCATTTCCTTTAACAAAAATCTTATTAATTTACTACTCCATAGAAAATGTTACGTACCTTATAAAATACAATAAAAGTATTGATAATTAGCCTCTGATCACGTGCTCAGAGGCTCTTTTATTTTTTTTTTATAAGATTTAATTTAGAGCATTTATTATAATTTAGAGTTACTACATTATTTAATCACAAAAAAAAATCTAGGAATGTGATGAGTATCATATGTAGAGAAATAATTTTTTATCACACTCTTAAGTTTTTTTTGTGATTAAAAAATATAATAATTTCAAATTATAATAAATTTTTAGTAGGAGAAACTAAAAGGTTTCTGCAACACACAAACTCTCCCTCTCCCGGGTTTAAAGGATTGGGTTGCGTTTATATCGTTTCAGTGTGTTATCACTCACCGCTCACCAGCCATAAGATTACAAACAAAAAAAAAAAAAAAAAAAAAAAAAAAAAAAAAAAAAAAAAAACCACACACTTCACCATAGTTATCTCCTTTTCTTTCATTCTTTTATTTTACTAATTCCATATTATGTCAAATAACACCTTGAATATCTTTCCTTTACTTTCTACTTCTCTGTGTTTCTCTTTCTCTTGCATTCTTGAGTGAAAATAAGAAAATCAGAGAAGCTTGAGCAGAGTTTTTATGTCCCCCCAATCTTTTGGGTTTCGGTGTATGTGAATGCAATGGGTAATTGGAGAAATCATCCATTACGTAGATTTTACCATAAAAAACTGCCTCCAAGGCCTCCCCAGAGAGAATACGACTTTGAAAATTTTTCCCCAGGTAACTCTGTTTTTGTTTATTTTTTTAAAAATTTGAATATTTTTGGTTCTTTGTTGAATTGGGTGTTTTTATAATTTTGTAGAATTATTGGCATTGTTGTTTTTCTTGATGGGTATTATATGAAATCTCTGTTACTGTACTAATGTTTTCTAAAACTGATTTCTTGCAATTTTTTATTTTTATTTTTTATTGCTGTCTGTTTGATAACTGAGAAAATTCTTGGAAAGTAAAGAAATTGAATTAGTAAATTTTATATCTTTGGGGAGGCCAGTGATGGTAGGTTTACTGTAACATTGGATTTGAGTGATCCAAGCGGTAAACAAAGGAGAGAGAGAGAGAGCACCATAAAGTCTAATCTTATCTCAAATTTACATGCTTTAATTCACACTCAGTGGGTTTTGAACCAATGACCTCACCATCCATTTGAGTTAATGCTCATTGGCAACCTGATATTGTTTTCTTTTATAAGCAAAGATCAATTTATTGATAGGATCATTGGAGAAGATTACTCTAGTACACTGGAAACATACTAGAGAAACTCCTAAAAAATTGCAATATGGATTTTAAAAGATCAACAAATTCTACAAAAGAGGGGGACTCTGTGCTGGCTAATATTTTAATCCAATCATACATCGGCTATTTAAAGCTGCCCAAGCCCAATAATTGAACTCCTACATTCAATTTGGTTCGTCATCTATGTGTACCATTAGAGATATTTTTTGAAATTGAGAAATGTGTGATGTACGTAATTATATTATGTAAGAGCATTCACAGCAATGAAGGCAAAATTTTAGCTATTTAGCTACACAAAAAGTCACTTTATCTATTATAGCTATACACATGCTGCAGCAGTGAATCTATTTTAGCTTTCAATACAATAAAATAATATACACACTACAATAAAATAATATAACCACTACAATAAAATAATATATCCTACTACCATTAAAACAACCACAGCACCAACCACAACCATTTTACCATCGGCCACAACCACCGCCACCGCCACCGCCACCACCACCAGACCGTAGCAAAAAAAAAAAAAAAAACTCATAGCACCATAAAACACGGCACAACCACTACCAACACAACACCACAAAACAAACCCACTCTACCATCAGCCACAGCCACAACCACACCCACAGCCACCACCACTACCACCAGTCCACAGCAGGAAAAAAAAAAAAAAAAAAAACTCACAGCACCACAAAACATGGCACAACTACCGCCAACACAGCACCACAAAACAAACCCACTTTACCATCAGCCACAGCCAACACACACCGGAGCACAACCACGACCCAGTGGCGGAGTGGAGGTGAGGGAAGCCACTTCGATCCACGAGGCCGGAGGCGATTGGTGGCGTGGGTCTGAGGCAGATGGCGGTGTGGGTCTAAGGTGATTGGCGCTGGGCAAGGGCTTGGGTCGGCGCTTGGGTCTGAGGCGATCGGCGCTGGGCAGGCACTTGGGTCTGAGATAGCAAAGAGATATGGGCGGAGAACGAAGAGGCTTGGGTCGGAGTTGTCGGCGCTAGGCAGGGCAATCGGCGATTGGGACGGCGTGGGTCTAAGGTGATCGGCGGCTGGGTTGAGCTTCGGTGGGAGTTGAGAGAGATGGGCGGTGGATTTGAGACCGAAGTTGAGAGAGATGGGCGGTCCGAGAGAGATGGGCGGTCCGAGAGAGATGAGGTTCAAAGTATGAGAGTGAACGAGAGAGAAGAGTGAGAAAGAAATGGGCTGTGGATTATTTTAATTAGGCCAGTGAATAAAATAGTAGTTTTTTTTTTTTGCTATCATGAACAGTGCACATCTAAAGATAGATGTGCACTGTTGCAGTGGAGCTAAAAAAAATAGATTTAGCTCCACTGCTGTGAATGCTCTAATATAGGTTTTTTTTTTTTTTTTTGTAAGTAATATAGTTAATTATGGCAGATATTGCATCTTCCTTTTCTTTTACCCTTCTCTCCCCCACAGTTGAAGTCATGATTGCAGCCTTCCCAAGCTTACATTCTTTTTTTTTGGGTTTTTGCGTGGTAACTAAGGTATTGACATGCTTTTTAACGTAGGTATACCAAGTCCCAACACATAAGCTACGAGTCCTAAATTCCCTCTATATTACAAATAATGCACCTTTTTTTTAGGGTTTGAGCCCTATTGCCATGAAGGAACTTAGAACGTGCCATTGAACCTATATATCCTTAACCATACAGATGTCCTCACCACAATTCACAAGCAACATCCCTTCTAAGGATAAAATTATGATCACTTCCATAAAGGGAGGCAGAACATGCTATTGGATCTGCAGGCCATTGTCCATACGGATGCTTAAATCTAAAATGTTTTAGCATTCTCACACAATATATCTTTCTTTTTATAAATAGGTGATCTGATCTTTTGCATGGTTGGGTCAAGTAGTTTGAGGGCTTAAGCTTTTGAAAGTTTGTGAATTTGTGATCAGCGCCTATAAATGTTCTCTATTATAGGGGGAAAAGGTCATGACAGGTAGTATGCTACCAAAGAAAGTTATGATCTAATTTCTTAGAAAGGTTCTGGCTGAAAGTTCAGAAAAATTGGTCATTTCTGAACCCAGTTAGTGTTGGTCCATGTACATGCTCACATTACGTACCTCATACTCTCTTAAAATAAAATTATTAGTTGGCTGCTCGTGCAAATGTGCCACCAGAAAATTTGTCCAAGACCTTGTCATTGTCTATTTTTGCCCTCATTGTGACATCACGTGTCATGTATTTTTAAATAATAATAGTTATTGTGGTGACTAGTGATCATTTTTGTAATTGTAAATGTTTACTTTTTGGAAATTGATATACCCTTTGAGGCAGGGTGTAATAGGGCCCCTTCCCATCTATATTTGACCGGGAAGAGGGGCAAGGCCTTTGTGAAGCCCTGCCTGCCCTGACTGGTGGAGAAAAACACTGGATTGCTTACTAGTATAAGCGAAAGCGAGTGTGGTTTCACATCCTTGCCTAATTACAGTATACAAAAATATGCTTACTAAAATAATATCATTTATATAATGTCGCCTTTAATTTCTTACTACTTGGTTGTGTGCATAGGTGCATTGTTGCCTTTGAAAAACATCATGATTATCTTGTTAATTAGCGGCGGAGGAATGGGGGTGTTTCAGGGTCCATCCTCAACTGCAAAAGAGGTAGGTAGACATGATAGTTGGTATCATAGCTATGTCACAATCTAGCACTAAGCTCACCAACTATACCAGTGCTTCTATTTCCTTGAACAACATGCGAGGCAAAAATTTTACCCACCAAGGCCAGTTTAACAAAAGGGTTGTGATAATGGTAACTGTGAGGTTTGCATAGCAAGTCATATGCGGATTGCGGAATCTTTATCTGCAGCTCTGCAGCGCATGAGTAATGACTCATATTATTTTTTATGTTGAAAGAAATAAATTTTCAGTTGTTATGTTATCTGTTTTGGATTTTAGTGAGCTTCAGGAAAAGCCTAGCTAGCACCCAGAGCTAACCAACATGCTTGGCATTTGTACATCAAGCACATCAAAGACCTTATCAATTTAAAGATTTTGACACACATAGAAAGGTGGTTTGCTTCATATGTTCTTGCTAAGTACACATCCACTATTGAGTATATCAATATTTGCCAGTGTCATATTAGTTCTAAATGAAATAACTTAAGCTCAAACAGAACATAAGCAAACTTGCTAAATTTCCTTCAAGCTAAAATATGCTACCTCCAAGTTTGTCAAAATTGGGATCTTACGCAGAATTGTGAGAGGTAAGTGAGATCCTGGATCATAGGATCGGATCGTAGATCGTAAGATCCTACATATTTTCATATTTAAAAGCAAAAAACACATTGATAATGATTTTGTATGTTGAATAATCATGTAAATTGTGAATTTATCCATAAAAAAACAAAAATTTGCATTATATGATGTAATTTGCTTGTCTTACATCGCTACGTCTATACTAATGAAGCAAATACATTTACATTTTGACCCAATCTATCTAACAAGTTCAATAAATGTTTAATTAGCAACCAAATACCAAAATATTTATCAACAATATGGAAATATTTTCTAAGTTCTAAGTTCCAAGTTTAAAATCCAAAATAAGTTATCAAATGAAAACTAGCTAACTAAAATATGAAATCCAAAAGCAAGATTAATATTAAGGTGAAGTGAACATTTAATTATTCTCATTATAGGGTTCTTATGACGACTGCCCTAATCATCATCAATCATTTTGTCATCTATGTAAACATTGTATATTTGTATACTCTCAATTATTCAAATTATATCACTAAGCAACAATTACATAACATGCTCAAAAAAATCAATCAATCAATATACAAATACAAGCATACTAATAAAATTATATATAAGAAAAACATTTTAGTAATATTATAACACAAATTAGTATATTGATCAAACAAATTTAACAACATTATAGCTTAAAATGTAGCAAAACTAATATAAATTCTTCATTAAGAAATGATGAAGCATTCCTTCATTTTTATTAAAAGTGAACTAAAAACTAGAAAATATTTGCTTAGGTTAACATAATTTTATAAAAAAATAAAAATAAAAAGCCATACCATCACAACATAGAAAAATAGCAACCCTTAAAACTTTATCAAAACCAAAAATTTATACTTAAAAAAAAAAAAAAAAAAAAAAAAAAAAAAAAAAAACAAAAACTGATGTTTTGGTAGGGTCGGTAGAATCGGTAGAATCTCATATAATCCTATATGATTCTACACGATCTTACCATTTTTATGATCCTAGTACAATTCTAAACGTTTTGGTGAGGTGGGATCGTAAAATCGTGCGATCCTACGATCCAGATCACGATTTTAACAACCATGGTTACCTCACATACTTGTCACCAAATAATGTGAATAAATAACTCATAGAAACTTAACAATATAGATAAATGGAATAACAAAAGAAGATTTAATGATGGATTAGAACATTGAAAATAAATCAAAATTGACCAAGGAATTGGTTACCAAACAAAGAAACAAAATCCCAATCATCTGTGGACTAAGCATATGAAATCAAGTATCTTGCATTTTATTCAAAATAATGCTAATTAATTGATCAAAAAATTTACTCGGGAAAGAAATAACAAACACTATTACTCGGTCTGAAATTTAGAAATTGATAATAGGCTACCCATGTGATATAAGACTTTCACATCATGACCTAAAATTTTGATGTACCTTTTCACACCAGTCTTTGGATTATAGGAAATAAAACTTTCACGGTACCTCAATAGTATTTCACCAAATTCCCATAGCCCTATAACTTCAACCCAAAAATCATCTAGTATCCCAAGTCGGGGGTTTACATTAATCTTGTATTCTTGCACCCATTCTTTCTTTTTATATTCCTTCATTACCCATATCTCAATGTGGCTATCAAATGAGCGGTCAACCATAGCCAAGTTTCCTCCAAGATCACGCAAATGACTTGACCTATAATATTTGGGAGGATAAATCGAGCCAAACTCCTCCTTCCCAACATCAAAAGAAACAATATACTTGCCTTTCAGAGCATCCCTATCAACATGAGCGTAAACAAACCAATGAAGTGCTCCACATGCAAATATAGGTCTACCAGCAAGAAGGCAGAGAGGACCTTTGCTAATAGGTCTCCATGAACTTGTACCAAGAGTATAAACTTCAGCACCCATATTGAATGAGCCTCCACGGGAGAAAACCCTAACAACCTTGTATGTGTTTGTTGAAGAATCAAAACCTAATCCATATTTGCTCTTGCTTGAAGCTCTATGTGGTGGCAGTGCTATAACTTCTTGTCTTAGAGGATTAAACAAAACCAAAACTCTATCATTATAAATTTTTTTAAAGCAAAGCAAACCATTGCAACAACTCTCTAAGAAACATGATTTTGACTTTGCAAACTTTGTAACTAATTTCATGTCAGCCTTCAAGAAGCCCCCAGCAACTTCTGTAAACCTTGATGTATCTGGGTTTTTAGTTTGATGATCAAGAATTAACATCTTGGGTTCTTCAACAGATCGAGTTAAGTGCATGTAAGCAAGAGATGGATCATCAATCATATTGCACCATAGTTGAGAGACACACTTGAATCGTAAAAGTGACTTGACGGGTAGTCGTGAAACGATGTCAAAGTGGAGATCTGAAGGGAAGTGCACCATGCTAGCTTGCTGGGATTTGATACCAAATAATTGAAGAACAAACTCCGCTAACCTAAATCTTCAGGAGAGAGAGAAAAATAAATATATGTAATACAAAACTATTAATTGAGCATCGGTCCAAGTAAACATATATATATATATACACACACACACACACGTAACATACCACAAAAAATACTCGGAATTGGAGAGTACGACTCGGATTCGACTATAGAAATCACTGGAGAAGTCTAGTACAAATTAAGAGGTATCATTTATTCTATGTCCACTACATATTATAAATATATATTTATCATAGTTTTTGAACTTGACTTAGTATAAACTTAATTAAAATTGATAGATCAAAAAAAAAAAAAAATTTGAAAGGAAATTGATAGATCAATTTTAAACAATATAATGATATAACATGTATGTATAATTATAATATTAGACTTGATTTCAGTTTAGTGCATCTAGGGGTGTGCGCAGGTCGGATTGGGTGGGTAAACGCCAATATTTCTATACAATTCGCCACTAACGGGTTGGGAAAATTCCAATCCGCTACCAACCCACCAAAGTTTAAATCCGGCGGATTGGTTACAAATATTGGTGGTTTCAACTCGGCGGGTTAGGCGGGTTGGCATTAACAACATTTTAAAAAAAAAATTTATTAGAAACTACAATTTTTTATTGAATAATCTCAAAATATAACTAATGCACAAAAAAAACTGAATGTAAATTTCATTGAATAATCTCATTTCTAACATAAGCATAGGGTCAATGAAAAAGAGATATATCATTTATAGCAAAAGTAGGCTCTGCCTTATAACTTAGGAAATTAAAAACAGCAGGCTCTGCCTTACAACTTAGGAAAATTAAATCAACAAACTCAAAGTTTTAACATTTCCAAAGTCACATCAAGGATTAAAAAAAAAAAAAAATAGACAAAGACAAAGAATTAGATGACTGTATTCTTATGTAATATATAACATATTTAACTTGAATATACAATGAACCTGCTTGCCAGAATGACTTTACTTGTAATATTATATCACATTTTATAATATATAAACGGATCAAATGACATAAACCGAAATAAAAAAGACAAAAAATATTTAAACAGTAGAAGACAATAACGCAATTACGTACTTTTGTGATTGTCAATGAAGAATTGAAATGATAAGAAATAGGCTACAAAACAGGGGTGGCTCTAGGATTTTTGTCCAGGGGTCAATAAGAAACTTGAGTAAAAGATAAATCTTGAGTAAGAGATGAATCTTGCAGCCTACAGAGTTTACTTATTACAAATTTGTCCATAGTTCTAGCAAAAGAATAAAAAATAAACTATAAAATCATTTGGCATTTTTTTTTTCTAATGTAATAAATATATTAATTATTGTTGTTAATTGATTTTTTTGCAATTTTTTAATTTATAAATTTACAATTCTTTAAATATTTTATATTTTTTAATGTATTAAAAAACAAATTCAGTCAAACAGTCAAAGTGCAAAAGACAAACTCAATTATGACTACAAATAGATTCATAGAAACTACAATAACAGTGACTACACAATTAGACACGTATACAGCTCAAAACTCAATTAAAAAATACAGAACACTATAACCCATATACACCATATGGCAAGACATCAAACATGTGAGTAAGAGGTGGAGCTTTGAAGAAGACACATGAACAGAGATAAAGACAAAGCAAAAACACACTCACAGTGAGAGAGAGAGATATGGAGGCGGCGATTGAGAACATAGATTGTCAAAACTAGATCCAGGCGGCATATCAAGTTGCAATTAAGTGGCAGCGGCGGCAGATCGTGGGGCTAAGCAGTGGTAGGTTTTGTGTGTGAAGTATAGGCAGCCTTTTTCCTTTGGGTTTGGAGAGTGAAAAAGGATAGTGGGAGTTTTTGAGGCTAAATAGCGCCAACTACTAGGTTTTAATTTGCCCTTATTTTTATGATTTTTCAAAATTTATTTGGGCTTTGTTTTTTTGAAATTAAAGAGCGAAATTTTCTATTGGACTTTTTTTTTTCTTTTTTTTGTTCCAGAGTTTAAGCTGGACTTTAAATAAAAAAGGCCAGGTTTGAAGGTGAGGGTGTTCAAATTTGTATTGTCAGGGGTTCAAAACAAATTTTAATAAAAATATTATATATATAAAAAGGTTAAAGAAGAAAGAGGAAGGGAAAGACAGTGGCTGAAGGTGAAAGCCAAAAGTGAAAGGTGAGAAGAAAAAATGAGGCCTAGAGCCACAAAGTGTATACTGTACATACGGCGGAAGTAAATGGGATGAGGGGTAGGTAGAGGTGTTTAGGGATTGACTTTTTAGATTTTGTTTAAGAAATTTTTTGAAGCCTAGCTCTGTTTAAAGAATTGATTATTGATTAGTTGTAAAAATTTGTTAGGGAAATTGATTAACTTTAAATACTAAATAAAAGAATGCTTTAATTGGTAAGCATGGAATCTAATCCTTACAAACCTTTTCTTTCCTACTGTCTTACAAAAATTAGGAATGAAAACTACTTTCGTATATACTATTGAATTAAGCAATTTAATATTCCTTATCAAAGTCCCACCACAACAATGTTTCCCCAAAACTAATCTGTACCACTAGAGTTCAAACAAATTTTTATAACCACAATTAATATTCTAGGCCACCCTGAAATCTTCTATAAGATCCAAATGTATATTTATAGTATCCATAGAAAATCTCTACCCATAGGACTTAGCAACCTATAGCATGTATTGACTAAAATTTTTGAAACTTGAAACAATATTATAGATTACAATAAGAGTCAAGAATTCAGCACTACTCCAAGGTTGTGTTAACTCTAGGAACTTTTGAGACTAAATCCTTTTATATATTTCTATATAAAAAAATCTCTATTCATTGCACTGTTATGAGCGTTCAGGGGTTTCGTGAAAATAAATCACTTAATAACATAAAAACAAGAATTTTTGAATCTATATATTGGCCCTATCCAAACGACATTGCTAAAATTTTAAGACACAAAACTTCTAAGGGCTTATCACCTATTCACGCGTTCATATGTAATAATCATGTAAACCTTTTTAATTTTTGTCTCTATCAGTGAGAAATCATACCTTGCACAAATTGTTTGTCTCTTCAATTGTATGTGTTCTAACTTTAAGGGAAAAATATACCCCCTAGCCTCCTTAGTGATGAAACCCTAATTTATCTCTTCCTCACCTTATATTTAACGCGTCAGAGATGTGGGCTTGGTGGGGTAGTGGGCTGGAGTTTAAAACCCACTAGATCTTATTTCTTTAGTCTCCAAGAAGCCCAAAAAACATCTTTCTATTTTATATATTTATTTATTATTTTAACTGCTGCACTAAATTGTATGTACTAAAATTTTAATTTTCTCACTTATTTTGTAGTACCACAAAATTGTCTAATCCCATCTTACTGTGCACACACATATAGTATCCCAACTCTAGTGATAATCATAAAAACAAAATTGGGGTCTTACAAAAATATACTTACACAAATTCTTAACAGAAAGGGCTCCCAAAAATATAAATAAGTAGTTATAGGCCCGTGCGTTGCACTGTTTTATGAAAAAACTTATAAAATATATGTATAAATAATTATATATTTTAATAATTATTATAACAAAATAACTACTAATTTGTTAGTGACTTGAGGTATTATTAAAAATAATTTCAATGATTAAAAAATGTTAGAAGTATTTTTTTCCTTTGGAAAATCTTTGAATACTTATTTGTACACTATGTTTTTAGAGTATCCTTGTTCTTCTTTGTCATTGTTCTTTATTAAAATCTTTGGACATGGTATTATAAAAATTGGTCACTTTTAAGAGATAGAACTATTCGAAGAATAATAACCTTTAATTTGTTCTAATTATAGAACCTATCATAATTTTTGCTTCCTATACGTTGCACGATTTTATACATAAATTCATATAATACAAAATTTATTTGAGAAACAAAAAGAAAATGAATAATTTGAATTGTAAGAGAGACACTACGTGTGAATGAAAAAAAAAATTGCAGAGCTCTACATATAGATCACACACCTTTCTTAGAATGCTTGGAATCTTTTATGACAAACCTAGAAAACAAAATCAAGAAAAAAAATTAAACTGAGTTAAAAAAAAAAAATTAAAGCATATAGATTGTAAAATTGCATATGAGTCTATGACCATTTAATACCAGAATTTAAAATTAAAAAAAAAAAAAAAATTCTATAAAGAGCTATCGTTTCCACTTTGATTTTACTACTTTAGTCAAATAAGTTCCATAATCACAAGGAAAAAAAAAAACCTATTTTATAATGATGGTCCAAAATTTTGTAATTTAAAACCAAAAATATAAAAAGATTAACGAAGAATTTGTTGAAAATAGAAAATTATACTAATAATTAGCGAAAAATATTAATTAATGTTGCAAATGGTACATAATTCTATGCACATTTTACATAAATAAATGCTGATATTCAAAATAAAAATAAAAAGTAAAAAGGGAACAACATGAATAAATCATACTTGACAAAATTTATTTCATTTTGTTTGATAAATTATATAAAATAAATCCTATTGACTTAGTTTTAGAGTATTTAAATGATCTAGAAAAATAATGAAGAATATAATTTTGAGTCTAATCACATCTAGCAAGATAATAAAGCATTCAAAATATTGAAAGACAATTTAATTTCATATATGCTTGCATGAGATACGTATCTGTCCATAGTAGCAATGGAAGCTTTATCTTTGAGATGAAGAATCAATGTAATGCTAATAAAAAATAAAAAATAAATAAAAATTAAAAAAGAGAGAGAGAACTTGGTTGATTATATATATATATATAAATGATGCAAAAATTCATATCTATAATAAAAACCTATCAATTAAAAGGGCCATTGATGATATAAACTATGCAATATTTTTTGAGTCAGTCAGAGCAACAAACATACATGTATCAAACTCATAACACAGATAGGAACATAAAAATCCTATGCATCCAATAATCTACATCTAACCCCATCAATTCTATGCATCGGTATGAAAATAATAATAACAAAGTAATGCAAATCCAAGAACAAAAAACAAAAGAAAATATGGAAGA
The DNA here is from genome assembly GCA_023621385.1 of Quercus gilva. Taxonomy (NCBI): domain Eukaryota; kingdom Viridiplantae; phylum Streptophyta; class Magnoliopsida; order Fagales; family Fagaceae; genus Quercus; species Quercus gilva. The sequence continues at coordinate 78,494,564 of CM042477.1, read as the reverse complement.
CCTTCAAACTCCGGAGGAAGAAGCCCAAGTTTAAAAACCCCATTAAAGTATTCAACTTTTACCACAATAAGACACATAAACAATAAAGATATATCAATAAGTATATGAAAAATTGACAATCGCAATCAAATTCAAAAATCAAAGGCAAGAACATGTTAGTCTCACTATTCATTGGACTGTTTCTATAAAGAAAAATATAGAGGGAAAAAAAAAAAAAAAAAAAAGAGAAAACAGTTCTTTCAAAAAATCACATGCCCAAACCTAAGCCTAAATCAAAACAAATTCAATCCTAATCTAGGTAAAAAAAATTATTATAAAAAAAAATACCGCCACAACTGCAGGGAAAGCATTCAAGTGCTTCTCGTTTGCTTGCTTTATAGATTCACACAAAAGACATAAGCAAGAGGGAAGCAAACGTAGGCAACAGAGCAAGCATCAAAATGAAAGTGCATCCGCTTGGATTAAAAAAAAAAAAAAAAAAAAAAGTTGCATAAGCTTGAAGATGGAGGGAGACCAATTGAGGTGGAGAGAGAGACAGAGCGATACATAATGATTGACCTGAGGTATATATAGATTAGAAGATGGATTGATCTGAGGTAATCTGAGACTTATATACATTGCCTTAATGGCATGTTTGGATGTTTACAAAAAGAGGGGAGTAAAGTAGAGAGAGGGAGGGTAATCCAATTACCTTATTTAGAAGTTTTTTAAGAAATGAGGAGGAGGGGTTTGGAGGGATTTCAACTCCCTCTAACCCCTCATTTTTAATTCCCCCAAATTTGAGAGATTTGGAGAAAGAGTAGAGTAGATAAATTATTATCCAAGTAAATTCTCTAATTTATCTTTTTTAACAAATTAATCATAGATCAATGTTACAAGCCCATTTTCAAATAGGAGTAAATTTTTCTATTTTAATCATTTCCTCTTTTCCATCCTAATTTTTAAAACATCCAAACAAGGGGAAAAGCAAATTATTCCCTTCCCCTTACTAATTTTAAAAACATCCAAATAAGGTGGAGGGGAAGCATTCCTCTCTACTCTCCTCCCCAATACTCTTCCCTCCTTTACTCCCCTCTACTCTCCTCCCTCTCTAAACTTCCAAACAAGCCATAAGTGTCGTACATTTTGTTTTTTTTAATAGAATTCAAACACTTGGATTCATTAATGATTGACCAACAAAACATAAATAATGTTATGTTTTCTAAGTATAATTAAATTATCATTCTCCCTTAAGTTTATCTGGGATGATAATAATTCATAATTCTTAACAACCTGACCAACTTTATATGCCAGCAACGTATAAAAGCTAAAATCAACAATTACTTATTAGCTGACAACAATCAGATGCTTTTCAGGGGGGAAAAAAAATCAGATCCTAAAATCATGGACTCAAACTAAAATAAAGGAGCAAACAACCAAGGACTCCGTTGGATAAAACATCCTAAGTACATTCTTTTTTGTTTTTTAAAGCCGACAAAAACAATGGCAATTTCGTGGCAGACTTCTCCTCCTAGCTAGTATTAGGATACAAACACTCCATTAATGTCATTTACAATATTAATATTATAATATTAATATTTATTTAAGTATGATGAAAGACAACCTGCAAAAATGACAAATTTAACAAAAAAAAAAAATATTATCCCTTAATTTAAAAAATATATCCTAACAAATAAAAAAATAATGTTAATCTAATTTTACTTAATGATAAGAATGAATTAGAATCTTAGTAGTATACTATTCTTTTTTAGTTATTTAAAAATCTAAAAATTTAATCATATATATTCTACAACTTTTAACATAAAACTGTGCAACGCACGGCCTTCAACTAGTATATGATATACCTAGATTATAATGAAAGATTTTAAATTAGAATGTAATTTAAAATAAATTAAATATATATTTTAGAATAATAATGTATAAAATTGCGAGATACCAAAAACTTATGTGACTTAATATTATGGAGTCAATGTGCCAAAAGTCAAACGGTTTCATATATATATATATATATATATATAATCTCAACTTAAGATCTCCGCTTCATGAATTCTCTGTATCACCATGATTCATGCCAAAACACAAATTGATTTTTTTTTTGTTATAGATTATAGATATAATGGATTCTCTATTCATCAGGGTAAAAAGAAAAAAAGGTTCATGTTTGCTGTTGGGCCTAAATAAATGTGTGGTAGCAAACCGAATCCTTTGCATGCAAAAGATTTGCCTCCCATGAAATAATTTTAGCAATAACGGGGCCAGCATGAGCCCAAGTTTTAGCAATAACGGGGCCAGAACCAGCCCAAGATTTGTTGCTTGCCAGCGCATGTCCATCTTGAGTTTTGACAATAGATCCTGCCATTAATTTTTTTTTTTTTTTTTTGTTTGTTTGTTTTACTGAATCGTAAATTATTGTTGAAAAGAAACAGCCAAAAAACAGTACAACCAAGATAAAACTACACAAACTAGCTGCCCTAAGCAGAAAGCAAAAACAAAAGACAAAACATGAAGCAAAATTACTTTTAAAGCCTCTCTGAGACTGAGAGCACTATGCTAGAAACACAGTGAGGAAGATTCCTCAAACTTGAGAAGCCAAAATTGTTAGATGTCAGAGCATTCACATCAGTATGTGTATTTTACACATCTATTTTTATACTAAAAACTTACTTTTTCTATTTTACACATTCACTTTTACAAAACACCCACATCAATTCATTTATTTTACAAGATTTTATAATAAAATATTCATTCTTTCCAATTTTTTTATTTATTCTCTCAACTTCCTATACATACACGTTCTCTCTCTCTCTATCTCACTCTCTCTACCCATTTTTCTGATCTGTTGCTATCTCTCTCTACTCATCTCTCTCTTTATCTCCATCTCTCCACAGCTTCACTGAAGCTTCTCAAACAACAAGACCCAATCTCCAAACAAAACTGGTCAGATCTCCACAGCTTCACTCCTCAAACAATAAGACCCAAACAAGCACCGATCAGCTTCACTTCTCAAGCATCGATCGGTCAAATCTCCAGCAAGCACCGATCGGTCATCTCTCTCTTTATCTCCATCTCTATACCGGTCAGACAAGCACCGATCGGACAGCTTCACTTCTCAAACAAGATCCAATCTAAAAAAAAAACTCAATCTCCAAACAAAACCCAACTCTATACCCGATCAGATCTCCAGCAAGCACCGGTCAGATCTCCGAGCACCGATCTCCAGCAAGCACCGATCTCCAGCAAGACCCACTCCCTCTCGGTCAAGCACCGATCAAGCAACTGTAGCGTGGGTTTGTCTATGTTCTTTGTGTGTGGGTTTGTCTGTGTTCTTTGTGTGTGGCTGTGTTTGTGTTTGTGTGCATCTGACGAGGAGAAGAAGATGAAGAGGTGAGGTAGTTGTGCACGGAGAGAAGAGAGAGAAAAATTGGTGCGAATTTATATTAATAAAATAATAAATACATGAGCTATAGTAACTGTGTATATACACACGGTTACTGTAGCTCATGGATAAATATAGATGATTATACCAGACTTTGGAAGCACTGATGTGGAGCAATTTTGAGACAAAATGTGTAAAAATGGTAGTTTTTTCTATTATACATGAGTTTCCATCCACTGATGTGAATGCTCTCATCACGTAAGAATTTGCATATCTACTTTATTCTAATACTCCTATCTAATATCTAATTCTAATTTGATCTATTCGATATTTTAGAATTTAGATCCATCTTTAGCAGTAGCCAAATCAAATTCCTTGACCATGCTATCAGTGCTGTTGGTGATGACCCTAATATCCACCTACCTTTTATTATGCACAAAAACTACTATAGGCAGCAAAATGTTTGATAGTTTGTTGGTTATATTTTTATGCACAAAAACCACTATGAGCTGTTTTCAGCTTCCTAAAGGTTTATGTGATAAGATTGAAAGCATGATGAGAAGGTTTTGGTGGGGTCAGCGGGGTCAGGAATCCAGGATTGCTTGGGTGAGTTGGAGGAAGTTATGCAAATCCAAGCTTAAGGGTGATAAGATAATAAAAATAAAGTAATCTTTTACTCTATTTTTTTTTTTTTTTTATAAACAAAGTAACCTTTTACTTTAAGTTATATAATGAATGCATATTGTGTAAGATTAAGTTTCTATAAATAAAATTCTCAAAAAAAAAGTTTTTATAAATAAATAAAATCATATATAAGTCCAAAATTAATTAATGAAATGGAATATGGTAGAGAACTATGCAACTAATATAAAAGGAGATGCCTAAAAAAATATAAAGGGAGTTTGCATAATTCAAGCTCAAGTGCATATTTAAATGAAAAACCTTGCCTATCAAAAAAAAAAAAAAAAATGAAAAACCTTGTGTGGGTGTAAAAGCCCAACGTTATGTGTTAGGCCTAGGGCCCAATTCGAATATCACTATGTGTCCGAAGAGAAGAAAAGGGTTAGGAAAGAGTCTTGGTGGAAGAAATGTACTTGGAAATGAACGAGAGGAGCAGTCCGAAGAGAATCCTATTGGTTCGAAGAGGTCATTCTCCTCAAATTCCAAGGGGACTTGATCAAACAAATATACTGAAGGTCTGAGTTAGGGATGGCAATTTTGCCCTGCCCCGCTTAACCCGCCCCTTCCTCGCTTCGCCCTGTGCGGGTTTTCCCCGCCCCGCAAAGGTGATGGGGCGGGGATGGGGCAAGATTTTAGCCCCGCACCACGGGGCGGGTTGGGGATGGGTTTAGACTTTTTAGACCCGCCCCGCCCCGTCCCCATCCCTGCCCTATCCGCAATGCTAAAGGTTATAATTATAAATTTTCATACCCTAAAACCTTACTATTAAATAACATATCAATATTAGCTTATTTTATTCTCCCCATTGTGGTTCTTTGCCTTTATTTTGTTATGTGTTATACTATGAGTTTTTTTTTTCCTTTATGATTGTCTTGTTAAATGCTTGGATATACTATTCAATTTTTTCTAAAAATTGATTTGATTTGATGGGATAAATTTAGTTATAATTTCAAGTATATTTTTATTAATGAAATAAGTTTCATTAAAAAAATGTGTACTAATTATAGGGCAAATTAACAAAAAGTAGAATTTTACGGGATGGGGCGGGACTTCGTGGGGCCCTAAGGGGCGGGGATGGGGTGAGAAAGTTTTCCCCGTCATACGGGGCGGGGCGGGGATGGGGCAAGACAAAATTATGCGGGGCGGGGACGAAGATCCCATCCTTCGGCCCCGCCCTGCCCCACCCCATTGCCATCCCTAGTTTGAGTAATCTTCCCAACTAGTTCCACGACAAGGACAAGCTTTGGGCATGTCTAGAGATGATAAGAACAGAAAAATATCTAAAAGGAAAAGCTGTTACCACCGCATTTAATGCACTGCAGCAACTTTCTTGGCCGCATTTATGTGGAGAAAACCCCTGAACAGTGCAATCTCAACTAACACCACTTACGGAAAACTAAAGCAGATATCTGATGTGACATGTACTTAAGTGAATACTTAGATGAAGAACAGGTGGATGGTGAAGATGAAGAGGAAGAAGAATATATAAACGTAAGAAGCCTCTAAAGGAGGGGGGGAAGAAATCTGAAAAGGAACTCTAAGAATTGTATTCACTTTTCAATCAATAACAATCCTCTTCGGACTTGAGTTTATTTTAACTTTTAAGCGTGTTCTTATGTCAATTGACCGTTGCTAGATTCACAACCAGCCTAGCTTTTTCACCCACTTTTTACAAATTCATTGTTCTGGGTTCGTTGGGCTTATAATCTTGATCTTTTGGGCTTGGGCCACGAAATTTGGACCCTACAATTGGCGCCGTCTATGGGAATTAGCTTGAGCAAGGGTGGAAGCAATATCTCATAATGGCTGAACCAAGGCAGCAACCAGCAGAGTCCAGGGCATCTTAATATGTTGATCATTTCCTCAATTTGGAACGGAGGTAGGATCGTGAAGGTAGTGTACACACTGCACATGATGATCGAAGTCAGTCGCATGAAGGTTGCATGTCTCATGCAGAGAAAAACCAAAACATGCAACTAGAAATTGAAAGGCTAAAGAGAGAGCTGCGCCATGCAAAGAGGAAACGTATTTCTTCGTATTCTGATGAAGATTCTGACGACGAACAGGACGTCACTTACAAGTAGAAATCTCGAACACCAGTTAGTGAGTCTTTTTCTTACGAAGAAGCGCGTCGTCGTGAGAGGCAGCCTCGAAGCCCATTACATGGAGGCGTAAGGAATGATGCTATGAGCAAGGCTTTGAATCAAATCTCCAGGTCCCTTTTTACACACAACATTGAGAACGCAAGACTCCCTCGACGTTTTCACCAGCCAACGTTTACCATCTATAACGGCCGGACAGACCCTGTGGAACACATGAGTTATTTCAGCCAGAGGATGGCCGTTCATTCCAGAGATGAAGCCTTAATGTGCAAAGTTTTCTCGTCTAGTTTAGGGCCAATCGCTATGAGATGATTTGATAGCTCGAAAGCGGACTCTATAAGCTCTTTTCAAGAGCTCACTCAGGTATTTGGGTCTCGTTTCGGCACATGCCACAGGGTTCCGCAGTCTTTGGTCTCCCTATTATCCATAAGCATGCGAGAAGGCGAAACTTTGAAGTCGTATTCTGATAGATTCTGGGAAATGTACAACGAGATGGTGAAAGATTGCGACCTGGTGGCCATCAGCTTCTTTAAGCTCGGCCTCCCCACTGAACACGGCTTGAGGACGTCTCTAATGAGTAAACATGTTACCAGTGTACGCCAGTTGATAGACAGGATTGACAAGTATAGAAGAGTCAAGGAAGACCAGCAGCAGGGCAAAGGAAAAGATAAGGTTATCCCTCAGGAGAGGAGGGATTTCAGGTTGGATCGGCAAGACCACAATAGGTCGCAGAAAGACTAGGTCGGACAAGGTTCGGCGAACCTTCAGACAGTTAATGCCGTGTTTCGAGAGCCAGTGCACCAAGTTTTAGAGAGGATCAAGAATGAGCATTTCTTCAAGAGACCGAACAAGATGGTTGGAAACCCTGAAAGGTGCAACCACAACCTCTACTGCCAATATCACCTGGATCATGGACACACTACGGAGGATTGTAGGAGTCTGTGGGACCATTTGGATCAACTCGTCAGCAAAGGCAAGTTAAAACAACTCTTATACCACACCTATGGTCAGGGTAACCAGGCAAACGCAGGATCTCGAAGAGATGACTCCTCAAAACCCCTTCTGGGGACAATAAATGTTATCTTTGCTGCACTAGGAAGAACAGGGTCTTGTCCATCTAGAATACTATCAGTTGCTTGACTGCCCTTGGAAAGCGTTAACAGAGAGCCAAAGAGGGCTAGGATGGAGATTCAACCGGTTTTGGATTTCTCGGACGAGGACAAAATTGGAAGTTTAGGCAACTCTATTGTTTGAAATGAAAAAATATATATATATATATATATATCATGGGGAGAAGTTTTCTGATAGTTTAGGCTCAATCAAATTAAGTCCCTCTTAATGGTCTTAAAACAACTACATTTTCCTCTGTGCAAAGTGAGGCTTTCATGGGTAGCTTAAAGTTTGGGCTTGATAGGGAAATAAACAAGGAAACAAACTGCCGTAAATTCGTTCATGTTTGAGTGACGTCTCGTTTTAACTATTACACTATTCACTCAAGAAATCATAGTTGTACCAATTTCAAACAACCATTTATCACTCATTTAAAAATCCAAATTGGGTCAATTTTGTTTCCATTTTAAAGTGCTAGATATCTACTTTCCAATGAAACAAGTTTCACTCAAATAACACAACAACCCAAATAAGACACTGTTGATGATTTGGCACTAGGATTTACCAACACATTATTGAAACCTAATACATGTACACATTCACAGTTAACACAAAATCATATACAAATTTGAACAAAGGATGCTATGTTAGATGTGACACAAATCGGAAAAAGTACAACAGCAGCTAATCCAGATAACTTAACAGAACTTGATAAATGATAAGTGGGTCCAAAATTCCAAATGTTAACACATATTCTTGCATTGGTTTAAGCATAGCACCAATCCTTTCATGTTCACATTCATTTCCAATTTGCACTATGACCCCTCTTGCATTTTTCTCAAATACCCATAATTTCAATACACTGTTACTCGTCCCAAAAAAAAAATTATTAATAATTTCTAAATTAAATTCCTGAACAAGTTATAGAAAAATAGGAAAATTTACCTGCTTCTCGATGATTTGAAGCTCTTCGTGGAGCTTGGCTCTCCTGTCAAGAAGAGAAGTGAGCATTGCCGATGGGTTCAACGAGGCTTTTTGCCCTGAAATTTTCAAAACTCAATTCAAAAAAATTCGACATTTTTTTTAAAAAATAATTCAAATTCAAATTCATATCTACGAAGGAATTAGTAGTACAAACAAAGATAATTATCCAATGGCTACCTTCGGATTCCATTTTAGCGCGAAAATTTTGACGTTGAAAAAAAAAAAAAAAAAAAAAACCTAATTTCTCTGCTAGGGCACACACGAGAGGGAGGGGTTGATTTTTAAATTCAAGGGTAAAGTTGGATTACTTCCTCTTCAGGCGTTTTCTCTTTCTTGCTAATCATGATCCGCCATGTCATCGTGAATTTTTTGGGCCCTTTTTTACAGCCCAATATAGAAATATAGGCCAGATTGTAAATGATAAACGACATCGTCGCCATTATCCTTATATATTTTTTCCTGGCCTAGGCAATAGTGTAAAGTAATAATGAAATTATTACGAATTGGTTACGCGGCGACTAGATAACGTTAAGGTGAGCTGCTTGAGCACGGCAATGTGAATGAGACCCACTTCACTTTTTGGAAGGAAACTTTTTTTTTTCTCTCTTTTTGAGAAACAAGGGCATTTAGAAATTTACGAATGTCTACTATTCTCTCGACCTCAAGTCCGTGTAGTTCACATGTATACTCTACAATTTAGGGCTATCCACGGGTCGGTTCGGATCGAGTTTGTGCCCAACCCTGAACCGACTCGACCAAATCGGGTTTCCTAAACTTGAACCTGTCGCTGACCACCGATGGCAACAGTTCGAGTGGTCGGATGTCAACGGTTCGCCGGTCAAGTATCAGTCAGTTTCGCACTGTGTAAATCGACGTCGAATTTTGCAGAAATCGTCACCGGATTTTGTCGAAATCTCTGGTTTTTGCTGGATCTGATCGGATCTCAAAGAGATCTTGGCGGATCTTGAAGAGATCTCGACAGATCTAAACGAGATCAAGCTAGATCTCAAAGAGATCCGACAAGATCTCAATGTAAAATCGGTGGAGAACAGATAGTAACCATTTTTCAACGTGTTTCTCGGTCGAGTCGGTTGAAAATCGGTTTTTCATGCTCAAGCCCGTCAACCGACTCGCCGGTCTTGGGTTTTATGGGTGGAGACCCGCTGTAGACTGTTGCCGGCGTCGGGTCGGCCGGTTTTTGAGCTAGGTCGGCCTGGTTGGGCAGGTTGGTCAAGTTCCGAGTCTGCTTGGACACCCTTACTCTACATCTCACATATATTAGATAATTATATGAAGGAATTCTTTAACAATAGTCCTAAGTAGGAGTGATAGTTTGTGTTTATGTGTTGAGTTCGTGTCAAGTCAACTCATGAGTATCTGACTATGTAAGTTAACACTAACCCAACATGTTTATTAAATAGGTCAAGATTCCTCAACCCTAATATAACCCATTTATTAAATAGGTCAATCGTGTTGATTTGTTTATCAAATTTTATAAAAATTATGAAAAAACAAACAACTAAATATTTTTAATATAAAATTCAAAACTAATGAGTAATTGCATCACAAATAATCATTCAAAACTAAATCATATCACAATATTACAGATAATTAATCACAATATGTCAAAGAAAATAAATCATAACAACTAATAAGTTTATATACCTAGAGTTTGAAGGGTATATTGGTAAAATGTCATTTAATTAAACGAGTTAAATATGTCAAACGGGTTCTATATGTTAAACACTAACACAACTAGTTTACTAAACAAGTCAGTTGTGTCAACTCGAATATGACACGAACTCATTGTGAAGGTCCTTTTTTGGACAGTACCCAAGCCCAAGTAGAAACAAGGATCTTGGGCCCTTTACTTGTTGTTTGGTGGACTGGGCTTGGTTCAACGTAGCTAAATGGAGGCTGATTATAAATCAAGTTGTGTGCAAGTCACATAAATCTCCTCAAGGCAAAAATGTGATTCCTCCTAAGCAATAAAATACTATTATAAATGTTTTAGTGTCATAAAATGACCATTTACTCTTACGAAACAAGTAAAATAATTGTTCATAATATTCATAATGAGAAAGAGATTGAAATAGAATATTTAAGACTTATCTTTTATTGTATAAACATTTAAAATAGTTCATTCACTTGGTACCCTGGACGTACTGTCGTGGTTCTTAGGGATACTAGGCCTGTAAGAACCCAGAATGCTAATTCTTTGAACTATACGATCTTTCTTCATACGTATTATGCAATAGAGTTTTGTCATTTCCCTTTACCTCTGTAGGTCCTGCATAAGAACACACTACACAATACACATATCTTCAAATAATTGTTAGTTTCTTAGATTAGGATATACATTTTAATACATATACATATATGTAAATGAATTTCATAAGAATGATTTAGCCACGAGGATCCTGACCCCAATTCTCACAGACTTAGTGTTTTTGCACAAGACTTGTGGGATTTGGAACTCAAATCCAAGTGACTTTGCTTGAGCATTGCCTTCCAAGATAGTTAGGTGAGGAGGATTTTTGTGGGAGAGAGTGATATTTGATGTGTGCATGTTTTGGTATATGTTTCTTTAGAGACTAAGTGATATTTTGAATGATCTCAAGGATATGGGACAAATTCCTTCACCTTGGCTCTCTTATTTTGTTTCTTTCTTTCTCTTCCTTGCTGGGCTTTTAAAGCTCTAAGAATATATATTTTGAACCTCTGAACTCTTCCCCCAAATTCCCATTTTTTTTCCCTTTCCAATCCCATTTTCTACTATGCCTTAGTGTTACTTTTATAGCAGACCTGGTCTGGTACCCCAGGCGAGGACGTCCCAGGTCTGCTGGGTAAAACCATGTCCTCTAGAACCTGAAAATGTGTATTGGGCAGAGGTTTAGCTTATTTAGGCAATTATAACTCAAAAGGGCATTTGGCTTTAATTATAAATGAAAGATTCCTTCTTGGAAAGTCAAAACAGTGGGTGGGCTGCTCGATGTACTGTGACAGCTTTGTTGAAAATGACAATTGAAAGGAAATTGTGGGGAGGTATCATGCGCATGGGGGAACTGAGTTTTCTATTGGTTCATGCATTCCAAGCAAATATATGAACCAAGGGAAACCTTCGGGATCCTCCTTTCACCAGAAATCACTCCCCTACCGACCAAACCATTCCTCCCTTACTATCCACTAGGGATCCCACGGGCTTGGACCATGGGTTACAAAGATAATACCTATTTTTTGCTGGATTTTTAATGGCCTTTTTGCTAAAAATCTGAACATATATAGGGCTTTGATGTTGATTGTTCTTGCTACATATCCTTTGGCCTGACCGAGATCCTTGTTGCATGTCCTCGGACCGGGATCCTTGCTGCACGTGCTCTAACCTGACTGAGATCCTCTTCTTTTTTCTTTATTATTATTATTATTTCTTTCTTTTTTTCCTTCTTTTTGGAACTTTGGGCCTTCATGGTCCTTCTTAACTTCATGAATTGGACTTTCTTTTATTAAGGCCCATGGTCTTTCCTTATTATTCATGGAATGGACTTTCTTGTGAAATTTTGGTCCTCAACATTAGCCTCCCGAGCTTATGGGTTACCTGTAGCCCACCCACAAGAAAATAAATTGTTCTTGGACAGTTTCCTAGTTTGTAGAACCAATGTGTAGACCAAATAATTCTTGAGGGAAACTCCAAAGGAATTGCTACACTTCTTTCATGGGATGAACTAACATGTTGCCAAAGATTAGAATTCACCTTCACGTTAGTATTAAGCTATAGATTGGTATTCAAAAATCAAATTTGTCAAACCAACAATGAAGAATTCATATATAGCGAAATTATATTGGTATTGCATTTGATTCTAAGAGTATATTTCTAGCACTAGTGTTTCCTAGTAATTCTAAGATATGCTTTTTTGAAAGTAGCATACAAAAATCACGTTGAATGCATATTAAATCTCAATATAAGATAGCAATGCTTCGTTAACAAGATTTTGTTTGTTTTTACAAAATAGGTTAAGGGAGGGAAGCCCCCATGAACTTTGCCAAAGATATTCTATACATTAGTATATGCTTGCTATGGCTAAGGTGAATAACACCAAGATTTTTGCCACATGAGATTTTTAGTCCATGAATAGTAACTTACCAATGGGACCATGATATCATAAGTCATTGAATCATATAAACATGCTGATTTAAAGTCTAATCAAGGCTAACTATTCTTCTCAAAATATATTAAGTGATTAGAAACTTCACTGAGGACATGGCTTAGAAGGCTTAAGAACATCTCCACGCCTTACTTTAGCTAAAAACCTTGCTCTTTTGAAGGATGCTCTTGATCTTTGCCTTGTTCTTTTTCCAAATTATAAGAGATTGCATAGTATTTCAGATTGCAGCAAATTATTCACATATCATGCCACCAATTATATTGTTGTTGAATTGCTATATACCATATAGTTTATGAGCCAAAGAAAAATAATAGTGGCTGAACTTATGTACACTAAAGTTTGCACTAGACTTCTCAATTTTTATCAAGTGAAAGATATATTTAAGGAAAATTTTTAATCTTATCTTAGCCCCCAGTGTATGTACTGGAAAAGCCAATCACCAAATAAGAAATAGCAATAAAAATTACTTCATGTATATGAAACCATGTGAGGATTTCAACCACACAAGAATTCCAAATTTTGATTTTTGATAATTGGTCAAGTAAGAAGACCAAAATATTAGAATTTTCACTTTAATCTACATGAATAAAGTATTAGTGCATGGGTGATACCTCTTGCACAACTTTTTGCAGTGTTTTGATATATTCAAACATGGTACTAATGAGTGGGCTTACTGAAAGTGTACCTTTCTTTTGTTGAATCGAAGTACTTCCAAGCCTTTGGTGAGTTTGCACCTTGTAAGAGGAGGGAAATGTTACTAGTTGGTTTGCAATGTCATTGACTAATCTCTTTGTATAGAGATTTGCAAAAGTATCCATGCTTTTGCGGCTTCGAATGATGTACTCTTGAAATTTTTTTTAAGCTATGCCTTCCTTGCTTCCTTAGGCTCCCTTGAACCAATTTCTTTCAAGGAGGTCAATCTTGTGCACTTTATACACCCACTTTTGGGTTTTCATACCCATTCGAGGCTCTTTCTCTTTATACTCTTCGTTGGGCCTTGCTTACAATTCTCACCCTTTGATGGGACGTGCTACGACTTGGATCTATTGCTGGTACGTACTACAGCTTGTACCTATTACTAGTACATGCTACGGGTTGTACCCATTGCTGGTACGTGCTACAAGTTGTACCCATTACTGGGATATGCTTACAATCTGCACCCATTATTGGGATGTGCTATGGCTTGTATCCATAAACTTTTGCTTTTGACTAGTTTCTTGGTCATACTTGGAAACTTTCACTCTTGGCCAATTTCTGAGCCATGTATTTAGAAAATTTGTTCTAGGCCAAGTCCTGGGCTAAGTACATGGAAAGTTTGCTCTTCCCAAATCCTAGGCCATGTCACTTGGAAAAATTTGTTTTGGCCGAGTCCTAGGCTAGGTAGATGGAAAGTTTGTTCTTCCCAAGTCCTAGGCCATGTCACTTGGAAAATTTCTGTTTTGATCAAGTCCTGGGCTAGGTACATGGAAAATTTGCTATTTCCTAAGTCCTAAGCCATGCCACTTGGAAAATTTGTTCTAGCCAAGTCTTAGGCTAGTTAGATGAAAAGTTTGCTCTTCCTAAGTCCTAGGCCATGTCACTTGGAAATTTGGTTCATGGCCATTGAATTTTTCAATCTTCAAAAAATGTTCCTTCGTAGCCCCCCGTTCTCAAGTGGGGTCACTGAACTGATTTCTTTTCTTTTCTTCAAAGGGTTGAGGATTTATTTCCTTTTCCAAGGATCTTCTAAAATATCTTCTCTTGGCTGTGAACAAATCCTTCATGGAAAAATTCTTCTTTTATGAGTCATCTAAGGTTGCTCTCATTAGTGAATTGGTGGCCAGGAGGAGCTCCACCAAGATGATGCTGTTATGGTGTTTTCTTCAGGTAAGGGATCCTTTTACGGGGATCCTGGAAGAGGAAGGCTTCCTCTAGGCATGCTTGTTAGAGGCTGACTTCGCAAACCTCCTAGTTTGTTTCTTTCTAGGAATCTCTACCACTACTACTTTTCTAGGGATCTTCTCTCTCAATATGTACTCCTCTTCCTTGGGGAATTGGACCAGTATGTCTGCTACAGCTTAGCTTTTGACAGCTCTAGAGATTCTTTAGACCTATATTGTATTGGGAAATTAATATTAACCACCAGGTTACTCTTCAAGATCGCAAACACTGATGAAGGAGGGCTTTTATTGGATGAGAGCTCGTCACCAATAGGATTTGGTGGGATGAAACGTAATGATTCAATTGATGAGATGTATGACCGCCAAACACACCCTTTCTTTGTTGGGATACCTCATTTCGGTATCCTTTAATGCTCTGTATGCTTGGGATCGGGATCCCAGGTACAACAATAATGATTTTGCCATGGACTAGTACCCATAAGGCGAGCAAATGACTCATGATCTGTTAAAATTTTATGAAAGACATTTGGATTCTCAGCTCCCCATATGAAAACATTCTCCTTTTTCAACAGTTTGGATAGTCCACTAGTGACCAAGGCTGGTCTTGGTGTGAACTTCCTAATGTAAGAAATTCTTTTCAAGAAGCTCTTGAGTTCTTTGACCATGGTATGCCTCTTCATGGTTGATATTATTGTTGCCTTAGTTGGATCTATGAGGAGATCGATGTTTAGGCAAAGGAAATTTATCCTTTGGACGTGCCTTATTTAATTTGAAGGAGACCACCTAATAAATCTTCATATTTTTCAATAGCTCCACTAGTTGCTCTTTTTTTGTTTTAATTATTTTTTTTTATACCGATAACTGACTGCTGATTAGGATAGGCCTCGGGTTCCTTAGGTCAGCCCCCAAGTTCACTTATTCTAGTTTTTCATTTGGTAGGATTTATGCCTTCCTTTCCATATTCATAAGTTTCTCTGGGATCTTCATAAGCAGTATGTTAGCCTTTCCTCTAGGTTTCTTCTTCTTCTGGGATAAGAGCTCCCTAAGATCCTAGAGATAGGATATTTTGACTCATCGTATCCCTAAGTTCCTCCATGATCTCTTCTTGGGCTATCATGTAAGATGGTGATCTGGGATCCTCTTGTAAGTTACATTCAGGTCCCGCATGCCTTCACAAGCAATATTCTGCCTTCCCTCCAGGTTTCTTCTTCTTCTGGGATAAGAGCCCCCCGGGATCCTAGAGACGGGATATTCTGACTCATCGTATCCCTAGGATCCTCCAAGATCTCTTCCTGGGCTATCATGTAAGATGGTGGTCCGGGATGCTCTTGTAGGCTACATTCAAGTCCCGCATGCCTTCATAAGCAATATTCTGCCTTCCTTCTAGGTTTCTTCTTCTTTTTCTGGGATAGGAGCCCTCCGAGATCCTAGAAATGGGAGCCCTTAAGGATCCTAACAATGGGATATTTTTCAGCTGGAGCCGACTTATCATAGAATATGTCTTCCATAAAGTTTACTTCATGCTAGATGAAGGGACTAAGATTGGCAGCAATTTTTGTGGGCTTCCCATTCAGTCTATATTTCATGTACCAATGGTACATTAAGAGGATCAGGCGATACTTGTGATGCCATGGTCGGCCTTTAAAGCTAGTTGTACGTGTCCTTCAGTGGGCTCTATAGCTTCTCCAAATCTTGTTATTTCCATGGGTGAGCCTAATTGTTGGGTTTCAATAAATGATAGATGCATTGTATAGTTGTTGAGCTTTCAATAATGTTGATTTTGCTGCTGACTTGCAATAGTGTTTCTATTGATTTTCTTCAAAATATATTCAAGGTCCACCGCACAATAGGCTTTAGCTCCCAAGACATGAGGCAGTTGTTGAATCATGCTTGATCTACCTTCTCTTGATGCTATTGTGGAACTTCTATCCATTTTCCTAATGTCTCCATTTTTTGTTTTTGAACCATTTTACTTTGCTAGATTCGTGGAAATACTTTGCCTTTATTGGAACCAACGATCTCCTAGGCTTTACAGGAATTGAGGATGTACTCAACCTTGCTAGAATTAAGGATTTCCTTAGCACTGTTGGGATCAAGGATCTCCCAGGCTTTACTTTCTTGGAGTCAAGGATCTCCTAGACTTTGCTGGAATTGAGGGTGTACCCAGTCTTGCTGAAATAAAAGATCTCCTCAGCTTTGTTGGGATCAAGGATCTCCTAAACTTTGCTGGGATCAAGGATCTCTTAGGCTTTACTTCCTAGAGTCAATGATCTCCTAGACTTTGCTAGGATCATGGAACTACTCCATTTTGCTAAATCCATGGGCGGAGCCAAGGAACTTGTCCATTTTACTAACCTGCCCCATATGATATTATTATTAAGTTGCTGTAAAATTATTTAGCCCCACAACGTGAGGCAATTGCTTTGCTATGTAATTTACATTTCATCAAGTCTTTTTGATTCGCTTACTTCTCTTTCTTCTTTTTCTTTTTAAACGAATGAAACAATATCATGATTTTTTTTTTTTTTAAGAAAATACTTTAGCCCCCAAATGTGGGGCAATTGCTTTATTATGTAGCTCATACAATCTTCATTTCATCAATCTTTTTGATTTGCTCACTTTTTTTTTTTTTTTTTTTTTAAGCAATGAGACAATGTTATGATTGTTTAAATATTACAACATGACCCCCTTTTTTCTTTAAGAGAGTAGGGCAATGATTCATTATGTTTAGATTGTAAAATGGAGAAAATAATGACGCATACAACTTATCTTGTGTTGGGAAATTCCTCAAAATTCTATATAGAGTTTCTTGGTGGGACGTTCTTTGGAGGAACTCGCACTTTTGGGATCTTGATGTTGAATGCACTAAAATAAACTTTCCTTCCTCTTGGTGTTTCCTAGTTTTGGAGCCATGCTTGTGAAGGGACTACTTTTTCCCTCTCCTTTTTCCCAATCCCCAGTGGAGTTGCCAAAATGTGAGGGTCCTTTTTTGGACAATACCCTGGCCTAAGTAGAAACAAGAATCCTGGGCCCTTTACTTGTTATTTGGTGGACTGAGCTTGGTTCACCACAGCTAAATGTGGGTTGATTATGAACCAAGTTGTGCCCAAGTCATATAAATCTCCTAAAGGCACAAATGCGATTCCTCCTAAGCAATAAAATACCAATATAAGTGTTTTAGTGTCATAAAATGACCCTTTACTCTTACGAAACAAGTAAAATAATTATTTATAATATTCACAATGAGAAATCTCTTATGATTCAATCATGTATTATAAGCTTGTTTAAAAAACTCTATATATTACTTTCGTTTTGTGTGTTCTAATAAGTATTATTGTTCCTTCAAAAAAAAAAAATACAGGGATGTTTATCCCACATCAGTTATGTGTTAAAGTTTCAGTCCTTATAACCCTAGGCTACTACTACAAAGGTTAGGTCATTTTGTAGTTGTACTCAGTTATGTAATGTATTATAAGTCTGTTTAAAAAACTTTATATGTATTACTTTTGTGTTTGTGTGTTCTAATAAATATTACTTTTCTTAAAAAAAAAAAAGAGGCAAGGACTAAAAAAATAAGTATAGCCAATGACAAATCTTCAGAGGTTATTTCTTTTAGAATATTTTTTTTGAAGAATCTAAAAGGTTTCTTTTGTCTTTTTTTTTTTTAGTTTATCTATACTACTATTTAAGGGGCTTCCCTAATTTGGATTTCTCATTTTTTATACCTAAAATACCTTCATTATACCTACTTACAAATTTTCAACTAACGGGGATAAATATGTAAATTAAAACTCTTACACTTTAAGACCCACAAACTCACATACACTTTGCAGTTTCTATTCCACTTTCTATCTCTCATTCTTCTTTAGATTGAAGATATTTAGTTTAGCTCTACATCCTCATTTTTTTTTCTTTAGATTAAAGACATTTACTGTCAGAAGCTCCAACAAATTTTCAAGTTCTATCTTTTGCAAGTTCCTCTTTATTTTCTTTTCTTTTGTTTATGATTGACTTTTTTTGAGTTCTACTTTTTTTTTTTTAATGTAATTTTGAAATGAATGGTCTTTTTATATACTCTACCACTATACTTCTTAAAGAATTGTCATTTCATGTTGTAGGTATTGTGATCCAAAGACAGGGCTGCTTTATGTTACAAAAGAAGCATTCAAAATCATTCCACTTTCTATCTCTCATTCTTCTTTAAATTGAAGACATTTAGTTTAGCTCTACATCCTCTTTTTTTTTTTTTTTTTTAGATTAAAGACATTTACTGTCAGAGGCTCCAACAAATTTTCAGGTTCTATCTTTTGTAAGTTCCTCTTTATTTTCTTTTCTTTTGTTTATGATTGACTTTCTTTGAGTTCTACTTTTTTTTCTTTTTTTTTTTTAAATGTAATTTTGAAATGAATGGTCCCTTCATATACTCTACCACTATACTTCTTAAAGAATTGTCATTTCATGTTGTAGGTATTGTGATCCAAAGACAAGGCTGCTTTATGTTACAAAAGAAGCATTCAAAATCATTCGTAAATAGTTAAACAGTATGGCTTTCCTTACCTTTTTTAGTAGCCTTTGTTTACATTTTATTTAAAAATTTTGAATTGAAATAAAAATAGTTACCACAATACTCCCTAATTAATGATCAAAATATAAATGATCAATTACTATTGCCTTCTCCTTCCTCACTTTTTTTTTTTTTTTTCCTTCTTCGTATTTTTTTTTTCTTTTTAAGAAAGTTTTTTTTTTTTTACCATCATTGTATATGTTTTTGGCGTTAAATTTTTTTATTTATTTTTATTTAGGTATGTAACAACCTTGAGTTCTACTTTTATATATATACTTTTTTTTTTCTTTTTAGATGTAATTTTGAAATGTTAACTCCCTTTTTTTGTTTTTCTTTTTTTTTAAAATGTAATTTTGACATGTTAACTCTTTTTTTTTTTTCTTTTTCTTTTTTATTTAGATTTCCATTAGTTATTTATTTAAATAGTTGATGATATGGTGATAAGATTTTAAAGAGTCCATGATAGAGTTAAATTCTAAAAAATCTTTATCTTCATTCTGAACAATTTTAATAGGATTTTCAGGAAAAATGATCTCATCAAAATTTAAATCAAACAAAAACTCTAACAAATTTATGCTATTATCTAACATGCACACTAACTTTGGTTTGTTGATTAAAGTTTTTTTTTTTTTTTTTTTTTAAATACTTGGTTTAACCCTAATTCTTTTATCTCTCTTAGGTTCATGTATGCACAAATTTTTTGGATTGCATTGAGGAGTCATTGGAATGGAATATTAGATAAGTTTGGGTGAGAGACTTTACAAGAATTATTATATGTATTAAACCTCACATAAAGTGGTTGTTATCTAAGAAATTGTTGTAAAAAAATTTCTTTTGCAATAGAAACTATATTTATCATTTGTATAATTCTATGTCAAATTCAACTTACGTACCTTTTTCTCAGTTTTAAAGGTTGTTGATGTTGTTGATATATTTGAAATTTAAACTATTTTAACTTTTGTTATGGATGTATAGTAAGTGGCAAACTTTTAGGACTAAAAAACTAAATTTTTGGATTAAAAAAAAATTGATAAATGTTATTAAAATTTTTTAAAATGAACAACAACACCAAAAGAAACGTGTATCTCCTGCCATAAAATTTGAAATTTAAGCTTTTATTTACTTAAGTTATGGATGTGTAGTAAATGGCTAAATTTTAGGATTAGACAAAAAATGATAAATGCCATAAATAAAAGTTGAAAAAAAGAACAACATCAACAACACCAAAAAGGGGGAAAAAAAAAAAAAAAAAAAAAAAAAAAAAACAAACAAACAAACAAACAAACAAACAAACGTGGATGTGTAGTTACTAAATTTTAGGATCTTTCTAGGAGGATTTCCTTTAACAAAAAACTTATTAATTTACTTATGTACCTTATAAAAATGCAATATAAGTATTAATAATCATAGTTTGTCAATTTTAAACTCATTGGATACTCAGCTACTGTAAAAATTAGTAGAAGCATCCAAATCCCAATCCAAAAATGCAAGCCATGTATTAGGTGGTTGGGTAGTTTTTAAACGTGGGATAGAAAGTGGGATTTTTTTTTAAAATAGTACATGGATAGAACATGAGATTTTTTTAAAAATGTAGTTTTTCTTTTTTTGATAAACTTTTAAATAAGGATAGCGTCACACCAATTCCCCACCTTAATCTTTTAAATTTTCCTAAAATTTAGCCTTTTATTTTCTTTCAAAATCAGATATGTTAGTGACTAAATATAAGAATATGGATGGAGAAGTTATAGTAGTGTTTTTATAGGAGGAGTCTTTTTTTTTTATTTTTTATTTATTTTTATCACAATTCACACACAGAATTATTTTATTTTTTTTTTTTTTATCACAATTCACACACACAAATAGGGGAAAATCATTACCATGGGAATGATCTTTCGCTATTTCTAGGATCAAAAGCCCAACCCAAATCTTTTTAACTGGGCTAGTCTAAAACTCAAAACTTTTCATACACTTGCATGTCGGGCCAGTAGCACCTGACCATGTAATGCTACAATCTTGATATCAATGCAGATATATAACTCAACAGGAGCTATATAGAAACACAAATTTTCACTACTTTGCTAAGATAGGAAGTTGCAATTGGAGCAATATCTATATAATATGGGCCTATTATAGACACAATTTTTATTATGCACTAATTATATAATGCCAAATTAGTGGTTGTGAAAAAAGTAAAAAAAAAAATCGTCACTAGATTTATTATTATAGTAAGTCACTGATTAGTTAATGAGGAAAGTGGTTCGGAATACATGTCTAGATCTCACACATTGAAGGACTGCTTGAATCACCCGAACCTTATAAGCTTTCAAATTCAAAACCCTTTTTATCATTTATCTTTTTGAAACCACAGGGCTTTAATGGAAATTACATGACTAATACTCTCTTTTCATGTCTTTATAGCAGAAGAGTGATAAATTGTTTTAGATCAAAAAACCAATTTTGGTTAGGCATCATGTGATCATGTAATCAAAACAAAAAAAAATCTAGATTAGTTGAGACGTAAATACTTTTTTTATTTTTCTTTATGTTGTTTTAGATGATGTATATATGGCCAAAAAAAAAAAAAAAACATTTTTTTAGTTATGCATCTGTATGGAAGTTAAAGTCATTTACGTGTGTGCACAAATGATATTTAGAATTTATACCTAGATAAGATATTGCATGTCCCAAGCTTTGCCTACATAATTTTGAGTATTAAAACCAATGACTCTTAATAGATCTTAAGGGACAAAGCTTCTCTCTAAACTCTTACTAAAAAAAAAACATAGTAACATATTTTGAAAATTTAATTATTGAATTTTATGTTCTTTATGTTCTTATTACGCATATTAAATTTTGTTCAAACAAGATGTTATTTATCATTCAATGCATAAACTTATTTTTCTTGCATAATTTAAAATTATAAAAACTTGAAATTTAAACCTTTGATTGATAACATAAGTATTGATCTTTAATCTACTTAAATTTTGCAAGCATGAATGATATAGCAAGAAAATGCAATCTAATGATGAATTTGTTAAAATTCATATACAATAAAAATATATAAAAAGAGTTTGACGTGGTTCTTTGCAAATGATTTGAAGCTGCTCTTGCTACCTATTTGGTATGACCTGAGGGCTGCTTCAACAACCTTCATCAAAAAGTTTTGAAGCCAATGAGCTATAGCTCATATGACACTTCTCCTCCATAATAATGGGTTGGAGGGTGAGGTCATTATTCAAGACCCACAAGGTGTGTGCGCAACTTACCAATACAAACTTAAAATATGTCAATCTGAAATGTAACTAATTTGAGTAATTATTTAGGAAAAATAAATATAATAGAAAGAAAAAATTGGAAAAGATATTACCAAAAAAATAAAAAGAAATGGTTTCAATATCTAATTGGAAAGGATATTACCAAAAAAATAAAAAGAAATGGTTTCAATATCTAATTGAGAGTTTAAAATTAGCCCTACAATAAAAGAAAATAAATTGGCAGTGAGAGGACCTCACATCAAGCACAACAGCCTCCAGGCAATTAGGGCACGTTAGCTTCAACCTCTAGACATTAGCTTCAACCTCTAGGCAATTGGCAGTGAGAATATCATTCATACTACATATAGAGGCTAGACTTTCTTCATAAGGAAAAAGGCTTATACTGAAATTTGAAGCAGCAAGTTCAATAGTTTCGTAGGTTTTGCTTTTGATATCAAAAAAACGCCATCCATCAATCAACTCTGACCATATTAGTAATTTCCCATGTTTGAGGCATTGATATTGGGTATAATAGAGGGAATAATCAAAATCTAGTTTGAAATCCTTAGAAAAGAATGTATATCGAGACTCCCATTGATGATCCTCTACCATCATATATATCTCAAAAGATTTCTCATCATCAAGGTCGTTGAAGTCAATTAAACACAATTTCCCTTCAAGTTCGGACAAGTTGGGCAAAGTTTTATCATAAATTCCCGGAGGTGGAGTGATTTTTCGGACTGTTTCATCGGCCACATCAAATGCCAAAACCTTAACAAGATGCGTAAGATGATCGCAGAAACCCAAAAAGTATATAGAGCCATTCAAACATGCTGTTCCTTGTTCACGATATTTATATTGCGGGAAATCATCAATGATCCTCCATGAATTTGAAGAATTTCCCACGGTTTTTACTGCAACTTTGAATTTAGAAACTGGTTTTTTTTCACAAAAATCTTGAAAGATAATGATCACTTTATATTGGTTTGTCAAAGGAGAATATCCAAATCCAGTTTCATAAATACTCCTTTTCATAACAGTATCAGTATCAGGACAAGGATGATAAGTAAATCTGGGGAGGGTAACAAACTCTCCAGTGCATGGATTACAAACATAAAAATCATCATCATCGGATAGGAAGATCAAACCATTAATTGAATATCTAACACTCAAACATCCACCGATGGCAGATATGTTTTTTATCATCAAAGTCTTTATCCCACCCCCTATTTGTAAAGAAGATATTTCATAGGGAATCATAGTTTTAGAATCACAGTCATCACAGTCATGGGCATGGGGACCAGTACTAATCCCAATACTAATCCCAAAAGAGTTTTCCCTTGAAAGCTTAAAGTATAAGTCTGTGAAGTCATTATGGATTAATACATACCAAGCCTTACACACAGACTTCAATCTGAGGACGCAACGCAGTTGAAGCTTTAAGAAAATATTGAGGATGATTTGATGTGGGATGAAATCAAAAAAACTTCTGCCTGTTTCTATAGCTGCTTTTCTTTTTTCTTTAACTTGAAACTCAGCCATATTCACACAAAGAACACAATTTAGGAGAGAATAGAGAAGCCTATTCTAATACTGCGGCACTTATCCAATTGACAATATCCGTATTATATATATATATATATATATGCTTTAGGTCTTGCCGTAGTACAAGTCCTACACGAATAAGGAATAGTATTCTTAATAAGTAGGTTAAAGACTTGATAACTATTCAATTGGAGTACCTTTTATTACGTGCCCAACACAAAAGTATAACTTGGGAAGGAATAAAACATCCAAGGCTATGATCCTATGTGGCACAAGTTGATGCACCTCAAATTTAAGCTACCAATTATAACAATACGATACACACACACACACATATATATATATAGGTGAAAATGGCCAAATATCACTATTTTTAGAAATTTGTAGCAAAAAAACACTGTTTCGAAACTTATTAGGGAAATACCACTTTTATGGAACTCGAGTTTAAGAAACTCGAGTTCCTAGAAGTTTTGCCAACGTGGTACTGCTGAGGTGGAAATTAGCGATTAAAAAAACATAAGCGTAAATACACTTTTGGTCCTTACATTTTGGGCTGATTCTCGATTTGGTCCCTAAATTGATTTTGCTCCTAGGTCAGTCCCTGATTTTTGAAAATCGATTCTATTTTGGTCCCTGCCGTCAACTCAGTAACAGAAAAATCTAACGTGGCAGACGGAGTGCACGGTTGGCGTGTTATATGCTAACGTGGCTAATAAAATAATAATAAAAAAGCCACATCAGCATGCCACGTCAGCATCTGATTTTTTTTTTAAATTATCAATTTTAACAAAATTTAAAAAATAAAAATAATTTTTATTTTTCAATGTTAATTTAATTAAAAAAAAAACAAAAAAAATTTATTTTTCAGTTTTAAAGATTGAGAAAAAAATTTATAGCAACTTTCTCAAATATTCTTGAACTCTCTTAGCAAACAAACACATCACAAAATTTTAAATATATCAATTTTTAGACAAAATTAAAGTTTAAAAAAAATATTGAAAACCCCTCACAAACCCAAAACAAAATCTAGACTCAAATGATTCATAACTCTCTCAAGCTCTCTCTCTCTCTCAAGTGCAGATCTCTCTCTCTCTAACTCACCCACTCTCTTTTCCTCTCTTACTGGTGTTGGTGGAGTCATCCCACGATGAGGAGATGAAGGAGTAGCGGCGGACCAACATTGACACTCTCCTTCCTGGGCTCATAAATAACGTTGAAGCCAACGGGCTTGGAGACCGAGTCAAAGTGAGGCAACTTGTTTGGGATCAGACAAGTCTTCCAGCGAGTTTAATGGGTTTGACTTCAATCGCTGGTGATGGGTAGTTTTTCTCTTAATCTCTAACTTTCTTTCTCTCTAAACCCGACTCTCTCTCTTGATTGTTTGATAAGTGGTGTGGTGGTGGGTTTGATTGTTTGATCAGTGGAGGTGGTGGTTGGATTTTTCTGTGTTTCCATGGGGGTTGGTCGTTCATTGGTTTTGAGTTTACATTTGTTTCATAAGAAAATTTCTGGGTTTGGGTTTGAATTTCTGGGTTTGGGTGAAAATTTATGGGTTTGATTGGTGGAAGTGGTGGCTGGGTTTGTGTTTATGTTTGTTTGTTAAATGTGAGTTATTTTAGTGTTTGGTTTGAAAGAAAATCTTGATTTTCTGGGGAAAATGTTGATGATTGTTTAAGGAAAATTTATGAGGTTGGTTGGGTTTGTTGTTATTGTGAGCCGAATGGACTAGGTTTGTGTGTATGTTTGTTTCATAAAAAATTTTTGGATTTGGATGGAAAGAAAATGTTGTGATGAAAATCTTAGGCATCGTCTTTTTAGATGTGAATTTAACAGTGTTTCGTTTGAAAAAAAAATTTCTGGGAAAGATGTTAAATGCCTAGATATTTTTTGTGTTCTTGAGTTCTTGTGACTTGGGTTTATATTTTGTGTATTCATTTTCAAATATGAATCTATGTATTTTTATGTTTTTAATTTTGTTTTTATATTTTTTTTTTTTAATTTTGTTAAAATTGATAATTTTTTTTTAAAAAATCAGATGCTGATATGGCATGCTGATGTGGCTTTATTATTATTATTTTATTAGCCACGTCAGCATATAACATGCCAACTGTGCACTCCGTCTGCCACGTCAGATTTTTCTGTTACTGGGTTGACGGCAAGGACCAAAATAGAATTGATTTTCTAAAATCAGGGACTGACCTAGGAGCAAAATCAATTTAGGAACTAAATTAAGAATCAGCTCAAAATGTAGGGACCAAAAGTGTATTTATGCCAAAAACATAATGTGGTACTCGAGCTTGGTATACTCGAGTACCATGCAACACAATACTCGAGTATATCAGGCTCGAGTACCTTTTATAAATAAAATGTTGTTTATTTTATTTCTACGGTACTCGAGCTCACCATGCTCGAGTACCTTGTAACTTTTTTTTTTGGGATTATCAAAAAATAAATATAAACATAAAAATAAGCAGCTTTTTTATGTTTTTATTTATTTAAATAGAAGCATTGTAAAATATAGAGATTTTAATTTCAAAATATTAATTTAATTTCTACATTAAGTAAAACTGTTCACTGTTTTCTCATAAAAATTGTTCACTGTTTTC
Organism: Quercus gilva; assembly: GCA_023621385.1. Classification (NCBI taxonomy): domain Eukaryota; kingdom Viridiplantae; phylum Streptophyta; class Magnoliopsida; order Fagales; family Fagaceae; genus Quercus; species Quercus gilva. Next base: position 78,468,299 of record CM042477.1, on the reverse strand, counting down.
TACATAAACTATTTCCAACATTCTGCATAAAATTATTTTCTGTTCAGCATTATTTAAAAAATTGTTCACTCTTTTTCTGCGTAAATTATTTTCTATTCACTATTTAAAAAATTATTCACTGTTTTCTCATAAACTACCAAGTGAAATCGTGTTTTCTAAATTTAAACGCCAAATCTGAATGCTTTTTTATGTTTGAATTTCACAATAATTGAATCTATTTTTCTGCATAGATAAAATCTGTTTCTATATTAATAAAATTTGCTCTTTGCACATCATGTTTACTGTATATTTGAATCTACTTACTGCATTCATAAAATCTGTTTTTTGTATTAATTAAAACTGTTCACTATTTTCTCATAAAATTGTTCACTGTTTTCTGCATAAACTATTACTAGCATTCTGCATAAAATAATTTTATGTTCAGCATTATTTAAAAAATTGTTCACTCTCTTTTTTGTGTAAACGATTTTCTGTTCATTATTTAAATAATTGTTCACTGTTTTCTCATAAAACACCTAGTGAAATCATGTTTTTTAAATTTAAACGCCAAATCTGAATGCTTTTTCATGTTTGAATTTCACAATAATCGAATCTATTTTTCTGCATTGATAAAATATGTTTCTACATTAATAAAATTTGCTCTTTGCACATCATGTTTACTGTATATTCAAATCTGCTTACTGCATTCATAAAATCTGTTTTTTGCATTAATTATAACTGTTCACTATTTTCTCATAAAAATTGTTCACTGTTTTCTACATAAACTGTTTTTAGCGTTGGCATAAAATTATTTTTCTATTCAACATTATTTAAAAAATTGTTCACTCTCTTTTCTGCGTAAATTATTTTCTGTTCACTATTTAAAAAATTGTTCCCTGTTTTCTCATAAACTATTTCTAGCATTCTACATAAAATTATTTTCTGTTCAGCATTATTTAAAAAATTATTCACTCTTTTTTCTGTGTAAATTATTTTCTGTTCACTATTTAAAAAATTGTTCTCTGTTTTCTCATAAAACACCTAGTGAAATCGTGTTTTCTAAATTTAAACGCCAAATTTGAATGCTTTTTCATGTTTGAATTTCACAATAATCGAATCTATTTTTCTGCATTGATAAAATCTATTTCTACATTAATAAAATTTGCTCTCTGCACATCATGTTTACTGTATATTTGAATCTGCTTACTGCATTTATAAAATCTGTTTTTTGCATTAATTAAAATTGTTCATTGTTTTCATATAAAAATTGTTCACTGTTTTTAGCATTGGCGCGGTTATTGCACGTAAATGGTTTTTGTGTTTATTTAAATATGTAACCATATGAATAATGGACAAACTCCATGAAAGATAAATGAATGATTTGTATAAATCACCTAATGGTAAATGCCTCGAATAATTCAAATTTGTAAAAATGTTTGAATTAGTTGAATGTAGAAATTCGGAAAAAATCAATGAACGTACCAAATCGTGAAGGTGTACATAAGATGTACAGATAGTCTAGACTTGTTGAGAAATTTGACTTTGTTGAAAGTACAAAATAATGAAAATTCAATGGAAAAGTATGTACATTAGATGTACAGATCGTATGAATTTATTTAAAAATTTGAATTCGTTGAATGTACAAAATTTTGAAAACTCAAGGAAAAATAGTGTACATTAGATGCACAGATAGTACAAATTTGTTGAAAAATTCGAATTCGTTGAGTGTGTAAAATTGTGAAAATTCAAATGAAAATTGAAGAACATACCAAATTGAGTAAACTCAATGGAAAATTAATTACATTAGATGTACAGATCGTCCAAATTTGTTTCCAAATTTGAAGTCATCAAATGTACAAAATCGTGAAAATTCAATTTAAAACTGTGTACTAATGTACTAATCATCTTGATTTGATGAAAATTTTAAAATTGTTGAACATACAAAATCATGAAATCTTCATGGAAAATCAAAATTGTTGAATATACCAAATTGTAAAAATTTAATGGAAAGTTGTGTACATTAGATGTACAAATATTCCAGACTTGTTGAGAAATTTGATTTCGTTGAAAGTACAAAATCATGAAAATTCAAAAGAAAATTGTGTACATTAGATGTACAGATCGTTCAAATTTGTAAAAAACAAAATTTATTCGTTGAATGTATAAAATCTTGAAAGTACAAAATAAAATTGTGTAAATTAGACGTACAGATAGTCTGAATTTGTTGAAAAGTTTGAATTCGTTAAATGTACAAAATCGTGAAAATTAAATGGGAAACTGTGTGCTAATGTATTAATCATTCGAATTTGTTGAAAAATTTGAAATCATTGAATGAACAAAATCATGTAAACTCAATGGAAAATCAAAGAACGTACTAAATCATTGAGCAGCACATGTAGCATTCAGTGCCGGCTCAAGGCCTAGGCAACTTAGGCCTAGGCCTAAGGCCCCACAACAAATAAAAAATTTCCCTATTAAAAAAAGGCCCCATCTCCCTTAGTAAAAGGCCCAAAATTTTATAAAAATATAACATTTATTAAATAATTGGTACTTTTTTTTAACATTTTTTAAATAATTGGTACTTGTTTTTTTTTTAAAGTGATGCTAAAAATACCACAAATTTTATTATAAATTTAACTGACATATCACCAATTACATAAAAAAGTAATTCAAACACAAATAAATTAAGTTGTTGAAATTCATTAATTACAGTCATAATCACATTTATTGTGAACATTTTGTAGTATTTTTAGTATTTTTCATTTTTATTTCTAACAAGGCTTTTAAAATAAGAGGCCAATAAAAATTTAACCCAATTGAAACCCTAAGACATTTCAAATAAAATGCTACAAATGTGATAAATCACCAATGATGACTAATCTCCTATTAAGCTACACACCAAATAATATCTATCTATCTCTTTCTCTTAAAAAGAATATATAAAATTTAAATTTATATTACAATTGTACTTAACTATGCATAGTCATAGTTCCAAGTTAAAGTAAATTCCTTTTGATTCAACTATAATATTCAATCTTCTATTTGAAATTAACCTTAGTTTAGCTAACATTATTCATCAAATTCTGTATTTACATCAAATTAGTCTTAATTTAATTAGTATTATATAATTTTATTTAATTAATGTTTACATATAAAAAGGCCCCATATAAAATTTTTGCCTCAGGCCCCAAATTTTGTTGGGCCGGCCCTGGTAGCATTGCGAACATCAGTGTAGCAAAGATGGACAACTCACCCCCAAAATTGATGCATAAACTTTCCAGGGATGCTCTGCATCCTTGAAAATGGTGCATTACAAAGGGTTGCATATCTTTGTATTCACGTGAGTGTGAATGGGTACTTCTAGTCAGGGCTCAACAGTGCCAAGCTGTTGAGTAGCACATGTAGAATTGTTTACTATCTTTGGTCATTTTCAAGGATGCTAGTCGAAACGCTCTTCCCATAATTTGTGACTATTGGTTAGAAGTAATAGCACATGGGTACTTCTGGTTAGGGCTTAACAAGTAATGTACAATAAATCTAATTTTGGTGATAAGTGTTATGTGTGTAACATTTCAAATTACAAAAACAGAATATTGGAAACATCAACATATCTAACTGGAGGCATTTCACTTCCTAAGTTGTTTCCTACATTACAAAGCAGAGGACATTGTCCAACCAAAGCATAAGAATCATATGTAGCTACAAAGAACAGCAGGGGAAAAATGAGTAAGTGATTTCATATAAACTTAGCCAAAACTAATGAACAGATAATCTTTAGATTTGCAAAAGTTGAATGTACATAATCATCAGTTGTCAGACATTAACAATGCAAGGTTGAATTTAATCAACTATTTTGTTGGCTTTATTTTGTGCTAAATTTGTTTGTAATTCAGCATTTAGAAACCCTGTATTTAGGTGGGAATCATGTAAGGGTAGTGTGTGAGAAAATGTGAAGAAATACTCAAGATTATGCAGTGAAGCAGGGACTTGCGATTGGATCTCGCGGGTGGCTCGCGACTGGCAAGCCGCCAGAAGATGCACACGAGTGAAGCATGCAGAGAAGCTAAACTGTCATGCCAACTATTGCACTACAAGACAAAAAGTCCAAACTAGCCATTCAGTTAGCTCACGGCTTGAACTCACGGCTCAGTCAAGTCGTGAGGCCAAGTTGGCAGCCAGCTCTATTTTGGAAAAATGACTCTTCACATTCTAAACACACATCACTATATATAGACCCTTATACCCACGAAATGTAGAGAGCTTCTAGAGAGAATTTTAAGAGAGAAACTCTAGAGAAAAACAAGATTAACTCATCCATAATCTTTACATAGAGACTTTTCAAATTCCTCTACTCTCACCCTTTCTATTGTTACATCCTTGAGAGGTTCTTAGCCAAATCCTTTTCTCACCATACCTACATCTGTGAAAAGGCTTTTGGGTGCTTTGGGAAGCAGTTAGGAAGGGACCAATGGTTATTGGTTGATGCTTTGGGCTATAGCGGAATCTGGTAAGCTAGAAAAGACAAAGGTTTGGCATAACCTCGTTGGAGCAAGAAACTTGGAAGGCTTAGGTTTACTGGATAGATTGCTTGGAGGGTCTTCTGCTGTTCATGTATCCTAACTTCATTTTCTAGTAGATTATTGTTTGCTTAGAGGGCGGCGGAGAGGTTTTATGTCGAGGACTTCGGTTTCCTCTTCGATAACAGATCGTTGTGTTGTCTTTGTGTTTGCATCTCTCTTCCCTTAATCTTTGCCATTTAATTTCTACTGCGGATGTGATTTTAATTGGTTTAGATTGTTTATCAATTCTGTTATTAGCTTATGTTCATTTTTCGCACATATATTGTTTGACATTAAGTTTGAATTGATATTTTCGTAATTAGGGGTCTAAATGTTCATAGTGTTTTATACGCTATTTGAACATTCAAACAACAACATTTTGTATTACACAAAAAATGTTGACATTAACAACAACGTCTAATGTTCGTAGGTAGAAATTTTTAGAAATCATCATTACTTGAATCTGAGATGTCTGAAATATCTCTTTCATCATCTAACACAGTAACTTCATTAATAGACTTGATGGCTTGCTCTTAGGCCTTCCCCTTTAGATGCTTCCTAGCTTTTTGGATTGCATGAAAATGGTCTAATCGCCTTTGCATTTGATTGTTCTCTTGTTCAAGACGAGCAAATATGTTGGCAGGTTCATTTCTAGGTAACTCGGCTGAGCGTGCCTTAGGAACTCGTAACCCATGCCATCAACAATACACCTCCAACTCACACCTTTTCTCGTATAGGGTTGACCATGGTGGTTCTACTAAGGTGAACTCTATTGCGGTGGTATCTGTACTTAGTTTTGTAGGTTTGTCGACCATGATATGCCCGACGCTTTCAAGACTCTCGTACGTGTATGTTGGCATATTAAGGAAATCTCTCTTCTTTCCAACCCATTTCCCTCTATAGGGGTTTGCGTATGTTTGTAGTTGTTGATCTACTGGAACTTGTGATAATCCATTTGTTGAAGTAGATCCAAACTTGTTTAGCATTGTATGATTTGATGTTAAGATGTTGCGACTCATAACTTAGTCAATCTACGAAGTTAGTAGGGGTAGAAATAAGATCATTATTGTGGTGCATTTATAACCTCATTTTATGTTCTAAGCATTATAATTTCAATTATTAGGGCTTGTCATGTCAATACAGGCTAGAAAAACATTACATGAACAGGATTTTAAATGTTCCCAATGTCACAGTGAGATTTGAAGATGTGGGCGGTAGTTGCAGTGTTCTTGAACAGAACATCATATTTAATTGACACAGTGCTATGTCCCTGGCTGGCCGAGGACAGGATTGTCCTCGGCGATGTTTCTTAGCAATTTGGGCCTTCCTTGTTCGTCCTCGGACATTTCTTCCTCCTTGGCGCAGGCCTTGGGCCTGGTGTAGAATGGGCCGGGGTTGCCAAATGCTCAAGCTCCACAACACCAATTCCCCACCTTAATCTTTTAAATTTCCCTAAAATTTAGCATTTTATTTTCTTTCAAAATCAGATATGTTAGTGCCTAAGTATAAGGATATGGATGGAGAAGTTATAGTAGTGTTTTTATAGTAGAAGTATTTTTTTTTCCCCCAAAATATGGAAGTTATTTAAAAGAAAAAAAGAAGAAAAAAGAAGAAGAGGAAAACGTGAATTTGAACTTAAACGTGAATTTGGATGATGTTCCTACTGCTATGAACTTAAACTACATTTAGTGTACTTTTGTTCAATAAAAAATTTAGAAGAACAGCATTGACGAATTAAAATAAAAGTTCATTATTATTCCTAGTGGATTGTTGTTAAACCACCTTTAATAATACTTTATAGTATTTTTTTTTTCTTCTCAACAAACAGTCAAGAAGTTTTTACCCAATTTTTTTTCTAGATACTTCTAATCATTAATTCCCAATTGTATTAGCCTTTTGTTAAGGTTAAAGCACCATTTAATACTTTATTAAAAAAAATCTCAAAAAAAAATTGTGGTTTTATACAATTAACGTGTATCTCTTGCCATAAAATTTTCAATTTAAGCTTTTATTTACTTATGTTATGGATGTGTAGTAAATGGCTAAATTTTAGGATTAGGCAAAAAATGACAACTAACAAACATAAAATTTGAAAAAAAGGAACAACATCAACAAAACCAAAAAGGAAAGAACACAAAAAAACAAAAAAAGGAAAAAAAACAAAAAACAAAAACATAAATGGGTAGTTACTAAATTTTAGGATCTTTTAAGGAGCATTTCCTTTAACAAAAATCTTATTAATTTAGTACTCTATAAAAAATGTTATGAACCTTATAAAATACAATATAAGTATTGATAATTAGCTTCTGATCATGTGCTCAGGTAAAAGTTAATTTAAAGCATTTATTATAATTTGAAGTTACTATATTTTTAATCATAAAAAAAATTTAAGAGTGTAATGAATATCATATGTGAAAAAATAATTTTTTATCACACCCTTAAGTTTTTTTTGGTAATCGAAAAATATAGTAATTTTAAATTATAATAAATTGAGAAATGCTATGTTTACAACATTTTTACAATATTTTTACAACATTTTCTAAGTGGCAGGTCGTTATTGGTTGTTATTGTTGGGACAAAAAAGTAATCTTAGTGTTAGTTTCAAATTTGAACCAATAATAACTAACCACCAGTGATTTGTTTTAAAAATATTGTAAAATTATTGTAGACGTAGCACCTCTCTAATAAATTTTTAGTAGGAGAAACTAAAAGGTTTTTGCAACACACAAACTCTCCCTCTCCCGGGTTTAAAGGACTGGGTTGCGTTTATATCGTTTCAGTGTGTTATCACTCACCGCTCACCAGCCATAAGATTACAATATATATAAAAAAAAAAAAAACCACACACTTCACCATAGTTATCTCCTTTACTTCCATTCTTTTATTTTACTAATTCCATATTATGTCAAATAACACCTTGAATATCTTTCTTTTACTTTCTACTTCTCTGTGTTTCTCTTTCTCTTGCTTTCTTTAGTGAAAATAAGAAAATCAGAGAAGCTTGAGCAGAGTTTTTATGTCCCCCCAATCTTTTGGGTTTCGGTGTATGTGGATGCAATGGGTAATTGGAGAAATCATCCATTACGTAGATTTTACCATAAAAAACTGCCTCCAAGGCCTCCCCAGAGAGAATACGACTTTGAAAATTTTTCCCCAGGTAACTCTGTTTTTGTTTATTTTTTAAAAAATTTGAATATTTTTGGTTCTTTGTTGAATTGGGTGTTTTTATAATTTTGTAGAATTATTGGCATTGTTGTTTTTCTTGATGGGTATTATGTGAAATCTCTGTTACTGTACTAATGTTTTCTAAAACTGATTTCTTGGAATTTTTATTTTTATTTATTTATTGCTGTCTGTTTGATAACTGAGAAAATTCTTGGAAAGTAAAGAAATTGAATTAGTAAATTTTATATCTTTGGGGAGGCCAGGGATGGTAGGTTTACTGTAACATTGGATTTGAGTGATCCAAGCAGTAAACAAAGGAGAGAGAGAGAGAGAGAGAGAGAGAGAGAGAGAGAGAGAGCGCCATAAAGTTTAATCTTATCTCAAATTTACATATTTACATGCTTTAATTCACACTCAGTGGGTTTTGAACCCATGACCTCACCATCCATTTGAGTTAATGCTCATTGGCAACCTGATATTGTTTTCTTTTATAAGCAAAGATCAATTTATTGATAGGATCATTGGAGAAGATTACTCTAATACACTGGAAGCATACTAGAGAAACTCCTAAAAAATTGCAATATGAATTTTATAAGATCAACAAATTCTACAAAAGAGGGGGACTCTGTGCTGGCTAATATTTTAATCCAATCATTCATCAATCTCAGGAATAAAAGACTTGAGTGAAATCATTGAAAGTTTTACCATTAAAATGTTTTATTTTTAATATATGAAGGAAATTTATGATCTTGAAAACTTTTGTGACCTAGGAAATGAATACAGGTCTGCTTGCGTTAGTTTGGAAGCTAACTCATTTACATTTATGCATTGTATTTCAAAACGAATAAGGTTTTACGTGTTGGAATAGTTTAGAGATTATCGTTTTATTGGTTTAAAAAGTCCTTACCCTAATCTATAACCCATATCAGCAAAGAGTTTCAAACTTGAGTTTTATAATCAAAGCCTCTTACATCCTGCTTTGTATCTCAGTCTAGTACATTATTGATGTTAGAAATTTTGATGGGAATTCTTGAAATACTTATACATAGAAAGGAATTCTCTGAAAGTTTCTACCATATGTTATGTGATTCTCATAATATTCTGCTTGTTTTGAATGTGGTACACTGGCTTCAATGCTATAGGTCTTTTCCTGAGAGTAAATTTTTTTTACTGGTGAGGAAATTTGTAATTCATGGGTGTCGTTTTCTCCTTTTGTCATGTATGTTCTCTGTTTCATTTTGTTTAGATGGAGAGTTCTTATCAGCACAAATCATGGATCTGAGTGGGCTCATTAAATTGATTTTTTTTCCCTTGTCTATCTCTTATAGGGGGGAAAGATGGTGTGCCTTTATGGGAAAAGAAATTTTGCACTTCAGTAGGAAGAATACCATGGGGGAAGATAGTAGATAATAAGAAGTATATACATTTTCAAGATAATGTGCTCAGTTGGGATGATTCCGCTGGTAAAGTGGCATTTCAAAATGCGAAGAAACGTTTTTGGGCAGAGATCAATGGCCTCCTCTGTGATATCTCTCTGCCTGATCCAGATATGTATATTGATGAAATAGATTGGAATACTAACATTGATCCTGAACTGATTAAGGAATTGGATGAAGAGTTGCATAATATGCAACAAGAAAATAATAACAATCCTCGTGAATTTTCCAATGTGGTGGATCTTGGAGCTCTGAAAAAAGTAGGGGAGTGGAACCCGTGGGAATCTTGGGGAAATGGTAGCGATAAGGCATGGGATGATTTTGGGAATAAAGGTAGGAGATGGAACCAGCAGGAGCCAAAGAATTGGAATAATGGTCACAATACTTGGGAAAGCCGAATTGAACAGAATAATGGTGCTTTAAAAGATAGAGGGTGGGGAGATTGTGAGGAAAATGGATGGGGTAGGAATGAGTGGGATAGTGGTGACAACCCTTGGCCAGTGAAGAATAAAGGATGGGGTGATTTTGAGAATAAAGATTGGGGCTGGAACCAGAGGGAGCCAAATAATTTGAATAATGATGACAATACTTCGGAAAGCAGATTTAGACAAAATAAAGGAACTTTTAAAGATAGAGGATGGAGAGATTGCAGGGGAAATGGATGGGGTAGGAATCAGGGGGATAATGGTGACAATTCTTTGCCAGTGAAAAATAAAGGATGGGGTGAATTTGAGAATAAAGATTGGGGCTGGAACCAAAAGGAGCCAAAAAATTTAAATAATGGTGACAATCCTTGGGAAAGCAGATTTAGACAGAATCATGGAACTTTAGAAGATAGAGGATGGAGAGATTGTGGGGGAAATGGATTTAGTAGGAAACAGTGGGGCAAAAATAATAATGAGTTAAAGCATCGGGAATTTACAAGAACTGATAGGGGAACAAGGAATGAGGGTAGCCAGACAAGGGGAGGTGGTGAAGCTAGGGGAACCTGGAATGAGGGTAGCAGGAAGAGGAGAAGTGTTGGAGGTAAGGGAACCTGGAAGGAGGGTGGCTGTAAGAGGGGAGGATCTCATCTGTATACAATGGATACCAAAAGCTCTAGGCCAATACAATGGTTATCAAACAGGTCATTTTTGGAGGAGAGGTGAGAATGGGCCTTCTTGTTTTTGCTAGTAGATTTTTCATTTCGAATTTTTTGGTAATGCTTATAATTTTTAATTTTTCGGCTATATTATATTCATTCATTCAGATATCAAGAGATGGGAAATAAATTTCTATGAACTCTTGAAACTTAGGTTACAATTTTACAAAATTGAAGCGTGATAAAATTACTCTTTAAAGGAATAATTCATGTGTTATTTCATTTTGCTAGTAAAGTTTCATTTGAATATTAGAAAACTGTGTCCATGGAATTGGAACAAGCTGGTCTTGTGGATGTCATCAAGCTATGATATGATTGATATCCCGTGTTGTTTTGTTCCTTATATAGCAAGGGCTAATGATGTTCTTCTGTAATGCTATCTATTGAACACCCGAAGGGATAAAATATAGCACAATCCCGGAGTTGTACAAGAGTGGGGGGATTTTGTATCTGTATTTTTCTTCAGAAGAGAAATTTATGCAGGTATTTTGGACCTCTTTCTGTAAGGTCTTTTACACGATCAGTGTAACTTGTGTTTCTTTTACTTCCCTGTATGAGAGTTTTATTGAGTTGTCACATTTATTCTTGGTGAGAGCTTTTTATACCATTATATATATATATATATATGTATGTATGTATAGAAATTGAGGCTTTTTGGCTGTTGCACCATGTTTTTCAAATTTTATTAGGTGATTGGAAGCTACCCCATCTATTTTTTGTCAGTTCAGGCAGTGGTGAGAGTTGTGTTGGTTCCGTATGAGACTTGAGAGGTATGATTCAATATTCATTATCATTAATGCACTTAATGAATGTTATCAGTAGTGTTTATGACCAGCCTTCGTTGACAAGATCACATAATTGTAGTGCATAACTAGTTGTTTTCCCAGCCATCTAATTGTTTGAATTTTTAAACTCAACCCATCCTGTGACATAGGAACTGATCGAGCAGGGCAAAGTGTACCTTGTGTTATATATGGTATATACCTTGACAACTAAACCAAAGAGAAAAGGAAAGTGATCAGGGCAGAGCAATATTGGAGCTCTATCACAAAGATGCTCTTGAAAATCACTCCCAAAGACGAATCTTGAGAAAATAATATATAGTATATACCATTAAATTAAAAGGATAATCTTTGACATGGGATCGGGTTGTCATAATCATTGCATTAATAACATATTCAAAGAAGAATATGAAAGAGAAATCTCCTAGGAAACTATTGATAAATTGTAACTTAGAATAAAAGGATAATTGATGAGAAGTGAGAAATTTTTATCATTGAATTAATAATTAACTAGGGAATTGAATGAGAATGTTGGGTGCGTGGCACCTAGTGGGTCCAGCGCACTTGCTTGCCACTCTTGTCAAAGCTCATTTATGAGCTTGTCTTCTCAAGCTCCACAAAGTCAGTTTTTTGGTTTAATGCAAAGCTGAGCATGCATGTGAAGGCCTGACTTCTCTTAATGAGAAGTGATGAAAAGCCGAGCAAGTGTGTCTAACACGCTGAAGGAAGAAAGAAAAGAAAGAAGAAAAAGGCAAGGGTTATTCGCCCTTGAGTGAAGAGCTGAAGCAAGAGAGCCATTCGGTAAGAAAAACACAGGTGAGAGTTTTAGGAGGTGCAGTTCGTGTGTAAAGAGATAGAGAGAAATATAGTGAGAGTGTGAGAGAGTGAAAAAGAAAAATTTTACATTTTTTCTTTACTTAAGTTACACACAAGAAAAATAAATTTGTGGAGTTTTATGAAGTTTTTGATTGCTACAACCATGAAGTGTTGAAGTATTTAGAGAAAGATTTTGTTATTAGCTTTGTGATGAGATTGTATTTACATTTTGAGATTTATTTGTTGTGTATTCAATTTATTGTGGATTCAAGTTTAGCATAAACTTGATAGTTGTAATCTCTATTTCACAATAGATGTTTTTCAAAGTTGCCCCCGTAGTTTTTCCCTCTACATAGAGGGTTTCCACGTAAGATTTGGGTGGGGTTTGGATCCGCGTTTCACGATTTGCATTTAGTTTTTGATTTTTTTTTTTTTTTTTTTTTAGTTTCAACTTTTAACTATTCTCTTGTGACCACTTGTGCACTGATCATGGGTCATACAAACATTCATTTTTAACTCTTTTTTCATTAAAAATAAGTCTCATGATACTATTCATATATTTAAAAATTATTTTGTTATAGTGTTTTCAGATTTAAGTTTCAGTAAAATAAGTTCTATCCAAACGGATCTTTGGTGTTCTTGTGTGGTTGTATTGATGTAGAGCTTGTTGGAATTTTTTTTGTTTCCATAATAATGCTATTGTTTAATAATCATTCATTTTAATTTACACACAGGGGATTAGGATTTTTCCCCCAACAGAATAGTCCTGTAGGTATTGGAGTGGTCAATGGCACAAGGAACCACATTAATAACTTACCTGAGTCATACCCTGAATACTTTGAAATCTATCATTATATCTTTGACTTGAATCAGTCAATTGAAGGACTATAAGAAGTGGCTAATGCAAATACGAAACTTACATTTTATTTTCATGTTTTCTCGTCTACTTTTTAGTAAGTTGACATTGTCACAATGATTTAAGATGAATGAGGCTTCATCTACATTATCAACTCAATCCCTAAATACAAACCACCACATGTTCAAACAGAGTGCATGAATATATGTTACATTACGAAGAAAGTTAAAGAGGCTCTCAACAATAATATATCAAAAACTCAGATCCTCCCAAAATATGCGGAAGCTTAACATCTTATTGTCGGAGATCAACTGATGATCCTCCAACAATTGTCTCATATGACAAGTTTCTCTTTCCCTTCAACCAATCTAGCTGGGTTTCCAACAGCTGTAGTCTTAGGAGGCACCTCCTTTAGAACCACTGACCCTGCACCAATTTTAGCCCCTTCTCCAATTCTTATACTACACAAAACCTTAGTTCCTGCACCTATTAAAACCCCATCACCTATCTTAGGATGCCTATCCCCAGAAACTTTTCCTGTACCACCTAATGTCACATTATGTAGAATTGTAACGCTGTCACCTATGACTGCTGTCTCTCCAATCACAATTCCGGTGGCATGATCAAGTACTATACCCCTTCCGATTTTCGCTCCAGGATGGATGTCTACTGCAAACACCTCGGATATTCTACTCTGAATTAGTAGTGCCATGACAGCCCTACCTTGTGACCACAATTTATGTGCCACCCTATGAGCTTGGCATGCAAGGAAACCTTTGAAATTCAACAAGCAATGAACATAACTGATGCAAGCTGGGTCTCGTTCTCTTACAGCTTTGAGATCATCTCTGATGGCTCTCCTGACCTCATGATCTTCATGAAAAACGCTTAAGAAAACTTCCATGAGTGCATCACTAGCAATATATGCATTGCTTAACTTCATGGCTAGGTGACTCGCTAATGCACTCTCTAGTGAAACATGCGACAATATTGATGAGGAGTAGTACTTGAACAAGATAGGCTCTTGTTCTAAATCATGTAAAGCTTGCTCTTGAATTTTCAACCACAACCCATCTTCATCCTCATCATGCAGAATGGTTTTTGATGAATTTGAGACTTTCTTCCCACCCCAGTTGCTGGTTTTACCAGAAACCAGATTTGACAAATTGAGTCTGCAAAGTTGGGTCCTGCAACGAGTACCAATTTGGCACTTGCCGGAGTCTAAAGTAAATGGATCAGTACTAGAAGTTTCACATCTTGAATTAGCAATACAAGCTGCCATTGTCTTGGGGAGCTAGCTCTTGGTGGCTTTCTTGAATATGTAGGCTAGAATTTTGATGAAACGAGCAGAAGCAGATAATATAGAAGAAAAAGGAGAATTGGTTATGAAGAGAGAAATGAGAGTGCTAGTGGTGGAATTGGGAGACAAGAGTTGGTCTATATATTAGTTGAGGAGGCCAACTATAACATGCCCAGTATCAGAAATTTCTCGGCAGTAACACATGGTTTATTGAATTTAAAAGGTTAATGATTCAGCAACAAAAATAAGAAAAGAAAAGAAAAGAACTTTAAAGGTTCATGAACAAATTACTAGCGCCACAATAGCTGACGTTTGTGATGACGAACTCTTTTCATGATTGTAGTCTTCCATTTATTTTGGTCAAATGTTCAAACATCATGATGATGAGGCATACTTGGAGAACAAAAAAGGATATAAAAGAATATACCAACTTATTTTATTTTATTTTAATGGGAAATGTGAAGAAGTGCTTAGCCTTGCTTGTTAAGGTGTAAAAAAGATTAAAAAAAAAAAATGTTAGAAAAAAAAGTAAAAAGAAAAAAACACCAAGCAATACTAATAAAGCTAAAAAATTAAAATAAATTTGTAAAAAAGATAAAAAAAAATGTCAGAAAAATTTCAAAAAAAATTGTTGTTAATGGACACCTTGTGGTGCCAGTTAACTCAACCCTATTTTAATTAGGTTGGGTGAGTATATTACCTTTTTAACCCTTCTATTTTTGTGTTCAATGTCAACTTAGACACGAGTTTATCAAAATATTTGATATATTGTCAATTTTTTTTTTTTTTGGGTTCACCTATCAAAATATATCAAATTTGAGTTTAATCAATAAAATTGTGTTTAGGATAGTCTAGTTCAGAAGCTACTCAAAGACAATGATGTTATAATATGCTTATGAGTTAATGGTCTTTTACTTAGATCCTTTATACTTATTATGAATTTTTTACTGAAACTTATTTAAGTAAAAAGTAGAAATCCTAAACTTTAAAATAAACACAATTTTGACCTCTTTTGGTTTTGAAAAGAGTAACATCTAGTCATTTGAAAGTGGCACGATTTCGTTGTCTCTAAGAGTTCGCTCAAGCCTCACTAAACTAAAATTGTGATAGTTTTTTCCTTAATTATTTTTTGATCAAGCCCAAACCTAAACCTACCTATAAGAGCATTACCTATTTGAAAATGCAATATATATATATATATATATATATATTTTTTTTTTTTGCATAACTAAAAAGTCATTTTATTTATCTTACACAACTACTTTAACAACACACCATACATCTCAATCTTTATTTTACATTTCATCACATTAAAATAAAGTATTTTCTACCCACAACAACAATAGCAAATGTAAAGGAGGAGGGAGAATGTCAAAAGAGAGAGAGAGAGAGAGAGAGAGAGAGAGAGATGAAATAGAGAAGAAGAGAAGAAGTTATAACATTTGCAAGATGCTATAGTGTTATGCAAATATACATAACATTGTAGCATGTTGTAAATCAGAAATGCAAAATGCAATTGAGGATGAAAGTTGTTTTTTTATGCATTTTTGTGAATATTATTATCTATTTTGCATTGTTTTGGGTTTTGCATGACCCAATGGAAATGCTCTTAGAGTGTTAACATCAATATCAATGCACTTTTAGTCAAATTTATCCTAAAAACTCCACTTTATTACTTTAGTTAATCTACTATTCATATACCACCAAATTGGCCGCAATGTTCTATTTCCATCTCATTTAGATATTATTTTTCATTTTTCCAAAAATCAAACCAAACAAGTAGCCTTAAAAAAAAAACCCCAAATTACCATTGTAGCAACTGCCATGACAACTACCAAACCCAAAAATTTATCAAGTATTAGCCCATAAATCTCTGATTTTCCACCACATGAACCAACGCAAATCACAACTTTGATCAATGAGAGAGATGAATAAAAAAAAAAAAAAGTTATAACATTTGCAAGATGCTACAGTGTTATGCAAATATACATAACATTGTAGCATGTTGTAAATTAGAAATGCAAAATGCAATTCAGGATGAAAGTTGTTTTTTATGCATTTTTGTGAATTTCATAAAAAAAAAAAAAAAAAAATCACAACTCTGATCAACTAAATTACAACCTAGATCAAAGTAACTCGAGTTTTACCACCTCCACAAGCCGAATCAAAGCTCCACCATTGGACCAGCGGCACCCTAAATAACTTAACAACTGCCAATCTACGTGGATCAGTTCTTGAGAGAGAGAGAGAGAGAGAGAGAGAGAGAGAGAGAGAGAGAGAGAGAGATAATGAATAGTTTTTTTTAAAAAAAAAAACAATAATGATGAACATTACCCTTAATAGAGGTACTATTCATATGTTACTACTATGCAATGGATTGTTGAGCATTTGTGCTTGATGTGGGGTGGTTTTTGGTTGATTTGCTAAATATAGCATATGGTGAGCCAAATGTGAGATGTGAACATGGACTACTATATTACTTCAAAAAAGAAAAGAAAACCTAAACTCACCATAAATTATGAATGGTAGGGTAAGGTTATCAATCCCAAAAAAGGTATAGGCACAACATTTTTATAGCAATTTCACAATAAAACCTAAGTGGCAAGTTGTGAATGGTAAGTAAAAAAGCTATGTCATTGATGAGTCCGTATGAAAACTAATAACAGCTTGTCACCTAGGCTTTATTGTCAAAATGTTATGCCCATAGTATTACATTTTCAAATCCTATCAAAAACAATGAATGCATAGTCTTTTAAAGAGGGTAAGGTTTGAAATTGATTTCTTTTTAGTCTTTCTTTGTTGAGAGAGAGAGAGATTTTTTAGTTTGAGATTACAAGTACATTTTAAAACTTGAATACAAATTCTATGTACTACTCTTTGTGTTCCACCAATTACAATTAGCCATGTGTTTGATTTTTTTTTTTTCTCATATTAAACTTTGATTATTTTATAAGGAAAGTCAATCAAATCCATGACAAATTGTGATTGGTGATACATAAAGTAGAATACAAAAAGTGGTATGGAGAATTTGCATTCCTAAAACTTCAACGTAAAACAATGGAAGCATCTATCTATAGCCCATCTAATGAAGATTATATTTAATTTTTTTTAAAAAAATTTCTTGGACAATATTTGAGGACTTGACTCCTACACATTAAAAGATACCCATTAATTAAAATTTAGGAGCCTTATTTCATTTGTGGGCCTTAGATGGTTACCTTACTCACCTAAGGCACTGGCCAACCCTTTGTATTAGTGTCTTGTTTAACCCTACTTCAACTTGAAAGTTGAAACAATGGCAACACCTTCTACCTTCCCTCATCAACCACTCCAAAGATAGCACATCCTTTTACCAATCAATAGGTCCCAAAGGCAACTCAAGCTTCCTCAACTTCTTTGATAATGGCACAAATCATACCAAATGATGATAAGGGTTCGGGGCCATTGAAGCATTAACAACTTCAATAATGATGACACCAATTATCTATATATATATATATAAAACCGAAGCTTTTGAAACTCTCACAATTTTCCACATCATCATTATTTTCTTTTTCTTTTTCTTTTTGATTCTTTTTATTTTAGGTTTTATATCTTATAACAATAATATTGAAAAACGTATACAAATTTGGAAGCCTATTTAAGGACTCCATAAAACTTGATGGACAAGAAAATATATTCTAAAATAAGCCCTAATTAATACCTAAACATAATAGGAACCAAATTTGACCTAAAAAAACATTAAAAGAGCCTAAAAACAAGGAAATAAATCACATAGACCTAAAATAACGTTTTTTTGCATAAAAATACCAAAATCTCTTCTCTCCTTAAAATCCTATCAATTACCATCTCAAAACCCTAAACTCAACTTCACTTTAAGATTAAAAAAATAAGAAGGAGAGAGACTCACGTAAAAAAAAAAAAAACGTAGGTTTTGTCTTTTTTTATTTACTTTCATATGTGCCTGAAATTTTCATTTTATCTTATTGTTTTATTATGTTTAGAATTGATTTTCTTATAAGTATTTGGGTTAATCTTTATATTTTGATAGTGTTTTTATGGGTTTGGTTTTTGGGTTGAAATTCTAATAATTATTTTATATTGTATATGGCAGATGAAGCATCTCTATTTTTTGGAGAAAAATCAAAGCTGCAACTTATGTCTTCCAGCCCAAAGTGTGGTAAATTTTTATATGTTCTTGCTTTATTGAGAATTTTTATTTGGGTTCATGTGATTTTTTGTTTTTTTATTAAAGCTTTGATTTTTGTTGATTAATTATTTGTTTGGATTAATTTCAATTAATTATTTGTTTGGATTCAACGTAGAAGATAATGGAATTAGGTGTTATAAATTTGATAATGTTCCATGTTTTGAATTGTTTATATTATTTAGACTCTTGGTAGAACTCTCTCTTCTCTCCTTAAAACCCTAGCAATTACCATCTCAAAATCCTAAACTTAACTTCACTTTAAAATTAAAAAAATAAGAAGGAGAGAGACTCAACTAAAAAAAAAAAAAAACGTAAGTTTTGTCTTTTTTATTTGCTTTCATATGTGCCTGAAATTTTCATTCTATCTTATTGTTTTGTTATGTTTAGAATTTATTTTCTTCAAGTATTTGGGTTAATCTCTATATTTTGATAGTGTTTTTGTAGATTTGGTTTTTGGGTTGAAATTTCTAATAATTATTTTATATTGTATACAGCAGATGAAGTATCTCTATTTTTTAGAGAAAAATCAAAACTGCAACCTATGTCTTCCAACCTAATGTGTGGTAAATTTTTATTTGGTATATTATATATGAATTTTTTGAATTTGAAGGGTTTTGTTTGGTTTTGAAGTAGAATTTGGAGATTCTATAATATGCATATTATTAACCCAATTTTCTATTTCTAAATTTCTTAGATTTTATTATATCAATATTTTTTTCTTTTAAATTCTTGGTGGGCAAATCAGTCTCTCACTAATTCTTTTACCTTAACGTGATGTTGGTTAATTGTCATTTTATTTAACTATCCCGTGCATCGCACAGGTTAGCGACTAGTTACAATAATAACAATGACATTGAGAAATACCATCGGTTCAATCAGAATCCACTAAAAAAAAAAAAAAACCTAAAAGGAGAAAATCTAATGGTATATAGATCATTTATAAGTACAAAAAGTAAAATTATGATGAAAAATCAATACCTGTGCATATAAAATTCAGGTAGGGGTGACCCTGTATTTGATTTTATAAGGAAGTGCTTTTGCTTCTTGTGTCCAAAAGCGTTTTTTAGTCTCCAAACCCAATGATAGGCTAAGAAAGTCTTGACCCTGTTTACCAAAAAAAAGAGAAAGTATTGACCAATTTGGTAAATTAATCAATTAATTAGCCAAGTGAAGTAATTAGATTCAATTACATGCAATAAGCGTAGTACCACAAACAAATCACCAACTAAGTTAAATGCAGTGGAAAATAAATTTGACATAAGTGATTTGTTTACGAATGGGGAAAACTACCGAAGCAAAATCCCACCGGGTGAATTTAAAGTCACCACTCCTTAGAATCCACTATTATCAAAACAAATGGTTACAAGTAAAAGGAATCCCAGTACGTGACTAACTCCACAGCAACTCTGTGATTGTTGTAGTTGATTTGTAGCAGCTTCACATAGAAACACCTATAAGATCTTCAATGTTGGTGCAAGAGACTTTGCTTGGTTACAGAATCCAAAGGAGTATAAGAAATGCAACAAGAACACTTTCTTCTGTAAGAGAAAGCTAGGGTTTCAAAAAGAAAACCTTATAAAGCTCTCTAGGGTTAGGTTTTTCTTTTTCCACCTCTTTTAAATAGGGAGCTTAATGGGCTCTCCAATTCTAAATAGGTTTACACAAACCTTGGGCTTTCCTAGTCCAATAAGGATTATACAAACCCACAAACCTTAGGTTTTCCTAGTCCTATAAGGATTATACAAACCCATAAACAAATAGCATTTTAGAATAAAAACGTTGCTGGCTATAGTCTGAATCCCATAAGCTCGATAGATCGAGACATGTGTTGAGACCTGCAGATTGCACTTTTCTTGAGTAGTTCTTGAGTAATCTTCATGTCTTTAGTTTAACCACTTATAATAATCATCTTGAACATTCTTAAATTTATCCAAATACAAGTAAAGTACGTTTTGTCAAAGGATATGTCAATTACATAAAAATATGTCCTTAACACCCAATACCAAACAGGGCTAAAGGTTTAGCTCAAGGGTTTTATTTATTTATTTATAATAAAATACCAAAACCATCCCTATAATTTGGGCTAATACCAGTTACTATCAAAGTATTTACAATAATTTAAAAAAAAAAAAATCAATTTAATCTCTAAGTACAAACATCACATAACATAATTTGAAAATTCTCTTGCTCCTTATGCTCTCTTGTCCATATTTGGTTGCTATTTATCTACCAAGTTACCCAAATACTCACTTATGCGTATAATTGCCATAGTACAATCATTGCAGGGGACCTATGTAGTCAAGACAAGTTGTTAGAAGGAAATAGATGACTTAAAGAAGTATCGAACTTTCAAACATCATTAAAGTGTTGTTTGTACTTAGGGACAAAACTGAAAATTTTTGAAAATTTGGTAAAACCCGGTATAATCTAAAACCTTAGGATGAATTTTGTATTTCACACCTCTTTTTTTAAATAAGTTGGGCCCTAACTTTAGCTTGAGACTTGATACCCTTTTCCATCGACTAATCAATTTACGTTAATAACTGACTAAACTACACTTTTGTCCCTTCATATTTGATTTGATTTTTCTTATTATCCTAGCCGTTCATTTATGTTGGTAATATGATCATTAAGTGCCAAATGAGTAATTAGTAATCTAACTGTTAGTTTGACACTTAATGCTCATATTACTAATAGAGAAGGATGGTAAAACTAAATATGAAAACATAATCAAGCACAAGTGTGTCCAAGCCAACTAATGACCCAACCAAACTTGATCAACTTGCCACTTGAAATGACTTTCCGGTGGTCGGCAACAAGTCTTCACCCTTGGAATCTAACACTGGCGGGTTAGTTGGTGGGTTTGCTCCTCCAAAACTCCAGCCACCTGACCCAACCATTAAAACCAATTATTTTAACGAGTTTTAAGTTTTTTCTAGTGATAGATTAGTGGAAATCCACCAGATTTGACAAGATTTCCTCAAGATCTAGCGAGATCTTACCAGATTCGATGAGATCTTTGCTAGATTTAGGCAAAATTTTCAGTTTCTTTATTGTTGCTGGTTTTGACCAAACTGACTGGCACCCAATGTGTGATTTGACCAGTTCGATTTGACTATCTCACTAGTTGGTGATGGGTTTAACATTTCTCCACCAAATTTGGTCGGGTCAATTGCAGGTTGGGTACAAACCCAACTCGGACCAACCCGTGGACACCATAATCAAACATAAGGAAATAAAATGAAAATTTCAAACATAAAAGACCAAATGAAAATAATTCCAAGCTTTAGGGGTAAAAAAATATACACTTTATTTTTAATATTTTTTTTAATAAATTCAATAATTACATCAGAGTGTCAAGGTGCTAGTTGAATTATAGAAACTTTCAATTAGATATCCTTGTAGCCATTATCAAATTTCTATGCACGTATTTTTTTTTTCTTGCCTTGGGCCATATGATGAATTGGGCCTAAACATATCATGGCCATGTTATGGGTTATGTTGGGTTCAAAACCAAATAAGTCCGAAGGTTTAAATATCTTGGGCTACATGCCTACAAGTTGGTCCAATCTGAGTGAGGCATGATCATCTTAACATGGCCATGATTATGTGTTATGTTTGATTTACACTGAACTCTTGGGTTCAATATTTTTCCTTGCATCAATGAAGGACCAAAAAAAATTAAAGAAGGAAAAGAAATTCTTTTGACCTAAGATTGTTTAAAAAGTTTTCTTTTAAAAATAAGATGAAATCCAACAAACATTTTCTCAAGCTCTTCTCCCATATTATGTGGACCACTCTCTCGCACTCTGATCCCTAAATGCATGTGTCCCAAGTCTCCAAGTCTCTCAATTAGTATCCACCTATAGGGCTCTGAAATACTACATACAAGCTTATTACAAAAATTAATGTCAATCATGGGAGGCCCATCTTTAATTCTTATTGTATCTCCATTACAGTTAGCTGTCACGTCGAATAGAGTTGTTGATGACCTCAGTATTGCTCGAGAAATGGTGCATCGGCTTCACATTTTTTTTTTTTGGGTATAAAAGGAAATATTATTAGACTAACAAACAAACACCGGCTCAGAACATAGCCTTCTTACAAACAGACCATGGCAATCAGCCTTAAAAATAGAAAGGATGTCCATAGGTGGACAAGAAAAAACAGCAAAATCAACATCCATTGATGACCTTAGTTTAGCCAAATGATCTACACATCTATTTGCTTCTCTAAAAACATGCCTAAACCTCACTTGAGGGATTTGGGTGGCTAAATGCCTACAATCATCCATGAGAGAAGAAACAATAACGTTGGAGGTTGCTCTGATGAGTGAAAGCATCAACTATAACTTTGGCATCCATTTCTATGACTATTGCTTGGACAACAGCTTGTAAGCAATGGAAAAGCCCATCACGAAGAGCCCAAAGCTCAGCAAGGAAGCTGTTTGTTGACCTAATTTTCCTGGCATAACCAATCACCCACTTACCCTTTTCATTTGTAAGAACTCCTCCACCTCCAGCCAACCCGAGATAGCCAATGGAAGACTCATCTATATTAAGCTTCATCCATCTAGCATTGGGCTTTTCCCATCTAATATTTTTCCAAATCAGCTTCTTGTTTACCGTGTGACTACATGCATAGTGGTTATATTCCATAGCTTGAGCTAGAATCTCTTTGGCAATATTTGGATTCCGAGTTCTATCCTTGAAAATGTAAAGATTTCTACTCTTCCAAATTAGCCATATAGCAAACAAAAATACCTGAAACCACGGAAGTTGACCAGTTGTGAGCTTCGGATCAGCAGTGCTGTTCGAACACAACTAGTCCTTAAGATTCTCAACGAAGAAGGAAAGGTCTGATGGTTGCACTCCGAGCTGGTGCTAGGTGGCTTTAGTCGAGGGGCAATCACGTAAGGCATGGAGAATATTTTCTGGACCATTCTGACAGATGGGACAAGTGTTGTCTATTAATATACCTCTTGCTGAAAGATAATCCTTGACACCAATGCTTTAATGCATACACTGCCAAACAAAAAATTAGATTCTAGGAAGGGTTTTTAAATTCCAAATCCACTTCCCCTTAAAAGAAGCTTCCATACAGGCTCTAAAGACAATAAATAAGTTGATTTCAAGTCAAAGTCTTCCTTCGGTGAAGGTTCCCAGGTCAACTTATCTTCCACTCTCGCTACTAAGGGCATGGGAATGGCTTGGATGACCCTTTTGATACTACTAGGAAATTCCATCTGGATCTTCTCCTAGTCCCACCCACTTGGATGGCTGACATCCTTGACTTTTAACCTAGCCGAATCTTGGGTCAAGGGAACTTGAATGGAAAGTCTAAGAGGGCCAATTGATGACTAGTTATCATTCCAAAAGTCCAGACGGCTGTCAGACCCGAGCACCCATCTGATGCCTTTCTTGAAAATGTCCTCACTTTTCTTTAAACTCTTCCACACTCTAGAACTCGGCAACTTATTTTCATTTCTAAAGCTCACTTGTTGATGATTGCAATACTTCATTCTAAGCACTTTTTCCCATGGGGCATTTTTCTCAGTGTGGAATTGCCAATTTAATTTTGCAAGTAATGTGGTATTCCTTCCTTTAGCCATTTGGAGACCCAGCCCCCCATCTTCTTTTGGTCTAGCAACCTTCTTCCAACCCACCCTATGCATCTTTTTACTACTATCTGAGGAGCCCCAAAGAAAGTTCTTGTTTACTCTATCAATACCCTCTAGGACCTTTCTGGGAAGCATGCAGCTCTGCATAACATAAGCCGGAATGGTCGAGGATGAAGCTTGAATAAGAATTGACCTCCCTACCGTAGAGAGGAGATTTGCCTTCCACCTAGCTAATTTCATCTTCACTTTATCCAACACGAAGTTAAAATCCTGACTGGACCCTCCATGATGTTTAATTGGAAAACCAAGGTATTTCCCCAAACAACTCGTAGCTTGAAACCCGAGGATTGAGGCAAAAGCCTCCTCACCAGCCTGCTCAATGTTTGGGGAGAAAAAAACTCTCGACTTAGCAAAACTAATCGTTTGGCCAGAGTCCTTACAAAATTTATCAAGCACCTCTTTTATGACCCTACAGTTCTCCATAGAAGCCTTGGTAAAGAAAACTAGGTCATCGGCAAAAAAGAGATGAGAAAAGGAAGGGTCACTTCTAGAAGCTTTCACTGGTTTCCACAAACTTTCTTCACATTTGTCTTGGATTAATTGGCCTAAGTATTCCATGCACATGATAAAGATGTACGGGGATAAAGGATCACCCTGCCTTATTTCTCTAGATGGGAAAAAAGCATCTAAACTACTCCCGTTGAAGAGGATGGAGGTCGTAACAGAGGTGATGTAGCTCATGATAATCTCAATGAGGTTCTTAGGAAGATTGAATCTAATCAGCATGTTTCTAATAAAACTCTACTTGAGTTTATCATAAGCCTTTTCTAAATCAATCTTGAGGGCCATATAGCTCACTTTTCCTCTCGTTTTGCCTATAGTATGAATGACTTCTTGAACTATAATCGCATTATCCACCCCCTCTCTCCCTGGAATGAAGGCTGCTTGACAAGGGGAAATAAGCTTATCCAAGAAGGGTCTGATTCTTCCAACCAGCACTTTGGAAATAATTTTATAGACAAAATTGCAAAGATTTATGGGGTGGTAGCTCCTAATAGTCTCAAGACCTTGCACCTTAGGAATAAGGACAATATTTGTGCTGTTAAGATATTCAGGAATTTTCTTTTCCCTAAACACCTTCTTGACCTCTTCCTTAACTGAGTCCCCAACAA
The DNA here is from genome assembly GCA_023621385.1 of Quercus gilva. Lineage (NCBI taxonomy): Eukaryota > Viridiplantae > Streptophyta > Magnoliopsida > Fagales > Fagaceae > Quercus > Quercus gilva. The sequence continues at coordinate 78,443,263 of CM042477.1, read as the reverse complement.
TGATCCAAAAACGCTGGTAAAACCTAGCATGAAGACCATCTGGTCCTGGAGCCTTAAAAGCCTTTAAGGACCATAAGGCAGCTGAAATTTCCTCTTCTGTCACCAAGTGACCGATCCCATCTTTCTCTTCCTCCGAAAGTTTAGCCTATCATTGAGAGTGATAGTTCAGATCCCAAGTTGCCGAGTCCTGGCTGGTTGTATACAAATTATAGAACCCTTCTCTAAAATAATTCATAACTTCCCTTTCTTCGAAAATCCAGTCCCCTGCCCCATTTTTAACTGACATAATCTAGTTCCGCTTTCTCCTTGTCAGAGCTGAGATGTGATAGAAGGAAGTATTATGGTCCCCTAACACCATCCAATTAATTCTGGCTTTTAAAGTCCAGAGCTCTGTTTCTTACCCATTCACCATATCCAATTCCATGAGGAGATGATTTTCCAACTAGATTAGAGAGGGAGAGGGATTGTTTGCCATTGCCCTTTGAACCCCATCCAAGCGAGCCATTAGACGTTTTTTCTTAGCAAAAATATTCCTAAAATGATTCTTATTCCACAAACTAGCCTCCTTTGCGAAATTTTCTATATTCTCCAATAAGTTCCTAGAATTCCTCCAAGACTGATTAACTATTTTTGGAAAGGATGGATCAGAGAGCCAAAAACTTTGAAACCGGAAAGGCCTATTAAGATGAACCATTCTCCTGGGTAAAGTTTCCAAGAGCACCGGGCAGTGATCCGAGTGACATCTCGTAAGGTGGGACACCCTAGCTTCTGGGTACAAAAGACACCAACTTGGGTTCATGAAATATTTGTCTATTCTTTCCTGAATGAAACAATTGGCATCTCTTTTATTTGTCCACGTGAACCTTGGCCCATTAAAGCCTAAATCCACCATATTAAATCTGTCTAGACACTCCTTAAAAAGAAGGGACCTGTTGATGCTTACCGGTCTGCCCCCCAGCATATCCTCCCCAATGAGGGTTTGATTGAAGTCGTCAGCTATCACCTAAGGTTTATTATGCAACTCTGCTACTTTTGACAAATTATTCCACAAAATGCCTCTCTCTTCCCTTCTAGGACTTGCATAAATCGTAGAAAATAACCAAGAAAGGTTAGAGGAATGTACCTTAACTTCCACATGAATCTCTTGCTCCATATTAGCAAGCTAATCAACTTCCACCATATCTAAATTCCACAAGAGCCACAAACCTCCAGTAAAACCGATTGTCTTCGTGTGAATCGCACCATCGAAAGGAAGTCTGTCTATAATCTCCCTAACTCTTTCTCCCTTTAGGCGGGTTTCCATAATCACCATAATAATAGGGTTGTGATTTCTAACCAACTCCCTAACATGTTTCTGAAAATTGGGCTTCAGAACGCCCCTACTATTCCAAACAATAATATTCATGGTAAACTGATAGTTTGAGGTCGGAGCATTTATCCAGATGACGCATTAACACCGCCTTCCTCCTCAAGTCCCATCCCATCTTCGCCAACAAGAATATTTCTCTTGCTAAAGTGAGTAAACTGAACCCCAGGATCGGCTTGGGCACTTGAGATAGCTTGATTGCAAGACGAATCCCCATTGCATAAGTGATTATTGGCTGGACTTCCAACTTCCTTCTCTCTACTACAGGAATCATCTCGCATAAGGGTATCAGTGGCATCTTCCTCCAAACTGTCTTCTGCTTCTCTTCTAATGGCCGTCCGTCGGTCTGAACCTACCCCCACAACGGTGTTATGAGAAGGAGAATCCCCACTTTTACGCTTTCCCCCATCATCAGATAAATCAGTTTCCACGTCTCCATCCGCTGCTTGGCAAACCAACCCTTCCTTTACAATGGTTTTTCTCTGACTTTGACAGTCACCAACATCAGTCTCTCCACTACTTTTACCCTCAAGTTGAAATACTACTACGACATTATTAGAAGCTGTGAACTGAAAGGGTGTATCTATTTTTCTCTTGATGCCGTCAACGCTTCTCCAGGACCAAGTCTGATCATTTTGAGAGGAAGGTCTGTTGTTAAAGTCAACGGCTAACTTGGTATAAGTTTTAGGCGCCCCAGTCCTTGCAATGCCTTTTTTGTCCTTCATGGATGGGCTTGATTGAATGGAAGGCTCATATCCACTCGATGTAAGGCCCATACGAATTAGCCCACCTTAGGTATTCTTCTTGCTGGGTTTAGCGCCAGCTATATTTAAGTTTATGGGCTCCTTCACCCAGCCCATCTTATTGGCCTTAATAGAAGGGCCTTGTTCATTGGTATGAAATTTCACTGCTTTCCTCGGACCCATGGGACCTTTCGTAGCCGCGACATTCTTGTAGATTCGTTGTCCTGACTTCGTATGTGTCACAACCATCCAAGGCCCGTACAATGTGCTTTCCGTATCTGCTCCACTACCACCTGACGTGCCACTCCCCTCTGTAGTACTATCCGTAGCATGCAAGGTGCGTGACCTTGCTGGATCACCAAGCTCGACGTTATCCCCTCTCACCAGCGAACCCGGTTTCTGGACAAGGTGTAGGCAAGCATCCTTCTTATGCCCAATCCTATCACAGCCGAAACATAGTTTATGGATACCCTCATACACCACATGTTGCTTAAACCTACCAATAAGAACAGTATTGATGAGTTTATTGATGTTTACTTGGATACATAATCTAGCATAGACGAGCAGTTTATTGATGTCTACTTGGATACATAATCTAGCATACTTTCCCCTCGCCTCTAATGCTGTGTGAGCATCTATTCGAAGAACCTTACCCAAGGCTTCTCCAATCTGCTTTAGAACCTCAGCTTCATAAAATTCCATAGGAAGATGATGAAGCTGAACCCACACTGCAATCGAAGAGACGTTAGCCATATCTGGTTTGAAAAACGACTCCCATGATCTGATGGACAAAATATGTCCCCCAATGAACCAAGGGACTCTTCCAGAACTGAGTTTAGATCCTCTTTCAGGGTGAAGCGGACCGAGTAAAAATCATTTCCTAGGTTGACACAATCTAGTCTCCCTATTGGTATCCATAAAAGGTTGAGCTTGCTTTGGAGAAAATTGAAACCAACCGATCTCCCAAATATTTTAACAATCAGAGTTTGAGCCCAAGGACCTCTAATTCACAACTTAGTTTCCCTAGAGAGCTTAAGAGCTGCTAGTCCTTCCCGGAGGTCAGAAACCTCGTTGTCAGATTCAGCCTCAGCATCCATCATATCAGAAAAATCAAAAGAAAAAACTTATGTTCATCAGCTTCACACTGAAAAAACTAAAACTAGATTATCAACTCAAAAAAAAAAAAAAGAAAAAAAAAAAAAGGACTAGGTCTATGATCTTAAAATTGACTTAAAAAAGGCTTATGATAAGCTTGAATGAAGATTCATTCAAGAAATACTGCTGATATTTTTTAACTTTCCTAACCACCTTAAAATTAAAGTTAATTATGAGTTGCATAATTTCTCCCAAGATCTCAATTCACTTTAATGGTGCGCAATTACTTGAATTTGCACCCTCTTGAGGTATCAAACAAGGTGATTCACTCTTTCCATACATCTTCATCTTATAAGAATAATATTGACGAAATAAATTTTCTAATGTATAATTAATAGTAATATCATTTTCCTCACTTTTTTCTTCAAATTATTAGTGTATGCTTTAGTTGCACGTCCCATCTTTAATCTTCAAGCTTATTATAGCAATATGGTTATGTTAATAATAATATTACTTTTGGGTGAGTATTGCAAGTAAAGGTAGGTTCCAATTAATTCATTTAGTAAAATCTATTGTTATTGAATAAAATATTTGGAGTTCAATGCCCGTTTACTCAAAAAGTCAATTGGTGTCTTAATTTAATAATAGAGAATAATCATGGTGAAGTAAACACTATAAACTTAAATATTATCCTATCTATAAAAAAAATTTGTTATTACATAAAGAATTCAACATTTATTTATTTATTTACTCTTATGTGGGTGATCAAAACTCTATCATGTAATCCCATTTATAAATTATAATAACACTTTAGCCCAAATGCCCAATTCACTTCCAATCTTAATCACCCAAAACAAAGAGGCTACAATTTCCCGTTCATTAAAATCAAATAAAAAATCTATCAATTATGATAGAATTATACAACTAATATAACAACATTTTTCACATCTTAACAAAATTTTATTGGTTCTTGTTTGAACTCATAATTAATATCGCATTTATATTTACATTAACTATCTTTAACATTAGCAAAAGGTCAATTTTTTTTGGTCAAATTGTTTGTCTGACTTTCTCTTAACGATAATTCAGCATTTTATCCCATGCCCAAGCAAACTCAAACTTTTTTCTTATAATTTTAAAGTGTTATGCTTGCACTTACCCTTTTTTTACCAAACAAACACTCAGTCACAGACTCAGAGAAACATTTTTGTTCATACAAAAAAAAAAAAAAAAAAAAGTCAAACACCAAACTCAGTTTAACGTTGACCGGTAACTTTACCTTACTACATAACTAATAACAGTTTTACAGCCTTTTTTTGGGTAGTAACTAACAAAACAGGAAGACAGAGCCGCAAGTGTTTGAGAAAATCCAAATCTACACCAACCTCGTTTAATGTTCAAAAACCATCCAAAAATGATGTGATTTTGAGATTAACCCATTAATGCTTATTTGGGAAATTATCAAAAACCAATTCGCAATCCCTGTGAAAAGTTAGGGTTTTTTTTTTTTTTACTTTTTACTTGCCCCCTCTAAAAATACCAGTCTTCTTCTCAGTCTTTTTATTGGGCCTTTTAATTAAGAAAAGTAGTTTATATATAGTATATATTGCAAGGGGGTTCGTGAACTCTCTCAGCTTCTTCAGGATTCAATGGGTCGGTCTCGTGGGAATTTCCACTCTCCTGATGAGGACCCAACCCAAAGGTTTGAAAATTTGAATGATTTTCTTTGTTTTTTTGAAGTTCAATTCACATTTGTGCTTGAATGGTATGTGGGTTTTCTTTCTTTTCTGTGAAAATTTGATTTTTTTGTGGGATATGCATTCTGTGTTCTTAGTTCTTACTGTTTCATATCCTGATAGTTGCAGACTATAATAAAATTGTGAAATGCTATATGTGATCAGCAATGTGTAGTATTGTGAAAGTGAAAATAATGGACTAAATGCAAAATGGGGTTGTACTAATACTTATCCTGAAGGGGGAAAAAAAATAAAGATCCGTTTGCTTGTTTTTATTTTTGGGTAGCTGTGCGTCTTATTAGTAGCTACTTGCGTATTGTACTTCAGTTTCTGTAGCAATTTGGTTAAGATGATAAGCTAGGGGACTAGTTAGTTATTTCAAAGCCTAGTTAGTTATAAAAGAGCCAATCAAATGCTATGAGCCTATAGCATTGCAGTTGGCCAATGGCATGCATTCTTGTGTAACTGTAAATTGACAAGGTAGTGCATGTTGTAGTGTGTTTTGATTATCAAAAAGAAAGCATGAGAGGCATTTTCCAAGATTTTGTCTCTTGAAGAGTTGAAACACCCCTATCTTACTCTAAGAAACTTAGCATTGCCCGCCATTCCAAGTCCGAAACTCAATCCTCTCAATTTGGTACTGCATTTTGGTGCTATCCTCTACCGAACATTATGGCTGAAGATTCTATGGACAGGTGTTTTTATTAGTGATCTTTATAGTGAAGAAGTTAGAGCTTGTGTCAGTGTTATATTGTACTTAATTTGACAATCTTTCCATGTGTTTCTAGAACAACAAAATGAACTATAGGAAGGAACACATTGTGTTTATTAATACTTCTCAAGCATTTTGACATAATTACTGATCAATGTTTTTGAGTTTTCTGCAAACAAAGTAGTCTTATTAACTTTCTGGTTTTATTCTTCTGTTGGGCTTGAAGTGCCCTCTTGTCTGTAGTATTTATTCGAATCTTGAATTGGTAACTAGGATTTTGCTGAAGTTTTGTAGGTTTATATGAGATGCATTATATTAGTTGTGTTATTGATTTATAGTTGGCACATTACTATAAGTTTTATTTCTAAATACCAAAACTTTCTATGCAGATCAAGGAGAAAAAAGAATGCTAACAGTGGTGAAAATTCAGAATCTGCAGCTGCAGGTACTTTTACATGACATAATTTTATATTTGTTATTTGGTCATTTGATCAAGGTTCTGCCTGGGCACAGGTGTTATCCATTTAAAAAAAAAAAAATTTAGTTAAGTCCTGGCTGATGTTGGTACTTGGTTGATGCATGATGGAAGCCTTAATGGGCTGTGATACCAATTTTTGATGTAGGATCTTTAAGAATTCAGCACTAAATTAGATATCTTGATGAGATCTTGAAGAGTTCTTGAATAAGGATTGCTGTTTAAGGGTTTAGGTAAAGAAAATATTGAATATTGAATCTTGAATATGTTGATAGCTGTTTGGTTTTAAAACAATGAATAGAACATGAAATAACACTAGGCAATCACACTTAAGTAGGAGAAGGCAATCAGACTGTCAAAGCTCAAATTTAAAATAAGCTGTAGGAATTTTAGTAAAATCAATCACACTACTAATTTTATGGACTGCAATAAAGCCTTTATGCAGGCTATTGTTAAATCCTTTTACTAGGACTCACTAGGATTACTAATAACAAACAAAGGCAAAGCTTGGGTCTTGTGCCTCCAGTGCACTAGAATCGTTGTGATGATTACATGCGTCAAAAGTGGACGTGTCAAAAGTGGACACACTCCAACAAACAAAAAGTACTTCAGAACTTTTAAACCAAATAGGAAAATGAATCTAAACATAAAATAAGACTCGTGGGCCTTTAGGGCAGCCCATTCCAGAAAATCTGGAAATTATTAAACTGCCCCTATTTTAGTAAAAATTTATTAAAACTAAACCACCAACTTTTTATTATTATTATCTTCTTTTAGGGTAAAATTTAGGTATAGTTCCTTAGGTGTAGTACATTTAGGTTCCCGAATTAAATTAAAATGCATAGTTACATTGAATTTAATTGTTCTTGGAAAAGAAAACATTGTTTGTGCTTCATTGGTAATGCAACCGCATGTTTGAATCTAACTGGGGAACCTAATGTCTAGCACCTAAGGAACTATACCTAAGTTTTACCTTTGTTAATTATTGCAACAAACATATTGCAGATAACATCTGCACCAAGTGTTTAAAATGCAAAGAAATTACAGCAACTTTCTATTTTTATCTTTGAGTCAGGTCACTTGACTTGTTCCTTAACATATCCCTCTACTTGTTCCCTGTAATATCTTTGTTGCAATAATTCTTAAATCTGTGTATTTAACTTTGTTTTTACTCGAACTCTTCTTTACTGCCTGTAACTCTGGGAGACCGTGGGTGTCTTGACTCAAATGGCAAAGATACAGGGTTGCCTCAGAAAAATGATTTAGGCATTGTAAAGTCCTCTGATGGATGGTTAGAAATGTGTATATTGTAGAAGCTTCTATTGGAAAATGATGGTGTTTTTTTTTCTCCTAACCAAGCCATCATTGTTAGTGCTACTGTTTTGTCTATGTGCTTTTACTTTCTTTCTTTTTTCCCTGATCCTTTCTTTTTCTCTCTCTTTGTGTGTGTGTGTTTTTCTTTCTTCTTTTATCTTTGAGTCAGGTCAAGGAACAAGTGAAGGGAAAAGGGCTTTATACCACTGTAATTATTGCAACAAAGACATTACAGGGAAGATCCGGATCAAGTGTTTCAATTGCCCTGATTTTGACCTATGTATAGAGTGTTTTTCTGTTGGAGCTGAGGTGCAACCGCATAAGAGCAATCACCCTTACAGGGTTATGGTTAGTAATACTGTTAATAAATTATTTCTCCTGTGGATACCATGCAGACTTGTAGAGTTTTTCATTGTGTTAATTTATCTATAGAAGCTGCTTTTCATGTCTTTATAATGTGGATGTAACTTTGTGTTTCAGCATGATATGCTGCTGCTGATAATAGAGAGTGTGGACATAAGAATGTAAACCCATAAATTGTGCTAATACTCGTGTGTTTTCACTTCAACAGGACAATTTATCCTTCCCTCTTATTTGTCCTGATTGGAATGCAGATGATGAAATACTGCTTCTAGAGGTACTTTCAATCTCCTTTTTTATCCCTACAATGGAGTTGACTGATCCTAATTATTTTTTTCAGCACTATATTTGGTACCTGACCTGGAGGAGTCTATTTTGACTTTTGTATTATTAAAATTCTTATTTCAGGGTATTGAAATGTATGGCATGGGTAACTGGGCAGAAGTTGCTGAGCATGTGGGGACTAAGAGTAAAGAACAATGTATAGATCACTATACCAACAAATATAAGAACTCCCCATACTTCCCTCTTCCGGTATGACATCTTTAACAAAATCAATGACTCAATTATCTTCCAAATTGCAACTTTTTAGAGAGCAAATAAGTTGTGGAACATATTCTTTTTGTAGGACATGTCTCATGTTGTTGGAAAAAATAGAAAGGAGCTTCTTGCTATGGCTAAAGGACATAGTGAGGACAAGAAAGGTGTGCAATAATGTTATGATAACTCTTTAATCCTTCTTTTTTTTTTTCAATAAAAAATTTATCTTGCTTACATGGTGATATATCATAATTTATGCAGTAGTCGCATCACTAGAAATATTATTTTCATATTCTGGATGCTAATAGGGTAGCTGATGCTCTGGCCTGTAAAGTTTATAGCCCTAGGCCACACTTTGGTATAGAAATGTGCCTTGTGATAAAAGAAAATTGTAATTAAAGACATGAGAGGTTTATCTTGACCTAGGTTTTTTTGGGGGGAAGGGTGGGGTGTTCCAGTTTTGTAATATATATCTACTGACTTAGGAGGCAATACATGGTTGTCAATGAATGATTTCCATTTATTCTTATGATTAGTGGGGCTATGCTATTCATTTGTTGATGAGCAATTTCTGGTGACTATCACAGGATTTCCTATGATGGGGGAGCTTAATTTAAAGGAAGAATCTCCTTTTTCTCCTTCAAGAGTCAAGTATGGCTATCATTCACTACCATGGTTGTATTATACAATTTAGCTGAGATAACATCTTATGTGTTTTTTTTTTTTTTTTATCAATTTAATCAGAGTTGAAGAATCACATAAAGGTGGTTCCTCTAGCCGCTTATTGTCAAGCTTAAATGCTGGTGAGGCAAATATTTCTGACTAGCTATGTATGATTTATTAAATAATTAATTCAATTACATCATGATATTTGATTCTTTGCTTTGTTTTCTTATACTTCAGAAGTGGAATCTGGGGTCCGTTCTAGTAGCTCAAGTTCGGCTGCAACAGCTGCTAACAAGAAGGCATCTAACATGGCCCAAGTTAAGGATGGCCTTGGTGTCGTTAAAGTGGAAGGTGAGACAAATATATTATCTAAAGATTGCAAATGGTTGTTGGTAGTTATCAATTTTTTTTTTTTTTTTTTGCTCTTGCTTTCCTTTTTGTTAATATATATTTTCTATTAACCCGAGAGTGAACCTCCTTAAAATTGGGGATAATTTTGCCAACTAACCACCCCTCTCTCTCTTATACACACACACACACTCCAGTGCAATTACATAATTCCCTTGTAGTTTGGGGGTGGTTTCAAATTAAACTCTTAAATTTAAAATGTTTCAATTAAAAACATAGATTATTTAAAATTTTCCAATTCGCCCCCTCTAATAGTCAATGTTAACTAAAAGGAACAAAACATCAAGTAAGTTGCCTCATGCTTATTAGGGCACCAAAGAACCTGTAATATGAACATCATATGGAATTTTATTGCCCCCTACAAAACCTCACAAAATGGTCACATGTTCATTAAACTGTATTTATTTTTGCGTATTTTATAAAGTTATTTTGTATGCTATTTTGGTGGCAAAATGATATATGTGATTCACAGGGATTAATTTCTGGTATCTTGATAGATTATAATTACCATTAACACAAATTTTCGTTACTTTTTGTTAAATAATAACTCTGAGGAGGCTAAATGAAACAATTGAAAAAATTCATGTTTTAATAAACTATTTAAAATCTAGAGTTTAATTTGAAATCACCCCCAAACTATAGGAGGAATTATGTATTTCATCCTATTTTATTTTGATGTTGATCTTTTTTTTTTTTTTTGAGAAGCTGATGTTGATCTAGCTGAAAGACTTTCTTGAATGAGTGCAATTAATTATACTTTTGCATTTTGTTGTTTGTTGGCATCTGTTACCTTCTATTTTCACTTACTAGAAGGTTGAAAACTTGGTGGTGCATTCATAATCAATATGGTTATGATAAAATAGCTGGTTATTAAATTATGTTCTTTTTATATTGTGTGCAGATCATCAAGCAGACAGGAGCTTTGGGGGGAAGAGACCGCACTCTTCAGGGAGTGAGGGACCTTCTTTAGTTGAGTTGAGTGGTTATAACCATAAAAGACAGGAGTTTGATCCTGAATATGACAATGATGCTGAGCAGTTATTGGCTGAGATGGAATTTAAGGATACAGACCCTGAGGATGATCGTGAGCTGAAGTTGCGAGTGCTTCGTATCTATGCAAAGAGGTACTTGGTGACAATAATTTGATCCTAGTAGTGCAATTGGCACCTCCTGGTGTCTCCAACAAAGACATCTAGGATTCAAATACCTCCACCCCTATCAAATTATCAAAATAATTTGATTTCCATATAACTTCACACTTACTGGTACATTTATTTATTTAGCCATATTAACTTGTAAGACAGCATTAAGTTCGGACCAACTTCTCATTATGGTAAAAAAAATTAAAATAAAAAAGAAGAGAGGAAAATAGGAATTGAGATAATATTGTCATAAATTATGATGAAGACAGGATTACCATCTGTGTGTGTGATTTCTTGATTCTTCTTCATCTGTTGATGAAACTATTCACTAGTTATCACTATATGAAGATTATGTTTAAGCTTTCATAATATGGTTTAAGCTTACTGTATTTAATAGTATATAAATATGTTAAGACACACTCTCTCTCTCTGCATCATGGTTAATTTAAACTTGTTGGCAGGCTTGATGAGAGGAAGCGTAGGAAGGATTTCATACTAGAAAGAAATTTGCTGTATCCAAATCATTTTGAGAAGGATTTATCGCCTGAAGAGAGGGCAATCTGTCGGCGATATGATGTCTTCATGCGCTTTCATTCCAAGGAAGAGCATGAGGATTTGCTTCAGACTGTTATTTCAGAGCATCGGACCTTGAAAAGAATTCAAGAACTTAAGGTATGATACATGGTTAGCCTCACAGAGGTTGTTTAGACTGTAAAATAAACGCAGTTGTGCCTGAACTATTTTATATGGTAAATACCCATACCATAGATTGTATACCCAACACTTTTTTGTAAAACAAGCATGCCACATGGCTTTTCTTGAAACTTTCCATTCATGATATCATATTTTATACACCTATGCATGCACACAAACACAATATATACCAAATAGGAATGCTTCATTATGGTATTAAGTATGATGATGCTTTCAATTTGTCAAACTAATGTCATCTCCGCATGAATTTTATCATTCAGGAAGCCCGAGCTGCTGGTTGCCGCACTGCAGCTGAGGCTGATAGATACCTTGAACAGAAAAGGAAAAGGGAAGCTGAAGAAAGTGCTCGTAGAGCTAAGGAAAGTGCTCAAGTTGGTCCAAGCAGTCAGGCTGGTCCAAATCCTTTCATGGCTTCAGAGTCTGGTGGCAAGGAGTTGAATTCACGACCAGCAGTACAGGCAACTTCAAGCTTCATTAATGATTTGGAGATAACAGGCCTTCATGGGGCAGATTTATTGTCTGAAAGTGTAAGTGTGCCATCTCAATCTTCTAATTCTTAATCCACAAAGAAACATGAGGAATCCAGATTGTTTACCATATTCCTAGAAAAAGGTACCACTTGCTACTAGGTATCCTTAACGTCGATAGGATGAAAACTTATTTGGGCTCATTAAACTGACACAAATAACAGTTTAAGCCTAAAGTTTTCTGTGCACTGTATATGTGTGCATTTTTATTGAACCAATGACTTAAGCAGTCTGCTTCTATGTGTTTACAGGAGAAACGACTCTGCAGTGAGATTCGGCTACCCCCAGCTCTTTATCTCAACATGCAAGAGGTTTTGTCAATCGAAATTATCAATGGAAATGTCTCTAAGAAAGCCGATGCCCATCGCTTGTTCAAGCTTGAAACAAGCAAAATTGACAGGGTTTATGACATGCTTGTGAAAAAGGGGATTGCTCAACCATGAAGCTATCTCATGTTTTCCATTGTTCTTGGTCTTTAGTTGTAATTAGCTTCATTTGTATCAATTTTGACCCCGAAAATAAAAAGCATGGTATATCTTCGTGTGGTCTATTTTGAAATATTAATAGTATAGGTATTCATAAGACATCCAGAATGGTGTATCAATCAAGATGAGTTGAATGAAATTAGAGAAAATAAAACCCCTTTTCTTCACTATATTATGGCCTCATTGCAAAGTGTAGGTACTACTTATCATGTTTCTGATCCCCCCTCCCATGTTTTTGAGTCGAGCTTGTACTGTTGTACCCCATTTCTATCAGAAATAATTGCGAGTGCAAGGGATCAATGTGTGCTCTGGAGTCTGGACCTCTGGGAGGGAAATTGGTGCTTGGCAAATTACACTCAAATACGGATTGTGTGCTCTGAACTCTTGGTCTACTGTCATTGCATGTTACTATGAGATGTATACATAACTAGACCTTAAGAACATGATTCAGCATTTTAGTATTACACAGCCTATGACAGTTTGAAAATATAAAGTACTTCAACATGGAAATTATCCTACATGCAGGCCCCTTCAACCATCCTAAGTACCTCGTTTGTTCTATCCATATGCTTACAAAGAAATGATATTTGCCAATTGGTTAATTGGATATTCTCTAACATGGGGTTCAAATCATGGCGGTTGCTGAATTATATAAGCCAATGTTGCAACATTGTGCATAAATAAATATATCACTAAGATTTTGGCTAATTGGTGGAAGCTTAGTTTGAACCTATCATTAGTCAAAGTCAATTTGCTTTTGTTCCACTTAGCAAATATGTGTTGCTGGTACGAGAAATTGTTAAACAGAGAAAGGAATTTGCACTGTTGCACCATTAAAGTGTTTTCAAGAAAGTCTATGACTCAGTTGATTGTGAGTTTGATTGTCGTTGGAGTTTCTCTCAAGTTTGTTTCATAGGTTAGGGAGTGTATAAACTACTTCCCAAATCCCAACGATTTTCAATGGCAGCTTTGTAGGCTACTTTAAACCAGGTGATCCCTTATTCCTGTACAGGTTTGAAGTGGCATTTGAGGTGTTTTCCAGGTTGATGGTGCAGAATGTTAAAGCCTTCAAGTTTCACCCTAAAAGTCTAAAGCTCACTCATCTTTGTTTTGCTAATGACCTGATATTGTACCCGGTGCTGAATTGCCATCCATAAGCTTGATATAGGTAGTGATTAAGGAGTTCAAGAATCTGTTTGGACTTTGTGCAACTTCCCTGAAGAGTGAAGTTTACTTGTTATTGCTCCTTTATTTGGACGTTGTTAGACTCCTTGAGCAGAAACTTAGCAGTTTTTATGGAAGAGTAAAGATAGTCAACTTTAAGGGCACTTGTTTAGCACAATATAAATGTATTTTTTATTTCTCTTTCTCTTTTCCTCTCTTTCTTGCTATCTCTCAGTTTTGTGTTGTGTTATACTGTTATTGTTTTTTATAATAGAAGTTATTAGGTGAATGTGTGGTTAAAAAGCCAGTTACTTTTTTTAGTGCTGTTCAACACTTCAGGTGAATGGATATTTATGTAATTGTATATGACTTTAATTGTATAATATGTAATATATTATATATTATATATAATAGTAATAATAGTGTCGTTGAGTTTACTTAATAAGAATAATATATAATATAAGATATAGAGCGGTTTGATGCATTTAGGGGGTCTAAGACAAAAAATAAATTAAGGCATTTGATATATTTAAAAATGACTTTAGTTTTTTTTAACATTGCTTAAACTCTATTCTCTTGTTTTAGATGCAAAATTACTAATTAATATAAACTACTTTTTTTTTTCTTTTTTTCTTTTTTTTTTTCATTTAGAAACTTACGTAGAGTTGAGGTGGCATTTTTAAAAATTAAAATAAAATTTTTTATTATTAAATTATTAGCCACGTTAGCATCTAGCATGCCACTTATGCACTAAGAATTTTCTGTTAGGGTGGACTAAATTAAAAACCATTTTCATTTTTTAGGGACAATATTAGTAGTGGAATCAATTTTGAGACCAAAGTGAGAATTGGCTTAAAATGTAGGGATCAAAAATGTAATTATACTTTATATATACTCATGTAATGTATTTTGATTTGATTGGTGTTAATAAAAGTGAGGTTATGGGATATGATATGGTCTCTTAATAAGAGTAAGTGAATTGGCTCCATTCTAAATTACGCCAATTCACTTGTGTTGAAACTTGGGAATGCGTAAGATATAGTGCTCTAAAAGTTACCTGGTAGAAATAGGTTGACAAGCAAAGATTAGAATGATAAAAATGGAGATTTATGGGTGATATACCTTATATTTTATGCAGGATCATCTCCCCTTCCAGTGCTCTTTTTATAAAAGGCATTAGAAGGCTGTTATGTTTTGGTGCCTCATAAACATCCTTAAGTTTCTTCATAACATGTCATGAGATATTATAATACACTAGTGAATTCCCGCATGATGTGCGATGCAACTTATTATTAGTTTTTTTTTTTCAATATTCCAATAAGTTTACCAAGAATCTTATAAGTTAATTGGTTGGCACCTAAATTTCCAATAGAGACATTCATGATTCAAATTTCCCAACTATCGTTGTATAAAAAAAATTTCAATAAGTTTCATTGTAAAAAATTGTAATCTTTAGTTATTTTATAAACAAAATAGAAAGACACTAAGAGTAGTGTAGTGATTTGATCAAATTATATGTGTTTACAAATTGAAAATTGCATGATATACTGGTTGATATAGATAAGCATGTTTCATGCTTACTAAAAAAATGCATATATCCTTCAATTATTATTTTTTACATTCTTGATTGTGTATGTAGGGGCATTGGGCTCCAAAGCCCATTATTTATATGTGTATAATGGATTTGAGGCCCAAGCCGAGGACTAAAGGTGTCCGAAAACGGTAAACACTATCAAAAGGGCCCATGTTGGAAAATGAAGAAGTTAGTTTTGATCATAATGGCTCAAGGAGTGGTGTCGAGGATAAGATCCTTCTCAGCTATTTGAAGCCAAGGTCCATAAAGGTGGTTTATTCTCCGGGAGAACGGCACAGAAACACTTAGTTGATATGGATAAGTACTATGAGAGCTTAGGACAGGGAAGTGTCCTAAAATATCTAAGAAGAAAACTGCTACCTTCGCATTAATGTAGAGGTGATACCTGAATAGTGTGTTTCAGCCTTACAGCTAATACATAAAGATTTACAGGGGGTGCTGATGGGACAAGTATCAACACCAACCATCTGGCATGCACGTGGAAGGTAGGGATGAAAAGGAAAGACCGTATAAATGAAGGAGAGGGGAAACGAGACAGGGGGATTGAAAAATTAGGGAAGAAACATGGTAGCAATCTAGAACCAAAACTTCTAACCACATTTGAGAGCATTATATAAGAACCAGTCTCCTCGGATATTGCGAAGGGCATTTATTCTTCAGTCTACACTTGTCTATCTTTATACTTTCATCACTAATCTACTTAACCTGTTGTTCGATTAACTAAAACCCAGTTTTCTAACCCATTTCTCTACAAATTCATTGTTTTGGGTTTTTTGGGCTTAAGTCCATTCACATTTTCAACTAGGAATTCAAATCTAGTCCTTACAATTGGCACTGTTTGTGAGAATTACTGGTGTTATAGTGAATCTAGCACAGAGCAATGGTAGGTTTAGGTCCACACCAGGCAGAGTCTATGGCATTTCAACGTCAAGATCACTTCTGTGATCTCGAGCGGCAAAGAGACTGGGAAGGAAGTGTACATACTACCCATACCAGTAAGAGCTGAGCTCGGGTTAAGAGCCACATCTCTCATGAGGAGAATGCCAGAAACATGCAGAAGGAGATCGATCACCTTAAGAGAAACTTGCGCCATGAACGGCGAAAGTGAGCTCCATCCAACTCTAACTTCTCTTTTGATGGTGAAGAGGATGGTAGCTATAGACGCAAGTCAAGGACTCCCCTTAGTGAGTCCTTCTCATATGATGAGGATTATCATCACAAGCATAGAAACATAAATTCATCCTTGATAGGCTGGGAAACGACTCCATGAGTAAAGCACTTAATCAAATTTCCAGGTCACCTTTCAAGCGCTGGATTGAGAGAGGGAAAATTCCTCGGCGGTTTACGCAACCTACGTTCACCATGTATAATGGTAGAATAGACCCTGGGAGCATGTGAACCACTTCAACCAAAGAATGGTCGTACATTCCAAGAATGAGCCCTTCATGTGCAAGGTATTCCCATCCAGTTTAGGGCCTGCAGCAATGAGGTGGTTTAATAGTCTGAGGGCAGGTTCCATTGATTCCTTCAAGGAACTTACTCAAGTGTTTAGATCCCGCTTTATTACGTGCAGCAGGGTCCCTCAGCCTTTAGCTTCTTTGTTGTCTTTGTCCATGAAGGAAGGAGAAACCTTGAAAACATATTCAGACAGATATTGGGAGATGTTCAACAAAATAGATGGTGATTTTGATGATGTGGCCATTAGTATTTTCAAGCTCTGCCTACCTGTCAAGCATGGCTTAAGGAAGTCTTTGATGGGAAAGCCTGTTACCAGTATACGTTAACTCATGGATCGAATTGACAAGTACAAGAAGGTTGAGGAAGACTAGCAGCAAGATAAAGGAAAGGGCAAGGCTATCCCTCAAGAGAGGAGGGATTTCAGGTTGGACTGTTACAACAATAATAGACCCCGGAGAGATTTTGCCAGACAATCTGGGCCTACAGCCCTTCAAGTGCTAAACATTGTGTTCTGAGAATTGGTGCATCAAGTCTTAGAGAAGATCAAGAATGAGCCATATTTCAAATGGCCAAACAAAATGAGTGGAGATCCTTTGAGGCACAACCAAAGCCTTCATTGCCAGTACCACCAGGAACAGGGGCATACCATCGAGAACTGTCGAACATTGTGGAACCATCTGAAGCAACTGGTCAAAGAAAGGAGGTTGTAATAATTTTTGTACCGACCTAATGGACAAGGAGACTAGTCAAGGTCAAGGGCTGAGTGGAATGCTCCTTTAAGGCCCCCGTTGGGTACAATCAATGTTATTTTTGCTGCATAGGGGAGAACTAGATCTCATCCTTCCAGGGTGATGTCTGTAGCTAGATCACCAGCCGAGGATTCCAACTTCGAGCCGAAGAGAGCTAGACTGGAAATTTGACTTTCGTTGAGTTTCTCGGACGAAGACAAAATTAGAACTATCTAACCACATGATGACGCTTTGGTGGTCACCCTTAGAATAGGGGGTACGATGTGGAGAGAGTAATGGTGGACCAGGGCAGTTGTGCAGAGATCATGTACCTTGATTTATACAGAGGGTTGAACTTAAAACCTGAAGATCTGACCGCCCATGATTCATTGCTGGTAAGTTTTGATGGGAAGATTGCTATCCTAAAGGGTCAGATTAGGTAGGCAGGCTCAGAGGTAGTGGAAGTGGACTTCATAGTGGTGGATGCATACTCCCCCTACACGGTCATTGTGGTCAGGCCTTGGCTTCACACCTTATGGGCTGTTTCTTCGACTCTGCATCAAAAGGTGAAGTATTTGTTAGGAGACCGGATTGAGGAGCTAGTAGGAGACCAATCCATAGCTAAGCAGTGCCTTGTGTCCGCAATTTTGCATCAGCCAGCAGCTGAGTCCTCGACCTCGGTTAAAAAAGGCTTATAGTAGTCAAAGTCTCTAGAATCTCTCGCGAAGGGGCCAACCGAAGATGCCAAATGTGAAGATTTAGAGAAATTTACTGTAGGGGATGATCCGGAAAGGTTCTTTCAGGTTGGAGCTCAGCTACCACCTTAGGAAAAAGAAGAGTTGGTGGAATTTCTCAAGAGGAACATTGATGTTTTCGCTTGGAATGCTTACAAAGCTCTGGGGGTGGATCCGACCTTCATTTGCCATCATCTGAATGTCAATCTATTTGTAACCCCCAGGAAGCAACCACCTTGGCGTTCATCTAAGGAACACTCTGATGCTGTTAAGGATGAGGTGATGAAACTTAAGCAGGCTGGGACTATTAAAGATGTTTTTTTTACCCTGAATGGCTGGCTAACACAGTTGTGGTAAAAAAGAAGACAGGGAAGTGGCGTGTATGTGTAGATTTTACAGACTTGAACAAAGGCTGCCTAAAGGACCATTTCCTTATGCCTCGGATTGACCAGCTGATGGATGCTACAGTGGGCCATCCTCGGATGAGCTTTTTGGATACTTTTCAAGGGTACCACTAGATATCTTTAGCTCGGGATAACCAAGAGAGGACATCTTTTGTCATTCCTATTGGGCATTACCATTACAAGGTGATGCCCTTTAGTTTGAAGAATGTAGGGGCTACCTACCATAGGATGATGACTCGGATGTTTGAGCCGTAGTTGGGAAAAAATATTGAGATTTATATCGATGATATGGCGGTAAAGAGCAAAATAGAGTCCGAGCATATTAATGACCTTGGAAATATTTTTGGCATCTTGAGGAGACATAAGCTACAACTTAATGCTTCCAAGTGCTCTTTTGATGTCGGGTCAGGGAAGTTCTTAGGCTATATGGTCACATACTGCGGAATTGAAGTCAATCCTGACCCGATAAAGGCAATCAACAATCTATAAACACCTCGGAATCCCAAGGATGTCCAAAAGCTTATAGGGATGACTGCTGCTGTAAACCGATTCATTCCTCGATCTGCAGACAGGTGTAGACCCTTCTTTCAATTGTTAAACAAGTGGAAGGGGTTTGAATGGACCGAGAAGTGTGCCCTGGCTTTCCAGCAGTTGAAAAAGTATCTGTCTCAACCGCCCATTATGTCTAGACCCGAGGTGAATGAGGTTTTGTTTGCCTACATTGTAGTGGCCTCCTATACGGTGAGTTTGGTGCTAATACGCGTTAATAGTAGTGTACAGATGTCGGTTTATTATGTCAGCAAGTCACTACATGAGGTTGAGGTTCGTTATTTACCACTGGAAATTTTGGTCGTGGTGCATGCTACGTGTAAGCTTCCCTACTATTTTCAATCACACACAGTTGTCGTCCTAACCCAACTCCCACTCAGGTCTCTACTACGGAGTGTCGATTACATAGGGAGAATTACAAAGTGGGGCACGATTCTAGGGGCCTTTGATATTAAATACATGCCTCGCACCTTTGTTAAAGGCCAAGTTCTTGCCGATCTGGTTGCTGAGTTTGCTGAATCCCCGGTAGAAGAGAAGGTAAAGGAGCAGAACATGGATGGAAAATCGGTTGGAGTGGTCTCCGTACAAGAACCTTTATCCTAGAAGGTTTATGTTGATAGTGCAACGAACCATAGGGAATTTGGAGTGGGGCTAGTCCTGATATCTCTAAATAGGTCTAGAAAATGGGGAGAAAGGCAATGAAGGTATTCTCTGATTCAAGGCTGGTAGTGGGCCAAGTTCAAGGGGAGTTGGAAGCCAGAAATCCTAGAATGCAAGGATATTTGAATCAGGTTAGACATTTACAGTTTAGATTTAAGTCTTTTAATTTATCACAAGTCCCTAGAAGTAAAAATACACATGCGGATTCTCTGGCCACATTGGTAACCTCCTTGACACAGAGTCTACCTCGGGTAATCCTCGTAGAGGACTTATGTAAACCCACTAAGGCAAGGGGAACTGTGCTTCATGTTCAATTATTTGTATTATTATTATAGTTATAATCATCAATATCACTGTCAAAAGGGTAAGTCCTAATTGGATGGACTCTGTTGTATTGTTCCTCAAGGAGGACGTTTTGCCCAAGAATAAGTTCGAGGCTGATAAGGTGCGGAGGAAAGCTCCTCGGTTTTGGCTGTCTGAGGACTAGAAACTGTATAAGAGGTCTTTTTCTGGCCTGTATCTGCTATGTGTACACTCTGAAGCAGTTGAGTTGCTCTTAGAAGAATTACATGAAAGAATTTATGGTAGCCATATGGGGAGCAGATCTTTGTCTCACAGGGCCCTCACACAAGGCTACTGGTGGCCAAATATGCAAAAAGAGGCACAAGAATATGTGAAGAAGTGTGACCAATGCCAAAGATTTGCACCATATATTCATTAACTTGGAGGGGTCCTTAATCCCTTGTCCACTCCTTGGCTTTTCGCTCAATGGGAGTTAGATATTGTAGGGCCTTTCCCTAAGGTAGCAAGGAATAAAAGGTATTTGTTGGTTGGCACAGATTACTTCACCAAATGAGTCGAAGATGAACCATTGGCAAATATCAGGGATGTGGATGCCAAAAAATTTGTTTGGAAAAATATTGTCACTTGGTTTAGAATTCCTTATACCTTAATCTCGAATAATGGACTTCAATTTAACAGTAAACCTTTAGGAGGTACTGCTGCGATTTGGGAATAAATAATAGGTATTCCACTCCGGCCTATCCATAAGGAAATGGACAGGCCGAGGTTGTCATTAAGGTCATAGTGAATGGACTCAAAAAGAAACTGGACGACGTGAAGTGTAAGTAGGTAGAAGAACTGCCACACGTCCTTTGGACTTACCGAACTGCACCTTGCAGATCTACTGGGGAGACACCTTTCTCAGTGACCTATGGAGCCGAGGTTGTCATTCCTTTGGAAACTGGGTTCCTCACGTTGAGAACAAGGTTTTTCATTCCGAGCAGCAACGATGGGCTGTTAGAAAAGATCCTAGATTTAATTGAAGAATGGAGAGAAAATGCCATGGTCCAATTGGCCTACTACCAACAAAAGCTCAAACAAGGATACGATGCTAATGTGAAGCTAAAGCCACTGGCACTTAGAGACTTGGTTCTAAGGAAAGTTATGGGAATTGCAAAGAACCCAGCATAGGAGAAGTTGGGACTCGATTGGGAGGGGCCGTATCGCATCACATCAGTGGCCGGAATAGATGCATATTATCTTGAAGATTTAGAGGAAAAGGCTATACCACGCCTCTGGAATGTATATAACCTTAAAAGATATTATTATTAATGGAGATTTTCTTCAACCTGGGTTTGTTATATTGTATGTCATGTGTTCTTGACAATTATCTAAGTATCAAATATAACATTGGTCATGCCTGGCTCCTCGGACAACATACCTTGGGAAAATTGATAACTTTTAATTATTATTTTAAGTATTAAACATAACCTAAGCTATGTCTGGTTCCTCGGACCACCTGCTTTGGGAATATTAATACTCCCTAATAATTATCTAAGTATCAAACAGAACCTTTGTCATGCCTGGCTCCTCAGACCACATACCTTGGAAAAATTGATAACTTTTAATCATTATTTTAAATATTAAACAGAACCTAAGCTATGCCTGGTTCTTCGGACCACCTGCTTTGGAAAAATTAATACTCCCTGACATCTATCTAAGTATCAAACAGAACCTTGGTTATGCCTGGCTCCTCGGATCACATACCTTGGAAAAATTGATAACTTTTAATCATTATTTTAAGTATTAAACAGGACCTTAAGTAAACCTGGATCCTCGGACCACATACTTTGGATAAATTGATGTTTTTTATCAAATTGCCAAGGGTTAGGGCAAAGTCTTACTTATTGCAGGCTTTCCAGATTACAAATATAAGTAAGTCAGTATTCCGTATTGATGATTTCAATGTCAGGTAAAACCACTTCAAACAGAAATAATTTTCGCTACAACGAGTCTTAATTGGATGCTCATGAGTATCACTTAAAGCATTTACCGGCTTACGTGTGTTTGTTCAAGAGATGATTATCCTTTTGTTCCTTTAAGCTTACTAATAAATAAGGAACATAGCACATCAGAACCTACATGCAAGTTATATTATGATGTATGTTCTTAAAGTTGAAATTATCCCTTGCCAAGATGGTGGACTTAGTGAATTTCACTTATTTTTCTGCTGATCATATGAAATGGGCAAAATTTTCTATCACTCAAGTAGATTAGTAAGAGAAGTTCTATTTCATCACTACTTTCATTGAATGTTAGATAAAACAAAAATCATATTAACTTCAATATGTAAGTCACATAAAAGAAGAAAGAAAATGCCCATAACATTCATTAATAAAAGCCTTAAAAGAAGGCAAATCAAATACAAAGCGGTAATTTGATTACAAATTGTAAAAAAAAAAAAAAAAAAAAAACCTGTTGTTTCATTTTTATTACAAGTTTTTCTTTTAGGTCCTTCGAAGGTTGTGTGTTTGCTGCCGTGGAGGATGCTTTGGCCTTGTCCTTAGGATCCTCTTTTGGGGGTATGGCGAGAGTTGCCAATACTAGCTCCATGCCATGTGAAGTTTCTTTTTCCTTTGAGGGGTCCTTTGGAGCAATTGGAAGTAGGTCAGAGCCTTGGGTTGCTTTCTTATTAACGTCCCCTGTCTTTGAAGGGTCCTCTGCCTATTCTCCCCCCTCTGAAGAAGTGTTGGTTGCAGGAGGAGCTTGGGGAGGGCTGCTTGGAATCTCGCTTGCCTCCGAGGACATTAGGTCGGCCTTAGATTCCGAAGAGCTAAAAGGGCGTATAGCCAAAAGGTAGTAGACACTTTCTGCTTTCCTAAGCACAGAAAAAGCCTCAATCTCAGCTTGGTTGAGGGCTTCATCCCATACCAAGGCGTAGTAAGTCCTACACACAGCATGGACCTTGGCCCTAAAGGTGTCTTCGATCTCAACCACCCCCATGTGGTACCCATGCTGCTTAGCTTCATCTTTGGCTTTCTCTGCCTTATCCTTGGCCTTCTCAACCTCCTCCAATTTCTTTTTCAGTGCGGCGATTTGGGTCTTGGAGGAGGCCAGTTGGTCTTCAACACTACGCAGCTGCAACCTCTGACTCTTAGCTTGTTTCTCAACATTTTCTAGGGCAACTGCTGCATATTTTCTTTCTTTCTCCTCCTCCTGTAGTTTCTTCTTGAGCTCTTGGATGCTTCTCTCGGCCACCTGAAAGGCCTCCACGACGGCGTTATGCCTTCCTTCCTCTTCCTTCATCTGCCGATGGCAGTAGTTAGTCATTTCTTCAACCCGGAAGGAGGCTTGAACAGCCTGCTAAGGAAAGAAACAAGGATTAGAAGAAGAAAATAAATAAAACTTATAAGGAAAAAAAAGGAAAAGGACATACCATGGCGAGATATCTTTTGAGACTAAGGAAAATCTCATGTCTCCTCATGCTTTGTGGCTTGGCCATGTCCTTGGGGAGCAGTAAAGCTTGCTCCACTGTATGGGCCATGTAGCCGGCTACTCTTCCCTGGAAGTCCCTTATGGAGGCGTTTGCTAATAGAGGCTCCCCATTCAACATTGGGGCAGGAAGCCAAGCTGGGGGCTCGTCCTGGGGATCACTTCTTTTTTTAGCGCCTCTCTTCCCCGTTTTGGCTTGTTTGGCCGGCCTCTGAGCCTCATCCTCGTGAGAGGGAGGGTTTGGCCAGCTCCTACCACCTCCTTCCCTTTGGGCTTTCTTTTCCTCTTTAGATCAGCTGTTTGGAAGGGTAGAGTAGGTGAGGGAGTGGGAGGCTTAGTTTGGGTTGCCTTCCCAGATGCATCCTTCCCTGGTTGGGACTCTATCAAATCCAGCAAACTAGACTTAGGTTTGCGTTGTATCCCCATCTCGTCAATTATTAGTGAGAATGGTGGGCCGAGGTCAGGAATTGAAGTTTTCGGGGTCAAGGCTTGGTTGAAAACCTCAAACTCGTCCTCAAAATTGGGTACTTCTACCACGTCCTGTTCCTCTGTCTTGGTTGGGCAAGACGAAGCAGCTGTCCCAGTTGTCTGTTGTAGTCGCGAGGTTGCCTTTGGTATGCCTTCGAATATGGGCTCTGTGGTTTGTGTGCCCTCTGGTTTTGGACTAGGAAGAAGAAAGCCCGGCGTAGCTACATTGATCCTTTGGAGGCGCAGCTCGTTAGCCTTAATAACGCACTTGGACGCTAAGAAACTCTTTGAGATAAGGGTATAACCCGATATCAAGTGGGCTGCCCAGAGCTGACCGTTGGAGTGAACAAAGACCTTGGCTTGCAAGATCTTATCTAAGCTCTCCTGGTTTATGAGACTAAAATTGGGCACGGTAGAGTGTTGGTTTGCAAAACCATCAAGAAAGCCAAGAAGATAACATTAGTGAAATGCAAGTCCAAAGACACTCAGGATATAGATGAAAATCAAAGAAAAAGAAAAATGGGATGACTTTGAAATTGAGAGTCTAAGCCTAGAGCCCCACCTAGTTTGCCATCCCTCGTCGGACAATGGAAGCCATCATGCCATTCTCCTGATATGATCAGGAAATCTTTGTTTAAGCCTTTATTGGAGTCAGGGAGGCATTGAATAAGTCTAACCTCAGGGTATCTAGACTTAAGATAATACCCTTGCCCAGTAAGGTGGTGGAGATTATAGATCCAGTTGACGTCGTGGTGAGTCAACCCTAGGCCCATTTTTTCATTGAGGGCATCTACATACCCTAGTATTTTGAACATGTCGGGGGCACATTGGGTAGGAGCTAACCTATGGGCCTTAAGGTAATCTCTAGTGACAACACCCATAGGGATTCTCATCCCTCCCTCTATAAAGGCAATCATCGGGATTACTACTTCTCCCTCTTGCCTATCTATGTGCCATTAACCCTCTTTACAGTATTTAGTGCCCACCCCTCGAAGGATCCTATACTTAGCCCTAAAGTTTGCCATGCCCTCCTCGGAATCTGCTAAGCTCTCAAATCTACCCATTTCTAAGAAGGTATAGGAGAACGGAGGAGATTGAGAAAAGAGAGTGGAGCCAAGGATAAAAAGAAAGAGTTTGGAAAGAAGAAGAATGTATAAAAAAGTAAAGAGCAAAAGTTCAAGAAAACTTACAAGAAGAGTTAAGGTGTCCTCGAACAGGCCTTTGGTATTTATAAGGGATGAAGTGAGTTGAAATGGTGTGCAGATTCAAGGTATGTGCACTAGAACGAAATGAATGCTAAAGTGAGAGGAGAAGTTGATTTGAAAGGTATTTATATTAAAAGGCAAGCTAGAGGCGGGAAAATTCCTGCTGGGTACCCAATGAAAATATCAGCTGTTGGATATGCATCACGCCATAAAAAGTGGGGAACAGGAAGCTGTAAGAATTTATTGAGTGCACATCTTGAATGCAGGAGCACCAGAAACGTGCCTTGGGTAGTTAAAAAGGCGTCTTCACTAGCAGAGGTGGGATGCAGAAAGCGTAGGGCAATTATAGTGACATTGAAATCCTCCTTTCTTCTCGAGGATCCAGAAAGAAAAATCTCAAAGGACTATTGTAAGGGCATTGGGCCCCGGAGCCCATTATTTATATGTGTATAATGGATCTGAAGCCCAAGCCAAGGACTAAAGGCGTTCGAAGATGGTAAACACTGTCAAAAGGGCTCATGTTGGAAAATGGAGAAGTTAGTTTTGATCATAACGGCCCAAGGAGTGGTGCCGAGGATAAGATCCTCCTCAGCTATTCGAAGCTGAGGTCCACAGCGGTGGTTTGCTGTCCAAAGGAACGGCACAAAAACACTTAGTTGATATGGATAAGCACTATGAGAGCTTAGGACATGGAAGTGTCCTAAAATATTTAAGGAGAAAGCTGCTACCTCTGCATTAAATGCACTGCAGCTAACTCCCTGACCACATTAATGCAGAGGTGATGCTTGAATAGTGTGTTTCAGCTTTACAGCTACTACATGAAGATTTATAAGGGGTACTGATGGGACAAGTATCAACACCAACCATCTGGCATGCAAGTGGAAGGTAGGTATGAAAAGGAAAGACCATATAAAAGAAAGAGGGGGAAACGAGACAGGGGGATCGAAAAATTAGGGACGAAACACTATAGCAATCTAGAACCAAAACTTGTAACTAGGAGTAAGTGCAGAGATGCCGTCACCAACCCAACTGATCGGCATCGCTCTTCCCACACTGCCTCTGCCATCGATCGATGGAGTCGATGCCAGTGATCGGAGCTTGAATGGACTTCCGATGCTGGTGTGGTGCATTCATCAGATTAGAGAGCCCGAAATTGATTTCCTACTAAACCGAATCGATATGATTTGCGATTCTGCATGTCTCTTTCAGAGGTTTGGTGATTCTTCATACGATGCCGTTTCACTGAGTAAGTATTTTAATTTTTTTTTTAACAAAACGGCGTCGTATTGGGTGTTATAAAAAAAAAAAAAAAAATGGTGGTACAAAAACGGTGTCGTATTTTGCTAGGTTTCCCTCACTATATATTATTTCTTTCACTCTTAGAGGTCCTCAACTCTCTCTCTCTCTCTCGCCTCGCAGTCACCTCTCGAGGTCTCGCCTCTCACTGGCCTGAGTAGGTGCTCGCCACTAGCTCATTGAGGCAAACCACCGCACCAATAAGGTTTAATGCTTTATCTAGGTTTAATGCTTTATCCCTTTATCTGTTTGAGTTGGTTTATCTGTTTATAGCCATTAGATTAGGTCCATTGTATTTTGTATTTGGTTTATACAGTTATACTAAGTTCCATTCCCCCTTGTTAATGTTATTTTTTTATTTTTTATTTTTTTAAGAAGGTACCTATTTTTTTTTTTTTTTTTGAGTTGGTGTATTTGGTTTATCCGTTTATATTTTTTAGTTTATGTTTTTTACTGTTACCTATTTGAAATGCTTTGTTTTTTATTTGAAATGCTTTGTTTTTTATACAGTAAGTACTAAGTAGTAACAGTTTATACTATTTGGGTTTTGGTTAACACTTAACAGTTAAAATGTGATACATGTTTTACTATAAACTTACCCAAAAAAAAAAAAATAGTTTATATTGTTTGGGTTTGCTCAGCTGACATGAGATAAGATAATTACAACTTAAATGTGATATATAGTAAGTAGAAACAGTATAAACTATAAATTTAGTAAACTTAGTAATACATTGTTAGTTGCATATATATATATATATATATACATACTAACTACAAATTATCTCTTATATATAGAGTTTATAAAAATAATCATATAAATTCATTTAATATAAATAATTAATGCACAACTATAGATAATTAATATATGTATTTAGATATAAATGCAAACTTTGTTGATTTAGAACCCTAAATAAAGAGAACTTTAAGAAATGCATCACATGGCATAACCTCAAACTCTCTAACATGAGGTCTTTGCTAATATATATATATACATACATACTAACTAAAAATTATCTCTTATATATAGAGTTTATAAAAATAATCATATAAATTCATTTAATATAAATAATGCACAACTATAGATAATTAATATATGTATTTAGATATAAATGTAAACTTTGTTGATTTAGAACCCTAAATAAAGAGAACTTTAAGAAATGCACCACATGGCATAACCTCAAACTCTCTAACATGAGGTCTTTGCTTATATATATATATATATACACACACACACATACTAACTAAAAATTATCTCTTATATATAGAGTTTATAAAAATAATCATATAAATTCATTTAATATAAATAATTAATGCACAACTATAGATAATTAATATATGCATTTACTTTATTGGCTAATTTAATGAACTAGTACTTTGATATAAATGCAAACTTTGTTGATTTAGAACCCTAAATAAAGAGATGCGCCATATGGCACAACCTTATACTCTCTAACATAAGGTCTTTGCTTATATATGTACTAGTGAAAGTTTCATGCGTTGCATGGTTTTAGTCATGAATTTTGTATATTGTCTTATTTTGATATTTAAATCATCTATTGTAGACTTGTAGTGTTGATTTTATTCAAATAGTTATAAGTTATATCACCCACTTAGCTGTAAAATCGACATATGTAACATTCTAATTTACTAATAAATAAAAGCAATATCCTAACTTAATGTAGCATTCTAACTTCCTAATAAATAAATATAACACATATATTAATATTACACATGAAAAAATAATGAATTTAATAATTAAAACATTTGAAAACAAAATTATGCCAAAATCCCAATTCATTAATGAAAAACTATCTAAATTGCTGAACTTTTTTTTTTTTTTTTAAGAAAAAAAAAATTGAAAACAGACTTTTTCTATTGTATCCAATTTCATGTTGACAGCAAATTTTGTTTTTAGAGAAGATAGATTACATGGAACAAAGTACCAAACAAAAACTATAACAAATTAAATCCACAACAAAATATTAATGTCAACAACAAATAATCATGTGATGAGAAAATAAATGATACAAATATATTACTTGCTATATTGACGTCTAAAAAAAAAAGGCTAAAAGGTGCGATGACTATTAGATTAAGAGAGACATAAGTTTATATTTTTAGCATAATTCATAAACACAGACATATAATTTCAGCCTATCTATAAAACTTGTTGATAAAATCATATAGTACATAATAAAAAGGCAACAAATACACAAAATCTATTCAATTTGATGAAAGGAAAAATATACTTGCAGGGTTGTAAGTAGGGTACAGAGGAGAAGGGAAGAATATAGAAAATAATTGTAAGGTAGTTAGTAGAAAGAATAATAAACCAAACCATTGTGTGTATATATAGAGAGAATTTTAGATTGTGATGAAGATGATATGAACAAAAAGAAAGAGTTTAAGTGAAAATCAAATAATTTCTTTTTTTACTTTATTATTATTTATTAGGAAAAAGATGACACAAGATGCAAATTTATCCTTAAAAAAAAAGTAGTAAAAAGAAAAAAAATTCTATCTTATTTGCTTTTGTGTATTTTTTTATCTCTCTTTAAAAAAAAAAAAAATTAATTCTATCCTTTTTTTATTATTTTTTTTATGTAGGTAATTCTATCCTATTGATTTTAGGTTTTGTTGATAACATTTTAGATAGACACAATTAGAGTTGTAGTTGTAAATCAAATGCTTTCTCTTGTTACTTGATAATTAGGAAAAAGATAACATTACGAAGTAAAAAAAAAAAAAGGGGCAGTCACATGATAAAAATTAACAATGCATATTTATCCTATTAATATTCTATCTTATTTGCTTTCATGTATTTTTTTATTTTTATTTTTTGAAATTCTATCCATTTTTTATAGCTAATTCTATCCTATTGATTTTAGGTTTTTTTGATAATATTTAAGATAGACACAATTGTAGGTTGTAGTTGTATGGTACCAACCAACTAAATTTAATCTCTTTTTGAAATTTTAGAAAACATTTATTGTAGGTTGCATGTTTTGTTAAAACACCTATTATTATTTTATCCAAAGAAATTAATAAAAACAAATAAAATGTTGTTTTTATCTAAAAATTACTGCAATTTGGTGCAAACACTTGGCACTAGTGGCAGAGCCTGGATTTCAACTCCAGGGGGAGGGGGAAGATTAAATGACACCTCGATACTCATTATTATGATCATGTTTGTTCATAAACTCAATTAACTACAAGTATATATATATATATATATATATATATATATTTCATATCATTCAAATAAAGAAAACAAAAATAATCAAATTATAGTAAATAATAATAAAAAAATAATCTAAATACATAATGTTGAAATTAAAATAAACTCAAAAAATAAATTAAGGTAAGAGTGTTAAGAATATAATAATATACCTATAAAGTTGTATTAATGTTTCAGTGCCTTGAATTCTTTAATTTTTTTTTTTTTTTTTTTTGTAGAATTAAGCATATGTTTCTTTATTTGTTTAAGTAGTTGAAATTTAGATTTATAGAAAGAGTATGAACTTGTGAAAAATTATAAGAAAATATGATTTATGTTAAGGACACTAAAAATTCATAGCAATTTCACAACATTCCTCAAATTAGCATATCACCTCATACATGTGGGTCATTAAAAAAAAAATTAAATCATATATTGTGGTTTACGTCTAGAATGGAAAGAGCACAAAGTAGATTTTTTTAATGCTCTACACACAAAAAGAAGGTGATTTCAATTTTTTCATCATTGACATTTTTTATGTCTAAAAAATACTAGTAGTTTGTCGTTTTTACTATATACTGTGACCCTCTAAAAAGCAAAGAAATTCTATAATAGTGAATTTAACTATTTAAGTGGCCCACTAGGAAAAGACGAAAATTATTATTGTGGTTATTTTTTTTCTCTTAAAGTAACACGCTTTTTGATATATGTAGAGGGATAATTTAGGCTTTTTAACGTCAAACTCTAGTATTATACTATTTTTTTATTATATATAAATTCTAGGGCAGGTCAAGGGGGGGCAACTGTCCCCCTTGGCTCTGCCCCTACTAGGCACAACTACAGTTTCTAAGCTTAACTTTTATATATATATATATATATATATATATTTGATATGTCTTAGCTTCATGTATTATAATATCTCATGACATACTATAATACATGAAGCGATGACATCCCAAATATATACACTTAAAGACCTGACCAAAGAGGGTATAGAAATAATCCAAAAGAACTGCTTTCCCCGGAGGAACCGAAGCATCAGAAGTGGGAAACTTGAATACCATAATAGAATTTAGTTGTAGAAAATATTTGTGAAACCCTTAACCCAAGCCCATGGGTCAATTTTTGCCCAGGGAAAATTTAATGGGCCTTACCCAAATTATATATGAATTTGGATTGAAAATTTGAGAATCTTCATCCAATAAAGCTGGGCATTGGCTAAAGGCCTAAAAGAGTAAGCGGGAACGTTGAGATAGTATCTCAGTTTCTTAAGACAATTCTTTCACAACATATGCAGATCCCACCTGTTATGTGAGAGATGTCTTATAAGATTATCTCATAAGATAATTTTCCATCAATTCAGAGAGAGAGAGAGAGAGGGTATAAAAAAAATAAAGCTACAAATTTTAAAGCCACAAAGAATACAACACACGGCTGAATTGCCTTGATCTTTGACAGGGCTTCACTTCTTGAAAAATAAGAAGATTCTTGCATTTTGGGAGCACTGATGAAACCGCAAAATTACAAGCCCATGAAGGCCTATGATAGGCCTGAAACTACCTTTGCTTCCAACACCAAAAAAATAGTACTTCTGCTCCCTATCAAAACCATCTTTCCTTTATTCTCACCTTTTTTAATCCTAAAAAAAAAGAACATGGAAAGAGAGGACAAAATTGAAAATAACACAACCTTTAATTTCTTTCCCATACTAAAATAAACTTTACAGTTGAAAGTTCAGAACTATACTTGCACTATAAAACTGCGGGTGGAAATTAAAGCACTGTAGTCCTATAAGTGAATTGAACTACCTGTCTGCCTAGCCTGGCATTAGTGACCTTAAACTTTGCTTACATCTATAATGCTACTTTTCATCCCCGCCATGTTTAAACCTATCAGATATCTATATACCAGCAATTCGCCTAATGTTAGAAAACTCGATAATCATCATTTTCTGTTTTCCTATACCAACAGTCATGCACCTAAATTTACACAAAGAAAGAACCCAACTTTAAGGATCAATCTTCGACGTCAAAACTCTCTGGCTCGTAAATTCCATTAAGTGACCACTTGCCATGGCTTCAGCTGCTAATCACATCTCTGGTTGCGGAATCAAGATCACCATTATTGTTATTGTCACCATCTTCATCCTCATCATCGCTACAAGATCGCTTACTGAAATTGACCCCCTTCATTTTTTCCAGGAGGTCATTGGGTATGGCTAAATTGGGTGATGCTTGCTTGTCTTCTTCAACTGCTTCAAGTTTGGGAGTTGTGAAAACTTTGGGCTCCAACAATGCAGAGCCACCACACTCAGATGCTTCAGCTGAAGTAGAACACACTGAGAGCTTCAAGCTAGGACTGACATTTTCAGATAAATAGCTGAGTATGTCAGGCTTCGGTTTTATATCAACCCATCTGTTCCCTACCCAATCTCTGGAAGTTCGAAGATCCATTCTCTTGAGCTTAAGAAACTTGTCTTCGCCTAATATCACAGGATAGGTCATGTAAGTCAACATAACAACTGATGGGTATAACCATAACATTATTCATCACTTATTAGCAGGTCAATAAGCCCATGTACACCCCATACAATGTCACAAGAAAAGTCGAACTTTTTCTGATTGGCATGTTACACATGAATCCAATGGGTCTAGAACCCACGACCCCACCCTCCACCTAGCACTTATAAGATGAGGAGGTGCCAGTTGAGCTAGAGCTCATTGGCAAGATTAAATTAAGTTTAAATGCATCAGATATTGCTATATTAAAACATACCAGGGAAGTAAACATGCACAGCATCATTTCCAGATGTGTCAAATCCAGTTATAACACCTTCCCACCAGCCATCACTCCACCATGCATCAACTGCTGCGCCAACCTCCAACGTACAGTCTGCAAAATCCTTAGGAGGCCTTGGCCGAATTGTCAAGCGGCCTGAGCATCTCATGCCCAATTTATCAGGAGCTGCAACTCTAGATGCAAGGACCCATTCCTACATATTAACAAAAAACGATAAAATTCTATTTTTGTTCCTGGTTAGTTCTTTATTTGATAGGAAACATTTAATGCACATGCACATGCTCAAACCAATTGCTGGGATGGGCCACCTCTCTCTGGTTCTATAGGCTGGCAATCATCAGAATTATTATTACTTCAACCAATAAACAAGTAACAGAACCATCAGCATAGCATTAACAGCCTAATTGCTTACCATCCAATTTATGTTATCAAACTTCATTGTGTATGTACTGAGGCGGGGCCCAATAGAAAAAAAGAAAAAAAGACAAAAAGAAGAAGAAAAGAATAGGCATTCTACCAATATTTGCCTCTGCCACAACCTATGTTTCATTCCCAATAAAAGCCAAGGAAAATTCAGGGCTTAAATTTATGGAGAATTTACCTCTAGATTGCCACTTTCATCTGCATCCTGCACATCATTGTATTGAACTTTCAGACGCTTCTCAGATGCCTGCAAGATCTTACACCTAAACCAGCAGCCTCGAATGCCACTATCTTGACAGAGCAGTTCTATCTTCTCATCAACCTTAAAAGAAACAGGACACTGGACCTGGGGTTCAACGATCTTTATTCCCATCATTTTCCTTGAAAATCTTAATTTCAACTTTGGATAATTTGGTTCACACTTCGTTAATTGATTCCTAGGGGGTGAATTTCTGACACCAGAAGAACCAGTTACAAGTCCTTGATGCTCCTTGTGACTTCTGTTCCTCTTAGTACCCACCCTTACAGAATCATCGTGTGCAAACTCTTCCTCATCTTCCACATGCAATTTATGGCGCTTAAGTTTTTGCTTGGGCACAAGAGAACAATCTAAGGAAGAGAGGATTGCTTGATTAGAATACCCGCGCAATTTAGGAAGAGTGAAGGGCTTGATCCTATTGTTCCTGAACTGCCTAAAACACATGTGGATTCCAGTAGAAGAAGTAGGTGCAACAGCAGACACAAATTTTTCATAATGCTTAGGAGTCAACACCGTTGCAGGGCCATCAATACACTCAGCACTGATCACCTGAACATGAGGTGTGATGAAAACTTCTCTTGGATGTGGATTAAGTTGAGGGATTAAATCTTCAACTTCCTTATTATGGAGAAACCACCGCACTTTCACCTTTTTGAGTCCTTTCTTGTCTTCATAAATATCTTCCAAGTAACCAAGATATTGTCCTTCTTCACCCATAATAAATACAAATGAATGAACCTGCACATGAGGGGAAAAATCAAGGAAAAAATGATATTCTTGAGGATCTGAATATAAGTGAGAGAAATTGTAACACCACTTAACAAGGGCAAGACCATTACTAAATGTAGAAACAACCAATGTGTTGGTGCTTACAGCTATGGTAGTGCCATTCCTGTCAAAAGCTGAGTAGTGCTTTAGCTGTTTGGCACAGATCCAAGCAACACCAGACCATACAATGTCTGAATTTTGAACTTTCAGTTTCCTTGGAACCTGGATTTATGAGAATTCAAAATTTCATAATAAAGAACATGCACTAATCTAGAAGCAGATAACAAACTACAGTAAATGGATACCATATGATCAGGAAAGTATGTTTGACGCCCAGCCATTGATACTTCAAGAGATCCTAAAGCTTGCCTTGAGTCCGTTGGTGTATCTGTTTCACATGTACTAATATTGTTTTAAAATCTTCCCCTTCAATAATGGAAAGAAAGCTTCACTCACAGATAGTTCACTGAAGACTGATTTCATGACTTAAGTTTATGGATATATGTGACAAGAAGACAATGCACAAATTCAAGTGTGATGCCCACGATTAAAAACCAAAAGAAGCGAAAACTTAGGAATGCATCAACTTATAAATCATAGAATGCTTCCATACATTTCTGGCAAGTGGAAAGGTAAAGGGGCCCCTGGTTCAACCCAA
Source organism: Quercus gilva (assembly GCA_023621385.1). Classification (NCBI taxonomy): domain Eukaryota; kingdom Viridiplantae; phylum Streptophyta; class Magnoliopsida; order Fagales; family Fagaceae; genus Quercus; species Quercus gilva. The sequence goes on along the minus strand of CM042477.1, from coordinate 78,408,822 downwards.
GATCCAACCTGGCCAATTTGAATCCCTTAGCATGTTTTTCAATTGAATAATAAAAAAATAAGCAGTCTGCTTATCATAAGGGTAACAAGCCCACTCAAGACTAAACCATCTATCTATGCATAGTGTTAGGCAACTGGGGGTGCTCAAAACTTTGGAGAGAGATATCTGCCCTTCTCGTTCCAAAGATATTGGACTTATGGGGATAAACAGACAGTGATAAATATATTGTAATTGCTATTTAAGTACTTGTGAACAATTATTTTTAACATGCATAATTTATTCTGAAGATGAAAAAAGAAAAAAATTCTATCCTATAATGATAACGCAAATGATTCCTGGTTCAATTAATAATACCTACTTTAACTGGAAACTCTTAGTTGTAATCTCTTGGTAATCAGTTTCTAAAAACAAAATAGGAATTAGAAACTAAAGAAAGGCTATTCTATTTTGCTCCACCACCACAACAAAAACCAAACATTAGTCCCAAAATTTTTGGGATCGGCTATGAATCCTCAACAACATAATCATGGTAGATCACATGTATTCTTTTCCGCCATTCTATTTGAAGTCATACCCTTAATTACTTCCTTAATTGACATGCCCTTTTTACTACTACTATTAATTGTATTTTTGGTCTTCTTCCTCCATCTTTTTTCATTCCCTAAACTTGAATCAACTGACTCTTTCTCATTGGTGTATTAGTCGCTCTCCTTTGAACACGACCAAACTATCTCAAGTGACTCCCCCTTATTTTTTCCACCCCTGCATTCCATTTCATCACATGATTACCACACTAAATTAAGTTTCTGCCTTTCCCATAACTGGTAATTGCATATGTCAAACAGTAGTTAAATCAAACAAAAAATAATTGATTCCCAAATATAGTAAAAACAATCACAAGAGTAAATCATACAACAGCTAACCATTCTCATATAAAGTAAAGATGCCATTCCTCTTACACTCTTAAAAAGAAAGACTCTAAGACAGTTTAAACTAGAAAAACTCTTAAAGAAGTAAAACTTTCCATATGCTTTAAACTAGAGTAACAGCATGTTAACCCAATCATACAGTTTTCTAGACAAGTAAATTTCATGATTCACCATAAAGACTCTGTTTAATCAACCCATGGAACCCATTGCCATAATGTCAATTGGTATTTTTGGACAGAAATTCACTGCTGACGTGAACTAAAATTCCTAAGATTTAACAGATGCAGTAAAATACCAGCATAATTAGCATTTTGAGATTCACAAATGAAGAAAGGTGGAGATCTAGTTGACGCTTTAAATTGAGAAGGCAAAGAGAAAAAAAAGAAAAAGGAATTGAAGTTATAGATTTAGGAACAAAGGAGTTGGATCTGTAACAATTATAAACAATTGAAAAGAAATAATGCAAAGCATGGAGAAAAAAAATTGACAAAGGTTTCAAGGTATGCTACTGTACCCCCTTCATTGTCGCTGCTTGAGGATCCCATCAACAAACTCATCAAATCTCTCTCTCTCTCTCTCAAAAGTGGATGCAGTGGTTTGTAAATATCGAAGGTGAAAAGGACATGGCAGCAAGAGCTTAGAAGAGCATGCAAATACAGAGACACATAACACCAGCCACTCATACATGGAAAGATGGTACAATATAACTGGCTGACTGCTCTCTCTCTCTCTCTCTCAATTGAGTTGGGTGCGATGGGTTTTTTAAAAATCAAAGAAGTAAAAGAAGAAGGTGAGGTGGCAAGAAGAGCTTATGATTCTATCAACATAGTCAGACATGCAAATACCAACCTCTCTTTCTCAAAAGATGGTCTGATAAAATTGACTTAAAAGTTTTTTTCACAAAAGTATTAAGTGTTTCTTATGACACAAAACTTCTCTTAAAATAACAATCTATACTTGATGGTTCAAAGTCAGATCATCGTACTAGATACTACTTTAATTGAAGCTAAGAAAGAAACTACAACCCCTGAAATCGATTCTGAGCCATAGGAGTATAATGAATTTCAAAGAAAATATGACCTATTCCCATCCTAATACAAAATATTGTCTTAAAATGATAGCATCTCTTATAATAACAGTATCTCTAATGTGTAGAATCAAGTTAATTTCTATCTTTTAATCCCAAATCTATAAAGGATCACTCCAATCTTAATTAAAAGGTGTGCCAAATTACCATATTGGTCTTATAATAGTATTTTTCCAGCCTGACTAGCCACATTCATTCAAAATATAAAGTTAAGACCAATAATAAAAAGTACCACTATGAACGGTTACTCATAAAAAATGATCAGTTTTTACTCCTAAATACTTACCATGCCAGTAGATAACATATAACCGTGTGCACTTGCACATGCACATGCACGTGAGAAAGGGGGAATCATAAATGAGTAAAATCTATTTTGGTAAATTAAAAGAAAAAAGTGCAAGTATACACCTTTTAGTGCGTGACAACAAGATATTGCCAAACATTTACTGAGTTTTCCATGGATACTCTTTTAGTATGTATCCAAAAGTTTCACAAAAACCTCCTCATATTGAAACCCATTGAGACTATAACATATTGAATCAAAGGCATTCTCAGTCAGATCATATATTTCAGGTAACAACTATATTAATTGTTAGGTTTGACTTGAGAATAGAAGCTTACATAGAAACCAATTTGAGGAGTAACAATTTTAACTTCAAAACTGTTACCCTTTGTAGAACACAATCTTGCATTCAAAAACCTAAGTGTCCCAAGTGCTAGTTTTCTTCTGTATTAAATTTTATTTGGTGCAATTTGTTGCACCAATTCCTTTTTATAAGTAAGTTTTGGCAGAAAGGAGAGGTACGAGGGGAGATTTGAAAAAGTTGGTAGCACCAATGCTGTTGTAAAATTTTGCAATAAGTTCCAATCAATTACCATTTACTCTACAAAGACTACAATGATTAAACATTATATAAAGGAATCTATAATTCAACATCTAGGTGGAACGAATTCAACATGACCAAAGGTGGAAATGCTTAACCCATGTTAACAAATGGTCAGTACGGAAGCAACACGTTACACTTAATTCGATAAGTAACAACAATCTTCACATTGCACTATCATAGAAAATTTCTTTTCTCCCAAGCAGTAAATTTTGATCATGCATGCAAATTACTATCGTAAACCCTGCATCTCAATGCTTGTGTTCTTATATATAGAATTTAGGTGTAAACAACATGTTGAGGCTAGTATTATGCTATTCATTGATTTCATTCAATATAGATCCCCAAACTTCATATTTCTAATTAAGGAATAAAAAATTGTAAGACATTCAATACGTACTTGATATATCCGAATACGGCACACGATGCCTTGAGACCAAGGATTCAAGCCACTCTACCACTTCTCTTCTCGCCCGCCACTTTCTGCACACATTGACAGATCTCTCGAAGCCGTAAAATTGAATAAAGTCATCTGAGACAACATAGGTCATGTGTCTTACACTCCTCTCAGTTCCTATAACAGCAAGAACTACATCCCCAGATACACCCTTTAAATAAAAATGAGTAACACGGCTACCACGCTCATGACTTATAATGTGCTCCTCCCAAGACACAAAACTAGGATCATTCACATCCATAATTATAAAGAGCCCCAAAAGAGTTCAAGGAGTCTTTTCTATCACATTCAGCTAAAAAAACCCCAAATCAAGCAACAAAACCTTTGATACTCAACAAAACCCAACTTTTTACACACTAAAAGGCAAAACAATCGAACCCCAGTTCACAAAACAGAAAAATGGCACTTTGGTTCTTCACAAAAACTCCAACCCCCCCAAGTCAAGGAAAACCAAAAGACACACAAAACAGACAAAACCCAATTCAGCAAAACTCACCCACACTCAATATCTCTGAGGAAAAACGCAGTATACATCAAAAAATTACATGGTTCTATCTGTGAAGCAAACAAATTGGGGTTTAGCCAAAAGTGAAAAGAAACGCATTGACTGGAAGATAGCAGTCCAAAAACTAAACAGGGGTTTGGTTGTTTCAGTCTTGGAACAAAGCAGAGAAGGCTCAAAAGCAAAATAAAGGTAAATAAACCAAAAGGGTCTCTAATGGGGGTTTGGTTAAACAAAACAAAAATCAAAACGAGAGAAAAAAAAAAGTACAACTTTGCTGAGAGTTTCAAGTGTCCTTAGTAATACAAATAACTATGAAAAGTTCATAAAGGCACCGAGTGAGTGTGAGTGACACAGAGAGAGAGAGAGAGAGAGAGGGTTCGGGGTTTTGCAGAGCTTTGAGGGACAAAGGCGAAGGCAAAGGCACACAAGACAACAGGTTTGGAGAGAGAGAGAGAGAGAGAGAGAGAGAGAGAGGCGGAGGCAAAGGAGGATGGACATGAAAGGAATTATGGGAAAGGTATGGGGAGATACTTGGTACCGTGAAATTCGATATCTGATTTTGTACACATGGCAAGGAATCAGTACACGCATCGCATCAGCATTAGAGTTGGATATTGGATTCGGATTTCAGTAATGTTACTTATTATTAGAACAAGCTTTTTACAATAATTTTTTTATGACTAAAATATTATTTTGGTCATAAAATTTTATTAAAAGTTTATTTTTTATTCATAAACTTTGTAAATAATTTTTTTCCTTCATATTTTAGATGTAAAAATGAGAATAAAAGATGAAAATATTTTAATAGTTTAAAGATGAAAAAGAGATTTATTTTAAAGTTTAGAAATAAAAAAATAAGACATCTTTATTGGTTTAGGGACCAAAAACAAACTTTTTAAAATTTATTTAGAGACAAATAACTAACTTTTGGTAAAATTTAGTGATGAAAAATAATATTTTACTTTAATTTTTTTTAAAGAATTGTTGAAATTGTCTACGAGTGGTTGGATACGACTTTTTACACGTACTATTTTTTTTTCCAACCACTTGCGGTTGATTAAACTTGGACTAACCTAGTTGGTTAAACCATTAACTTAATGAATCGGTACCTACATCAGTTTGAATGTCTAATTAGATCACTTGCAATTGAACCGGTAAAATTTAGTGGATTCTTTGTGACTCAAACATGTCGTTTTCACCAAATCAGTTTTGTAATATGAATAAAATTATTTTTACAAGTCCATTGCAGTATCATTTTCTTAAAAAAGGAGCATAATGGAAATAGAGAATTTTATACTAGTTGATGCTAGACAGTTTAATGAAGACAGAACTTCAAGTTTTTGGAGTTCAAGTTAATAGCTCAATTTGTAATTCTTGGGAGTAGCTAGTGAGAGATATGAGATATACTTTTTGTTACTATGATTTTAAAAAATGTCATAAAATTTTATTAAGCAAAAACATTTCTCTAATTTTATAACATTCTTTCATTTTATGGTTTCTAGTTTTTACTAATTGTGTAACGTGGCTAGCTTTGTTAAAATTAATTTTAATTAGTAATTTAGGCGGTATTTTCTCAATTTATATATATTTATTTTATTATTTTTCCATCTTATTTTTATATTTTTAAAATTTTTTTATTGATCTTACGGTTTGACTAATAACACACTAGTTGAATCAATGACCCAATAATCCAACTTCTAAACTAGGTCAACATCACATCTGAGTTTAATAACTATGCATGAGCAATTGTGTTGGTACTTGGTAGTATTACATTTTGAAGAAAATACACTCCCCCTCATTTCTACTTTTTTTAAGGGAGGGGGGGGGTGGGGGGGGTAAGGGTAAGATTTTATGCAAAATGGCATATTATATTTTCAATCTCTAAATTATGTGTTAGTGTGTGTATGGATTGATACAATAGTTTCAACTGAATGACATTCGGTTCATGATAATTGCTCTTTATTCAACGACAATAAACTTCACTAATTGAGCTAATTAAAACTCACATTTAATTTAATTTTTAAATTATTAATTATGTGAAATTAATAAAACAGTCATCAGTCGTCACCAATTTTTATTGTTCTCATTTACAATGCCGACTCTTGGAATAGGTAGAGGATTTATGCTACTTTGATCATACTTTATATTTTGGAGGAATAAATTTTCACAAGTTTATTTTATAAATGGAGTGATTCGATTATAATATCATTCTATTTCTATCTATATTAAAAGAAGTGGATAGGATTTATCATTTATGGTCAAGATTTACTTACTTTTCAAGGATATCCCGACGTATGTCAATTATTTTCTACATTCTCGATGTAATTGCCACCAACTAATACGGTAATACCCTTGTTCTATTCTCTCAATAAACATATACTCCATTATTCAATTACTAGAACTCTTTCCCCAAGAAAATGGGAGAAAGAGGTATACCTTGCGTCTGGTGTATGTATCTTCCCTCTCACATAGAGATGGGGTCCACCTCCATGTGAGAGAGAGGATACATGCACCATACACATAGTATACCTCCTCCAAATAATGGGCTTGGAGGGAAAATTCCTAGACTTTCTCTTATTAAAGTCATGGTCCTTCCTTGTCTTCATGGGCTAGACTTCCTTGTCATTTTGAACCTCAACACAGGACAAACCTTTTTTTTTAGTTGAGAGGGGCTAATATATTAGACTAATCAAAATTATAAATGAGTCTATTACATATGTTAGCTGCCCTATCAAGGGCAAGCAATTTCTTCACCACAAATAGTGGGTAGTCAAAAAGCGCAAAAGTTGAATCTAGATTATAGCCCAACTTAGCCAGTGCATCAACACACAATTGGCTTCTTTGTACGCATGCTTAATGTGAGTCCTAAGAATTACTCTCAATAGGTTCCTACAATCATTAAGTAATGGTTCCAAGAATTGGTTAGTAGTGGAACTCTTCATAAGCTAGGCAACGATTAAAGCATCAATTCTATAACACGATTTTTAATTTCTAGGTTTGAAGCAAGATTGAGACCATCTCTCAAAACTCAAAACTGATCAGTTGTACAACTAGTTAATATGCTTGAGCCTCTAGAGAAGCCTCGAATCTGTTCTCCTTCACTATTTAATAGTAGACCTCCACCTCTTGCCCTCCTTGGGTTACCTGTGGCTGATCCATCAATGTTGAGAGTGATCCAACTCGAAGGTGGCTTCTTCCAATTTACTTGAACAATGGCCTTTGTAGTTAAAAATTTGTCATTGAGTCATTGAGAGGAAGGAAGACATAAGACCAGTCCCACTTGCCTACCATATTATTATTATTATTAGGATAAAGTTTGACTATAAACTTGATTGTAACCTAAGATTACATCTCCTACTAAAAAAAATTAACATAATTATATATTTTGAAAATCTAATCATTGAATTGCACGTTCTTTATGTTTTTAACACACATATAAATTTTTTTGCAAATCAGATATTATTTACTATTTGATGTATAAACTTATTTTTTTAGCATAATTTTAAATTACAAAAACTTGAAATTTAAATATTTGATTGATGACATAGTTATTAATTTTTGATTTCTTGAAATTTTGCAAATATGAAAAATACAAAAAGAAAATGTAATCCAATTGTGGATTTATCAAAATTCATATCCAATAAAAGGATATTGAGCAAAGCTGTAGCCTAAGAAGAAATTGTAATCCAATAGTGGATTTATCAAAATTCACAATCCAATAAAAAGCGATTGAGCCAAGTTGTAGCCTTAGGCTACAACCAAATTTGTTGCAAAACTTTATCCTCATTATTATTGTTGTTGTTGTTAGGAGAAATTATACAAAAAAGACTGGAGTTTATAACTTGTTTCAAATTATGTTCTAGGTTTTTCATTTTGTCATAAAGTTTCAAACTCATGAAACCATTTCAATTTAAAGTTCATGTCCATCTTTGTTTTTATGGGTAGTAACAAAACAAAGAAAAACGATAAATTGTTGATAACTCTTTATGCTTCACCTAAGTAACCAATTTTGATTTTCTGACAGTCACTTTTTTCAACGATTTATTGCATTTCTCTACTCTATTTGACTATTACAACTCAAAATCAAAATAACAAAAATGAAAAATAGAGATGAATAGAAGCTTCAAATTAGAAAATTTTCCATAAATTTATTATTTTAATTGGAAAAAAATGGACCTAATCTATGTGGTATAATTTTAGGCTTTTTTTATTTTAAATTTCTGCTTATTCTTCCTGCTATTATTATTATCACAACTGTACAGGTTACCAATCTTTTTTGTTTTTTTTCTTAATTGAAAAGGTTACGTATATATCTTAATCACTAGTGGGACACCAAATAAGATGGGCCCTAGAGTCTAGAAGATAAGATGGCATTGTGTACATCTTCTTGCCCATTCATATCACTCTACCACTTTAGACAGTCTCGGTAACATAGATAACGTTCAAGAAAATGAAGACCTTTTTCTTGAGATCCCAGTTCAATCTACTTCGTTGCACCACTTTCACCGATTCAACTTCAAATCCTCCATTTCTCGCACCCATCAAAACCACATCATATCCAAAACACATTAAGGATCTTCCCACATCTGTTCCACTTTCAAAAAATACTACCATCCGAAGACAAAATCTAGTTTTTCCTACAAAATCCAATCACATAAGCAAGCCCCTAGTCTTAGAACTCGTTCCCAAATGCCAAACTGCCTTAAAGGAGGACCCTCTTCAAGTTTACTCAAATGGGCATTCAAGGTTTGTGATATTTGGAGCTGCTTCTCTAGGACTGATGCTGTTTCTTATGGGAATGGATGACCAGAAAGCTATGGCTCTGGGTCCAGAAGGGCCTCTAGTGGAAGAGTTTTGGGAAAATGTGAGGAGATATGGTCTTTACGCTCTCACAGTCAGTACAGGTGCTATTTACACAATCTTTCAGCCTATATTCGAGTTGCTGAAGAATCCCATTTCAGCAATTCTCATCCTAACCGTCTTTGGGGGAGCTATTTACATTGTTTCCCAAGTTCTTTCTGCAATGGTTGGTGTATCTGATTTCACTTATGATTATGGATATTAGATTATAACTTTGTAAGTTTTTTTGTATGAAAAGGTTTCCTTGCCTTAATTTAGCTCAAGAAAACATGTCTTTCTTCATTTATTTTAATAAATAAGTCAAATTTAAACTTAAGTTTAAGCTCGACTATTAAACAATCCGAGCTTAAACATAAAAATGTGCTCATAAACTAGCTTGTGAATATAAGGGTCGATATATCATTATATATTTATATGAACAGAATGCTTAAGTTTGTATATAAGTTCTTAAACTCAAATTATTCAATCTAACTCAAATAATAAATATCATATATAATTTACTTATTATTAATTATTAGCATATATTTGTGAAGGATATGGTAAAAGAATTAGTTAATCAAGTCGTTTATGAACAAGTTCTAGCGTGTTTGAAAAGAAAATAAATAAAGTTTGAACACCTCATCTAATTTGGTAATGAACTTGGCTCATGTTAAAAAAAAAAAATAATAATAACAATCTTATGTATTCAAGTTGAAAGAGAATTTCTTAATTAATACTCATCCTTAGTAGTTCAAGTTATCTCAACAATTAAAATTTCTTGATGTGAAATAAAATATAATGATCCAAATTCATATACACTTGAAAAAAGATCTATTAGGGTCTTTGATAAAGAACAAAAATTGCTCACTCTGCTCAATCATCTATCGGCCATGAAATGGATTCCACCCCAAATTGGTGGGATCAAAATTTAATTTTGACACTGCTATCAAATCCCATTTCATTGTCATTGATGCTATGGGAAGAAATTAATTTGATGAGGTTGTGTTTGCACATTCTAACATCTTCCCACCCTCTCACACATTCACCTCTTCCCTAGTTCCTAGTCAATTTCCTCTTTGAGCTAAAGACAGTACTAAGTTCCCTAACTTGTTTGGAATTTATCTATTGTTTCTAGAAATGTGAATTTTTTGCCTCACAACTTGGTTCATTGGGCTGCTTTATAATAACTAAAATGGGCCCATTTTCACCTCATCTCTTCTAAAGATTGAGATGGACCGGGACTACAATTAGTTTTCTACATAATAAAATCATTATTACTTATACAAAAAAAAAAAAAAAAAAAAAAAATCATGATGGAATGGATGTACTGTGATCAAATTTTATTATAACTATTAAAAACAATTACTCATCAACGTAATATTAAGCACTCACTTTTATCAATGTGATCAATGTGATAATAGTTAAAATAAAATTTCATCACATTACTATTAAAAACAATTTCATTAAGCACTCACTTTTATCATTATTATTTAACTAGTAGCTAACTTATGCTATACACGGAAAAACTACTTAAAGAGATTTACAAAAATAGTATTAATATTTTCCAAAGAATTTTTTTCCCTCTATCTCTCACTTAGTAATAGTCTTATCCCTTAATGTTTAAATGTTATTAAATTTATAATTTTCTCTATTATTTAATTTTTCTTTGCAAACATATATTAATACAAAAAACATAATTCATGAAATATTCCATTGTAAGAAGACTATTATTCTTGTGGGGTCCATAACCAAAGGGTGCTGTTAGAATTGTATAGATTGGGCCTATGACCCAATTCGAGGATATATTCTTGTCCGATGATAGTTAAGCAATATTATTATGGAAATAATATGAAAGGAAGAGATACAAAGTGTATACAATAGTCCAAAAGTTGTCCGAGGAGAGAAGTCTTATTGGGACTGTGGATCCGAGATCAATAAGAATATCCTCCCCCCCCCCCCCCTCTGAGCATCCTACTAGGCATCATCGTGATTCGAAATCAGGCACTGGATAAGGAATGAGTAGATGAAGGCTACAAATATCTACTAAAGCTACCACCTCCGCATTAAATACTTTGCATCAAACTTTTTGGCCGCATTAATGTGGAGGTGATATCTGAACAGTGTAAGATTTGTTTTCCCAAAGCCTATACAACCAGAGAGGGTGTCTGATGGGACAGCCACTCAAGTAGTAACACAGATGATTAACAAGTATAAGGTCAAGATGCTTGGAAAGGAACTATATTAAGGAGAAGATCCTTCGTGAAGAAGGAGGAGGAGAAAAAGAAAAAAGAAGAGAGAGAAAAGTTGGTGATATTAAGAAATTAAGCTTGTAACCTGATTTGGGTAGAACATATATAAGAACAGCTCACCTCGAATAAATGCTGAGAACGATTCTCATTCAACATAATATTGTCTCTTTACATTGTATTATTATCCAAACCTAATTCAAAGTTGGCTTAATCATCTAGAGCCCAATTTTTCTAGCCCATTCTCTACAAATTCATTATTTTGGGCTTCTTGGGCTTGAGTTTATCCATTTTTGGGTTAGTGACTTAAATTCGGTCCTTACAATTAGCGTCGTCTGTGAGAAAGACTGGTGTTTCAGCGATTTTAACTGTTAACAATGGCAGGCTCAGGTTCGCATCATGCAAAGTCTATGGAGTCTCAACATCAAGATCCCTTCCGTGATCTTGAACAACAAAGAGACTAAGAGGGCAGTGTACACACTACCCACACGGGTAAAGGCCATAAAAGGGGTAAGAACCACATCTCCCACGAGGAAAATGCGAGAAACATGCAAAAGGAGATTGATCATTTGAAGAGGAATTTGCGTCATGAACGACGAAAGCAACCCCTATCCATTTTTTATCTCTCTTCTGGCAGAGAGGAGGACTTTAGCTATAAGTGCAAGTGGAGGACACCTCCTGGCGAATCTTTTTCACATGAAGAGGACTATCATCATGAGCGTAAACGAAGAGATTCATCCTTGTTTGGCTTGGGTAATGACGCTATGAGCAAAGCACTTAATCAAATTTTTAGGTCACCTTTGACACTTTGGATCGAGAGAGGGGAACTTCCTCGGCATTTCTCGCAACCCACCTTCACTATGTGCGATGGAAGAACTGATCCTGTGGAGCATGTCAGCTACTTCAATCAGAAGATGGCCATACACTCCAAGAATGAGCCCTTGATGTGCAAGGTTTTCCCATCCAGTTTGGGGCTTGTGGCAATGAGGTGGTTTGACAGCTTGAAGGCAAGTTCTTTAAACTCTTTCAAGGAGCTCACTCAAGCGTTCGGGTCTCGCTTTATAACATGCACTAGGGCTCCTTAGCCTTTGGCTTCTTTATTTTCTTTATTCATGAGGGAAGAGGAAACCCTAAAAACATATTCGAACAGATACTGGGAGATGTACAACGAAGTAGATGGAGATTTTGAGGATGTTGCCATTAGCACTTTCAAACTCGGACTACCTACTAATCATGGTTTAAGGAATTCTTTGACGGGCAAACCGGTTACCAGCCTACGTCAACTTATAGACTAAATTGACAAGTATAAGAGAGTCGAGGAAGACCAGCAACAGGACAAGGGGAAGGGCAAGGTTATCCCTCAAGATAGGAGGGATTTCAGGTCAAAACAGTACAACAATAATAGACCCAGGAGAGATTTTGTCGGACAATCTGAATCTGCAAATCTTCAAGTGGTAAACACTGTGTTCAGGGATCCTGTGGAACAAGTCTTAGAGAAGGTTAGGAACGAGCCATTTTTCAAATGGCTGAGCAAGATGAGCGGTGATCCCTTGAAACACAACCAGAGTCTTCATTGCCAGTACCATCAAGAGAGAGGGCATGCTACCAAAGATTGCCGGACGTTATGGAATCATTTGGAACAGTTGGTCAAAGAGGGGAAGTTGCAACACCTATTGTGTCGCCCTACTGGACATCATAGTGGACAAGGTGATCAGTCGAGATCTGGAACAGAGGGGTGTGCTTCTACAAGACCCCTGATAGACACTATTAATGTCATTTTTGCTGTACCTGGAAGGACTGGATCTCAATCCGCCAGGGTGATGTCTGTAGCTTGGCTACCCACCGAGGATACTTGTATAGGGCCGAAAAGAGCTAAAATGGAATTTCGACCGATTTTGAGTTTTTCGGATAACGATAAGGCAGGAACTATTCAACCACATGACGATGCATTGGTAGTAACCTTCAGAATAGAAGGATATGATGTGCGAAGGGTGATGGTAGACCAGGGTAGTTGTGCAGAGATCATGTATCCTAATTTGCACAAGGGGTTAAACTTAAAATCTGAGGACCTTACAGCCTATGATTCGCCCTTGGTGAGCTTTAATGGGAAGGTTGTCATTCCAAAGGGTCAGATCAGGTTGCCCATGTAGGCAAGCTCAGAGGTGATGGAAGTGGACTTTATAGTGGTAGATGCGTACTCTCCCTATACGGCCATTGTGGCTAGGCCATGGCTCCATGCTCTAGGGGCTGCTTCTTCAACTTTACATTAAAAGGTGAAATATTCGTCAGGAGATCGGATTGAAGAGCTGATTGGGGATCAATCCGTGGCTAGGTAGTACCTTGTATCTGCAATCTTGCACCAACCAACAGTTAAGTCCTCGGCCTCGGTAAACGAAAGCTCGTAGCAATCAAAGTCCATAGAATTGCCAGTGAAAGGACCAGCTGAGGAAGCTCCGTGTGAGGACTTGGAGAAATTTATCATAGACGATAATCCGGAGAAGTTTTTCCAGGTAGGAGCCTAGCTACCACCTCGGGAAAAAGAAGAGTTGGTAGAGTTTCTTAAGAGGAATATAGACGTTTTTGCTTGGAATGCCTACGAAGCTCCCGAGGTTGACCTAAGCTTCATCTGCCATCATCTGAAGGTTAATCCATTGGTCACCCCTAGGAAGCAGCCTCCTCGGCGTTTGTCCAAGGAGAATTCGGATGCCGTCAAGGATGAAGTCAAGAAATTTAAACAAGCCGGGGCTATTAAGGAAGTTTTCTACCCTGAATGGTTGGTTAATACGGTGGTAGTAAAAAAGAAAAATGGGAAATGGCGTGTGTGTGTGGATTTTACAGACTTGAACAAGGCCTGCCCAAAGGATTCTTTTCCTATGCCGATGATTGATCAGTTGGTGGATGCCATTGTGGGTCATCCTCGAATGAGTTTTTTGGACACTTTTCAAGGGTATCATCAAATACCATTGGCTGTGGACGACTAGGAGAAGACAGCTTTTGTTACTCCTACAGGAAATTATCATTATAAGGTGATGCCTTTTGGTTTGAAAAATGCAGGGGCTACTTATCAGAGAATGATGACCAGAATGTTTGAGCCCCAATTGGGAAAGAACGTAGAAATCTACATCGATGATATGGTAGTGAAGAGCAAGGTGGAATCAGATCATGTTGGTAGCCTTGGAAATATTTTTGGTATCTTGAGGAAGTATAAGCTCTGGCTTAATGCTTCCAAATGTTCTTTTGGTGTTGGTTCGGGGAAGTTCTTGGGCTATATGGTCACACATCATGGAATCAAAGTTAACCCTGACCAGATTAAGGCGATCAACAATCTTCAAACACCTCGAAATCCCAAGGAAGTCCAAAGGCTTACAGGGATGACTGCAGCGTTGAATCGATTCATTTCTCGGTCAGCAGATAGATGTAGGCCTTTCTTTCAATTATTAAATAAGTGGAAGGGATTTGAATGGACTGAAGAATGTGCCCAGGCTTTTCAACAATTGAAAGAGTATTTGTCTCGGCCACCTATTATGTCTCGGCCCGAGGCAGATGAAATGCTGTTTGCTTACATTGCTATAGCCACCTACGCGGTGAGTCTGGTGCTAATACAGAACGATAATGGTGTGCACAAGCCGGTTTATTATGTGAGCAAGTCCTTACATGAGGCCGAGATTTGGTATTTACCGTTGGAAAGGGCCATTTTGGCAGTAGTGCATGCTATATGCAAGCTTCCCCACTATTTCCAATCACACACAGTGGTTGTCCTAACCCAACTACCATTAAGATCTTTGCTTCAAAGTGCTGATTACACGGGTAGAATTGCAAAATGGGGGACGATGATAGGGGCTTTTGACATCAAGTATATGCCCTATACCTTGGTCAAGGGTTAGGTCCTTGCAGATCTGGTAGCCGAGTTTGTTGAAGACCCAGCAGAAGAAAAAGTAGAAGAGCTTAACATGGATGGAAAATCGGTTGGAATAATATCCAGGCAAAAGCCTGCATCCTGGAGAGTCTATGTTGATGGTGCAGCAAACCATAGAGAATCTGGTGTGGGGCTAATCTTGATATCCCCAGAAAGTATCACGATTGAAAAATCCTTAAGATTGGGATTCTCGGCTACCAATAACGAAGCTGAAAACAAAGCTCTGCTAGAAGGAATGATCATGGTACAAAAAATGGGTGGAAAGGCAGTGGAGTTGATTTCTGATTCAAGATTGGTCGTTGGCTAAGTCCAAGGGGAATTAGAAGCCAGAGACCCTAGAATGCAAGAATACTTAAAGCAGGTTAGACAGTGGTAGTCTAAATTTGAGCCTTTTAACTTGACACAAGTCTCTAGAAGTAAAAACGTACATGCGGACTCTCTGGCCACATTGGCAACTTTCTCGAAAAAAAATCTACCTCGGGTAATCCTCGTAGAAGACTTATGTAAACCTACTGAGGCAGGAAGTATCGGATCCTGTGTTAATTAGGTAAGGGCGGCTCCCAGCTGGATGGATCCTATCATATTATTCCTCAAGGAGGATGTTCTACTAGAAGATAAGTCTGAAGTTGACAAAGTACGAAGAAAAGCTCCTCGGTTCTGGCTGTCCGAGGATCAAAAGTTGTATAAGAGGTATTTTTCTGGCCCATATTTGCTATGTGTCCATCCAGAAGGAGTTGAGTTAATCCTAGAGGAATTGCATGAGGGAATTTGTGGAAGCCATATGGGGAGTAGGTCGCTATCACATAGAGCCCTCATCCAAGGCTAATGGTGGCTGAGGATGTAGAAAGAAGAAGAGGATTACGTAAAAAAATGTGACCAGTGTTAGAGGTTTGCTGCAAATATTCACCAGCTAGGGGGAGTTCTCAATCCCATCTCCAGTCCCTGGCCTTTTGCTCAGTGGGGTTTAGATATTGTTGGCCCTTTCCCTAGGGCAGTAGGAAACAAAAGATACTTACTAGTCGACACAGATTATTTCACCAAGTGGGTGGAAGCTGAACCATTGTCCAACATCAGAGACGTGGATGTCAAACGGTTTATTTGGAGAAATATAATAACAAGGTTCGGAGTTCCTCCTACTCTCATTTCGGACAATGGATTGCAGTTTGATAGTAAAGCTTTTAGAGAATATTGCAATGACTTGGGCATAATAAATAGATACTCCACCCCGGCATATCCACAGGGAAATGGTCAAGCTGAAGCCGTCAATAAAGTCATAGTAAGCGGACTCAAGAAGAGGCTGGATGACGCAAAGGGAAAATGGGTTGAAGAGTTATCATACGTCCTATGGACTTATCGGACCATGCCTCATAAGTCCACAGGAGAGACGTCTTTCTCAATGGCGTATGGGGCTGAGGCTGTCATTCCTCCGAAAATTGGGTTCCCTACACTAAGAACAAGTTCTTTCACTCTGAGCAGTAATGATGAATTATTGAAGAAGAGTTTAGATTTAGTTGAAGAACGAAGAGAAAATGCCATGGTTCGATTAGCTTATTATCAACACAAGCTTAAGCGAGGATATGATGCTAATGTGAGGCTAAGGCCGCTAGCCATAGGAGACTTGGTTTTAAGAAGGTTATGGGAATTGCTAAGAACCCAGCATGGGAAAAGTTAGGACCCAACTAGGAAGGACTATATCGTATAACATTAGTAGTTGGAGTAGGTGCGTATTATCTGGAAGACCTGGATGAAAGAGTTGTGCCTCGCCCTTATAATGTAAATAATCTTAGAAGATATTATTATTAATACAAGTATGCTTCTCCTTTCTTTTGTTGGCTATATTTATCATCTAGTGTTCATGAAATTGTTTTTCTAAGTGTTAAACAGAACCTAAGCTACGCCTGGTACCTCGGACCATCTGCTTTAGGAAAATTAACACAGTATGGCATCATTTTGAATATCAAATAGAACCTTGGTCATGCCTGTATCCTCGGATCACATACCTTGGAAAAATTGATATTTCTCAATTGTTTTTCTAAGTGTTAAACAGAATCTAAGTTACGTCTGGTACCTCGGACCATCTGCTTTAGAAAAATTAACACAGTATGGCATCATTTTAAATATCAAACATAACCTTGGTCATGTTTGTATCCTCGGATCACATACCTTGGGGAAATTGATATTTTTAACTTCTTTTTCTAAGTGTTAAATAAGATCCAAACTATGTCTGGTACCTCGGGCCATTTGCTTTGGAAAAATTGACACAATGTACCCTCATTCTACATATTAAACAACACTTGAATCATATCAAGTTCTTCGGACCATAAGCTTAATGGAAATTTTCTAAGTATTAGTCAGACATTAGCTTAGACGTTAAGGAGAAGTAAGCTACAAACTCCTTTCATGGTCGCATGGTTTGCTACCATTTAATAAAGATGAAATCCTAGTTAAGTCCATGAGTATCACTTAAAGCATTTTAAGGTATCTTGAACTTATTTGTTGCTTGATCAATGCTTGATTATTTTTTCTCAAAGTTAAAAATTTTGTTAAAGTTGGTAGATCCGAGGTATATGTTAACGTTATTAAGAATTTAATAACTTTAATCTACCTTGATCATCAGTTAGAAATATGTGAAAGTTGTGCACTTTTATAGCACATAGCTATATTCAATCAAGGGATAATCAGAATAAAAGTTGCATAAGTGAAAAAGATAATTCATACAAATTTGAAGAAATAAAATGAACATTCCATCAGAACATGTCTTAAAAACAAAAGTAAAAGAGAAAAAAGTACATCACAGGTACTGCAATTACATTATAAAAATAAGGAATCATCGTTTTAATTTTATCTAAAGCTTAGTTTTGGAGGTCTTCTTAGCTTGATTGGCTGTTTCAGCAGGAGCCACTTTGTCTTTATCCTTAGGGTCTTATTTAGCAGGCATGGTGACTGAAACTAAGGCCAATTCAAAATTTTGTGAAGTTGCCTCACCTTGGGGAGCCTCCATAGTCTTATCCGAGGCCTTATTCATGTCAGAGGAGGTCTCCTTAAGAGCTTCAGGTTCTTTTATTTGTTCCTATTGATTGGAAAGAGGAGGTTCTTGAGGCTATGATTCTCCAGCAGGATCAGCAGAGGTAGAGACTACTGCACCTTGGGTGGGAGGAAGGTCCGAGGTACGTATGGCTGGAGGGTAATAGATTTTCTCTGGCATCCTTAGCTTAGAAGAAGCCTCAACCCCAGCTTGGTTAAGGGCTTTAGTCCAAGTTTGAGCACAGTAGATTCGGCACACTGCTGGAACCTCCGCTTTAAGGGTTTCCTCAGTCTCAGCAACTCTGAGCTCGTAACCTTGTTGCTCGGCCCTTTCTCTAGCCACCTTGGCATCCCTTTTTGCTTTTTCAGCCTCTTCCTTAGCCTTCTCAGCTTGGTTTATCTATCTTCTTCTGCAAAGCTGCAACTTGCTCTTGAGAAGTAGCCAACTGTTCCTTGGCCTCGCGCAAAAGCAGCCTTTGACCCTTGGCCTGCTTTTGAGTGTTGTCCAAAGCTAATTTAGCACTTTTTCTTGCTCGCTCTTCCTCTGTCAATTTTGCCCTTAAGTCCTTGTTAGACTGGTTGACGATTTTAAATGACTCCACAGCTGTTGCGCGTCTATTCCTTTCATCGTCCAGTTGACAATAATAGAAATTAGTTATCTCCTCAATCTTGAAAGTGGCTTGGACTGCCTAACAAAAAATGGTGGTTACTTTTTGAAGTTAAAAAAAAAAATAATAATAATAATAGTAAAAAAGGAAAAGAGGTGAGTTGCTTACCATTCCCAAGTACCTTTTAAGGTTAAGGAAAACCTCCAGCCTCTTGATGGACCTCAGCTCGGCCATATCTGTAGGAAGTAGTAGAGCTTCCTCCAAAGCCGAAGCCACATGACATCCTTGACCTCCTTGGAAAGCCCTAATAGATGCATTATCTCTCAAAGGCTTACCATTGATCATAGGGGCTGGAAGCCAAGCTTGAAGCTCAGGTGGCTGGTCATCTCCCCTATCTGAACCCCTTTGCCCTGTCTATCCAGTTCTTTGCTGCTTTGGAGGCCAATGAGCTTCTTCTTCAAGTGTTGGGCGAGATCTCCCAACTTCTACTACCTCCTTGCCTTTATGCTCTCTCTTTCTCTTGGGGTCAATAGGCTCAGCTCGGGGTGGCAAGGATGGCTAAGAAGGAGTAGAAAGCTTAGGAGGAGGAGGGGGAAGTCTAGATTGACTTAATCCCCCAGGCGCCCCTTTTCCGGGCTGAGACTCTATCAGCTCCAGTAAATTTCTTTGCGTTTTTCTTTGGATAACCATCTCGTCTGAGGAGCTGATACTTGTTTCTTGTTGATGGGTGAGGTCTGTTGAGGCACTCTCGGGGGATTGAAGTTGGTTAAATACTTCGAACTCGTCTTGAGAATCTGACAAGTTTATAATCTCTTCTTCTTCTTCTTCTACTTCTTCTTCTTCTTCTTTATCCTCCTTAACAACAGGTTGGGATGAGGAAACTCCTGTTAAAGGGATACCCATAAAGAGTGGCTGAGAAATGGGTGCGTCTTCTGGGAACGAAATGCCTTCAGGAACAATAAATCCTTCGTAGGCCAGACTAATACGTTGAAGACGAGGGTCTTTGGCCTTTATTACGTTCTTTGGAGCTTGAAATGTGCGAGAAATAGGCTGATATCCGAGAATTATGTGTACTGCTCGTAACTGGCCGTCGGCCTTGTTTACGAACACCTCAGATCATAAGATTTTGTTTAGATTCTCTCTGTTGACAAGGTTGAACGGAGGTATAGTTGCCTGTTTGTCTGCAAAATCATTAAGACAAAGGAAAATTTATCAGAATCAGAAATATCAAAGAATAGAGGGGAAATGTATGACAAAGGGAATAAATTTACAACTAAACCCCCACCTGGTTTTCCCTCCTTAGTTGGACAGGGTAGGCCATCGTGCCATTTCCCAGAGAAGATTAAAAAAATCTTCCTTTAACCCCTTGTTTAATGTAGGAAGGCATTGTATTAATCTTACTTCGGGATACCTTGATTTAAGATAGTATCCATGCCCCTTCAAATGGTGTAGATTGTATACCTAATTGACGTCATGGTGGGTCAATCCTAGGTTCATTTTCTCGTTTAGGACTTCTATACTCCCTAATACTTTGAACATGTTAGGGGCGCATTGTGTGGGAGATAGCCTGAAAAACCTAAGGAAGCTCCTGGTGAGGCTACACATGGGGATGGTCATCCCTCCCTCTATGAAGGCGATCATTGGGATGACCATTTCTCCCTCTTTCCTATCGTCTACCCATTCCCTTTGGGTAGCGTATCTCATACCCACTGTTGGTGGGATCCTATACTTAGCCCTAAATCTGTTTATATCCTCCTCAGATTCAACTAAATGTTTGAATCTACCCATTTTCTAAGGAGTGTTGAAAAGAAATCAGTAAGTTTGGGATGAAAAGCAGAGCCGAGAAGAAAAAAGGGTGGTGAAATAAGAATATATAGTAAGAAACAAAACTAGAAAGGTTTAAAGAAACTTACAAGTCGTGAAAGAGGGTCCTCGGACAAATTTTTGGTATTTGTAGACGCACTGGGAAGTGAGAGAAAGTGACAGGTTCAGTGTATGAGCTCTAAAAGTTGTGCGATTGATGGAAATATGGAAACAAGTTAATTTGAGAGGCTATTTATAGTGACACGAAAGCTACAGGCAGGAAAATTTTCGCTTGTAACCCTAAAAAAATTCTCCATCATCAGATTGGCATCGTGTCGTTGAACGTGGGGAACAAACGTGCCGTCAAAATTTAATAAGGGCACATTCTGGACCCCAAAGCGTCAAAAGCGTGCCTCGAGCAAGTAAAAAGGCGTTTTGGGATTCCGTACAAACAGGAGGTAATCATAAATGGGATGGACCGATGATATCAAAATCTTTCTTTCCTCTCGAGGAGTAGAAAAGCAAGATTTCGAGGGGCTATTGTGGGGTCCATAACCAGAGGGTGCTGTTAGAATTGTATAGATTGGGCCAATGACCCAATTCGAGGATATATTCTTGTCCGAGGATAGTTAAGCAATATTATTATGGAAATGATATGAAAGGAAGAGATACAAAGTGTATACAATAATCCCAAAGTTGTCCGAGGAGAGAAGTCTTATTAGGATTATGGATCCGAGATCAATAAGAATATCCTACCCCCCCCCCCCCCCTAAGCATCCTACCAGGCATTATCGTGATTCGAAATCAGGCACTGGATAAGGAATGAGTAGACGAAGGCTACAAATATCTACTAAAACTGCCACCTTCGCATTAAATGCTTTGTATCTAACTTTCTAACCGCATTAATGTGGAGGTGATATCTGAACGGTGTAAGATTTGTTTTCCCAAAGCCTATACAACCAGAGAGGGTGTCTGATGGGATAGCCACTTAAGTAGTAACACAGATGATTAACAAGTGTAAGGTCAAGATGGTTGGAAAGGAACTATATTAAGGAGAAGATCCTTCGTGAAGAAGGAGGAGGAGAAAAAAAAAAAAAGAAGAGAGAGAAAATAGGGTGATATTAAGAAATTAAGCTTGTAACATGATTTGGGTAGAACATATATAAGAACAGCTCACCTCGGATAAATGCCGAGGACGATTTTCATTCAACAAAATATTGTCTCTTTACATCATATTATTATCCAAACCTAATTCAAAGTTAGTTTAATCATCTAGAGCCTAGTTTTTCTAGCCCACTTTTTACAAATTCATTGTTTTGGGCTTCTTAGGCTTGAGTCCATCCAGCTTTTGGGTTAATGACTCAAATCTGGTCCTTACAATTCTAATGTTGCAATTTTGGGTTTTTATGATGAAAGTTCTAATGAACTAAAAATACTAATTATGTCAATGGCCTAGTATGCCTAAATGTACATGAAAAAAAAAAAAAAAAAGACCAATGGAAACTAATGGTCTGTTTGAATTGAGAGAGAAGGAGGGGGAGTAGAGTAGAATTGGCTAGAAATTAGCCTAATTTTTGACCAACTCTACTCTACTCCCTCTCTTTCTTCCCTCAATCCACACAGGCCATAAACCAAGAGGCACAAACCTTGAAGTTGACTTAAACTAATGCACAAGTGAGACGTGTTGTAAGACACATTGTGTACATGCAAGGAGTCAATTTTCGTATTGAATACTATTTCGATTTGGCTAAGAGAATGATATATTTCAGTATTGATCAATATTGATATACTATTTTGAAATTAATGTTATATACACACACTAAACTAATTGTTTGCAAGATGCTAAAAATATTACAAATTTTATGCCATACTAACATATTGTAAATTGATGTAATAATAATTGTGATTGGTAAATGGCAATATCATAATAAATAATAGACAAATATCAAAATATTTTTTTGACCAGTGACATTAGTTTCTAGAGGTTAAGTGATGAAATTTGTTGTATCTTTAGCATCATTTATATTTTTTTTACTCTAACTTTCATACCAACGTATTTTTTAACCTCCTTTTATTCCCATCCACTTATTCTCTTTACTTTTTTTTTTAATTTATTTTTTAACTCCTTCACATGTTCCCACTGAGGTAATTCTAGCTTGGAAGGCCACTCAAAAAGAGATGCCACCACCATCAATCCACTTCGCTTCCTACCAAGCCAATCAATATGTTGATGCTTCATTACTAGTCTCTCTGAACTCTCTTTCATCGTTAGTGTTGAGGTTAGAGATTTAGGTCTCGTTTGACACGTGAGTTCAAACCCATGTTTTTAATTTTTAAACAATATACTTTTCACCCACACGTATTTTTAAAAAAACTGAAAACTATTATTTAAACACAAGTACCAAACGGGCCCTTAATTATCCGATGAACTTTTGTTGGAATTCATGCATAATCGGATGCATATCTTTTACACTTAAAGCCCTAGCATCTCAATCTCCATATCCCTCAAAGAAATAGAGAGAAGTGGTTATAGAGAAAAAACGAAGAAATAGAAGACGGAGAAGCACATAGAGAAAATGAAGAAAAACAAGCAACACGAAGTAGAGAAAACACAACGAATAAGAAGAGAAGAAATCGAGAGACCCCATACTTCTTCCAATAGATTAGGTTTGAGAGAAAGAGGAGAGATTGTATTGCACCCAGGACAAGTTGGGACAGAAAGTGACTGAGTGAGAGAGCCTTTGACTTTGAACAGAGACAATGAGATTTGAGAGTGTAAGAGGAAAGGAAAAAAAAGTTTTAGGGAACATCCGTTGAAGAGAAGAATTGATTAGTAAGAGAAAAGAAAAGAAAAACATTAAAAAATAGCAAAACTTTGATGTGTAAAATTATGAGGGTTCCAAAGTTTAGGTGGCACAATATAAGTTGGTCAATAAAGAATCAAAAGTTTTGATAATATAGTATTTATAGATTATAGATGTGAGATTTCAACCACATGTACGTCAATAGGCTTTACCCAAAATAGAATAATAATAAAAAAGCCATTGGCCTTAATAGTAGGTGGATTTTATGGTCCTTCTCACAAAAGAGTTTTACAAATTCCAGTGCAAGCCAAGCCTAATCATTACACATGCTTTAGTAACATTTTATTTCTTTTCCATGGCCCAAGCCCATGCAAGCCAAGCCTAATCATTACACATGCTTTAGTAAAATTTTATTTCTTTTCCATGGCCCAAGCCCATGCAATCTTTATGAGGATTTAAGAAAATGTGTTTTGGAAAGTAAAATTGGTCCTATTTAGGCTTTTTCTTGGACAAAAAATGTGAATTTTGCCTAGTGAGTTAGGGCTACTTGCAAAATTTGAGATCCAGAAATAATTTACATGCCAGACACTTTCACATAAATGGAAGCCTATTTGTCTTGCTTTATGAAGTTGCAACTAAAACCATTTTAACCTACGTAAGCATGCTTCTTTATTTATTAATTTTTAACAAGTTTTTGTCAAATCAAGCTACTTTCTTTTCTATACTCTTAAAAAAAAAAAAAATTGCTTGATGTGACAACCAATTAGAATGTCACATCAAGCAACTTTCTTTAGGAGTGCATTAGTTGAAAAAGTACAACCAATTAGGTTTGGACAACTTTTTCTTTATCATGATTAAGAGCATTTACAGTAAGATTTTAAAAAATATATACTTTTTGAGAACTTAAAAATTTACTTTATTATTTTAACAACTCACTTTACAATACATTTAATATCATAAGTTTTATTTTAACAAACAACACATAAAAATAATATAAACAAACAAATAAAATAAATATAATAAACATTACACATGGACAGACTTGAGAGAGAGAGAGAGAGAGAGAGAGAGAGAGAGAGAAACTAATTTAATAATGAGAAAAGAAAGAGAAAATAATTTAATATTTGTAGCAACTTGCTACCGTGAGTTGTTACTACTAACAACTCACTGTAGTAGTAGCAACTCACTGTAGCAAGTTGGTAAAATATTTTAAGTTTAACAACGTTACTGTGGAGGTGTTTTTGTGTGTTTAGAGCTATAAAATAAACTATTTGAAGAGTATTGCCGTGAATGCTCTAAAACAACTCATTTCTTTACCTAATCTAAAAGAAATATAAAACTTACACTTGTTTATCAACGTGGGGTCAATAGCTTCACTTCTTATTAAAAAAAAAAACAGCCCTTACCGACAATTCAAACTTGCTATATATAAAACTCCTTATCAGATCTTACACAAAGAACTCGTCATTACAACTTCAACCACTACACTCAAACTATATCTCAGCAACTTAATAAAAAAAATAGCAGCAGAATATTTAAGGCTTAGTGTGAACGTGGCAGTACAATATATAGAGTTCTGTCTCTTTTAAAATTCAAAGCTTTCATTGCAGTGCAGGTTCCATGCGTGGCAGCACTCTCTCTCTCTCTTAAAATTCAAAGCTTTCATTGCAGGTTCCATGCATGATTGCCTAGGTTTTTGTCAAAACAAAGCCAATATTAATTGATTTCCTTTTTTATCTAATTGTTTAGCCAATAAATCCCATTTTATTCATATTAATGTCTGTATATAGAAAGCTTAATTAGAAAACTACTCAACATTATTGAACATGACGTTTATATCATATTATATCATATACTAATATAATAAAAGTTGGGCTTAAAAGTTGTGGTTGCGCAAAGTGGCTGCACTAAATTACATAATTTTTTTAGAATTTTTAAAAAATAAATATATATTTTTTGTACTTATCTTCTTCTCCTATAATTTCCAAATTGATAAAAATCTTAATTTGATTACAATCTAAACTCTTCATCTAATCCTTTTATTATTATAATTTATAAGTT
The DNA here is from genome assembly GCA_023621385.1 of Quercus gilva. Classification (NCBI taxonomy): domain Eukaryota; kingdom Viridiplantae; phylum Streptophyta; class Magnoliopsida; order Fagales; family Fagaceae; genus Quercus; species Quercus gilva. The sequence continues at coordinate 78,383,659 of CM042477.1, read as the reverse complement.
GATAAAAAATTTTAATTTTATTACAATTCAAACTCTTCATCTAATCCTTTTTTATTTAAATTATATTATTACGTAAAAAAAAAAAAAAAACACAGTACATTTAAAAAAACAAAAAACAACAACAATCTTCATCCATTCCTTTTTTTTTTTTTTTAAATTTAAATTATATTACTTTGTGTTAAAAAAAAAAAAAAAACATAATACCCAAAAAAAAAAGCAATGTATTCAACAGCAAAATCTTTCTCTTCACACGTGACTTTTATGTTGCGCTAAGTTGTTTCAGCAAATTATAAAAAAAAAAAAATTAGATTTAAAAAAATATATATATATATATATATATATAAATTGGTTGCGCCAAGTGGCTCCACCAAATTGCAGTAAGTTTTTAGATAAAAACAAAAAGATTTTGATCTTATCAATTTCTTTAGATAAAGTAACAATAAGTGTTCGTATGAGCTGCTTCTTCTTCTTTTTTTTTTCTTTTTTTTTTTTTTAATTTTATAAAGTAACAATCTCTTAGCTTACGTTATTATTTTTATTTTTTTGGGATAAAAAATCATCCTACACTATCTATTTCCTAATAATAAAGTAACAAATTTATAAGTGTTATTTACAACTTGCCATGATTTTTAAAATATTTTTACTATTTTATTTGTTATTAAATTTAATTATATTATAAAAAAAAAATTTAACTTTATATATAGTTTTTTTATTAAGCCGTGCATCGCATGGGCATATTTCTAGTATATATAAAACCAAAACTTCTGAAACTCTCACAATTTTTTACATCAGTACAATATTTTAAAAAAATAAAATTAAACACACTATTATATATATATATATATTATATCATATTCTATATAATAAAAGTTGGGTTTATACGTCGTGGTTGCGTTAAGTGGCTTCACCATATTGCATAAATTTTTTAGATTTTTAGTTTTAAAAATATATATAATTTTGACCTCATGAGAGTGTGTCACCTCAACCTCCATAATTTTACATATCATTGTTATTTTCTTTTTAATTTTTTAATGTCCTATTTTTTTTTTTTTTATCGTTCTTATTTTCTTTTAAGGTTGTAATTTTAATTATGAATTCAATTCTGATTGGGTCTCTATGAAATCTTTTTATCCCATTATATTAGGTGAATATTTAATTTGAAATGTTTTGGACTTCCATTCCCACACAAATTTGGAATTCAATTCCCACCGAATCTATGAAATCTTTTTATCCCATTACATTATTATATAGACAACAATGTTTTTGATGTTCTCTAAAATTCCTAGGCAAAGAGAAGAACAACAATGGCAATGAGTTTGAACAACCTCCCGGATTTTCTATTGACAGAAATCCTACTTCGGCTACCTTTAGGGTGTGTTTGTTTGGTGGTGAAATAGAGTGGATGGAAAACTTTGGAGAGAAAATAGGAAGGAAAACGTTTTTGGAGTGTGTTTAGTTGAGCAGGGAAGAAGGAAAATAAATGGTGGGGTCCAAGTGTTTTCTCCTCGAGCCCACCAAAACGTTCTCTCCAAAATTGAGAGAAAATTGAGTGGAGATAAATTTTCTCTTGATTGACAAAAATGCCCATGTTTTCTTCAATATTTGCTTATTTATTTATTTTTTTTCTGGGCAACATCGTTGCCAATAACATTGCTCCCCCCCCCCCCCCTTTTTTTTTTCTTTTTCTGGGCAATCACATTGCCAGTTGCCACTTTTTTTTTTCCTTGGGCATTAACGTTGTCTCTTTTTTTTTTTTTTTTTTTTTTTTCTAATCTTTTTTTTTTCTTTTGATTTTCTAGGGCTTGGGTGTGATATTTTTTTTTTTACTAGATATGATTTTTTTTTGGTACATGATTTCTATTTTTATAATAAATTTGAGTGATTGCTCTTTTTTTTTTCTTTTTTTTCTTTTTTTTTATGTGGTTATTTGTTACTTTTTTGTTTTAATTGGGCATCATTCTTTAACAAGTGTGTATGAGTAAATTTATTCAAACTTATTTTTTCCATCTCTCCACTTTTCCACTCCCAACCAAACAAAAAGGAGAGAAAATAAAATTTTTTCTATCCTCCCACTTTTCCACCCCTCTAACCAAACAGACCCTTAAATTTCAGAGTTCATTGCAAAAGCGTATGAAAACACTGGTACTCTTTCAGTTTCATTTTTGGTTTGGATAAGCAGTAGAGATATTGTGTATATCTCTTTTTAATCAATAAGTCTGTGGAGGGGTGGGAACTGGGAACAAAAAATAGATAAGATCAAGAATACTTACACATTGTCACATACACCAAATGACTCGAATTTCACCATAATAGGACTCAAATTTAGGAAAAGAATTAGTGATAGACTATAACCATCACTGATAGTATAAGACTCTTTTAACAATATAAATTGAACAAATACTTACACATACACAAAATCCTAATAGGACTTGAATTCTCAATCCCAAATTGTGATAGACTCGAATTTAAAAAAAGAAAAAAAAAGTAATAGAAGTATGAGGACTCTTTTAACCTAAGTCAGTATAAATTGATTAGTGTATTTTGTTAACTTGATGAACAAACTTAGGTTATGCGTTAACCTCATAAATTTGTTTTTAAAATTTTTATTATTTAAGAACCAAAAAGGGTGTTGATATGTTTTTTGTGGCATTTTTTCCTGAAGGTAAGAGCCCCTTTCTCTCGCCAAGAATAAAAGTTAGAATCATAAGTAGATGAGAAGTAAGAAGGTTGCAGTCGAGGCTATGCAAATAATAGGAGCGTTCCAAGTACTTCCTAGATTGGTCGTCTTCTATATCAATTAAAACTCTACGGCCTTTCAATTGGTACTACCTTCCTCTTCTTTTTACATTCATATATTCCGAAATCTATTCTTTCCAGTGCATTTATTTCTCTTCATTCTCTAATGAAGTCAATTTATTCATCTAATACGCCTTTTTGTTATTGTTCTTCTACGGTTTAAAATATTATAACTATTGCCTATAACACTAAATTAGCTTTTCCAATTCTCTCTCTCTCTCTCTCTCTCAAAAAAAAAAAAAAAAAAAAAAAAAAAAGCTTCCAAAACCTATTGCTCTAGATTAATTACTCTCTTTCTGAGTGTCAATGCCATTTCTGAGTGTAATTAATTACTGTTTACTATGTAAAAACTTCTATAGTTTCTATTTTCTTATTTTTGGGTTTCTTGGTTGCATTTTATATGGCAAGAAAAAAACCTACGATTTTGCAAACTAATTGAGCAATCAGAGGGATTATATTATATTCTTTCTCCAAAATAAAATAAAATATTATATTAAAAAAATTATTGAGACCTTAATTTTCATTAAAGAAAGGATGTCATTGATAATAGATATTGCATGCCTAATATTATTGGTGTTAGTATTTTTTTTTCTCTCTTAAATTGTAATCTATTTTTTCAAGTGATCATAACCTTAGGCAAATTTAAAATTTAAAATTTTTGTTCAACTAATCCATGTATCACATGCGTTAGCAACTAGTTATTATATATTAATGTTCTATATGAAAAGAGACTATAATTAATAATCACACCAATCGATCTTTAATATTAAATTGAAAAATGGTATAAATTCCAAACTTTGCTTGTATTAATGCATAAGGCACCCAGTTTTGTCGTTCACGGGTCTTATTGCTAATTGCTGCCTATATAAATTTAAGTGTAGTCTAGCAAAACTTGTTTTAAAACTCAAGCAACTTTGTCTCTCTCTCTCATAAGGTCTGAGAGGTAGAGAGAGAGAGAGAGAGAGAGACATGGCTTTGAATTGGCTTCTTCATTCTGCATGTCATGTTCTAGGGTCACCAAAAATCACTAATATGCATGTCAATAGCAGCTTGAAGACCCCTAATGGAGTGCCTGAGATGATGCAACCAGCTTGCAAGGAAATGAAACCTTCAGCTTCAGGGTTCCAAATGCCTCTTCATTATCCTCGCTACAAGAAAGCTGACTATGAGCAAATGGAGGAATGGAAACTGGACCTTCTTCTCAACCAATATGGGCTGAGCTTCAAAGGCACTCTTGATGAAAAGAGGGCATATGCAACGGGGGCATTCTTGTGGCCTGATCAATATTAATAAAGGAAGTTCATTTATGGCATATAATATATATATATATATATATATATATGCCATTATATATTATGCTCACTTTATGTGGTAATTTTCTACCTAAAGCTGATGCTTGCAGCTTAAGATAGTTATCTGCAGGGAATAAATGATAACGTTAGCATATTTTCTTGCTTATAATGTTTTAGTGGTAAGACTTCGACTTGTTTTGTAAATAATCTTGTGGCAGGTCCAATCACCAGTTTCAGTAGTGTTTCACACTCGCTGCCTCAATCCCAGGGTTTTTTTTTTTGTGTGTGTGTGTGTCAATTCAAAGTAACTTCAATAAATTTAAAGGTCCTCCTCCTAAAATGAATATATGTACTCCTCCTTGTGGCTAGCAACAGCGAGAAAGTCGATATTCCCCCTTTCTTTTTTAAGCAATATTACTGCAACAACATTCAAATGAAACATCTAAACTATATATATTGGTAAAACCAACCAGATTCTAGAGCCAATTTGGTTAAGAGTAATAGCTTGCAAACTTGCTTGGTGGGCAATAGTCTACCATATTTGGCTGCAAAAGATTGCAATTTATAGTTCATGAAGAAAGAATTTGAATTGAAGAGTAGCTAAAAAGAAGCATCATTAAGGATGTTAAAGCTAGGCTAGGGTTTAAAACCAAGTTCAAGAAGTCAATTTTGAATGCTACCATTTGTTGTAATTGGGGGATTGATCCAAGTAGTATTTTAATTGGATCTTTGAAATCTTCTGCTGCTGTGTTTTGCCAAAGTGCTAGTCATTATGCTATTGTACTAAAGTTGCTAGTTTTTTTTTTTTTTTTTTGAGAGAGTTTTAACTTATGACGTTCGCTTCTGATGATAGTTCTTTATTATCAGACCAAACACCAATTAGATTTTGATGTAGGCAAAAGTTGAACCCCAGATCTCTTATATATTTAACCATTAAAGATTTTACTAATTAAGATAATTAGAACCCGCTAAAGGTGCTAGTTTGAATGCCTAGAGCATTTGTATTGGTGGAGGCATATAGTTAAAATCCTAAATTTAGCAACTAGATATAATAAAAGTGGCACAAAAAGCTAGTGCATTGGTGGAGCTATAGCCATACCATTTGGTTGATGCAATATAGTGCACAGCGTAGCGCACAGCCATCGGCTCCACCAATTTTTGTTTAGTTGTTAGTGTGTTTTGCTTTGCTGTTTGTTTTGGCTTGTTTTGGTTTTATAGTTAGTTTTGTTTTTTGGGTTGGTGTTGCAGGGAGGTTTTCCTATTTGCTGGGGTTTTTTTTTTTTTTTTTTTTTTTTTTTTTTTTTTTTTTTTTAATATGTGTTTGTTTCAATGAATAAAAGCTGAATTACCAAAAAAAAAAAAGATTCCAGGGTTTAACAGGTGACGTGACCAAATAATTAATGAAATGTGGCGCAAATAATTAATGAAATGAGGTGTTGTTCCTTAGGTCTTTCTCTTAAGATTCTGCCATGTGAATTTTTCTTTATAGGATAGAAGTGTATTTTTTATTTAAGTAGTCACATGACTCAATTTTAAGTGAGAAACCTAAGAAATAGTATCTAAAGTATTGTACCTGAATTTTGTTCTAAAAAAAAATTCTGCCCACGTTAATGTGAAAAATAAGGTTTCCAATTTTTGGAAATCAAAGTCCCAACAAAAGATAATCTTGTGGCAAATATGTTGGAAACATCAAATCATCCTTCGAATATACAATTTTGGATCATTAGGAATATATAAGCCTTAAAGTTATTCTATATGATATATTTTTTTAGATGGAAATTTAGACAAACCCAACATTGTACTACATTTTTTTTCTTGTAACCTCCTAAAGTTACTCCACTCAATCATTTTTTTATTTGATGGAAATTTGGACAAACCCACCCATTGTATTACATTGTTTTTCTTATACCCTCTATGTTTGCAAAATTTTAAGATGAGTTTATAGATATTTAAAATATTTACAAAAATACAAGTTTTTATATATGAGTGAGTGCAAGTTACACTTGAAGTAGGGACGGATCCAGGATTTTAAGCTAGCGGAAGCCGGAGTATAAAGATTAAAAAAAAATAAAAAAAAAAAGCTCCAAATAGGGATGTATATAGTATTAAAAAATTATAAATATTCAAAATCGTTGTTTCTAAATATATTAAGATGTAATCATTTACCAAAAAAGACAAACAAAAAAAAAATAATGTTTTTTTTTTTTTTAATACTAGGATGGTTAGAATTTTTGTTGTTGTTGAAGTTAGAGCATTCATATTGGTGGTGCTAAAAATTTTAGTTTTTAGCACTTTAAAAAGTTACTTTATCTATTTTATCACCTTACTTTACAATACACCCAATATCAAATGTTGTATTTTTTTTTTTTTTAATTTCATTTAAAATAGTACAAACAATTCATTAAAATAATAAAGGAAGCGAAAGAATTTGAGTTTTTCTAATTGAAGGAAGAAATATAATCTTAATAAAATATTTTATTTTATTTTTAACAACTTGCTATCGTCAATTGGTATTTATACCAGTTTACTGTAGTTACAAAAAATTTAGATTTAACTTCTCCAATAACACATGATTATTTGGTTCTTGGTTGGTAAAATAGTTTTATTTTGCTAAAATACAATCACCATTGTAAATATTTTTATTAAGTTTTTTGTTTGGATAGTTGCTATTTAGGTGAGGTTAATTAGGCTTATTGAGAAGAAAGAGGCCTAACTACAAAAACAAAAAATATTATAACTGTGGGTGTGAAAGCCCAATGCTACGTATTGGGCCTAGGGCTCAATTTGAGTATCACTGTTTGTCCAAAGAGGTAAAAGGGATTAGGGCTGAGTCCATTTGGTGGAAATGCACTTGAAAAGGAATGATGAGATACGTCCGAAGAAGATCCTGTTGGTCCGAAGATGTCCCTCTCATCGGATCACTAGAGAACTTGATCAAGCAAATATACTGAAGGCCTGAACGACCTTCCCAACTGATTCCACGATAAAAAGCTGACTCTAGGCATGCCTAGGGATGATAAGAACATAAAAATATCTAAAAGGAAAATCTGTTACCACCACATTTAATGCACTGCAGCAACTTTCCTGGCCGCATTTATGTGGAGAAGATACCTGAACAGCTAGCTACTAGCACTCATGGCAGACTAAAGCAAACGTCTGATGTGACATGTACTCAAGTGAATGCTTGGATGAAGAACAAGTGTACGGTGAAGATGAGGAAGAAGGATGATATATAAAGGGAATAGGTCTTTGAAAAAAGGGGGGAGAAAATTGTATTCATTTTTCTATAAATATTAAGCCTCTTCAGATTTAAGGGAGATCCACTCGATAATAGTCTGAACATCGTTTTATCTTGACTTGTATATATGAATCGTTGCTAAATCCATAACCAGCCCAGCTACTTAACCCATTCTCTACAAATTTATTGTTCGGGGTTCATTGGGCTCACGATCTGCAAAGCCTGGGCTTGGCCTACCAAATTTGGACCCTACAATTGGCACCGTCTGTGGAAAATAGCTTGAGCAAAGGTGGAAGCAACACCTCATAAATGGTTGAACCAAGGCAACGTCTAGCAGAGTCCAGGGCATCTCAGTACGCCGATCCTTTCCTTAATCTGGAACGGAGGCAGGATCGCGAAGGTAGCGTACACACCGCAGATGATGATCGAAGCCAGTCACATGGAGAAAGCCACATGTCGCATGCAGAGAAAAACCAAAGCATGCAGTTAGAAATTGAAAGGCTAAAGAGGGAACTGCGCATTGCAAAGAGGAAACGCATTTCCTCGTACTCTGATGAAGATTCTGAGGACGAACAGGACATTGTCTACAAGCAGAAACTTCGAACACCAGTCAATGAGTTCTTTCCCTATGAGGAGATGCACCATTGTAAGAGGAATCCTCAAAGCCCCTTACCTAGGGGCGTAGGGAACGATGCTATGAGTAAAGCTCTGGATCAGATTTCCAAGTCTCCTTTTACACGTAACATCGAGAATGCAAGACTTCTTGGACGTTTTCGCCAGCCTACATTCACCATCTACAACGATCGGACAAACCCTGTGGAACATGTGAGTCATTTCAACCAGAGGATGGCCGTTCACTCCAGAGATGAGGCCCTAATATGCAAGGTCTTCTCATCCAGCTTGGGACCGATCGCCATGAGATGGTTTGATAGTTTGAAAGTGAACTCCATAAGCTCTTTCCAAGAGCTAACTCAGGCATTTGGGTCACGTTTTGTCACATGTCGAAGGGTTCCGCAGTCCATGGCCTCCCTATTATCCGTCAGCATGAGAGAGGGTGAAACTTTGAAGTCATATTCAGATAGATTCTGGGAAACGTATAACGAGATGGAGGAAGATTGTGACCTGGTGGCCATCAGCTCCTTTAAGTTAGGCCTTCCCACTGAACATGGCTTGAGGACGTCCCTAATGGGCAAACCTACTACCAGTGTACGCTAGTTGATGGATAGGATTGACAAGTATAAAAGAGTTGAGGAAGACCAACGGTAGGGTAAAAGAAAGGATAAGGTTATCCCTCAGGAGAGGAAGGATTTTAGGTCAGACCGGCAGAACTATAACAGGTCGAGAAAGGATTGGGTCGGACAGGGTTCAGCGAACCTTCAGACAGTCAATGCTATGTTTCGTGAGCCGGTGCACCAAGTCCTGAAGAGAATCAAGAATGAGCCTTTCTTTAAGAGGTCAAACAAGATGGTCGGAAACCCTGAAAGGCGCAACCATAATCTCTACTGCCAATATCATCTTGATCATGGGCATACTACGGAGGACTATAGGAGCCTGTGGGACCATTTGGATCAACTTGTCAGCGAGGACAAGTTAAAATAACTTTTACACCACTCTTATGGTCAGGAAAACCAGGCAAACGCAGGGTCTCGGAGAGATGATTCTGTAAAACCCCCCTTTGGGCACAATAAATGTTATCTTTGCCACACCAGAGAGGACAGGGTCTTGCCCATCCAAAATATAATCAGTCGCTCGGCTGCCCTCGGAGAGTGTTAACAGAAAGCCAAAGAGGCCTAGGATAGAGGTTCAACCAGTTTTGGGCTTTTCGGACGAGGACAAAATCGGGACTATACAACCGCATGATGATGCTCTGGTGGTTACTCTCAGAATAGGTGGATACGACGTGAAGAGAGTGATGGTAGATCAGGGCAACGCTGCAGAAATAATGTACCCAGACCTTTATAAGGGGCTGAACTTAGCTCTCGAAGACTTAATGCCCTACAGTGCCCTTTTGGTAAGTTTTAATGGCAAAGTGGTCATCTCGAAAGGCCAGATCAGACTACCTGTGCAAACCAGATTTGAGACGGTGGAGGTAGATTTTGTAGTGGTGGATGCCTACTCACCCTACACCGCGATTGTGGCTAGACCTTGGCTTCATACCTTCGGGGCCGTATCTTCCACTCTTCATTAGAAGGTCAAATACCCATTCGAAGGGTGAGTCGAGGAGATCCAAGAAGATCAATCTACATCTAGGCAATGTCTAGTGGCAGCTATCCAGCACAAACCTCAGGCTGAGTCCTCGGACCGTAACAATGAGAGTTTATAGCAGTTAAAATCTTCGGTGCTGGACACCGAAACGTCGGCCAAAAGGGCAGAGTGTGAAAGCTTGGTAAGGATAGTTATTGATAACGACCCAGAGATGTTCTTTCAAGTCGAATCCATGTTGCCTCCTCAAGAGAAGGAAAAGCTGATAGAGTTTCTCAGAACCAACGTTGATGTATTTGCATAGGACTTCGCAGAAGCCCCAGGAGTAAGTCCAGAGTTCATTTGCCACCATCTAAACGTTAATCCCACCATCGTCCCTAAGAAACAACCGCTCCGACGTCCATTAAGGGAACACGCAGATGCGGTCAGGGAAGAAGTGATGAAACTTAAGCAAGTAGGGGCTATTAAGGAAATCTTTTATCCTGAATAGTTGGCTAACACTGTGGTGGTAAAGAAGAAAAGTGAAAAATGGTGGGTGTGCGTGGATTTCACTAACCTTAATAGAGCTTGTCTGAAGGATCCGTTTCCTATACCGAAGATAGACCAACTAGTTAATGCTACCGTTGGACACCTTCGGATGAGTTTCTTGAACGCATTTCAAGGTTATCATCAGATACCATTGGCTTTCGATGATCAGGAGAAAACAGCTTTCGTAACCCCTGTGGGGAATTACCACTACAAGGTAATGCCGTTCGGCCTGAAAAACGCAGGGGCTACCTATCAAAGGATGATAACCAGAATGTTTGAACCGCAGTTGGGTAAAAGTATGGAGGTTTATATTGATGACATGGTGGTGAAAAGCAAGGTTATAGCTGGGCACATTGGGGATTTCATGGATGTTTTTGAAATTCTAAGGGGACACAGATTACGCTTAAACGCATCCAAGTGTTCGTTTGGTGTGGGATCAGGCAAGTTCTTCGGATTTATGGTGACTCACAGGGGAATTGAAGTTAACCTCGATCAGATAAAGGCCATCAACAACTTACGAGCTCCTCAGAACCCCAAGGAAATTCAGAAGCTGACTGGGATGACTGCTGCCCTTAATAGGTTCATTTCCAGATCAGCAGATAGGTGTAGACCTTTTTTCTCATTGATCAACAAGTGGAAGGGTTTCGAATGGACTGAGGAATGTGCTGTTGCTTTTCAGCAACTTAAAGACTACCTAGCTCGACCTCCAATCATGTCCAGTCCTGAGCCAAATGAGGTTTTGTTTGCTTACATCGCTCTAGCTCCTAATGCTGTAAGCTTGGTGTTGATACGGACAGACTGTGGTGTGCAAAAACCAATTTACTACGTAAGTAAGTCACTGCATGAAGCTGAAATTCGTTATTTGCCACTGGAAAAGGCCATCCTGGCTGTGGTGCTCGGTATGAAGAAGCTGCCTCATTATTTTCAAGCCCACACCGTTATAGTCCTCACCCAACTCTTACTCAGGGCCATACTCCGAAGCACCGACTACACTGGAAGGATTGCTAAATGAGGCATGATCCTAGGGGCTTTTGATATCAAATACATGCCTCGCACATCAGTGAAGGGCCAGATCCTTGCGGACTTGGTGGCCGAGTTCACAGAGCCCCATTTAGAAGAAGTAACACCAACACTGGGCCTGGATGGAAGGTCTGTTGGCATGGTTTCTCTACGAAGCCCTTTGCCCTGAGAAGTGTACGTAGATGGCGCATTGAATCTGGGAGGTTCAGGAGTGGGACTAGTGTTGATATCCCCAGAGAGAATTATCATTGAAAAAGCATTAAGGCTGGATTTCTCAGCGACGAATAATGAGGCAGAGTATGAGGCTCTATTGATGGGAATGATGATGGTACGAAGGATGGCAGGAAAGTCAGTTAAGATGTTCTCGGACTCAAGATTAATCGTTGGTCAAGTACAAGGTGAATTCGAGGTGAAAGACGAAAGAATGCAAGGGTACTTGAGTTGAGCTAAATCCCTGCAGTTAGAGTTTGAATCTTTTAACCTGCTGCATGTCCCCAGAAGCGGTAACATGCATGCTAATTCTTTGGCCATGCTCGCCACCTTTTCGGCGCAAGAGTTACCAAGGGTTATCCTCATTGAGGACATGCATAGACCTACAGAATTAAGAAAAGAGGCAGTCTAGGTTCATTATATCAGGGCCGACCTAAGCTGGATGGATTCTATCATCAAGTTCTTGAAGGACGATGTATTGCCCAAAGAAAAAGGGGAAGCAGACAAAGTACAGAGGAAAGCTACTAGGTTCTAGTTGTTCGAGGACCATAAACTATATAAGCGTTCCTATTCAGGCCCATACTTATTATGCATGCATCCTGAAGCAGCTGAATCACTACTAAAAGAATTGCATGAAGGGATCTGTGGGAGTCATACTAGAGGTAGATCCTTAGCTCACCGAGCCATTACTCAAGGTTATTAGTGGCCAAATATGCAGAAAGAGGCCCATGAATATGTTAAAAAATGTGACCAATGCCAACGGTTTGCGCCGAACATACATCAACCAGGTGGCACCCTTAATCCACTATCCAGCCGATGGCCTTTCGCTTAATGGGGATTGGATATCGTGGGCCCATTCCTAAAGGCGGCAGGAAACAAGAAATACCTTCTGATCGGTACGGACTACTTCACCAAATGGGTCGAGACTGAACCTCTAGCAAACATCAGGGATGTAGATGTAAAGAAATTCATCTGGAAAAATATTGTCACTTGGTTTGGGGTCCCTCATACCCTCATCTCGAACAATGGGCTTCAGTTTGATAGTAAAGCTTTCAGGAGTTATTGTAGCAAACTGGGAATCACAAATAGATACTCCACCCCTGCTTATCCCCAGGGAAATGGACAAGCGGAAGCTGTTAATAAAGTCATAGTTTATAGATTAAAGAAGAGGCTGGACGATGCGAAGGGTAGATGGGCGGAAGAATTGCCCCACGTATTGTGGGCATACAAAACTATGTCTCGCAGGTCTACTGGGGAGACCCCTTTTTCAATGACCTATGGAGTTGAAGCTGTTATACCTTTGGAGACTGGGTTCCCAACATACAGGACTAGCTTGTTTAATCCGATCGGCAACGATGGGCAGCTAGAAAAGAATTTGGATTTAATTGAAGAAAGGAGGGAAAATGCAATGGTCCAACTCGCACATTACCAACAAAAGCTCAAGCAAGGCTACGATGCCAACATAAGGTTGAGACCTTTAGAACCTGGTGATTTGGTGCTAAGGAAAGTGGTGGGTACTGCAAAGAATCCAGCTTGGGGAAAACTAGGACCAAATTGGGAAGGACCATATCGTATCACTTCAAGGGTTGGTATTAGAGCATATTCCTTAAAAGAACTGGATAATCATGTAGTATCCCGGCCGTGGAATGTAAATAACCTCAAAAGGTGTTATTATTAAGTGAATCCTTCCTTCAGTCAATGTACCATTTTATTATGCTAAGAACTCTCCTAAGTGTTTAAACTTAAATTCAATCATGCCTGTAGTCCTCGGACCAGATGATTTGGGTTAGTTAACACTCGTTTACAATTCTTCCAAGTATTTAAGCTTAAATTCAATCATGCCTGTAGTCCTTGAACCAGATGATTTGGGTTAGTTAACACTCGTTTACAATTCTCCTAAGTGTTTAAACTTAAATTCAATCATGCCTGTAGTCCTTAGACCAGAAAATTTGGGTTAGTTAACACTCGTTTACAATTCTCCCAAGTGTTTAAGCTTAAATTCAATCATACCGTAGTCTTCGGACCAGATGATTTGGGTTAGTTAACACTCGTTTACAATTCTTCCAAGCGTTTAAACTTAAATTCAATCATGCCTGTAGTACTCGGACCAGATGATTTGGGTTAGTTAACACTCGTTTACAATTCTCCCAAGTGTTTAAGCTTAAATTCAATCATGCCTGTAGTCCTCGGACCAGATGATTTGGGTTAGTTAACACTTGTTTACAATTCTCCCAAGTGTTTAAACTTAAATTCAATCATGCCTATAGTCCTCGGACCAGATGATTTGGGTTAGTTAACATTCATTTACAATTCTCCCAAGTGTTTAAACTTAAATTCAATCATGCCTGTAGTCTTCGGACCAGATGATTTGGGTTAGCTAACACTCGTTTATAATTCCTATAAGTGCTTAAACTTAAGTGGGCCTCATTTTACTAAGTAACTCCCCTACGAACAGCTTTTCTCAAGTACTAACTTAGATTGTCTACATCATCAGCGTGGTATGATGGATAGGTTTACAATTTCTCCAAGTGTTTGAATTTGAGCTCAACTATGTCTATAATCCTCGGACCAAGTTACATTCGCCAATTAACATTCCAATGCAGTTGTTATTATCATAGGGCCCCCTTAGCCATGTTTAAGTCAAAATCATGGTATTGAGTGATTCTCATTTATCAAGCTATTGTTATTTGCTGTAATGATGCATCATAACATATACCATAATGGCAATAAAGATAAAAAGGAAACCATTTCATTGATTAAAGAGAAATAACTTAGTCACAAAGCAAAACAAAAAAGGGGGTCTAACTATTACAAGTAAATACAACAACAGCAACAAAAAATAACATGCTCGTAAAACCCCTAAACACCTAGGCCTTCTTCTGAGGCAATGGGTCAGTCATTTGGCCAAGCTGAGCAGTAGCATCCGACCCCTGTACATCCTCGGACGGTTTGCTCACATCACCAGTTTGACTAGGTGCCTGGCTTGCCTTAGAAGGGTCTGGAAGGTTTTAATCGGCCGCTAAAGGATCCAGGGTTTCTGGCAGGTCGCATATGTCTGGGTGGTAGTAAATACTCCCAGGCTGCCTCAGGGCAGACTTTGGGGAGACTTCAGCCGCATCAAGGCCTTTTCCCCACATTATATCACAATACTCCCTACAAACCTTCACGAACTCCTAGGTCAGCCTTATTTGGGTCTCTTTCACCCCCAGTATGTAGGCAGCTTGTTTTTCAGCCTCAAGTGCCTTCTTGGCCAATTGAGCATCCTCTTTGACCAACTTAGCAGACTCCTTGGCTTTATCAAGCTCGGCCCGAAGACCTTTCACCAACGTTTTCTCAGTTTCCAGGTTGATCTCAGTAATGTACAGTTTCTGGCGTTGGTCTTCGGCCTACCTTTCAGCGCTCTTAAGGACCGCCTCCAGACTTTTTCTCTCCTTTGTCTCCTCTTTCAACTGCTCGGATACACGGGCACACTTATCTTTTAGGCTACCCAATGCCTTCTCAGCCTCCGTCCGAGAGTGGACCTCCGTTTGGACTTCAATGTGGGCTTTCTTGTTCCACTCCTCAGCCACATATACTTATTGAGCAATCTGCGTGACAGATTAAGAATTTTTTAGTTGTGAACACAGAAATAGTTGAGAAGATGGGTCAATTCTCTTACCATGGCTAAATCCCTTTTAAGGGATAGAAAGAGTTCCTGCTGGTTGAAGCGCCTGTAGGACTCCATGTCCTTCGGGAGGAGTAGAGGTTGCTCCAATGCCTCTGCGATATGGCCAGCTCTCCCTCCAACATAATTTCTAAGGGAAGCATCATATGGAATGGCTGCACCATCCAATGTTAACTTTGGGGACCATATTCGAGCTCATCGGCGTGCGTCTGGGGCCAAAGGGTCTTCCCTACTCTCAGTAGACGAAGTCCTTCTGCTCCTAGTGTCGTGGGCCACTTTCTGTTGCTTGGGCCCCTTCGGAGGCGCCACCTTTTTTTCTTCAGTATCAGTCGCAATCCTTTTCTTTTTTAGATCCGGTAGTGGTTTTAGGCCGAGATCTGAGGGAGCTTGAGGAGGGGGAGGAGGAAGAGTGACCGTTGGCTGAGATATACCAGCACCTTTAGTCGCAGCCTTTGGCCTTCTGTTCTTCATTAGATCTGTCAAACTTTGCTTGTCTTTGTCAGAAGAGTCATTTGGCACATCTATTCTCTGTGGGAGAACAACGGATTGCCTATCAATCCCCTCGTCGGCGTTCAAAATCTGAACCTCTTTTGAAGCTTCCCCTCCAAATCTGAACCGGTCAATCTGCTCGTTAAGTGAACAGGTTGAAGAAGCAACTCTCTCTCCCTTTGCTGTCGGTTCAGGAGGAGCCTGCTGAACAGGTTGAACGAGCAACGGTATGCCCTGTAGGTTTAGGTGTGGCACAGGGGCAAGATCAAAGGAAGCCAAAAAATCCTTCCGAGCAACGTCAATACGGTTAATGCGACGGTCTCCGAGTGTTATCGCGTTGCCGATTCGCTGAAAATCTTTTGACTTTGGGGTATAGCTGAGGAATAGGTGCACGACCCTAAGCTGCCCTTCTTCGCTTGTGAAAATCTCTGATCGAAGAAGGAAATTGAGCGCTGCGATATTTGTAAGGCTGAGCTGAGGAGTAACGTGATTTCTATCTGTAAACATCACAATAAAACTGTCAGAAAACTTAAAACGTGATAGAAAGAGAAGGCCGAATCATTGAAAGCAAAAACCCTTAATCTATTGTTAGGAAACCTAACTCTGGGATATCTCACCTGGATCTTTCGGTTGGGTTGGATAATGAAGTCTGTCATGCCACGTGCCCGAGACAATCAAATAGTCGTCTTTCATCCCTTTGTTAGATTTGGGAAGATAGGAGATGAGCCTGACAATATCGGATCGGGATCTAAGATAGTATCCCGCTTTTTGTTTGGTACGACACTCGTACATGTGTACCACATCGAGCCCGGTGAGTCCCAATCCTAGATGTTGGTTTAGATCGTCGACTGCTCATAAAATTCTAAACGTGTTAGGTGCGCACTGTTCAGGGCTAAGTTTATGGCCTCGGAGATAGTCTCTGGTAACGGGACCTATTGGGATGGTCATTCCTCCCTCTAGGAAGGCGATAATGGGGATTATAACTTCGCCTACTTTTCGGTTTGTTAATAACTCTTCTGGAGAGCAATACCTCAAGCCCACATCTTGGGGAATGCGATATGTCACCCTAAACTTCTCCATTTGGGAAGGACTACTCACTAGATATTTAAATCTACCCATTTCAGTTAGGATAGAGTGGAAAGGTGCTAAACAGTGACTGGGGAGCAACTATCCAAAGGCCGAAGAGGCAAGCCGAAAAGAATATGAAAGTCTTGAGTGAGGAACTTACGCAGAATTAAATTGAAGAATGACCTTTAGGTTTGTAGAAAGATCGTAGCTGATCCTAGGGTGAGTTGGAGTTGATGACAGGAAGGGCTTTGTGAGCGTGAATGCCTGAGTTCGCTGAGAGTTTGGAATTTGCAAAGTAAAGGGGAAAATAACCCCCTTTAGGGCTTTATATAGGGGTAGGCGAAATGGTGGGATTTATCCCGCCCAAATTTGGAGAAAAATCACGTCCATTGGATCAGTAGCCCACCGTTGGATTCTAGAGACAAGACGCCGCCTGGAGCAATTAATGGCGCCTTGGAAACGCTACAACGACAGCAGCAATGATGAAGCGCCTAAATTTATACACATACACGTGTGGATTCAGAGAGTCGGTGATTTCAAAGCTTTTATTTCGCAACAGATCAAAATCCTATTTTTTCTCCTTGGATGCGGGGAAAAAATTAGAATTTTGAGGGGCTATTGTGGGTGTGAAAACCCAACGCTACGTATTGGGCCTAGGGCCCAATTTGAGTATCACTGTTTATCCGAAGAGGTAAAAGGGATTAGGGCTGAGTCCGTTTGGTGGAAATGCACTTGAAAAGGAATGATGGGATACGTCCGAAGAAGATCCTATTGGTTCGAAGATATCCCTCTCAGCGGATCACTAGAGAACTTGATCAAGCAAATATACTGAAGGCCTGAACGACCTTCCCAACTGATTCCATGATAAAGAGCTGACTCTGGGCATGCCTAGGGATGATAAGAACATAAAAATATCTAAAAGAAAAAGCTGCTACCACCGCATTTAATGCACTGCAGCAACTTTCCTGGTCACATTTATGTGGAGAAGACACCTGAACAGTACAAGCTTAGCTACTACCACTCACGACAGACTAAAGCAAACGTCTGATGTAACATGTACTCAAGTGAATGCTTGGATGAAGAACAAGTGTACGGTGAAGATGAGGAAGAAGGAGGATATATAAAGGGAATAGGTCTCTGAAAAAAGGGAGGAGAAAATTGTATTCATTTTTCTATAAATATTAAGCCTCTTCGGATTTAAGGGAGGTCCACTCGATAATAGTCTGAACATCGTTTTATCTTGACTTGCATATATGAATCGTTGCTAAATCCATAACTAGCCCAGCTGTTTAACCTATTCTCTACAAATTTATTGTTTGGAGTTCATTGGGCTCACGATCTGCAAAGCCTGGGCTTGGCCTACAAAATTTGGACCCTGCAATAACTATATATATATATATATATAAAAATGTTTTGGATAGGGGGAGAGGGGGGGGGGGGGGGGTTAGGCCCCCAACTGGGTCCGTCCCTAACTTAAAGTAACTTTAAATAATGTTATACATTTTAATATATTTTTTATCGAATGCGAATTTCAATAACTTACTATTATACTATATTTTCTTTTTATATCCTTCGTGATTGCAAATTTTTGTATTTTCTTTTATACTTACAAAATTTTAAAATGATTCAAGTTTTTGTATTTTAAAATTATGTATAAAAAATGAAGAATTTATATATAATTGATGCCTACTTTCTACATGTTTTTTAGTACAATTATTATGTTTTGGAAGCTTCCTCATTATATTTTGGTTCACCACATTCTGCCATTTTTTTAAGGGTTTTTATATGTTTACATTGTAGACACATAAAAAGTGATAAATGTTGTACACATTTACAAATAACATTCGCCACTTTATATGTGTTTACAATGTAAATTTACATTGTATTAGATTATTTTGATAAAAATATTAAAATTTATTTTTTCAAGTGAATTGATTAAATTAATTTTTATCCTTTAGTGTGGCTTGTAGACAACTAATTTTCTTTATTCGAAATAAATCAAACAAGTAAAATAGTTTCACAAATGAGAATTTATATTGAGGATTGTGTGGTACACTTCTCTGTGATTACAAAAGTGTGATCCTCTGATTCGATCTCCTTGCAAGACTTATTGATTTGGATTTGTGGTAATATGATTATGACTTGAACACAAAATATCCTTCAATTTGGTTGAGGGATGGATCGAAGATTGCTAAAACAGAATTACAATGAATTTCTGGCTATGAGCTTGTTAGAAATCCTTTGTTCTTCCTGTTCTTCGTGTTCTTCGTGTGTTTTTCGTGTTCTTGGATTTGTGGTGCAAGTTCTTCGGAGCTTTAGAGGCTTGAATCCATAGAGCTTCACTGATTTGTGGTTTGTTGATGTTTTCGGACACTTTAGGCTTGATTCTCGTAGACTTTTGGATCTAGGCGGATGATTTTGATGATTTCTCTTCGAATGTTCTTCGTATTTGAAGGTTGAAGTTCTTGAAGTTCTTGGAGGCTTTAGAGCTTGGTTCCGGCAGAGCTTCTGGACTTCTGAATCTTCTCCAATGCTGCTTGTGCTTCAGATGGCTTGATGTCCTCCTAAATGTCTCAGGAAGGCTTCTATTTATAGGAGTTTTGGGGTGGATGAGCGACACGTGGAGGAGTCTGACTGGTGACACATGTCACAATCTGATTGGTTCGCTTGTGTCATTGCTTACACGTGCGAGGTTGCTTGGGTCATCACTTACACGTGCGAGGTTGCTTGGGTCATCGCTTACACAAGCCGATGCATGATTGGTTCTTACATGACACTTGGCAAATTTCTGTTGGCTTATGAATAGCAATAGTAAACCCTAGCAGCAATACGTGGCACTTTGTAATTGACTGTATTTTGTGGACTTGGTAGTGTGACGTGTCAGCTTGTGATAGGTCGGGAATTTTCCCTCTCTACATGGCTATATCAGTTTCTTTGTTATTATTGAAATTCAGGTCTGATAATAATTTCATTCTAAAAAAAAAAAAGAAAAAGCCTGATAATAATTTCAAGTACATCAGGTTTTTTTTTCCTTAATGATACTGACTAAATCAATTTTTGTGGCTCAATGTATATGGCAATATTTCCTTGTCAAATACTGTTACTTATAAATGTTTTTTCAATATATATTCTGGGGTAATTCCTTGTATATGGCAATATTTCTTTGTCAAATGCCAATTTATCTTTTTCTCATATTTGATGGTTTCATCCTCACATTGTGCAGATCACATGTGATAGTTCTTTTCTCACATTCGGTAGTTTCCTTACTTTTTTCTCATATTTGACGGTTCAATCTTCACATTGTGTAGTTCCAACATCACATGTGACATTTTTTTTGTCACATTCATTGGTTCCCTTACTTTTTTTTTCACATTTGATAGTTTCATCCTCACGTTGTGCAATTCCAACATCACATGTGGAAGTTCTTTTGTCACATTCGGTGGTTCTCTTACTTTTTTTCACATTTGACGATTCCATCCTCATATTCTGCAGTTTCAACATCACATGTGACAGTTCTTTTGTCACATTTGGTGGTTCCCTAATTTTTTTTCCTCACATTTGACGGTTTCATCCTCACATTATGCAGTTCTAACATCACATGTGATAGTTCTTTTGTCACATTTGGTAGTTCCTTTTTTTTTCCTCACATTTGACAGTTCCATCTTTACATTGTGTAGTTTCATTATCACATGTGATTGTACTTTTATCACATTCGGTGGTTTTTTTATTTTTTTCTCACATTTGACGGTTCTATCCTCACATTGTGCAGTTCTAACATCACATATGACTATTATTTTGTCACATTTGGTGGTTCATTTTTTTTTTCCTCACATTTGATGGTTGTATTGTTACATTAGGTAATACCAACATCACATCTGTTTGTACTTTTGTCACATTCAGTGGTACCCTATTTTTTTTCCCTCACATTTGACAATTCCATTGTCACACTGTGCAGTACCAACATCACTTCTGACCGTACTTTTGTCACATTTGGTGATACGCTAATTTTTTTCTCATATTTGACAGTTCCATCATCACATCATTATCACATTGGGAAATACCAATATCACATATAACCATACTTTTGTCACGTTCAATGGTTCTCTTTTTGTTTTTTTTTTTTTTTTTAGAAGCGTTCTCTTTTTGTTTACTCGCATTTGGTAGTTACATTGTCACATTAAGCCGTACCATCATTACATATAGATGTAGCCAACCCAACCTAACCCCACTAAATTACCTAATAATCGACGAATATATATATAACAAATTACCAATATCACATCTAACCGTACTTTTGTCACATTCGGTGATACTCTCATTTTTTTCTCACTTTTGAAAGTTTCATCGTCACATTGGGCAATACCAACATGTCATCTAACCATAATTTTGTCACATTCTGTGGCACCATTATTTATTTATTTATTTTTTCCACATTTGACAGTTCCATTGTCACATTGGATAGTACTAACATCACATGTTACTTTATTTTTGTCACGTTCAATGGTTTCCTTATTTTTTCTCACATTTGACGATTCCATTGTAACATTGGGCAACATCAACATCACATGTGACTGTACTTTTATCACATTTGATGGTTCTTTTTTTTTTTTTTTTTTTTTTTTTTTTTTTTTTTTTTTTTCACGTTTGATAGTTCCATTATCATATTAGGCAGTACCAACATTACATATGACTGTACTTTTATCACATTCGATGGTTTTCTTATTTTTTTTCTCACATTTGACAGTTCTATTGTCACATTGGATAGTACCAACATCACATGTGACTGTACTTTTATTACATTCAATGGTTCCTTTTTTTTTTCTTTTTTTTTTTTTTTTTTTCCTTACATTTGACAGTTCTATTGTTACATTGGGTAATACCAACATTACATGTGACCAAAATAGCCCAAAACACTCAAAAAATACTAGGATACCCTTAAAACCTAAAAATGACCGAAACACACTTAAAACAAAAAAAAGATCAAAATACCCTTAGAATCTAAAAAAAGACCTAAATGACCCTTTTTTTTTTTTTTCCCCATACCATTCAAGGAAGAAATATATTACAAAGGTGCATTACAAAGATTAGAACCAACTGGGAAGCGACAGCAATAATTCAATGGCACATGAGTTGCCACTTTAGCTATAGACCAAAGGTAAATGACCCTGAAACCTAAAAAAAATGACGGAAATGACTTTGTAACCTAAAAAGTGACTGAAATACCCTTAAAACCTAAAAAGAAAAAGACCGTAATACCCCTGAAACCAAAAAAATGATCGAAATACCTATAGAACCTTAAAAATGATCGAAATGACCTTGAAACCTAAAAAAATAACTGAAATACCCTTAGAACATAAAAATGACCGAAATTACCTTGAAACCTAGAGAACCTAAGTTGTTGTATTTTGTTGTATACTTATTGTAATTTAAAAGATGATAAGTTATTTATAAAAAAAACTATCTAGTACACACACACACACACACACATTGTTGACGAAAATTGTTAACGAATGTTTAACAATAATTGTCAACTTATGTTTAATAAATGCTTTCAAATTATGTTTAACAAATGTCGTCAAATTATGTTAACAAATATTGTTAAATTATGTTTAACAAACATTGTCAAATTAGTCAAATTCGTCAAACATAATTTCATTCACTCATAGGCCTTTTGGCGTATGAGTTTTATTGATGTGAGTAGTGCTCATTCAAGATAATATATTTCTTAATTACAATCCCTTGTTTCAAGGGAAGACTCTTTGATTCCAACCATGTCGTCTTTGTACATGAGTTTATTTATTTTTATGTTTAAGGGGATGTGTGTTTTTATTTATTTGTGGCTGCACCTAATAATTTATTTAGGTTGCCTATGTACCCTTGGCGGGGATCAAGCCAATTCGTAGTTCTTAATTTGAGGTTTTAGATTCAAAATCCTCAAATTGATTTTGCCCAATTTAAATTATGGACATTTAAGTCAAATACTTTGTATTTAATTAAGCATCGACTTAATTTTGCTTTTGGGAGAGATAATTGGTTTTAATCTCAAGGATAAGTCATGGACCATAATTTTATGGGAATTGAATCAAGGATTCTCTTTTTGAGAAGTTAAAGTTCCAAGCAACTTTCCCTTTCTTTCAATTGCTTCTTTGTAGGAATTTTAATGATATTTTGATTGAGGTTTCCAAATTTAATTAAGGGAAAGAAAACTCCTTTGAAGCAATTTTATTTTTTATGAACATTGGGAATTAGAAAATTTCCTTAAATCAATTTTTATGGTCATTTTATTTTGAGAATTATTAATTCCAATCTTGATTAAGAGATTACGAATTCCAGAGAATTAGTCATATTAGAATTTGAAGGAATTAGAATTCTTATTTTATTCAAGGGAGTCGAGGACTCCATTAATATGGTAAAGTCAATGACTCCATTAATTGGGTAAAGTCAAGGACTCCATTGATGGGATAGAGTCAAAGACTATTAATTTGGTAGAGTCAATGACTCCATTGATGGGGTAGAATCAAGGACTCCAATTAATTTGGGAGAGTCAAGGACTTTATTGATGAGGTAGAGTCAAGGATTCCATTAATTTAGTAGAGTCAATAACTCCATTGATGGGGTAGAATCAAGGACTATATTAATTTAGTAGAATTAAGAATTTCAATTAAAAAGAACATTACATCACAACGTGAGAGAATTCTTATTTGGTGATTTTCAAATAAGATTTACGAGTCAAGTACTCGTATCTAAAGCCTCATATATGGAGTTAGGAAGTTTTTCTTATGAAACCCAACCTTATTTGTTTTACCAAACAAAAATTCGAGGGAGATTTTGGTAGTGTCAAGATGAGAGAATTTTTATTTGGTAATGTATAAATAGGATTAACGAGTCAGGGACTCATATCTAAAACTTCATGCATGGAGTTAGGAACTCCCCATGAAACTCGATCCTATTTGCATTACCAAGCAAAAATTCAGATTTGAGAATGAGGGACAGAGAGGTTTAGAGAAAAAAGGGACTGATGAAATCCCATATACAAACATATGCTGCGTATTCTGCTTGATGTTGCTCTCTCTCTGTCCGTGCCTCTCCTTTTTTCTTCTCTCTATGTTTTTGTTGTGTGTGTACTTGCGCTCTTTTTGTGTCTGCCTTTTTTTTTTTTTTGTGCGTGACTCTCTCTATTTATAGAGAAATTCCAAAGAAACTGTTCCCTTATTTTCCTCCCAACTGATCGGCTCATGGAGCAGTCTGCGTCAGTTTTTCTCTCCGCAGCTCTTAATTTTGTGTTCAGCCGTGCCCCTTTATTTTAACTTTTCAGGTAATTGGCAGCTACTCCACTTCTTTTGAGGTGTGGGGTTTTATAGGTATTTTGCTTTAATATTGTTTTTTCCTTTTGGACACATGTGATGTCAATTCCCTTAATTTTAGGTGTTGTGGTGCAAGTGTATCTATCCATTGTCCTTTCCACGTTGCTTTCCTTCCATCTTTTATTATTTTATTTTATTTTTGGAACAAGGCAAACCTCCCATCTTTGATAGTTTGATTGTGGTGGTACGTGTGGCTAGAAATATTGTATTTAACCACACGTCCCATTAAAAAAAAAAAAATTATCTTTTTGTTTTGCTTTGTTTTTGTTTTTGTTTTTTTTTTTTGGTTTTTTTTTTTTTTTTTGTTTTTGTTTTAAGAGGACATATATTTTTGATCCCTATAAACTTGTTCAAAATTTAATTATTACTAGCCTCATCACACGCGCTTCGTGCGCAATGAAGCTTTTTTTTTTTTTTTAAATTTATTATCATAATTTTTCTTTCATCACAATTTGAAAAAATAGATAAGAATTCTTTTTTCAAAGAGAATGGTATTCTTTTTTCAATTAAAAATTTTTGCGTGTTTTTATCAAAATCCAATTGATAATATAATAGTTATAAAAAAAATGATAATGTGATAAATCTAAAAAAAAAAAAAAAAGATGATAATGTAATAGTTTAAAAAAGAAACATGGGATAGTTTATAAAGAAGCTTTTTTTTATTTATTTATTTTAACATGGGATAGTTTTTTCTTATTTTATGGGAGGGGTAGTTATTTTCTTTTAAACGTGGGTAGTGAGAAGTTTTTTTTTTTTTTTTTTTTAATCAACGTTGACTATTTAGTGGGGAGTTAATAATCAGTAGGTTTTTTTTTTTTTAATTTTTATCTATTTACAATTTTAACTTCATTTCTTATTTTTACGAATAATGATAAATTAATTAAATTAGGGGTAATTTTGGAAGTGAAAAGGGTAGTAACTAATTTTATGAATCCTCTTAATATAAAATGCGCTTGGGATGAGGCTTTTTTTTTTTTAGTGGTCCTATTTTGTAAAAAAAAAAAAAATTGTGTTTTTTATTTTACATATATATAATTTTTATTTTGAAAATATAATTTATAAATGAATAAATTAATTTGAAAATTAATAGGAGAGTTGTCCTATTTTTTAGGCAATGTTTTAGTGGGAGTTAGAGTTGCATTTTTACCGGATTATCCTTTAGTTTTGTCTTTACTTAAACATAAAAGTGTGAGGGTATTTTTGAACTAAAAAAATGAGAAATTCAAACAGGGAAAGCCCCTTAAATAATAGTATAGACTAAGCTATGAGCACGCCTATTTTTTGGGTAAAGATTAATAATTTGCATTTATTATAATTTGAGATTTCTACTTTTTCTAATAATAAAAATAAAAAACCTAAGGGTGTGATGAAGAAATTACTTCCCCTACAAATGCATAAATCAATACTACCAAGAATTTTGGAAGATACCTGTTTGCTCAATGAATGGTTTGAGTCTTGATTGCATTTGCCAATCTCAATTCTAGACCCCTTAAAATGTGTCCCTAACATCAATTCCATTGAAGTCATCAATTAGTTGCTAAAGTTTGGCTTAATTATAAAAAGTAACCATTGAAAAGCATAAATTGTCAAAAAAATTTACAGAGAAAAAGAAATATGAGATTGATGAGAATGAAACTTGGCCTTCACATATATAAGATAAATATAAAACTGACTAACAAACATGGAGGTTAGTGATAATAAGGAGATCGTGTGTGAGAAAGTGAAAAACAAAAATAAAAGCGAGTGAAATTACATAGTAGTAACTGTTTTTTAGTGGGGATGTTAGGATGATAAGGATGGATAGCAGTTATAGTACTGGTTTTATAGTTGGAGTCTTTTTTTTTTTTTTTTTAATAAAGAAGAAGAGATTTGGGAAAATAAAACGTGAGATTAAAGTAATGAAATTTAAAAAAAAAATTGAAAAAAAAAAGGGGGACAGAAGAAACAAGTACATAGTGATAAAGTAAAAAAAAAAAAAAAAAAAAAAAAAAAAAAAAAAAAGAAGAAGAATACGTGGGGTGAGTTTTGTAAGTTGGAGGCGTTTTAAAACTAATAAAAAGTGATCCTATTTTGTAAGGAATTAGAGAGTAGAAGTAGGAATTTAAATCAATGTAAAAGTAGGAGTTTATTAGAAGCAGGAAGGTATTTCAACGTAGAAGTAGGAATTTATTATTTCTGTCAATTTACTATTTTAACACCATTTTAAAGTTTTAGGTAGAGGTATTTTTTACAGTAAAAAAAGTTAAAACTAACTTTCTTTTGCCAATTTACTATTTTAACCCCATTTTAAAGTTGTTGGTTAATTAATTTAGGGGTATTTTTGATAGGGAAAAAAACAATAATTAGTTTTCTAAATCCTCTTAATATATACAGATAACTATTTTTTTTGGTAAATTTTGCTTGGCAATTTTAAAGTAACCACTTTTTATGTTGTAAATTTCATATTTTAACACACACACACACACACACACACACACTTATTTTTTTAATTTTTATTTTGAATTCCCGCAAAAAAACTTAAGGTGTTGTGTTTAGATGGCAACTATAAGGGTAAGATTTGGTCCCTTAGCCCAAAGGGTTAAAATATTTAGGCTCAAAGAGCCTAATACAATGAATTTGTAGAAAATAGGTTAGAAAACAAGGCTCTAATGAGTTAGACAATAACTATTATTGGCCCAGGTAAAAAGGAAACAAAGATAAAAAAGTTTAATTTGAGGAAAATCGTCATCGGCTCAATCCGAAGAGACCAATTCTTGTATATATCTCTCTTAAATTTGGTTACAAGTCTAATTCCTGTTCTTACAATGTTTTTCTCCTTGTTTTTTGATCCCTTCTCTCAAGGCTTTCTTTCTATTTTATACTATCTTCTTCCTTTCATCCCACATTCCATGTGTAGATTAGATTGCTAGTGTTGATCCTTGTCCCATTAGCACCTTATTAAAGTCTTTGGGAGTAGCTATAAAGCTGAAAATTACTATTCATGTATCACTTTTCCATTAATGCGGCCAGAGAGTTAGCTATAGAGCATTCAATGCGGTGGTATTAGCTTTCTCCTAGATATTTTATGGCTTCCTTCTATCTTGTGTTTCTATGATACTTATCCTTATCAATAAAATCTCTCGGAACATTGCCTTGGGTGGCAGACCACACCTTTGAAACTCGGCTCTATTCAGCCGATGAGGCATTCATCCTTGAACCACCTTTTTGGACTCCTATGATCAAATCTCACATCTTCACTCACTAACACGGACTCTCATGACATTGTTTACCCGACCTCATATTACTTAATGTCCTCGGATTGGGCCCCCGGCCCAATATATACATAGATATATACTACTCAGCCTATCATCCTTACAATAGTCCCTCGAAATTCTCCTTTCTGGATCCTCGAGAAGAAAGGAGGATTTTGATGTCACTACAATTACCCCGCTCTTATCATACATCATCCCTATCTGCGTAGGCACCTTTTTAACTGCCCAACACACGCTTTTGACGCTTCGGCATCCGAGATGCGCCTTCATTAAATTTATGTGGCTCCACGTTCTCCATATTCTACGGTGCAATACAGATCCTATGGCTGGGGTTCTTATTGGAACTCGAGCGAAAATTTTCCCGCTTGTTCACCTTTCTAATACAAATAGTGCTTGTACACTTCCTTCACTTCACTTTTGCTCTCATTCGTTGAACCTTTGCACTCATACAATGAACCTTTGCACTCATAAATATCAAAAGCTAGTCTGAGGAGAGTTCCTTTCTTTGCGTAAGTCTTTTTAACCCTTTCTATTTATATTTCCTTCTACTTTTCTTTACACAGATCCTCTTCTCATCGACCCTCTTAATTTCCTTTCACCTTCTTCTCTCCTTCACCTATCTCTGACAAAATGGGTAGATTTGCTCATTTGGTTGATTCCCCAGAGAATATAGAGAGTTTTAAAGCTCGATATGGAATCTCACAAGGGGTTTCCATTAGATACTGTAAACAAGGGGACTGGTTTGCCCAGAGGTAAGAGGGAGAAGTGGTAATCTCGATGATTGCCTTCATAGAAGGAGGAATGAGAATTCCTATGGGTAGAGTCATTAGGGATTATTTGATAGCTCATAGGTTAGCCCCTACCCAATGCCCCCAACATGTTTAGAATCCTAGGTAGTGTTGATGCCCTTAACAAAAAGATGGGTGTGAACCTTACCCATCACGACATTAATTAGGTTTACAATCGCCACAAATTAATGGGGCAGGGATATTATCTAAAAACTAATGAACCTGCAGTTAGACTCATATCATGTCTCCCAGAGTCCAATAAGGGCATGAACAAAGATTTCCTAATCATCTCAGGAGAGTGGCACACTGGGCTTCATTGTTCGACCAGAAAAGGAACACCAGGTAGGGCATTATGGGTCTTGGTTCACTATTCTTAGTAATACAGCCCTCTTTACTAATTGGCATCTTCTGCGCCTGTCATTACTGTCATTTTTTATTTGTACTTACAATTTTGATTCCCTCTGATTCGTGCTGCCTTTCTTTCTTTGTTTTCTTAACAGAGTTTCTTTGTTTTTGCTGGTTTTGTAGATCAACGCGTTGCAATCTCGAACATAAACCTTGTTAACAAGACAGATCTAGATAAAGTGCTCAAGGCCGAGGTTTTTGTCCAAACTGATGGGCAGTTAAGGGTAGCGCACCTCATATCTCGTCCAGCTTTCAGGCACCTAAGTGTGTGATGAAGGCAAGGGAGCCGCGTCTACACCAAATCAACGTAGCAGCCCCTAGCTTCCTCATCTCCAATCCTATTCCAGAGGGTGTACTGCAAGTAGAGCTACCCTCCCGGTTTGCAGTCGAGGCAAAAGCAACTCCCTTTCAACTAGTAATCAAAGAAGAGGAAGAAGAAGAGATTAAGAGGATGACTACGAGGTCTTCAACTAGTCCCAGTCCCCCAAAATCCCAATTGGTGACCCCAGCCATCTCTTTCCAGCCTAAGTCAGCCATAACCAAGAAGTCGCTGATATCCCAGACACCATGGGGATACAATGTAGGTTAAGGTTGAGCCTCTAAGAGCTGTTGGAGTCCCAAGCTGGTGGAAACGCGCCAGGGAAGGCAGCCTAGACCAAGATTCCTACCCCTCCAATCTCTCCAACCTGAGCCCACCGACCATAAGAGAAAAAAGGAGCAAAGAGGTGGTGGAAGTAAGGAAAGGCCACCCCTCCCAGGAGGTTGAGCCCTAGAGGGGAGCCAAACAAACCAGAGTAGTGCAGACGGTGGCGAATAAGAGACATAATTCTCAAGTCGGACCTTCGGCTTGGACCCCTGCCTTCATGCTGGACGAAGCTCTCTTGCCTACTGAAGCCTCTATTAGAGACTTCTAGCAAGGGAAGGTTGGCTATGTGGCTAATGCAGTGGAACAGGCGTTGCTGCTTCCCTCTGACATGGCCAACCTTAGATCAATGAGAAAGCATGAGGTGTTCCTCAGCCTGAAAAGGGACCTCGCAATGGTAAGTCCTTCACCTAGTACTCTTTTTTTTTAAATAAACTTTGTAACACTCTTCCCTTTTCTTCCTTTCTTCTTTTTAATCATGCTTCTTTCCTTGGCAGGCTGTTCAAACCACATATAGAGCCGAGGAAATGGTAAACTACTCTCACTGGCAAATGAAAGAGGAGAAAAGTAGGCGCATTGCGGCCATGGATGACTTCAATGTGGTAAAAAAAAGAATACAAGAGCTCAAGAATAAGCTGACCGAGGCAGAGAGGGATAAGAAGAGTGCTGAAGCTGCCTTGGAATGCGCTGAAAGGCAGGGTGAAGGTTAACGAAGGTAACTTTGTCAAACCGAGGACCAACTAGCCACCTTCAAAGAACAATGTCACCTTAAAGAAGAAACTGGAGGAGGCCGAGAAGGCCAAGGACCAAGCTGAGTAGGACGACTATGATATGGGGGTGACAAAGACTGATGAGGCTCTTAGAGTTGAGGTTTCAGAGGTATGTAGAAACTACTGCCTCCAAGTATGGAACGAGGCCCTTAACCAAGCTAGGGTTGAGGCTTCTTTTGCACTTAGGAGGGCAGAGAGTGTATACTACCCTCCTGTCATCTGCGCACCAGGCTCTGCCAGCTTTAAGGCTGACATTGCCTCCAAGGTGGCAGAGTTTGGAAAGGATGGCCCGGCCAAGGTCCCTGTCTCTTCTGACAACCCTTTCGAGGAGGCTCAGCAGCTTGGCGCTGCTGAAAAAGAAACTGATACAACCAAGGGAGTGGCTCCTGATGCCATCAAGCCCCCAATTGCTCCTCAGGACCTTCCCCAAGAGAAGGAGGTACCCCTCAAGATGGAGATTGTCTTGGCAACTCTCTCTATGCTTGTAAAGGAGGACCTCACGGGTAAGAGCCCAGAAGCCTCAGAGGCAGCACTCACCCAATCCACTAAGGCCTTAGCAAAGGAGAAGATTGTAATAAAAAAGAAGTAGTTTAGGGTCGTAGTAGTTTTTTTTTTTTTTTTTTTTTTTTGTTAATTTATTTATTTCCATATTTTGTAACCCACTTGCTCTTTTGTAATCCCTTTGCCTTTTTCTAAGGCTTAAATTAATGAAAATTATGAACATTTCCTTTACTCTTGTGATATTCATACAAGTCTTGATATAGTTTCTATTTTATTTAACACTTAACAAATATGAAAATGAGACACAGTCTCACTTAGCTCTCTAGGTAAATGATAATGTGTTTGAAATCTCAACAAAGTATATCTTTCACTACAAAAACATACACAATGGTAGAGTATCCATACATGTTTGACTCCACTTAATCCCCCACTTATTAGTAAGTCTAAAGGACTGAAGGGACAATCAATTCTCAAACAGATAATAGATATACTTGACATTCTTACAAATGCTTTAAGTGATGCCCATGAATGCCCATTTGCTATAGTCACTACCATGAAGGTCTTTGCCATTCATCATGGTTGGTTCTATTTGAATAATAGAAAGTATTAATTTACCCAAAGTATATGATCCAAGGAGTCAGACATGACTAAAGTTCTGTTTAACACTTAGGAAGAGTGATTGAAAATATCAATTTACCCAAGGTATGTAGTCCGAAGAGCCAAACATGATTAAGGTTCTATTTGATATTTAAATAGATAATAAGAAGTATTAATTTACCGGAGGTATGTGGTCTGAGGAACTAGGCATGACCAAGGTTCTGTTTAACACTTAGTAAAATGACAGGAGGAATTAATTTACCCAAAGTATGAAATATTAATTTACCCAAAGCATGTGGTCCGAGGAGCCAAACATAACTAAGATTTTGTTTAACACTTAGAAAAATGATTAGAAGTATTAATTTACCCAAAATATGTGGTTCGAGGAGCCAGGCATAACTAAGGTTTTGTTTAACACTTAGAAAAATGATATGAAGTATTAATTTACCCAAAGTATGTGATCCAAAGAGCCAAGCATAACTAAGGTTCTGTTTAATATTTAAACAAATAAGAAGTATAACGCATAATGTAGTACATGGAAATATAGTAGAAATGGCTTTCATTAATAATAATACATTCATAAGTTATTTATATTCCAAGAGTGTGGTACAACATTTTCATTTAGATCTTCAAGATAATATGCACCTATTCCAGCCACCAAGGTGATACGATATGGCCTTTCCTAGTTGGGCTCTAACTTCACCCATGTTAGGTTCTTTGCAGTGCCCAAAACCTTTCTCAATACTAAGTTTCTAGGCGCTAATGGCCTCAACCTCATGTTGGAGTCGTATCCTTTCTTGAGCTTATGTTGATAATATGCCAATTGAACTATGGCATTTTTTCTTTGCTCTTCAATCAAATCTAAACTCTTCTCTAACAACCCATCATTGTTGCTCGAAGTGAAAGAACTCATCCTCAATGTTGGAAATCCGATCTCTAGGGGAACCATTGCTTCGGCTTCGTAAGTCATTGAAGAGGGGGTCTTTCCTGTTGACTTACGAGGCGTAGTTTGATATGTCCAAAGGACATGTGACAAATCTCCCACCCATTTTTCTTTTGCATCATCCAGTCTCTTCTTGAGTCCATTCATTATCACTTTATTGATAGTCTCGACCTGCCTATTCCCTTATGGATAAGCCGGGTGGAATACCTATTCGTAATGCCCAGGTCACAACAGTATCTCCTGAAGGCTTTGCTGTCAAATTGAAGGCTGTTATTCGAGATGAGAGTATGAGGAATCCCAAATCGGGTGATAATATTTTTCCAAACAAATCTCTTGGCATCCACATCCCTGATATTTGCCAGTGGTTCAGCTTCAATCTACTTAGTGAAGTAATTCATGCTGACCAATAGCCATCTCTTACTTCCTGTTGCTTTAAGGAAAGGCCCTACAATATCCAAGCCCCATTGAGCAAATGGCCAAAGGCTGGACAGAGGATTAAGGACTCCCCCTAGTTGATGAATGTTTGGGGTAAATTTTTGGCATTGGTCACACTTTGTCACATACTCTTGTGCTTCCTTCAGTATGTTCGGCCATCAATATCTTTAAGTGAGGGATCTGTGAGATAAGGATCAGTCTCCTATGTGGCTTCCATAAATCCCTTCATGTAACTCCTCTAGGAGTAGCTTTGATGCCTTAGGGTGTAAACATAACAAATATGGCTCAGAAAAAGAGCGCTTGTACAACTTTTGGTCCTCGGACAACCAAAACCGAGAAGCCTTTCTTCTCTCTTTGTTAGCCTCGGACTTCCCTTTGGGTAAGATATCTTCCTTAAGGAATAGCACTATAGAGTCCATCTAGCTAGGTTCCACCTTAATTTGATGAATATGGACCATCTCTCTGTTCATCTCAGTAGGTTTGCACAACTCTTTAACAAGGATAACACGAGGTAAGCCCTGTGTCAAAGAGGTTGCAAAAGTAGCTAGAGAATCAGCATGTGTGTTTCTGCTTCTAGGGATTTGCAGTAAGTTGAAAGACTCAAACCTTGATTGTAAGTGCCAAGCCTGATTTAATAATCTTGCATTCTCACATCCTTGGCCTCTAACTCTTCATTTACCTAGCCTACAACCAACCTTGAATGTAAGAATATCTCCACTGCTTTTCCTCCCTTTTTCTGAAACATAATCATCCCTACCAATAGAGCCTCATATTCAGCCTCATTGTTTGTGGTCTAGAAGTCCAATCTTAAGGATTTCTCAATAATGATCTTCTCAGGAGATATTAAAAGTAGCCCTACTCCAGATCTTCTTTGATTCGTTACACCATCAACGTATACCTTCTAGGATAAAGGTTCTTTCAAGGAGACCATGCTAACTGATTTTCCATTCATGTCTTGCTTCTCTATCTCCTATTCTAATAGGGACTCAGCAAACTCGGCCACCAAATCTGTGAGGACTTGGCCCTTGATAGAGGTGCGAGACATATACTTTATATCAAAAGTCCTTAGGATTGTACCCCACTTGGCAATCCTTCCAGTGTAATTAGCATTCCGAAGTAGTGATCGAAGCAGAAGTTGGATTAGAACAACAACTGTGTGAGATTAGAAGTAGTGAGGGAGTTTACATATAGCATGTACTACTGCCAAAATGGCCTTCTCTAGTGGTAAGTAACGAACTCCTACTTCATGCAAAGACTTGCTCACATAGTAAACTGGCATCTGCACACCATTGTTAACTCGTATCAGCACCAAGCTCACGGCATGGGAAGCCACAACAATGTAAGCAAACAAAACATCATCCACCTCGGGCCTAGACATAACGGATGGCCGAGAAAGGTATTCCTTAAGTTGCTGGAATGCCAAGACACACTCCTCAGTCCACTCGAACCCCTTCCATTTATTCAACAGCTGGAAGAAATGCTTGCACCTGTCTGTTAACTGAGAGATAAACCGGTTCAAGGCAGCAGTCATTCCTGTTAATTTCTGGACTTCTTTGGGATTTCTAAATGGCTGTAAACTGTTAATTGCCTTAACCTGATCCCACGCCAAAGGAGCACTTGGAAGCATTGAAGCACAGTTTATGTTTCCTTAGTATTTCAAAAATGTTCCTGAGATCTCCCTTGTGCTTGGATACCACCTTACTTTTCACCATCATATCATCTATATAAACCTCAATATTTTTGCCTAATTATGGCTCGAATATCCTAGTCATCATCCTCTGATAGGTAGACTCTGCATTCTTCAATCTAAAAGGCATTACCTTGTAGTGGTAATTTCCAGTAGAAGTAACAAAAGCCATCTTTTCCTAATCACCTAGAGTCAGTGACATTTGATGGTATCCCTAGAAGGCATCCAAAAAGCTTATCCGAGGAAGGCCTACAGTTGCATCCACTAGCTAATCTATTCAAGGCATGGAGAAAGGGTCTTTTGGCTAACCAGTCAGGGTAAAACATCTCTTTAATAGCCCCGACCTGCTTAAGCTTAGTCACTTCATTCTTAACAGCATCAGAATGATCCTTAGATGAGCGCTGAGTTGATTGCTTTTTGGGGTTAATGGACGAGTTGACATTTAAATGATGGCAGATGAAATTTGAATCCACCCCAAGAGTTTCGTAAGTGCTCTATGCGAACACGTCAATATTCCTTTTGAAACACACTATCAACTCTTCCTTCTCCCGAGAAGGCAGCTGAGCTCTAACCTGAAAGAACCTTTCCAAATCATCATCTACAACAATCTTCTTTAAATTCTCACACTTTGCCCCTTTTGATATCACACCCATGGGTAACATCGGAATCCTTGATTGCCATAAACTCCTATCAACAGAGGCCGAGAACCCAGCTTCAGGTTTATGCATAATTGCAACCCCCAGGCACTTCCTAGCCATGAACTAGCTCCCAACCAGCTCCTCAATCTGATCTCCGAATGGATATTTCACTTTTAAATGAAGGGTGCAGGAAACAGCCCCTAAGGCATGAAGTCAGGGTCGTGCTACAATAGCTGTGTAGGGAGAGTAAGCATCCACCACAATGAAATCCACCTCTACCACCTCTGATCCTACGTGCATGGGTAGTCGAATCTGGCCCCTTGGAACAATAACTTTCCTACCAACATCCTCATCACATCATACCCCCTATCCTGAGGGTGACCACCATAGCATCATCATGTGGCTGTATGGTCCTAACCTTGTCCTCATCCAAGAAGCTTAACGCTGGTCGAATCTCCATCCTAGCCCTCTTCGGCTCAGGGTTAGAATCCTCGGCAAGTGACCGAGTTACAAACATCACTCTGGAGGTGTGAGAACCAGTTCTTCCTAGAGCAGCGAAGATGACATTAATTGTGCCCAAAGGTGGCCTTGAAGACGTATCTCTTTGAGATCTTGGTCCTGCCTGGCCACCTTGCCCGCTGGGTTGATGTAGAAATTACTTCAACTTTCCATCTCTAATTAGCTATTCCAAATGATTCCACAAAGTTTTGCAATCTTCTGTGGTGTGTCCTCGCTCTTTGTGGTATTGACAATAAAGGCTTTGATTGCACTTCGTTGGGTCTCCTCCCCCATTTTGTTTGGCCATCTAAAGTATGGCTCATTCTTAATTTTTTCCAAAACTTGATGCACTAGTTCCCTGAACATTGTGCCAACCACTTGGGTAGCAACAGACCCTGACTGCCAAGCAAAGTTTTTTCGAGGCCGATTATTGTTGTACCTGTCTGACCTGAAATTCCTCATATCTTGAGGGATAACCTTAGCTTTCCCTTTCCCCTGTTACTGGTCTTCCTTGACCTATTTATACTCGTCAATATGGTCCATGAGCCGACGCACACTCCTTACGGGCTTCTTGGTCAATAACTTTTTCAAATTATGCTCGGCAGGTAGGCCAATCTTGAAAGTCCTTATGACTATATTGCCAAAGTCCCGATCGATCTCATTGAGCATCTCCCAGTATTTGTCTCAGTATGTTTTCAGGGTCTCCCCTTCTCGCATAGTCATAGACAACAGGGAGTCTAAGGAGAAATTATAAGATCCACATGGTGGATAAGTGATGTGGTCCACCATTCCACTAAAAAACTGCCACTTGTCTAAAATTGTTAGTTAGAAAATTTTTTTTAAACAAAAATTGATTACTGGCTCAGCAATTTTAAACAAGTGGAAGTTTTTTAGTGAAATGGTGGACAAATGATCTGGTCCATCAGAGGACCCTATAATTTCTCGAGTCTAAGGGCCGAGGAACCCTACTACAAGTCACAAATTGGGCCCTAAATGCCCTATTGAGCTCCTTAAATAAGCTAATAGAACCCTCTCTCAGATCGTCGAACCATCTCATTGCCACGGGGCCCAGACTTGATGGGAACACTTTACAGATTAGGGCTTTATTCCTGGAGTGAATGACCATCCTCTGGTTGAAGTGGCTGACATGCTCCACTGGGTCTGTTTTGTTGTTGTACATGGTGAACACTGGTTGAGTGAACCGTCGAGGAAGTTTTCCACTTTCAATCCTACGGGTAAAAGGTGACTTGGAAATTTGATTCAAAACCCTACCCATAGCGTCATTGTCCAAGCCTTGGCGAGACGGACTCTCCCTTCTCCGTCTATAATGACAATCCTATTCACACGAAAAGGACTCACTGGGAGGAGTCTTGGACCTTGGGCAATAGCTAAAATCACTGTCATCACCAGAAGAAGGGTCAGAATTTGGAGGGGTTGTTTTGCGTCATTCGTGGGATAACCTCCTTCGTAAACGGTCAATCTCCAGTTGCATGCTCTTACTGTTCTCTTCATGTGAGAGGTGGCTTCCACCTCGAGACTGACTTCCCCCAGTGTGCGTAGTATGCATGCTAAACTCCGGTCCCTCCTCCGCTCAAGGTCGAGGAGCTGATCTTGATGTTGGGAACCAACAGATACCTCCTGGTTTGGCCCTGAACCTACCATAGTTGAACGTGGAGCTCAATAAAACTCAAGTAATTCCCACAGACGGCGCCAATTGTAAGGGCATGATTTGGTCCCTTAGCCCAAAGGGTTAAAGGATTTAGGCCCAAAGAGTTCAATACAATGAATTTGTAGAGAATGAGTTAAAAAACTAAGCTCTAATGAGTCAGACAACAACTATAATTGGTCCAAGTAACAAGGAAACAAAGATAAAACAGTTTCATTCGAGGAAAATTGTCCTTAACTCAATCCGAGGAGACCAATTCATGTATATATCTCTCTTGAATTTGGTTACAAGTCTAATTCCTGTTCTTACAGTGTTTTTCTCCCCGTTTTTTGATCCCTTCTCTCAGGGTCTTTTTTCTATTTTATACTATCTTCTTCCTTTCATCCCTACCTTCCATAGGTAGATTAGATCGCTGGTGTTGATCCTTATCCCATCAACATATTCCTGAAATCATTAGGAGTAGCTGTAAGGCTGAAAATTACTGTTCAGATTTCACTTCCTCATTAATGCGGCCAGGAAGTTAACTACAGAGCGTTCAATGCAGTGGTAGCAGCTTTCTCTTAGATATTTTCTGGCTTCCTTCTGTCCTATGTTTCTATGATGCTTATCCTTATCAATAGAATCTCCTAGAACGTTTTCCTGGATGGCAGATCACACATTCGGACCTCGGCTCTGTTCGGCTGAGAAGGCATTCATTCTCGGACCATTTTCTTGGACTCTTATGACCAAACCTCACCTCTTCACTCACTAACACAGACTCCCATGACAGTGTTTACCTATCCTCGGACTACTTAATGTCTTCGGATTGGGCCCCCAGCCCAATATATATATATATATATATATATATAGCCTATCACCCCTACAGCAGCATTTGGATTTAGATTTGAATTTTAAATCAATGGATTTAAAATGCCTTGATTTGAAATCCATTGATTTCAAAATTTCTTGTTTGGGTCTTTTGTAGAACTCAAGATTTGAAATTCATTATTTGAAGTTCCATTGTTTGGATACCTAAATTTGAATTTGGATTTAGAATTGGATTTAAGATCAGAAAATATTTTTTCCAATTATTATTTTTCTTAAACCTTCTACATTTTAGTAACATTTTTAATAAATACATGAGGTAATGAAAAAGCCATTGATAGCCTAATTGACAAGATGATGACTAAATATCTGTCATCATAAACAACTAATAATTTGCTATTAGTTACAACTTGGACTTGCAAAATATGAATTTATCATATAACTAAAAATAATTTTTATTATTTCCATCATAATCATAATCATAATCAATCTATATATTATGGACTTTTGACCCCAAAATTTATAACCCACTTTTATGTACTACAAATAGGTCTCTTGTTGTAAAGTATCCAAAGGAAGAAGCCAGACTATAAAGAAATTCATTATAAGTATCTTGACTATTACTTACTTTGCTACTTGCTCATCACAAGAAGGAAAAAAAATTCATTTAGAAAAGAAATCCACTACAATGTATTTCCTTCACATCCATATTTGAATACCATCATGGCAATAATTGGAAATGAGACAATCAAAAGCTGCTTGCAATAGGTCTTCATGTCTGGATCATTCATCCCTATGTTTTCAATAGGGCAACTTCTAACTTGTAGGAATTTCTTATTATCCCTTTTGCAACTCAAGTGGTAAATGAAATATCTACATTTACATGAAATATATACATTTCGATGGAAATTTTTAAAGCAAATGCCATCTTAAGACATTAAATACCAAAGAAACATTATAGTTACTACTTGTGTTTTGCATTTTTATTAGAAAACATGATAAGAAGGATGAGGGATTCAATTGGGATGAGCATGATTTAGACAGACCAAGAAGCAATAGTAGTGGAGAAGGTAGTAGCAGACAGGCAAACGAGCTCAATATATAAGATGAGGAGATGAAATTTGTTCGTGACAAAATAGTTCGGTCCATTTGTGGGTTGTAACCAATATTTTTATTATTTCTATTTTGGTTTATAATATTTTGGATAAGAACTTTTTTTCAAAAAAATTATGGATTGTCTAGTATTGATATTGTTAGCGATGAACATTTTAATATAATTATTTTCCTAACCTTAACAAATTATGCAAATCTTTCTCTTGATAAGTTTTTTTTCTTTAATATTTTAAATTTGATAAACTTTTCTCCATGAATTTCAATGACGATAACGTCATTATTGTTGTTATTATCTATATATATATATATATATATATAAAACCGAAACTTTTGAAACGCTCACAATTTTCCACATCATCACTATTTTCTTTTTCTTTTTGATTCTTTTTATTTTAGGTTTTATATCTTATAATAATAATATTGAAAAACGTATACAAACTTGGAGGCCTATTTAAGGGCTCCATAAAACTTGATGGACAAGAAAATATATTCTAAAATAAGCCCTAATTAATACCTAATCATAATAGGAACCAAATTTGACCTAAAAAAACACTAAAAGAGCCTAAAAACAAGGAAATAAATCACATAGACCTAAAATAACGTTTTTTGCATAAAAATACCAAAATCTCTTCTCTCGTTAAAATCCTAGCAATTACCATCTCAAAACCCTAAACTCAACTTCACTTTAAGATTAAAAAAATAAGAAGGAGAGAGACTCACGTAAAAATAAAAAAAATAAAAAAAAACGTAGGTTTTGTCTTTTTTTATTTGCTTTCATATGTGCCTGAAATTTTCATTCTATCTTATTGTTTTATTATGTTTAGAATTGATTTTCTTATAAGTATTTTGGTTAATCTCTATATTTTGATAGTGTTTTTATGGGTTTGGTTTTTGGATTGAAATTCTAATAATTATTTTATATTGTATATGGCAGATGAAACATCTCTATTTTTTGGAGAAAAATCAAAACTGCAACCTACGTCTTCCAGCTCAAGGTGTGGTAAATTTTTATATGTTCTTACTTTATTGAGAATTTTTATTTGGGTTCATGTGATTTTTTGTTTTTTTTTTATTAAAGTTTTGATTTTTGGTTGATTAATTATTTGTTTGGATTAATTTCAATTAATTATTTGTTTGGATTCAACGTAAAAGATAATGGAATTAGGTGTTATAAATTTGATAATGTTCCATATTTTGAATTATTTATATTATTTAGACTCCTGGTAGGACTCTCTCTTCTCTCCTTAAAACCCTAGCAATTACCATCTCAAAACTCTAAACTTAACTTCACTTTAAAATTAAAAAAATCAGAAGGAGAGAGACTTAACTAAAAAAAAAAAAGGAGAGAGACTCTAAACTTTGCTTTCATATGTGCTTGAAATTTTCATTCTATCTTATTGTTTTGTTATGTTTATAATTTATTTTCTTCTAAGTATTTGGGTTAATTTCTATATTTTGATAGTGTTTTTGTGGGTTTGGTTTTTGGGTTGAAATTTCTAATAATTATTTTATATTGTATACAGCAGATGAAGCATCTCTATTTTTTAGAGAAAAATCAAAGCTGCAACCTATGTCTTCTAACTCAAGGTGTGGTAAATTTTTATTTGGTATATTATATATAAATTTTTTGAATTTGAAGGATTTTGTTTGGTTTTGAAGTAGAATTTGGGGATTCTATAAAATTTGGAAGGTTTAAGTTTTGGGGTTTTTGGTATTTGCATCTTAGTAGGTTGATCTTAATTCTTTACCTTATATGTTTTTTCTTTATTGAGAATTTTTATTTTGAGTTCATGTGATTTTTTGTTTTCTTAATTAAAGCTTTGATTTTTGATTGATTAATTATTTGTTTGGATTAATTTTAATTAATTATTTGTTTGGATTCAACGTAAAAGATAATGAAATTATGTGTTATAAATTTGATAATGTTCCATGTTTTGAATTGTTTATATTATTATTAATACGACTAAATAAGATTTGTTTTTATTTTTTTAGTTTATATCAGTTTTGAGTATGTGTATATATATAACTTTTGGGAATTTTGCTTTATTAATTTAAGTATTGTAAATTACTTTGTAGGTTTCAGTAACTATGTACCTGTAGTGAGACATTGACAATATAAGCATATATATATATATAGTATTAACATTTTATAAAAATCTTTCTTACAATCCAATAACATTCTACGTTAGACAACACTTCTAAACTAATGAAAAGCATAGAAGTTAAATATTTATTCCCATTGTATTTTATTTAATTATGACAGATCTATTTTTTTTTTTAAACGCTAACTAGCAAAATGTCTATAATATGCATATTATTAACCTAATTTTCTATTTCTAAATTTCTTAGATTTTATTATATCAATTTTTTTTTCTTTTAAATTCTTGGTAGGCAAATCAATCTCTCACTAATTCTTTTACCTTAACGTGATGTTGGTTAATTGTCCTTTTATTTAATTATCCTGTGCATCGCACGGGTTAGCGACTAGTTAACGTAAATACTGAGATTAATTACATATTTTCAAAAAAAAAAAAAAAAAAACTAACTGATTACAAGAAAAATGACAGTATACTATTAACAAAATAGTTAAGTCTTGTTTGGGAATTTACACCATAAAAAGAGAGAAGTTTCATCACCAATAAAGTTAAAAGAGAGAAGTTTCATCACCAATAAACCAGATAACAAAGAATCAAAGCCAGGAGTGAGATACATCCAAACACTTTAGATACTTCCCAAAATTGATGTCTACAATAAGAACTCTCCACGAATTTATTTTAATTATTCTAGAATCTTCAACATATCAAAGTACCTAGCAATAGCCAAACAAATATCCAAGCCTATAATGCAAAATAATAGGCAAACGAAACTCAAGCATTCCCTTGGCAAATCTTAAACTCTCATGAGCAATAGTAAATATATCCTTAATATTTGACTGTATCTAAAAAGTAGTGGCTTCAATGGGTTATTGTAGTACAATAATAAATCACAGGACAGATTAAAGAATCATTCTGAACCAATCAAAGCTATTTTTCTATTAAAAAAAAAAAAAAAACCCACTAAGAACACAAGCAAATCATTAACACAGAATACAGATAATTTGGAAATTAGGGTTTTGTTTTGATCCTTACCTTCACTGGTGAGTAAATCGGGACGCAGAAAGGAGATCAATGGACACAAAGCACGCACGCAAGAGAGAAGAAACAAATATTCAGCAAAAAAAAGAGAGAGAAGAAACAAATATACTCAGATCAAAACAATCAATCCTCTTTAACTAGTCTTGCAACCGCTTGGTTCCCCCCTAGATTTCAGAGAACGCGAAAGAAGATAATCTAATTCTTTGTTTGTTATTTTCATTTTTGGTTTTATACGGTAACTTGCTCTACCGGTAATTGGTATTCCACTCAACTTAAATTTACAGTCTGGATTAAAAGCATTACAATTGATGGTCTCTTTGTGGGTACCGCACTCACTAAAAGAATAGAGGTACTGTAGAACAACCCTATATTCTGACGTTTTTTTATATGAAATTTATATTAGTATATAAATGTTTGTTATTTACGTATATTAAGAGGATTTAGAAAGTTAATTATTATTTTTTTACTGTAAAAAATACTCCTACTTAAAACTTAAAAATAGGGTAAAAATAGTAAATTGGCAAAAATAATAAATTCATTCTTCTATGTTGAAATGTCTTCTTACTTCTAATAAACTCCTACTTTTACGTTAATTTAAATTCATACTTCTACTCACTAACTTTCTACAAAATAGGATTACTCTTTTGTTAGTTTTAAAACTCTTTCAATCTACAAAACTCATCCCACGTATTCATTTTTTTTTTTTACTTTATCAGGATGTATTTGTTTATTCTGTCCTCCTTTTTTTTCAATTTTTTTTTAAAAAAATTTCATTCCACCCTTAGGTTTTTTGAGATTGGAAAAAGTAAAAATCTTAAATTATAATAAATGCAAATTATTAATCTTTACCAAAAAAATAAAAGAGT
Organism: Quercus gilva; assembly: GCA_023621385.1. Lineage (NCBI taxonomy): Eukaryota > Viridiplantae > Streptophyta > Magnoliopsida > Fagales > Fagaceae > Quercus > Quercus gilva. The sequence goes on along the minus strand of CM042477.1, from coordinate 78,341,049 downwards.
CTTTGACACACGCGTGAACGCGTGCTCAGAGACTAATTTCAATTAATGGGAAGTCAAAACATCAAATTTTTAATATTTAAATATTATTATTATCAGCCACGATATGGACTATTTATTGACTATTGATTTAATAGCATTATGACCATAAAAATGAATTTAAAAAATGGCTGATTTATTTAGAGGACTTCATGTTCGGCCAATTAAGGGAGAATTGAACAAAAAGTTTAGAAAGAATGCTGATGCTTTATCTTCTCTACTTCTTCTTCCTACTTCTAAAAAAATATATTATCTTCATATATTATATTTTTTTTGGTAAAAGAAAGTACTATTTGAGAGTTTCAAATCCTACCAGTAGTGTAGGCTTGTAAGGATAATCGGCTGAGTTGTTGTATCTCAAAGGCGGCATGTAAATATTTAGTCTATTACACCGGAAACTTCATAGACGCATATATCATCTCAAGACAGTGACATGGTCCACGCCTCAACCTTTTCATCTAAAAACGTATATGAATTGACGGTAAATTGCTTCTTGTTATGAGATCAATTTTAAAGTATCATCAAGATAACATCTCTCCACTATTCTCTAATTTTATGGTAAATTTTAATTATGAGAATTTTAATTATTTATATGATATGTTGAATGTAATGAAATTCAATTTATTTACCAATTGTTGTTCTTAGGAACAACACATTGCAAGTATAATGTAAACACAATTTTTTAAAATGTGAAATACATTTCATTCTATTAAAGAAAATTTGGGTAACAAGTCCATAAAGGAAAGTAGAAACAAGGATCATATGAAGTGGGTTCGTGATAGGATTATGTTTGATGGTTGTTTCACAGTACCATTTGAGGGTAGGGGAGGGGGTTTGGCCCTTCTTTGGAAAGTAGGTCTTAATGTGTGGATGGATAGTTTTTTTAATTACCATATTGATGCTATTGTTCATGGTGGTTCGGAGAATGCATAGAGATTGATTGGGTTTTATGGCGAGCCTGATACAAGCTGCTGATGTGAAGGATGGAATATGTTAAGATTGTTGAGCTCAAAACTGAAACTCCCATGGTGTTGTTTTGGTGATTTTAATGAGTTGCTTGAGGTGCAAGATAAGCAAGAAGGGGTTCCTAGGGCTCACAATTTAATGCAAGATTTTCGTGAAATTCTAAATCATTGTGGTTTCGTGGATTTAGGGTACTTAGGGCCAGATTATACTTGGTATGGTTGGCGAAGGGGGGAGTTGATTTGGGAGAGATTGGATAGGGGGGTTGCAAACTATAAGTGGTTGACTAAGTTTCCTACAAGTAGGGTAGAACATTTGAATTGCTTCACCTTAGATCATCGACCGATTCTATTATCTCTGAATGGGAACGGGGAGCACCAAAAATGGCATCGAAAACCTTTTCGCTTTGAGGCTATGTGGGTATCAGAATTTGGGTGCAAGGAGACTATCACTAAAGCTTGGGATTGTTCTTTGGAGGGTACAACAATGCTTGTTGCTACAAAGAAGTTGAATAAGTGTAAGAAAAGTCTGAAGGTTTGGAGTCGAGAAAATTTTGGGAACGTGAAAAAGAATATTAAGTATGTAAAGGATTGTTTATGGAAGGCAGAGGTGGCTTCGGTCAGTACTAGTGATCATGAGGAAGTGGTTCAGCTGAAGAAGGACCAGAATGACCTTTTGGATAAAGAAGAAAAGATGTAGCAGTAGCGGTCCTGTATTCAGTGGTTAAAGAGTGGGGATCAGAATGCGAGATTTTTCCATGGAACGGCAACTCAAAGGAAGGGGAAGAATTTCACTAAGGGACTACGTGATAGGGATGGGGTGTGGCAGGAGGATGAAGAGGTATTTTCGGCGATGTTGATTAACTTCTATTCCCGTCTTTTTACTTCTTCAAACCTTTATGATCTTCAATGTATCTTGGAGGGGGTTTAGACAGTGGTCACTGTAGAGATGAGAGCTGAACTTGGTAAACCCTATACTAGTGAAGAGGTAGGTACTGCAATCAGGGAGATGGCCCCTCTCAAAGCCCCAGGTCCGGATGGTATGACTCCCTTATTTTTTCAAACTTATTGAACTGATGTAGGTATGGATATTACTCAGGTTGTTCTCTCTAGTTTAAATTCAGGTTCCATTCTGAAATCTATTAATCATACATTTATTACATTAATTCCTAAAGTTAATAATACAGAAAGGGTATATAATTTTAGACCTGTAGGCCTCTGTAATGTGATCTATAAGATTATTAGTAAGGTGATTGTTAACTGCATCAAGCCTATGCTTAATTCTATTATCTCAGAGACACAAAGTGCTTTTATTGCAGATAGATTGATAACTAATAACATCTTAATTGCTTTTGAGTCCCTGCATCATATGAAGACTAATTGCACAAGGAAGAAAGGGTTCATGGCTATGAATTTGGATATGAGCAAAGCTTATGATAGGGTGGAATGGTATTTTCTTGAAAGAATTCTTCTCAAATTAGGCTTTCAGGATTCGTGGGTGGATTTGATTATGGAGTGTATTACCACAGTGTCCTATTCTATTCTTGTTAATGGAGAACCGAAGGGTATGATCACACCTTCAAGAGGCCTAAGACAAAGGGATCCTCTCTCTCCTTATTTGTTCCTATTTTGTGTAGAAGGGTTAAATGTTTTGCTTTGCAATGTTGCTGTAGGAGGTGAAATCCAGGAGTTTTGCAATGTTGCTGTAGGAGGTGAAATCCAGGAGTTTTCTTTGTGTCAAAATGGACCTAAACTAACCAATTTATTTTTTGAGAATGATTGTTTAATCATGTGCAGATCTACTTTGGATGAGTGTAATAAAATCAAGGAGTTGCTTACTTATTATGAAGCTGCTTTGGGTCAGACAATAAATAAGGAAAAAAAAACTCTATTTTTTAGTAGGAATACGGATGAGGCTTCGTAGGAAGCTATCAAAATGGCACTTAATGTTTCGGCCATTAGGCATTATGAGAAATATTTGGGGCTTCCTTCATTTGTTGGTAGAAATAAGACTGCATGTTTTACTCAGATTAAAGAGAGGATTTGGGCTAGGATGCAGGGGTGGAAGGAAAAACTCTTATCTTAGGTGGGCAAAGAAGTTATAATTAAGGCAGTGGTTCAATATATCCCTGTTTACTCTATGAGTGTTTTTAAGCTCTCGGTTGGTCTTTGTAAAGATATTGAGGCAATGATTTGAAAGTTTTGGTGGAGTAATGGTGATTCAAAGAAAATTCATTGGGTTAATTGGAGTTCTCTTTGTTCCTCTAAATCTATTGGGGGTATGGGTTTTAGGGATTTCCAAAAGTTAAATAATGCTATGTTGGCTAAATAAGTGTGGCATCTTATTCATCATAAAGACAATTTACTTTATAGAGTGTTTAGTGCCAAGTAATTTCCTAATAGTTGCATCTTGGAGGTTCCTGTTCATCCGAAGTGCTCTTATGTGTGGCAGAGTATCTTGCAGGCTCATGAAGTCATCCATAAAGGTTCAATTTGGAGGGTTAGGAATGGTGAAAAAATTGATGTTTGGCATTGTTGTTGGTTGATCCCGCAAATAGTAGGATTGTATCTCTGAAAATTGGTCCTTCTGTTTCTCGGGTCTGTGATTTGTTCTTCCCTAACTCCAAGATTTGGGATCCTAGAAAATTGGCTAGCTGTTTTCTCCCTTGGGAAGCCGAGATGATTGGAAGGATTCATATGAGTGAGGGCTGGGTTGAAGACATTTTGATATGGCCTTTTAACTCCGAACGGTGAGAATAGTGTGAAGAGTGCTTATCGTATGCTAGTTGAAGCTGAAACCCTCTCTCTGCTGAGTTCTTCTTCACCAAGTAATGCACAGGTGAAGTGGAAGAAAATCTGGAAGCTTAAAGTTCCAAATAGAATTTGACATTTTTTGTGGTGTGCTGCGAAAGATTCTCTCCCTACTAAGTTGAATTTGAAAACTCGGCATATTCCTATCAATGATCTTTGTGATGATTGCAGTGATTACCAGAATCCCTCATGCATTGCCTTTAGCTTTGTAATCAAGCCTGTTCAGTTTGGCAATCTGATCTAGGGTTTTTGTTCTTAGTTCAAAAGGATTACAGGTCATTCTTTGAGCTCTTGGAGGTTTTGTTTAGCGAAGGGTCTGGTTTTAGGTGTGCTCTGTTTGTTATGGTAGCATGGTGCTTATGGTAGCGGTGGAACAAATTAAGGGTGCAATAGCAAACTTGGCAACTGCACGAGATTGGGGACAGAGCTAAAGTGCTTGTTCAGGAGTTCTAGGATGCCAATCATAGGGAGCAACAGCTGCCTACCCGTTGTCCTCCTGTTTGCTGGTCCCCTCCACTTGAAACTAGCTATAAAGCTAATTTTAATGTTGCCATTTTTTACGAAATGAGTTCCGTTGGGATAGGTGTGGTGTTTAGGGATCATTCAGGTAGCATTATTGCCGCCTTAAGTCAGAGGATTGAGTCCTTTCATTCGGTTGAGTTGGCTAAAGCTTTAGCTGCGAGACAAGCTGTGATGCTGGCTAGGGAGCTTAGTTTGTTTGATGTCATTTTTTAAGGTGACTGTCTTCGAGTGGTTCAAGCTCTAAGGTGTTCAGGTCATTGCAATACGTTGTTTGGGGACGTTATTGAGAAGTCTAAGAGGCTTAGTTGTTCCTTACGATAGTGTCAATTTCAGCATGTTTGTTGGGAAGGGAATAAGTTGGCTTATGGTTTAGCTAGGAAAGCAGTTTCTACTACAAATATTATTGTATGGTTAGAAGAACTACCTTTTGATTTGGAGTCTGTTTTCCAATCTGATTTATTTTAATCTTTTTAATAAAATTTCACTTACTTTCTTCTTAAAAAAAGAGGAAAGTTGAAACAAAAGAAGAACATTATAAATATATTATAGTTGGTTTTGTGGATGGTGGTTTCTTTTTCTTTTTCTTTTTAAATAAGTAGACCAAAGAAAGAGTAAAAGAATTCAGACTCACCTAGTGAGTATATGGATTTCGTGTCAACCCTCAAGGACTTTATGCCACCTAAGTGAAAGGACATCTCAGGCATTGAAAGCCTGTCCTATTAGGCAATTCAAGTGCTGGATGACTGGGCATATCCAAGTCACAAAGCACCACTCTCCCTATAGATGAGTAATGGAGAAGCTCTCAAGATGAACAATGAAGCTTTGTATTTTGATCAAACAAAAAAAATGTCTACAAACCAGGGGAAGAATTTCATAACCAAGTTACTGATAATTTCGTAAACTTGTGACAAAGGAAGAAACAGGCGAATTACTTGAATAAGTCCTGTTATACTACCGCTTTCAAAAAAAAAAAAAAAAAAAATGTCCTGTTATACTACCAATTAAAAAATAAATGTTAGTAGAACAAAAATGCAAAATTTTAATGAGTACAATTTACATCTAAAAAAACAAGTACACCTCTCTATCTCTCTTGCTGCTTGCTCATCTAGGACCCGTTTGATATATGTCTTTAAAAATTGAAATTAATTATTTAAAAATATTTATAAAAATATGGATGAGTGAAAAAATGTGTAAAAATACGTAAAATATTATTTAAAAATTAAAAATAATTTTTTGAAAACGCTGACAAAACACTCCCTAGTCGTCTGTGTGCCAGTTGCTAAGCACTGCTGTGCAGTTAACTTTTGGCCAACTAACGTAAACTTCTAGACTAGCAATGAAGTTCTTTACAGCTGTACAGCATTTTACATATAAATAGTTTTGTTTTATTTTATTGTTTTTATAATAGATATATATATATATATATATATATATTAGTTTGTTGATTTAAAGTTCTGTATAGATATTTTCTCAAAAAAAAAAAAAAAAAATGTTCTGTATAGATAACAGTAATAACAATATTATATAATAGTATGGTTTATAGTATTTGATTATCTATTTATATTTGAAAATAGTGTTGAACCCCTTAAAAAAGCTATAAGATGTAAAAAAAAAAAAAAAAAAAAAAAAACGATTTGAAATTAAGTATAAATAATTTTTGTGCGAAGAAAGAATGTAGGCACAACTTTATTCAGCTCAAGTTAGTTTATGGAATAAAGATTTTATTTTGGATCATGATTTATGCGAAATTAGCTTGGAAATTTTGCATTTTGAGTTGACATAAGCCCAACTAATGTAGGCATAACCTATCGACATAATGTAAACATAATTAACTTAGCCTCCCTAGAAAAATATCTTGGCTCTATCATTATATATATATATATATATATATATATATTAATCATATTTAAATATATAAAATACTTCAATTTAGTTTTCGCTCTAAGGTGTATTCGTTTGGAGGTGAAATAAGGTGAATAAAAAAACTTTGAAAAGAAAATTAAAAGAAATTTTTTTTTTGTAGTGTATTTAGTTAGGTGGAAAGGAAAGAAAATAAATGATGGGGTTTAGATATTTTCTCTCCAAGTTCATCAAAAAATTTTTTTTTTTCAAAATAGAAAGAACTGCAAGGAGAAAATAGAACTGTTTAATGGACGAACATGTCCATGTGCACTACTTGCTGCACATGAGCTTCATTCGTACCTTGCTCTTCTTCACTTTTTTTATTTTTTTTTTATCCTTCCTCCTTGACTTAGTCTTCTCTTCTTATCGCTCATATATATATATATATATATATATCTTTTTTTCTTTCTTTTGTGTTTTTTTTTTTTGCTTTTTTTTTTGTTTTTTTGTTTAGATGTGATTTTTTTTTTTTCTGAACATAATTTTTTAAAAAATAAATTTAGGTGATTGCTTTTTCTTTTTTCTTTTTTTTTTTGGTTATTTGTCATTTTTTTTGGTTTTAATTGGACACTATTTTTTAATAAAAATATATGAGTAAATTTATACAAACTCACTTTTTTCATCTCTTCACTTTTTCATTTCCAACCAAACAAAAAGAAGGAAAATTAAAATATTTTCTATATTCTCATTTTTTCATCCTTCCACAATTTTCTATTCTTCCAATTTTTTCACTCCTACACTAAACAGACCTAAAACCCCCCAATTGCATCATGCTGCCATCAATTGCGGGTCCCATGCGTTGGCCGCATTCAGTGCAGGTTCCATGCATTGTTGCACAGGTTTATGTCAAAACAAAGCCTTTAATAAGGTCTGTAGAAAGCTTAATTTACAAAGCCACTCAACATTATTGAAGATGACGTCCAAGGTTTCATAGCAGGGTCATAGTACCTCAATACGCAACTCAGTCATTATTATTTTATTATTATATATGGCGTGGCTTCCATACGAAAGGATATTAAATTGAAAAATGGTATAAATTCCAAACTTTCCTTGTATTAATGCATAAGTTACCCAGTTTTGTCGTTCACGGGTCTTATTGCTAATTGCTGCCTATATAAATTTAAAGCTCAAGCAACTTTGTGTCTCTCTCTCATAAGGTCTGAGAGGTAGAGAGAGAGAGAGAGAGAGAGAGAGAGAGAGAGACATGGCTTTGAGTTGGCTTCTTCATTCTGCATGTCATGTTCTAGGGTCACCAAAAATCACTAATATGCATGTCGATAGCAGCTTGAAGACCCCTAATGGAGTGCCTGAGATGATGCAACCAGCTTGCAAGGAAATGAAACCTTCAGCTTCAGAGTTCCAAATGCCTCTTCATTATCCTCGCTACAAGAAAGCTGACTATGAGCAAATGGAGGAATGGAAACTGGACCTTCTTCTCAACCAATATGGGCTGAGCTTCAAAGGCACTCTTGATGAAAAGAGGGCATATGCAATGGGGGCATTCTTGTGGCCTGAACAATATTAGTGAAGGAAGTTATTTGCATGGAATAAATTAATGATAAAGTGAGCATATATATATGCCATAATCACGTTCATGTCCATTCTCTCTATATGTATTTTGGCCTTATGGCCTGTATGATATGTAGTATATGTTATGTAGTAATTTTCTGCCTTAAACTGATGCTAGCAGCTTAAGATAGGCCATAATCATGTTCATGTCCATTCTCTCTATATGTGTTTTGGCCTTATGGTCAGTATGATTTGTGGTCTATGTTATGTAGTAAGTTTCTGCCTAAAACTGATGCTAGCAGCTTAAGATAGTTATTTGCATGGAATAAAAGATAAAGTGAGCATATTTTCTTGCTCATAATGTTTTAGTGGGTAAGACTTCGACTTGTTTTGTAAATAATCTTGTGGCTGGTCCAATCACCAGTTTCACACACACTGCCTCAATCCCAGGTTTTTTTGTGTGTGTTGAATTCAAAGTAACTTCAGTAAATTTAAAGGTCCTGCTCCTAAAATGAATAGGGTGCGGCTTATGTCCCTTGAAAGTTATCACTGGACACGTTGGATTGTGGACACTTGTCCGAATCCTGACATGTCTAGTGATAACTTTCACTGGACACAAGCCCTTCCTAGAGTAGACACGTGTCCAAATTCTAACGTGTTCAGTGATAACTTCCACTAGACACAAGCCTTTCCCAAATGAATATATGTATGGACTCCTTGTGGCTAGCAACAACATGAAAGTCAATATTCCTATTTTTGTTTTCAAGCAATATTACTGGAACCAACATTCAAATGACAGATCTAAACTATATATATTGGTAAAACCAACCAGATTCCAGAGCCGATTTCCTGGTTTAAAGTGTTTAACAGGTGGTCTTGAGACTCTTGACCAAATAATTAATGAAATATGGCGCATGTTAAAAAAAAAAAATTCTACCTACGGTGGGGTGAAAAATATGGTTTCCAATTTCTGGAAATTAAAGTCCCAGCAAAAAATAATCTATTAACCTTGTGGCAGAGTTGGTGGAAACATCAAATCATCCCCCGTGCAATTTTGGATCATTAGGAATATATATATATATATATATATATGATTACTTCACTTAATATTTTTTAATTTGTTAGAAATTTAGACAAACCCATCATTGTACTACATTTTTTTTTTAATACCCTCCTCAAAGTGACTCCACTCAATGTTTTTTTTTATTTGATGGAAATTTGGACAAACCCACCATTATACTACGTTTGCTTTTCTTATACCTTTGGAAAATTTTAAGATAAGTTTATAGATGTTTAAAATATTTTTAAAAATATAAGCTTTTATATATGAGTGAGTGCAAGTTACACCTAGAGTAACTTTAAATAATTTTATACCAATTAGGGCCGACATTACATACAAGTGAGGGGGTTCAAATGAACCCCCCGACCTGGTCTCAAAAAAGAATATTATATATAAAATTTTAATTTTTTTGACCTCTTAAAATAAAATTTTGAATGGTCTGACTCTAATTTTTTTTTAAAATATTCCAACTGAAATAAACTTAAATATGATCATTTTAGTCCTACTTTCATAATATTTTTATAATAAAAGTTAAGTGATAAGTTGTAATTGGTTTTTATTTAAACTCACAACTAATATCACTTTTTTACTTACCTTTAATAGATTGCAACCTAAATTTTGTTGTGAAATTTTTCTAAAAGTAACAGTACTCTTAAAATATTCAATTGGATAAGAAAGAAAAAAAAAATCAATCTTTTACTCATTCATTAAAAATAAATAAACCTTCTCTTCAAGACTTTGGCATTGACAACGGAATGAAGTTGTTTTTCACTACACTCTTCTTCATCAGCAACAAATTACACCATCGATACAATCAGCAAATTAGTATTTACATTTGTGATTCTTTCCCAATTTTCTCTATTTCTCTTTCTCCCTTTCATGTTTTCTTAGTTTTTCTCTATGCTCTAGTTTTTCTCTATGTTCAATCAAATAGTTTAATAAGTGCTCTATAGATTTTCAAGTCCAAGAAATCTTTTAGTGCTTGCTCCAATTCCAAGTGAGTGACCACGTGAATAATTAGTCTTTTTCTTAATTAATTTCACATTTACTCCTAACAATATTCCTAGGTGTTTTAGTGTTTTTATTTAGAGTAAATTCCATATACACTCCCTGAGGTTTAGGCTAATGCCAACTAGGTTCAAGGCTTTTCAAAACTAACCAATTTGATCCCTAAAGCTAATTTAGTTCTCAAAACAGTTGAGAAAAAATAACTAACTGTTTAGGGAATAAGTTGGCTTTACTGCTTTGGGGACCAAATTAGCTAGTTTTGAAAAGTCTTGGACTTGGTTAGTATTAGCCCAAATTTTAAGGTATGTTAGTGGAATTACCTAGTTCTTTATCATATCTTTTTATTTAATTGATATTACATAAATAAAGTAAGTTATTATTAAATTGACAAAAGAGTATGATTAGTTATTTAATTCTATTAGTTTATGCATTCTATTTTTGTATGTTGTCTTACAAATCTTTAAACTTTTAATAATTCTTTAAAATTATTGTACAATATAGTAGTATTGTAGACTAAATTTTATTTAAAATACTATTTCAGATTATTGTATATAATATGGAAGTTGTATATATAGAAAAAAAAAATTTAGTCATATTATTTTTTACTCGTCCTTACAACAAATTCTTAGCTCTGCTAGTGCTGACTACCCTAGAAAAAAATCATGGAGCCACCATTGATACCATTTAACATTTTTTTATCAGATGCGAATTTTAATAACTTACCATTTCATTATATTTTCTTCCCATATCTTTCATGACTGCAAATTTTTGTATTTTCTTCTATACTTACAAAATTTTAAAATGATTCAAGTTTTTGTATTTTAAAATTATATATATATATATATATATACATATAGGAAAATGTTAGTGGATGCCTTTAGGACAATGATTAACAATTCATTTAAAAAAAGTTTTATGGAAAAAGAAAAAAAAAATAGTGTTTTGACAGTTTTTTTATTTATTTTTATTTACTATTAAAATGGTGTTAAAACTTTCTTAAAATGAATTATTAAAATATTGCTCTAAGAGTATTCGTTAGCATGACCCATTTAACAAAGATAATTTAAACACATACTAATGTTGAGTAATGGAGACGATGTGGGCATCGATGTCCTTTCCATAAACCGAGGATGAAAATAGGCATTAAAAAAATCAGTGGATGTTTCTAAAGAATATTCATACAAATTACAAACTAACGTCCAAGTCTATTGCCGACTGCGTCAGCAAGCAATGCGGCAAAGTGCACGCGTATTTGTGGGGCTCGCTAACACCAACGTCAGTAGTTGCAATAAACAAAGTGTTTTTTTTTTTTTTTTTGTTTGTTTGTTTATTGTCATCCCCATTTGTTGTTGGAAAATCAAGATCAACACTTTGTCATGCCCATATTGTGATGGAAAATGCACCATGATTTACTATAACTTAAATCTTATTGGGCTGTGAGGTAAGTATATATAAGATGAGTTCAAGTTACACCTAGTGGCTAATGTAACTGAAATAAAATTACACATTTTTTAAATAATTAATTTCTATTAAATCTAATGGTTAAAAAGACACTTGTTCCATGTCATTACTTTTAGAAATTAATGAGTAAGAGCATTAAATGATTATTAAGCCTCTCCACCCCATCTCTCTCTCTCTCTCTCTCTCTCTCTCTCTCTCTCCTGGAACTCTCCAAGCTCACATCGTTCTGTAATCTTCTTCTCCAAATGGCTTTATAAATCACCTATCAATTTTTAAAACTCAGGCATAAAATATTAAGGGATGAATTCCCATATATGTAGAGACAAAAAATATTGGTAGGGAAGAAAAACATAATAAGGGAAATCATATATGAAAAATACCACAATAACCCAAAACATAACGTTTGGAAGCTTATCCGAGAGAGAGAGAGAGAGAGAGAGAGAGAGAGAGAGAGAGAGAGAGAGAGAGAGAGAGAGAGAGAGAGAGAGAGAGAGAGAGAGAAGAAGGAAAAAAGTATATTGAAAAATCACAATCTAAAAAGGTTGGCCTCTAGGCCATTACACATTTGAAACAATAAAAATAACTCAAAACTAACATAAATAAGGATTAAAAAACACGTGATATGAAAATTAAGAAAGTTTACAAATTGGGAATTGTATCAAACTATCAATCCATTCTACCAAAGGGCAAACATAAGCTATTTTCACATTTTTTTTCTCTTTCATTTTTCTTCTTCTTTGGGTTTTAGCCTTTTAGGATCTACGGGTTTTCTTTTCTTTCTTCTTTTTATTTTGGGTTTTAGTGATTTTTTGGGGTCATTTTGTATAGTGGATGATGGAAAAGACAACCAAAATGGGCTCGTATGATACTAAAGAAAAGTAAAAAAAAGAAAAAAAAAAAAAAAAAAAAAGAAGAAGTAGAGAATGATTTCTATTCACTCTCTCAGTATTTTGTTAATTCAAATATTATTTATTTATTTTTTTTTTTTGCATATAAATTGTAAAAATAGAGTTAGATGCTTGAAGATTGAAGCAAAACAGAGAGAGAGAGAGAGAGAGAGAGAGAGACAATAGTTAATGGAGGAAAGAATTTAATAATTGCTTTTTTTAAGAAGGTAATTTAATGACTTCAATGATATTAGATTTGACGTAGCACTAGTGATTTTTAACCATTAGATCTAATAGGAATCAATTGTTTAAAAAAAAAATGCAACTCTTATAGTGTTATACCAGGTGTTACTTGAACCCATTCAAGTTACACCTGATGCAACTTTAAGTAATATTACACTATTCAAATATTTTTTATAGAATTCATATTTTAAAAATCTCACCGTTGAATTACATATTCTATATGTTTTTAACATTCATACCAATTTTCATGTCAATTAGTTGTTATTTACTATTCGATCCATAACTCATTTTTTATGCATTATTTTAAACTACAAAAATTTGAATTTAAAAAATTGATTGATGTCATGGCTATTAATTTTTTATCACGTTGAAATTTTGCAAGTATGGAGAATATATGAATATAATGTAATCTAACGGTGGATTTTTCAAAATTCATATCTAATTAAAAAATATTGAGTGGTATAACATTACTTAAAGTTACACTAGGTGTTACTATATATATGTGTGTGTGTGTGTGTGTGTGTGTGTGTGTGTGTATATAATGAAGAATTCATATGTAATTGGTGCCTACTTTCTACATGTTTATTATTACTATTATTATATTTTGGAAGCTTCCTTATTATAAGAGAAGTGCTACGTCCACATCATTTTTCATAACACGTGCATAACAAATTATAGATAGTTATATATATATATATATATATATATATTATATTTTGGAAGCTTCCTTATTATAAGAGAAGTGCTACGTCCACAACATTTTTCATAACACGTGCATAACAAATTATAGATAGTTATATATATATATATATATATAATGAATAATTCATATGTAATTGGTGCCTACTTTCTACATGTTTATTAGTACTATTATTATATTTTGGAAGCTTCCTTATTATAAGTGTGGGTGTGAAAGCCCAGCGCTACGTATTGGGCCTAGGGCCCAATTTGAATATCACTGTTTGTTCGAAGAGGTAAAAGGGATCAGGCTGAGTTCATTTGGTGGAAATGCACTTGAAAAGGAATGATGGGATACGTTCAAAGACAATTCTGTTGGTCCGAAGAGTTCCCCCTCATCGGATCATTAGAGAACTTGATCAAGCAAATATACTGAAGACCTGAGCAACCTTCCCAACTGATTCCACGGTAAAGAGCAAACTCTGGACATGCCTAGAGATGAGAAGAACATAAAATATCTTAAAGGAAAAGCTGTTACTACCGCATTTAATGCACTGCAGTAACTTTCCTGCCCGCATTTATGTGGAGAAGACACCTGAACAGTACAACCTCAGCTACTACCACTCACAGCAGACTAAAGCAAATGCCTGATGTGACATATACTCAAGTGAATGCTTTGATGAAGAACAAGTGTACGATGAAGATGAGGAAGGAAGAGGATATATAAAGGAAGTAGGTCTTTGAAATGGGGGGGGGGGGGGAGAAATTGTATTCATTTTGGTCTATAAATATTAAGCCTCTTCGGATTCAAGAGGGTTTTTCACTGGATACTAGTCTGAACATCGTTTTATCCTTACTTGCCTATTTGAACCGTTGCTAAATCCATATCCAGCACAGCTGTTTAACCCATTCTCTACAAATTTATTGTTCGAGGTTCATTGGACTCACAATCTGCAAAACCTGTGCTTGGCCTACCAAATTTGGACCCTACAATAAGAGAAGTGCTACATTCACAGTATTTTCATAACACTTTTACAACAAATCATTGATAGTTAGTTGTTATTAGTTCTAAGTTATGCATAGTGTAACTCTAAACAATGTTATATCACCCCAATACTTTTCAAAGAATTTATATTTTGATAATCCTACCGTTGAATTACATATTCTATATATTCTTAACATTCATACCAATTTTCATGTCAATTAGTTGTTATTTACTATTCGATCTAAAAACTTATTTTTTATGCATTATTTTAAACTACAAAAATTTAAATTTAAATAATTGATTGATGTCATACCTATTAATCTTTGATCACCTTGAAATTTTGCAAGCATGAAGAATATATGAATATAATGCAATTTAACGATGGATTTTTCAAAATTCACATCAAATTAAAAAATATTGAGTGATGTAATATTACTTAAAGTTACACAAAGTGTGTATATATATATGTATGTATTTATGTATGTATGTATATAATGAAGAATTCATATGTAATTGGTGCCTACTTTCTACATGTTTATTAGTACGATTATTATATTTTGGAAGCTTCCTTATTATAAGAGAAGTGCTATGTCTACAATATTTCATAACACTTTCACAACAAATCATAGATGGTTAGTTGTTATTATTTCTAATTTGAACCTACTACTAATACTACTTTTTTTCCCCACTAATAACAACTTATTTAAAAAAAAAAAAAAAATTGATGTGAAAATGTTGTTGTCATGTAGCATTTCTCCTCATTATAATTGCTTGGAGATCGTCAACATTAGAAGGATTAATGAAGTATGAATTTTTTTTTTTTTTTTTTTTTTTTTGAGAAGATAATGAAGTATGATGTTATTGATAACAATTAACAATTTATGGTTAACACGTTCTTTAAGTGTAAATGTTTAAAAAAAGGTTGTACAATACAAATATACACTCGTGACTCGTAGTCATAAGTTGTAGGCCCATGCATTGCTCAGACTTCTTTTTGAGAATCATGTATTGTTCACGCTTAATCGTTAAATTAATTATTTTGTAGTTTTGCAGTTAAACTATAATTATATTGGCATTAGTTTTCAATATATATTTTTTATTATTAAGAAGAGAAGAAAATTTTAGGTTTTATAATTCATTATTATATATTAACCTGAGTTCTGTATTTAAGATACATATATATATATATATATATTTTTGGTAATAAGTAATTAAAAAATTTCTCTTAAAAATTTTTGATCCCGTAGTCATGATTTGTTGTAAATGAATCTTATTCAAAAAAGTGTCTTTCTGTATAAAATATTACACAACACAAAACTAATGATCGAGCCGAGCCAACGGTGCCAGAAAAAAATTGACGGACACAAAAAGGTAAATCATAATTTATCTTTCAATGGTTATAAATGACCCTCTAACAAAGCCAAAAAAAGAAAAAAAGACCCTCTAAAGTCTCAATGGTTATAAATGACCATCTACAGTCTCTGATGGTTGAATAAGAGATTTTAGATTCAATCTCCACCTACACCAAAAATCGATTAGTGTCTTGGTTTAATAATAATAAGCTATCATCAGGAATAGACGTTATAGGTTGGAACTCTAAAAAAATTAAAAGATTAAAAATAAGATTCCATTCACCAATACTTTATCTCTTTATGGTTTAGGTCCGGCACACCTTAGTCACACAAACCTTTTATTTTTTGAGAAGAAAAGAAAGGGGTGCAACACGAGTGTAGGCATCAAAATTTTATGATGTATTTACAACTGTCCAATTGATCATAATCAAATATTTTTGATCAAGTTAATTTGTAATTGATGATGTGTCAACAATGAATAATCAGCAAATAAAATCAAGCCACATGTCAAGTCTTTGAGTTATCACAACTAACATAAAACTGACACATGTCACAAGTCACATAAAGCCATATGACAACATCAAATGAAGAAAGCCGTGTGGCAACGTCAAAAGAAAATACTTTCATGGAAAGTTCTTATTAAGTAAAAAATCAAATTAAATTCAAATTTTGAATTTCAAATCAAAGGCTATTGAGTTGTATATAGAGGTTTCTCATATGAAAATATGGACAAACATTCAAAGAGAAAAATCATACTAACTGTGTGTGACAAAAACCAAGAAACTTTGGGCTTTTGATTTAGGCCCAAGACAATTTATTTTTTAGAGATGGGATTGCGGACCAGCACTTGGGCTTCTTGACTTAACAATTTGGGTAATGAAAAAGATAAAGCAAATTTGAATTTAACTAAGAGGGATGTTACGTCTACAATAATTCTACAACATTATTACAACAAATCATAGGTGCTTAGTTGTTATTGGTTCAAATTTGAAACTAACACTAAGATTACTTTTTTGCCCCCAACAATAACAATCAGTAACAATCTGCCACTTAGGATTTATTGTAAAAATGTTGTAGAAATGTTGTAGACATATCATTCCTCTTTAACTAACAACAAGAATGTGGAAAAGATTGATTTCCCTTATTTCTTTTGTTCCTTCGAGTTGTCCAAGGATCAACGATACAACTTTGAGAGTTGTTTGAGAAAGGTCGTCTAAGAAAGATAGATCGTCCACATGACGAGAGATTGTAAATGACTGATGAACACTTAGTAAATTCTAAGGTGTTCTCTGCAAACTAAGAATGGTTGCACCACGATCCATTATTCCGAGACGTGGGGTGAATTCCTTGAAATTCGCTCCATTCTCCCCACTAAGTCCACACATCTCTCACGATGTTAGTGGCACTTAACAAGTAAACCCACTCCAAACTCTCTATAAAAGGTACCAAGCCTCCCCAAATCAAGGTACACACTACTATTCATCCATTGATCATACTTGACTCCTAAAGAGGAACTGACTTAACCATTGAAGGGTCCTTGGCCGATTCATCCTAGCCACCTTCGATAATCTTTCTTTCTTTTTCAGCTCATCCATTTGCCGTTAAATTTCGAAGCATACAGCCTACTGATTTTCAAACATCATCAATTGTTATTGATTCTAATTTCTACCTTTTTTTAAAAAAAAAATTTTTATTCACGGTAGGAGCTAAAAAAAAAAAAAAAATCATTTTTTATTCTCCATCCGTTTAAAATAATATTTGTTTGTTTGTTTTTTTCTATTCTTTTATTCTCCAACCGTGCAAGCCTTTGTGCCTCTCAAACTCACTCTCAACTCCCTCAAACTCACTCTCTCAAACTCTCACCTCTCTGTCTTATTGCCGCCGGCCCGACTCGATCCTCAACGTCACTGGCCCACCGAAGGTTGGCGTCACTAACCCACCAACTGACCCACTTCATCAAACTCCTATGCCCCAAGCTGCTGATCCACGCTTCAGACCCATGCCTTCGATCCGCCGCCGATCCATGCCTCTGACCCATCTCGGCCTTCTTTGATGCTCTCAACTCTCTCAAACTCTCACCTCTCTGTCTCACCACTGCCGCCAATCCACGCCTCCGACCCGACTTGCCTTTAGGTGAGTTGTCTCTGTCTTCTTCATCTACATGCTTGGGATTTTTGATTTGGGTAATTGGAATGATAAATTTATAATATTTGTTGAATCTAATGATAAATCGTTGAGGATTGGAATGTATTGGGAATTTTCTGTTTGCAGGAATTTATGTTTTTGTTTTTAAATGTTAGTTTGAGAATTTTTTGTGTGCAAGGAAGGCTACAATTTTTTTTGTTTTTGTTTTTGTTTTTGCTTCTTGCTGATTTTCTGTTTGTTGATTCTAATTTATTACAATAAATGCCATGTTGGAAATTGTTTTGGGAATGTTCTGGTTGCAGGAAAGTTTATGTTTGTTGTTTCTAATCAAATCCTGCATGACTCATGAGTCTTCTTAATCATTATAAATTCCTTTAAAACTCTTCCTAATTACCTATGTTGTCTCTGTTTGAAGAACCTGCTAAGCACTTAGAAATTGAAGTGTATGATGCTAATCAATAAAAAACGCAAACTTAGACTATATATTCATCTAATATAATTTCATACTGTTAGGTCAATACTCAAATGAGAAAAACCTCAAGCATCTGTATGATGAATATTTGATTGGTGGATCTTTGGAATTAATTTATGAGGAATTGATTTTTTGATTTCGAAATTCTTACAAACAAACTTGAATCATGAACTCTAGTTTTAATGAGAAATTGTTAGTTTGGTTTTGAAATGCTCAAAAATGAATTTGTTGTTTTCTTTATCAGTGGGATTAAGCTACATGTCAAATTAAGTATTTATGCATGATCATGTTCTATTGTTATACTTCTAAGTATTTTAAGTTTTGATATAAATGTTAGTTTGAGAATTTTCTGTGTGCAGGGAATTTGTATATATATACTTTGGGGTTAAAACAAAATATTATTGTTACGCTAGATGATTATTTGCTATCATGATAATCGAGAAATTGTTTTAGTAAAAAGAAAAATGTATAAGTATAATTGGGGTTAAAAAAATCACTTGTTAACACTAGAGCCCTAGACGATTATTTGCTATCATGTGGAGGTGGCAGTGGTGGCGGTGGTTGCAGCGGTGGAAGAGTTGGCAGTGGCGGCGGTGGAGACGGTAGTAGCAGTGGTAGCAGTGGTTGTGATTGTTGTTTATTGTAGTGAATATATTATTTTATTGTGATGTTTATATTATTTTATTGTGTTGAAAGATAAAATAGATCCACTACTGCTAGATGTTTTGTAAAGTGAGTAGGTAAAATAGATAAAGTAAATTTTTGTGGTGTCAAATAGTTAAATTTTTAGCTCCACTGATGTGGATGCTCTTATATACCTATTGTGTTCATGAATGAATCAATATAGATTATCTTGGTTGGAGATATTGATGACCACTCCTTATTTGTAGAAACACACAACAAAGTTTTTTACGTTCTACAAATAGGAATTTTGGAGAAGACTCACAAGTTTTTTTATGTTTCTATGAAAAATGAAAGAAAAGAAGTTGAGAAGAAATTACTAAATAAATATGAACCACTGTTTATACCCAAAAGATTATGACCCTTCAATAAACATATTTTATTTTCATTCAATATGCAATTTTTCGGCCAATAGTCATTTTTTTCATTCAATAAGTACATTTTCGGTCAATAGGAACATTTTCATGCAATAGACATATTTTCAGTTAATAGAAACATTTTCGGTCAATAGACATATTTTCATTCGATAAGTACCTTTAATATATATCTCATATAAAGGGTTTTGACTTTTCAATAGGTACTTTTTGGTATATCCAATGTGAAGAGTTATGACCTTTCAATAGACATCTTTTGGTATATTCAATATGAAGGGTTGTGATATTTCAATATGCACCTTTTAATATATCCAATTTGAAAGATTATGACATTTCAATAGGCTCCTTTTGGTATATATCTTACAACTTATCTTGTATATACCTATATATACAACACAAACTAAACTAGATATACAACATTCTATCTCTTATTTCTTCGTATAAAAAACTAATAAATAAAACTAACAAATAAAAATTTGTATTATTTCTTTTAATATCATTTAAAAAAAAAAATTATGCATTTTTGCTTACTATTCAAACTAAAAATAATGGTTTTTTTTTTTTTTTTCCCCTTAAACTCATTTAGTAATTATTTCCATACATCGCACGAGTTAGCGATTAGTCTATATCTATATATAATATAGGCGTAAATGCACTTTTAGTTCCTACATTTTAACTTTTTTCCATTTTGGTCCATACATTTTCATTTCATCATTTTTAGTCCCTAAATCAATTAACGCGTGACATTTAAGTCCTTACCGTCACCCAACTAACAGAAAATGCTGACGTGGTTGATGACACAGTAAAATAATAATTAAAAAATCTATTTTGACATTAAAAAATTGCCACGTCAGCATCTAAATTAAAAAAAAATTAATTTATTAATTTTAATTAAATGAAAAGACAAAATTAAATCCCAAAAATCAAACCCAGAAACCTATAAATTGTGTGGCATAATTGAGTGTGGCGTGCAAGAACTTGTTCTTCATGTTTTTCCTGTATCCAAGAATAATCAAACCCAGAACAATGCAAAATTTCATACAAAATCCCTATCCTCCACCAAACCTCCAGAACATGAAAAAATCATCAAACCCAAACCCACATGAGAAAACCAACCCAGAAAAATCATCAAACCTCCAACCCAGAAAAATGTCAAACCTAGAAACCTTTAACCCAGAACATGAACTTCATTCTTCATGTTCTTCTCCAAATCAAGACAAACCCAATTGACTAACCCACTCAAAATCAATCAAAAAATTCCAACACAATCAACATTGAAACCTCTGTAAAATCAAACCCATAAATCCAGAAAAATATACAAATCTGCATTTAAAAAAAAAAAAAAAAAAAAAAAAAAAAAAAAAAAAAAACACACACACACACACAAACAAACCCAGAATTCGCCATCAACAAACCCAAATCCACCATCAACAGCACCGAATCCACCATCAACAAATCCAAATTCACCATTAACAACACAAAAGCACCAATGTTCTCTACCTTCCTTCTCTGGTGGAAAACTCCTCATGCAAAGCGACCTTGACCACTCGGATTCGGGGCTCCAACGCCATCGTTCTCTCTCACTCAGGTCAAGTTCATTTTTCCAACGAAATCCATTGTTTCCATCGTTTTCTCCGTATCAAGAGAGAACCTTGATCTATTGCCCCCCGAACCCAGGTCCACCCACAACACCATGCCTCCACGCTGATGTCCACTGTGACAACCCAACATCTCAGATCGACCACCACCAAAACCCAAATCGTAACCTACACGTCTCGCTCCTCAAAACCCAGACCCAAATCAGTCATGCTCCTCCTCCACAAATCAAAACCCAAACCCATAAGTTAGCTTCACCAGCGACAGATCGGAGATGTTGGAGGTGGGTATGGCTTCACTGGCGTGAGGGAGATTTTTGCCTTGGTGGATCGAGTACATTCAAGAACAAGAATGGCCATGTTTGATTGAAATTTTTAATTTCAAGATTTCAGATGTGAACACAAAAAATCTTGCAGAAAGAGGTTACAAGACTTATAAATGAAGTGACTTTCTCAATACCCAGATTGAAAAAAAAAAAAAAAAGCGTTTCTCTTGTCAATGATCAAGTTGAGGCAAAGAATCAAATTTGTGGACTATGATGGCTTTGCAGACAAGGAAAACTGGGATTAGACTTCAAACCCAGATGGAATTCAACACCAAAAATGGGACTCAACATAGACAACCAAAAAAATGAGAAGACTTTACACTGATTTGAGATTCAGATTTGGAAGGTCTCAGCGTTTTTAGTACTAAATAAAGTAAAGAAAACAAAATATAAGGAAATTACAGACCAATCTAGGTTTGAGAAGTCTTGGGATTGAGTTTAATTTTTCTGGGTCTTGGAATTGAGTTTAATTTTGTTTTTTAATTTATTTAATTTTTTTTTGTTTAAATTGTAAAATGCCAAATAATAATTTTTCAATAATATTTTAATCGCAACGTCAGCGACACGTCAGCTAATAGAGTGTTCCGTCTGCCACCTCAGCTTTTCCTGTTAGTTGGCTGATGGTAAGGACTTAAATGTCCGCATTAATTGGTTTAGGGACTAAAAGTGGTAAAAATTAATGTAGGGACTAAAATAGAAATCGGGCCAAAATGTAGGGACTAAAAGTGTATTTACGCCTATAATATAAAAACAAAATGTTTGACTTTTTATTGACCACTCATCATTGTGTCATGTGGTTACATAAATTTATGCCACATATACATTTAAAAACACCGAATAGTTGTGCATTTTCATTTATAGACACATTTTCATTTAATAGACACCTTTAATAAATATCCAATATGAAAGGTTATAACCTTTCAATAGGTACCTTCTGGTATATCCAATATAAATGGTTATGACCTTTCAATAAACACCTTTTGGCATATCTAATTTGAAGGGTTATGGTCTTTCAATAAGCACCTTTAGGTATATATATTACAACTTATTCTGTATATGTTATATATTTTTCAACAATTTATTTTTTAAAAAACAACATACAAATCTAATTATAAGCAATAACACAAAAAGATATGATAGGAAAAAGTAATAAATAAATACTGTATATATAGGAAGAAATCTGCAAAATAATTAAAAACTCATAGACCAAATGTGTGGAGGATGAATGATACCGATCAAGTCTTATGTTTAACACAATCTCATCAAATTATAAAAGCCATTCTGCCCAAGATTTAATGAAATTGCTTCCTCTTGCAAAAGAGTTAATAATAGATTGACAAATCCATTTAAATTTTTACCCGGATCAAATTGTCAACCAGTTTGTTTATAAATGAATCACATAAACAAAACTAGATTCTATACCACATATTTGTTTATATGACTTTATAAACATTTTCAATGAACCAATCTGATACGACATAGTAACAATGTTTGTAATTTAATAACAATGTAAATTACCTTAAGTCACAGTAAAGGCAATATAGAAGGAAAATTGATACTACGTGTCTACGTTTATGAACCATTGCAAAACTTAGGGCT
Source organism: Quercus gilva (assembly GCA_023621385.1). Taxonomy (NCBI): domain Eukaryota; kingdom Viridiplantae; phylum Streptophyta; class Magnoliopsida; order Fagales; family Fagaceae; genus Quercus; species Quercus gilva. Next base: position 78,318,441 of record CM042477.1, on the reverse strand, counting down.
GTTTATGAACCAAGCCGTTCATAAACAGATCAAGCTTGGCTCGATAAAAAACTTGTTCATGTTTGTTTGTTTATAAGCAAGCCAAGTTTAAGCTTTAGTTTTAGGCTTGTTTAATAAACGAGTCGAACCTGAGTAAAAAATATTGTTCATGAACAAGCTCATGAACACTACAAAAGTAACAAAACAAGTTGAACCTAGGCTTATCTATGAGTCTGGTAATAAAATTAACATGAGCTTGACAAGTAAACTTATATTCTTCTAAGACTTTAATTAATTATAAGTTGAGACCACTCATCCAAACCAAATAGGCTAGATAATAAAATTGATATAGGCTTAATATTATACTTATGTTGGATCTTAAGCTCAAAAGCATGATATTGAACTTAAGTTTGGGCTTGATATTGAGCTTGAACTTGGCTTGACTAATAAATCAAGCCAAGCCAAGTTGAGCTCAAGATTTTATACTCTATAGTGAGCTCAAGCTTGAGCATTATTTTTAGGCTTGTATCAAGTGATGTGCATGAAATATATACAATAAAGTACTCACATATCTACATATTTAGCTTTACTTTTATGTTATTTTGTGACTGATTATATAATATCTTTGTGTTGCAGGTAACAAGGGATTTACATGCAAAGTGGGGCTAAGCCAATTGAATCAAGCCAACTTACATCCAGCTAGGCATGAATTCAAGAGAAGACCAACCCAATTAAATTCAAGTCCAATTCGGATTAGGATTCCAGCCTGCACATCAGTTAGTATTTTTAGCATAAATTTCGGCTCAGATGTCCAATTGAGATGATTCAAGTTGGGATGGAAAGTTAACTTAAAGGGCTACAACTTCGTAGTTTACCAAAAGTCCGAATTCTGACGTCAAATGGGCCGAAATCGTCGGTTAATTGAAGCCTAAAAATCTGAGATTTTCTCCAAACGGGAATTCAACTTGTAATAGGATTCCTTGACTTATTTAAAGGCTCTTTAGGGAAAAATTCAGGGAGGCTAGTGTTAGGGCTGAGGGCTGAATGTATAGAGAGCTGCGGCTACCTCTTCCATGACAGTTAGTTTTAATTATTTTTTTAGTTTAATGTTTAGTATTTTATTTTTTTGTTTTATTTCAATTACCATGAGTAGCTAAATTTAGAATTAGGGTTGAGGATGAAACCTTGTTAAGGATTATCAATAATATTTATGTGATTTGATTTTTCCCACAATAATTGTTCTTTAATTATTTAAATTGTTCTTGTTTCATATCAATTGAGTACGATAGGATTCTAGATATGAGTTCAATCATGTCTTTCTCATGATTTAGGATTTGTCTTAATTAATTGAATGCTTGGTTTATTAATTCTTGATTATAAAATTGGATATCGTTTGTGATTTGTCTGTCAATAGATACAATTTATGATTTGATTTTTAGAATTGGATATATCTTGTGATTTGTTTGGATACAGATACAATTGATGATTTGATTTTATACTGAAGAAGCGAAGATGAACATGCTTTAGATTTTTAAACATAAGTTTTAATGATGATATTTTCCATGGTAGCAAGATTGATTTCTAGATTATCATGTAGTGAGTTGGGAAAAATTAATAATCATAAATATATGCTGATATGATTTACAAGGCGGATTCCAAAACCTTAATTTCATTCCCTTGATTGTTTACATCTTTTTATTGTTTTATATTATATCTTTGCTTAGTTTAATTATTTTCTTAATATTTTTAATTGCAAACAACCAATTTTTATTAAACTAGATTAGGATTAATTTGGTTAAGGTTTAATTAATTTTCCTACGTTCATTCAAGTCCTTGTGGGTTTGACCTCGTTCTTGTCAAACTATACTTCGGTACGGTCCGTACACTTGCGAGTATTTTAAAATTTCACAACATCAAGTTCAAGCCAAGTTTGAACATTCTACTTTTGCTATCGAGCCGAGTTTGAACATTCATTACTCAACAAAGCTCAGCTCGTAGCCCAAGCAAAACCATAGTATTTGCCAGATTCGAAGAAACACAAATAAACAAAATCAAATTTCTCAATAGCGAATCCAATGCTAAATCCTTTCACATATATCACAAAAATAAATTAAGAAAAACCAAATTCTGCTTTAAGATTTCGACCTTCACATAATTTGTGATATTTTGAGACTCATGAACATCTACTTTTAAGGATAAAATGATCTACGGCACGGAGAAGAGCCTCTGAGCACACACATGAGTGCATGCTCAGAGGCTAGTTTCTTTAGGAGAGTTTCTCTTAAAAAGGCAGTTTTTATGAATGATGGACTATGAATATATATACGTTAGTAATAGACACATTGTTCAAAAATAACTAAATAGACACATTGTTCAAGAATAACTGTTATGCACAGACTAACTGACTCAAAAAATAAAATAATAAAATATAATTATTTGGAAAAAATGGCCTAGTCCACATATGCCAAAGTCCAACTCAATATCCAGCTCATGAGTGTATAAACTCATATATTATCTATTTCCTTTCCTATGTGGACTCAAGAATTTTTACCACTTTTAATAACATCTTCCAGTGGACATATTAAGAGTCAATTTCTTATTCACTTCATACTATATTTCTAACCGTATATTCCTATAAATGCAACACAAATTAAACTAGAAAGTTTTTTTAAAAAAAAAAAAACAACTAAACTAGAGACGCATCCAGTAGCTATTTTTGTGCATCGCACGAGTTTGCGACTAGTATAATATAAAATTGAAACGTTTGACTTTTTGTTAACCGCTCCTTATTACGCCATATGACTACATAAATTAATGCCACGTATACATTTAAAAACACCGAAATAATTGTGACTTTTCATTTTTCAATTGGCATCTTTTTGGTCAATAGGCATATTTTCATTCAATAGATACATTTCTCGGCCAATAGACACCTTTACAGTCAATAGACACCTTTTGGTATATCCAATATGAAGGATTATGACCTTTCAATGAACACCTTTTGATAAACACCTTTTCATTTAATAGGCATATTTTCAGTCAACATGCACATTTTCATTCAATAGACACATTTTCGGTTAATAGGCACCTTTTGATACAATATGAAGAGTTATGACTTTTCAATAGACACCTTTTGATAAGCACTTTTTCATTCAATAGACACATTTTCGATCAATAGGCATTTTTTTGCATATATATTACAACCTATCTCATTTATACCTATATATATATATATATAACACGAATTAAACTAGAGACACAACATTCTATCTCTTATTGAAAGCTCGAAAATGTGTCGAAAACACACGAGCGGTTTAGACCCTCAAATTAAAATAACGGCTTGGTTGATTTTACACTAACTTAATGCTAAGTGTGAAATAGTGTAAACACAAGCATACAAGCAAGATAACTACTTTAATCCATATTTAAAGCAACACAACAGTAAAATGAAATGAACAAGAGTAGGGAAGAAGGATGCAAACACAGATAACATCGAGACGTGTTATCGAAGGGAAAACCGAAGAACTCGGCGAAAAACCTCTCCGCCGCCCTCCAAGTAGAAATCGATCCACTAGACAATCAGTTGGGATACATGGGTTAGCAAGAGACCCTCCAAGCCTAATCTACCCGATGTACCTAAACCCTCCAAGCTCCTACTCCAACAAGGCTTCTCGGAACAGTGTCTTGTTTTAGTTCTCCGGATCCCGTAACAAGCTCCATGTTGCATCTGCCATCCTTAGCTTTTTCCAATACTTTCCAGCAGCACCAAAACGTCACTCAACACTCTCAAAGGTGTGGTAAGTGTTTGGGCTATCAACCTCTCAATGGTATGGAAATGGAGAGGGAAGAGTTGAGGAAATACCACAAGTAAGTGTATAAAGAAATATGGCTAGGACAATCTCTAATTCTCAATGTGTTTGGTTAGGGTTTTCTCTCTGAAGCATTCCTCAACAATTATGGGTAATAAGGGTATATATAGGATAGGTACAGAAAGTGTGAGTCATTCAGTATAGGCTGGCAGAATAGAATACCTCGCGGGTGTCTCGCGGGAAGGCCTTACCCGCGAGATATTCGTGAGACACAACTGTCTCCACCTGGCTTGACTCTTCACATTCCAGCATGTGCAAGGCACATGATTCACTTCGCAGGAAGCTAGGTCGCGACATACCCGCGAGAATTCTTCAGTCTTCAAATGCTTGAGTCTTCACACTCTCTCTCTATCACACAACCTTTACAACCAATCACACAATAGATACAGGGTATAAACGATTGATAATAATTACAATCAAATTTAGCACGGAATAAAAGCCAACAAAATACATAGTTGTAAATAACAACTTTACAATCTCCCCCTTTGGCCATTCCGTAACAAAACCCTAAAACAGACTCTAGACTTAAACGTGAGTTTGGGAACACAGGAAAAACTCACTTACACCTAATCTAGAAGCTGTATAGCACTTACATGTATATACCTGTAACCTGAAACACTTGCACACAAACAAACTTTCATTAAGCTTATGACAAGTTGAACACAAGGTACGTACATGAACAAGTAAAAAGCGATCAAGTATAAATGGGATAAATGAATAAACCATGGCTTGACCAAACAAGCAATCATTATACATAAGTGATCACTACGCTCATTCACATAGGGAATGAACATCCAGATATGCAAAGATGATAAGCTCATTTGAAGAGTATTATTTGCAAATCCAACACTCAACCAATGCAAAATACACGAAGTATTTGCATCTAGGAACAATCTTACTAGGGCACAAGAGTGACAGTACTTAAAAACGGAATGCATAGCATTAAGTTAGAAGTACTGATTTAACAAAGCACAAAGGCTGCATAAGCAAGGTACTGCATATGCATGGCACAAACCATAAAAGCCTACAAAAGTGCATAAAACCAAACCCTTCAAGCTTACATAAGCAACATGGGTACAAAATATAAAGTAATTCTCTATCATATCACTCCCCCTATCATGAATCATAGGAGTTGTGATGAACTTGGAACATATATACCTGTAACCTGAAACACTTGCACAAAACACATTAGACCTTTAGGGTAAAGCAAGTAATAAACGGACAAGTATAATGTAACAAGTAAATTGCGATCAAGTAATCAAGATGTGAAACATGTGAGCAACTTGATCAAACGCCAAAACAGTTATATGGAAATGACTGTAATGATCATATAGCAAAACAAATGATCATCCGAACATGCAACCAATAAAGCACAATAGCAAAAGGATAAAAGCATGTAAAACACATAAGCACGATGCAATGAGCGCAATAAAGCAAATCAAAGCACCATAAAGCAACGAGAAAACAAGCATAAAGTGAATCAAGTTTTTCTTAAAAAGTGTCTTCTTCTCCTTGGTATATGCATCTCCCTATGGCTTTCTCCCCCTACGAATGTGCACGAGGTAGAATTTCTCCCTCTAAGAGTGTGCATAAGAGTCATATAGAAATGACGAAAACCACCGGTATACTCTTCGGTATACTTTCTCCCTTTTTGTCACGAATAGACAAAAGAATTAAGAGGAAGGAGGAAAAGAAAAAAAATATGAAGAAGATGCATGAGGGGTGCAAGATGAAGACAAAAACATTTTTTTTTTAAAAAAATGCTACGAAGCATAAAGAACATGACATGCTAAGGATGATGGAACATGATATGGACCTAGGCATGACATAGACACAAGAACATGTTAAATGTGCTAAAAGGTCTAAATAGACTTAACTAGCAAGTGAATGCAAAAACATGTCAAGTGTTAGAGTGTGTGCAGCAAATTGCAATTAGTGTGCATGTGTAATGCATGACTAATGCATGAGCAAGGCACTCATGGGGCAAAGTGTACAAAACACACCACCAATGATCAAAATATGATAAACATGAATAATTATGGTGATCCCCAAAGTTTGGTAGTCATCGGAGTCCAAAATAACGAGAAAATGTCATTTGGACATTTTATCAAACACTTAGAGTGCACATACTACACATGTATGTAAAACAATGCAAGAACATATGAAAATCTTGCCTAAATACATGTTATTTTTGCCACAAGGGGCCAACATCCAACCAAATCAACATTTAAAACAAAGCCCAATAAAAAAGATTGACAAAAATTAAGTTTTCCAAGTCCTATTTGAAAAAATCCCAACTATGAACATAAAACCCCCCAAAAACATAATCTAAGGATCAAAATTAATGAAAAGAGTTAAAGATTACCTTAGAGATGTTAATGAAATGAAAAACACTTGAATTTGGTTGGGTTTTGATGTAGAAACATTAAAACAGGGGTTTGGGAGAAGATGGGAGGCGTTTAAAACAAATGACCCACGAAATGCCCTTTAAAATGCTGATCTGGAAATTTTCGCTGGTATCTCGCTACTTAGAATCCCTCAAAAATTTTATTGGTATCTCGTTGGTGTCTCGCTGGTATCTCGTTGGTAAGCTGTACTTGCAAAACAGCCACGAAACAGTCGTAAAACTCTCTATCCAAAATTGGAAAACTTGAGAATTGGACCCTTTCACTCGTGACTAAACTTAAACATGAAATAAGTCACGAAAATACCCAGAAAACATGTTTTTCACACAAAAAGAATTTGAAAACTTTGAGAAACATGGGTGATACAAATCACTTCCAAAAGCAAACAAAAAGAACAAAAATCTTTTTGGTTTGATCCACATATGGTTGAGCATACACATTTCACATTTGAACATGTACAATCACACAAATGAAATAGACATTCATTGAACATAAGTGTTGTGTGTTGTGTGTGAGGATCAAGTGTGGAATAGTCCTTAGACTAGAGTAAAGCTTCAATGATCAATTCAATCGAGTCATACACAACTGATACGAAATCAAGTGGACTATTTCCATTATAGAAATGAGTACATATGACCTCCCACAAGAGAATGATTACATAACTTAGAAGCTTTTCATTTGGCTTCTGTATAAAGCATAACATTTGATCCATTTTTGGACAATACATCTCTTTTTGAGATCGGTGCTTGAAATTTTTGATATTTCAACATTGAGGATTAGCCTTTAGCTTTTTGAGCACATACAAATTACATTTAAAAGAGTCGCTTTCCCTTTTTCTTAGTCGAATACTAATGTGTGCGACAGGCTTTTGTAGCTCAATATCTCTTTTCATTTGGAGATTTACATTTGGTGAGCTCTTTTTGCAAAAACATAAAAATAAAGTGGGAAAAGATATAGACACAAGTTTATGCAAGTATCAAGACCAACAAGACTATTGACCAATCATTCATGACAAGTCTAAAGATCTATTTACAACAGTCACACATAGTTTTCAAGATTTCTTCCACACAGAAATAGGTGCATACAGAACAAGCTAAGCTCGTAAATGCACTACGCCATTAGTACGAAGGTACTAGGCCAAACTCACATGAGATATGTGCTCAAATATATACGATCAAAATTTTTGAGTTTTTCACTTTTTATGTGATTTTGGATTTTTACTCACACAAAACAAAGACATAAAAGTAAGATCAAAACAAAAACAATGCATACAAATAAATGCAAAATGCATAAATGCATGAAGATATGACAATCAATGCATGAATGATCCTACAAAGATCGAAAGAATTAGATCAAGGACCAAAAGAGCAAAAGCTCAACCATAGGAACCCTTCCTCATCCAAACGGAATGATTGTTTGGAATGAGTGTCTCAAGAGAAGTGAGACGAGGGTTGGAAGAATGAGAACCGGAGATGCACATAGTCAAGGAGTTAAGAGCATTAAACACTTTCTTTAATAACATGCTATTTTCACTCAAATCCAGTTTATCATGCAAAGCACAACTTCCAAGAAGCTCAAGTTTCTCTTTTCTTTTGATTCTTTTAAAAGCTTGAAACTTAGAGCAATGAGGTCTAAGATGACCAAGGGCACCACAATGGTAACAAATAATGTGTTTAGGTCCTCTAGGTCTTTTAGGAAGGGATCTAGCAACATGAGTTTGTTTTCTCTTTAACTTGGGGCATTGAGGTCTTATGTGACCGATCACACCACAATTGTGGCAATTAGGAACAAACTTAGATCCAGTTAAATCCTTAGGATGGGACCTAACCAGAGGCTTAGGCTTAAAAGCATTTCTCTCCACTTTTTGGTTTCTTTTATATGGAGGAATGTACACCGATTTGTTTTTAGAGGTAGAACTCACAATAGGGACTAAATCAGGTACCACAACATAATTGCAACATATATTATCTTCCTTTTTAGCAACAGGTTTAGCAATCAAACACTTGGCATGCATCTTAAGAGATTTATTTTCACATTTAAGATCATCAACTAGTTTGTTAGACAAAACAAGTTTAACATCCAAGTTCATATTTAAACATTCAAACTTTTTCATCTTTTCAAGAGAATTTTCAGCAAGTTTCTTATATTTTTCAATCAATTTATTGGATTCATTGAGCTTAGCAATCAAATCATCTTTTACACAAATGAACTTGCTCAAATTCTTTTGAAACTTCTTAGCTTCTTTCTTCAAGAGTTTGTCAACAACACCCATAGATTCAAGTAACATCTCATCACAATTATGAGAATTAACACTCATAGAGGCATTATCACAAACACGTGGCATGTTACATTCATCACCAACCAAATCATACAAAGAGGCATACAAAGCACAATCTATGGCAAATAAACACAAGGGGTCAAGGATCACACTTAGGTATTTAAACCAAAACAAGTGTACCTGCTCTGATACCAATTGAAAGCTCGAAAATGTGTCGAAAACACACTAGCGGTTTAGACCCCCAAATTAAAATAACGGCTTGGTTGATTTTACATTAACTTAATGCTAAGTGCGGAATAGTGTAAACACAAGCGTACAAGCAAGACAACTACTCTAATCCATATTTAAAGCAACATAGAAGTAAAAATGAAATGAACAAGAGTAGGGAAGAAAGATGCAAACACAGATAACACCGAGACGTGTTATCGAAGAAGAAACCAAAGAACTCGACGAAAAACCTCTCCGCTGCCCTCCAAGCAGAAATTGATCCAGTAAACAATCAGTTGTGATACATGGGTTAGCAAAAAACCCTCCAAGCCTAATCTACCTGATGTACCTAAACCCTCTAAGCTCCTACTCCAACAAGGCTTTTCGGAACCGTGTCTTGTCTTAGTTCTTCGGATTCCGCAACAAGCTCCTTGTTGCATCTGCCATCCTTGGCTTCTTCAAATGCTTCCCAGCAGCACCAAAGCGTCACTTAACACTCTCAAAGGTGTGGTAAGTGTTTGGGCTATCAACCTCTCAATGGTATGGAAATGGAGAAAGAAGAGTTGAGGAAATACCACAAGCAAGTATATAGAGAAATGTGGGTAGGACAATCTCTAATTCTCAATGTGTTTGGCTAGGGTTTTCTCTCTGAAGCATTCTTTAACAATTGTGGGTAATGATGGTATATATAGGATAGGCACAGAAAGTGTGAGTTATTTAGTACAGGCTGGTAGAACAGAATGCCTCGCGGGTGTCTCGCGGGAAGGCCTTAGCCGCAAGATACTCACGAGACACAGCTGTCTCCACCTGGCTTGACTCTCGCATTCCAGCATGTGCAGGGCACATGATTCACTTCGCGAGAATCTAGGTCGCGACATACCCGCGAGAATTCTTTAGCCTTCAAATGCTTGAGTCTTCACACTCTCTCTCTATCACACAACCCTTACAACCAATCCCACAATAGATACAGGGTATAAATGATTGATAATAATTACAATCAAATTTTGCACGGAATAAAAGCCAACAAAATACATAGTTGTAAATAACAACTTTACACTTATTCCTTCCCACAAAAATTAATAAATAAAACAACATTGATTTCTTCTGTTTAACTAATAAAACTTTGTGCTATTTCTTTCAATATCATTTTTTTTTTTTTTTTAAATTTCATGCATTTTTGCTTACTACTCCAACTAAAAAATAATGTCTATTTTTTTTTTTTTCCCTTGAAACTCATTCAGTAACTATTCTTGTGTATCGCACGGGGTAATAACTAGTTTTTAATATAGCTAAATTATATGGAGTAAATAGTAATATATATATATATATATATATTTTAAATTGCTTCCCTGTAGTGGTCACTAATTCAGAAGGTGGACCATGACCTTGAATAATGTATTATTGGGTCCATATTTTTCCATAATGTCTGCAGATATTCACCTTCATGGGAAATGCATATGAAGTTTACTCTTGGCTTCACAACGAGTATATTTTCGGTCAATAGATACATTTTCATTCAATAGGCATATTTTCGGCCAGTAGACATCTTTTGGTATATCCAATATAAAGAGTTATGATATTTCACTAGATACCTTTTGGTAATCACTTTTTCATTCAATTGACACATATTCGGCCAATAGGCATTTTTTTTGCATATATATTACAACATATCTCATATATACCTATATATACAACAAAAACTAAAATAGAGACGCAACATTTGAGCTTCGTTGGATTGCATTTGCGTTTTCACGCAGACGCGTTTTTGGCTTTTTTTATTTTTTTATTTATTTTTATTCCAATGTCTGGTGCACTGTTCATGGGACATGAACAGTGCATCAAGGTAAATGCACAGTATTTTCATTAATGAATAGTAACCGAAAAATATTTTTTTATTGTTTTCAGTTTTCAATTTTTAGCAAAATAAGCAGTATCCAAACGCACACTTTGTCTCTTATTACTTCCCATAAAAAATTAATAAATAAAACAACATTGCTTTCTTATGCTTAACTAATAAAACTTTGTGCTATTTCTTTCAATATCATTTTTTTTTAATTTAAATTTCATGCATTTTTTGCTAACTACTCCAACTAAAAAATAAAATATTTTTTTTCTAAAAACTCATTTAGCTGCTATTCTTGTATTTCGCACGGGTTAATAACTAGTTTTTAATATGGCTAAATTATATGGAGTAATTAGTAATTAAAAAATAATAACTTTTTTTTTTAATAAAAAATTGCTTCCCTGTTTTGGTCACTAATTCAGAAGGTAGACCATGACCTTGAATACTGCATTTTTTTGAATACTGTATTATTGAGTCCATATTTTTCAACAATGTACGCAGATATTGACCTTTATGGGAAATACATATGAAGTCTACCCTTGACTTCATACCGCGTTATTTACGTAGGATATCGTTTTGTTTAGTTTTGTGAACGCTGGAACATTCAAAGAAAATCCTCTACAAGATTACAACGGCATCTTTCCGTTTCTTTAACCTTTAATTCTTTCAGTAGAGACATATAAGTGGAAAGTTAACTGACTTGGGTCTCATGGTCATGATTGCTTAGAAAGTTCAAGTTCATTTCCTACAATCAAGCATGTATGTTATCAAAAAAAAAAAAAAAAGAAGGCAGGTATTTTTGTAAACAATAAATCTAGTGAAATAGAAGTTTTTGTAACTTTTTTTTACAACCATTATATTAGTAGGTGTAATTAGTGTATGTATAAAGTTAACCAATATCTTAAGAGTATTGGTTTAGAATATATTTTTAAAATTTTTTATGAAAAATAGAAGAAAAAAATTATTGATTTTTTCAACAACTTTTTATATTTTTCATATAAGTGTTATTAAAATTTTTCTAAAATGATCCATTAATAAATGTCTTCAAGGACCCATTAACATGATCCATGTGTATTAAAAAGAAAATAGTAGCTATGTTAAAGTTTCATACTGTCTTACTATTTTAGCCAATGAAAATTTGTAAAAAGTTTTATTCCCACTCTCATTCTTATGTGAATTCAATAGTCCATGAAACTGTAGAAGTTTTTAAAACTCCTTTAAATAGAGAGGGGCATGAATGCCCAACCAACATACAAATTCAAGAACCCACCGTTACCACAAATTCAAGAACCCAAAAGACAAACAAAGACACCTCTTTCAAGGCCATCCTTATAAGATTCTTCTCTACCTAGAGCTTTAACTTTTGCTTTACAGAAAAAAAGAACAAACAAAGATGGAGCAAATTGAGAACCAGAAGTTCCAAACTGTTTGCAAATTCAACAAGTTCCAGTTCTTGAAAAGGACTTTGCTGTTTGTTTTCTCAGTCTCTCTAATTACTTTGTTTATTTGCTATACTTCAGGCTTCTGCTTCTTTCCTTATTTCTACAATGTCTACTTCTCCACATTCTTTTTCTCCCTATTCACCCACACAATTGAAAGGAAGTACATGTTTCTCATTTGTAATGGAATACTTGCTATTCTAGCCAAAAGCGCAGTTTCTTGCAGCTCTTCATGTACTGAGAATGATATTGGATCACTGGAGAATGTTGACCTTGTAGCTGAGAGAGAAGAAGTAGCTGAAGCCGAAAGAGTAGAAGAACAGGAAGATGGGTCTTCAAATACAGAGAAAGAAGAAAGAGAGAGTGAAGCTTTTCCTGCAGAAGATGAAGGGATAGAGGAAGAAGAGAATGGGGTTGTGTTGAGAACAGATGGTGAAGAAGAACTTGCAGCAGCTGCAGTAAATGAAGAATTTCCTAGTACAGAAGAATTAAACAAAAAATTTGAAGAATTCATAAGGAAAATGAAGGAAGAAATCAGGATTGAAGCTCAACAACATCTAATTGCAGTCTGATATATATATATATATATATTTAGAGATATATCATACTGCCAAAATGATTTGGTCACTTGCAAAATCACTAAGTTCTCTCCTATATATATCAAAAGTCCTTTTTCAATGTCATTGGCATGTAGCTTTGGTTTCTTTTAAGATGCCTATAAGCTCTAATGGTTTTTTTTTCTAGCCCTTTTTCATATTCTGTATGCATGCAGAGCTTTGCTTCTTGTTAAGTTCTCCTTGTTGTAATGTAACTTAGGCTTGTAAAACGCCATGAGTCTGAATAAATTAAGCTACTTTCTTCTTGTTCTTTTACTTCACCAAATTAGGCAAAGCAGCAAAATAATTTTAATTTCATGAAAATTAAAAAACTTAAAAACCACTAGTTTGTTGGTTATGAGATTTATTAGACAAGACAACAAATTAATAGCATGACTTGAAGAAGAGTTTGAAGGATCAGGAAAATAATAATAAATTAATAAATAAACAAAGAGTTTGAAGTGGAAGATACTCCCAGTCCAGCCTTGAGCCTACCCTTGAAGACAATAAAATATTTTGGTGGACACCTGGCCGGAGTTTTGTGGAAAATACTAGAAACGACAAGACCACGCAGAACATTTTTAGTTACTGAAGAATATATTAATACATTAAATCAAAGATGTAGCCTTAATAGCAGTGAAAATATCTTCAAAAAAAAAAAAAAAAATAGCAGTGAAAATTTGTGTATTGCATATGTGTCAGAGATAGCAATTGTTACAGGGAGCACTCCTTGAGACAACTTATTTCACATGGATTCATTTATTGACACTACTTTACGTCAAAAGTTGTGAATAATATTGGGAAAATTTTCATTATATTATTAAAAATTTCATGTCTCTAAACTTATTATAGTAGAAGAAATCAAATATAAATCAAGTATATACTACAGCAATTTCATGTCTCTTAACTTATTATAGTAGAAGAAATCAAATATAAATCAAGCATATACTACAGCACTAACAAGGATAATTGTTTATGGAGTTTCTTTTACTTTTTTTTTTCATAACATAGATAATTATTTATGAAATCACGCAAGTTGTACTCATGCACAAAACTCCCACTTTGTGACATCTGGGAGAGTTGATTAGGCAACTTATCCCCAATTTTTATAGGAGAGATTGAGCACCAAATTTGAACCCACAACTTGTCACTTTTAGTAGGAGGTCGCTTTTAGTGGAAGACACTTGCTTAAGGCGGTCATGGTAATGAATTATTATTATTATTATTATTATTATTATTATTATTAATCTTCACCCATTATCTCACCTCCATCTCACTCTTATGTCATTTAAGTTCTCAATGAGATCGTCGTAGTGAATTATTTTTTATTTATTGGTAATCTTCATTGACCCATTATCTCACCTCCATCTCATTCTTATGTCATTTGAGTTCTCAGTGCCTATTAATGCACTACTGTACACAACTAATTAGAGGAATGCCAAGATCTTTATAGCTCATCTAGCACCTCTTAGTATTTCCAACGAAAACATTTAAGATTTAAATTTCTTTTCCTCTAACTATTAAATTAGAGGTTGCACCTTTAACTATTATACATTTAGATTCACAAAAAAACTAAATATTTACCATAAAATAGTTTCTATCCTTCCATTAAAAACCAGAGTATTCTTAATGCAAAAAATGTTTCCGTGAAATGGTCCTTCTCTGTTTCAAATTACTCCATTTCAAAAACTAATTGAGAGAATCTTAATGCCAAATTCAAGGTGCGCAAAAGTAATTGTCATTTATTTTTTTTGATTAATTGACTACTGCTCTATAATTTTTATTTTATTTTATTACAGTGCTGTTTTTTAAGCATTTTGGAAACTTGTTAGCATTAGTAAAATAATTAAGATCATTATTTTATAATAACTTAAACTTTTAGAACAAGTGTTATCAAAGAGATAAATCTACCTCTTTTCCCCAAGGTGAATATGTGGGTTAACGGGTTAACATAAAATTTTTATTCTCTCTCCAAAGTGAAGAGTAAAGGACATTCCATAGAAATTATTCTATTGAAACCAATAAAAGAATACTCAGATTTCAACTCCTACATAACTTTCTTAAGGATAAAGAACAAAAGAAAAAGAAAAGAATACCTTTAGTCAGCTTTTAACTTTTAAGCATATAGTCTCTCGTTTAATGCACCCCCATTAGACAAATAAAAGAAACCACATCCTTGCATTTCCTTCCGACTAAACTTTCCACAAGCCTCCATTTCCTTGTAGCCAAATACATCCAAATGAGACCACTAATACAGACACACGTTCATAACTTTTAGGATTCATAAAGGTGCAACCAGACATGAACTCCAGGTCAAGCCCATCCCTCCACAAAAAAGCTGTAGGTCCGCCTAGGTGATTAAGATGGTTCCAAAAAGCAAATATCAATTAACCATTTCATGAAAAGGTTACAGGACAAAATTTCAGATAGGAACACTTATAATTGAGGGTTGATATTTACTTGACGACTATCTTTCTTGGCAAATTGATATTTGTCATTTTTGTCATGTCCTATATTGTACAGTACAGGAAACCGACCGTTCATGTCTCTACACTCATGTGGCTAGAAGTTTGCAACTATCATTTTCACCCTTTTAAAATTTATATTTAATAACAAATATCATGGACAGGGCTTCTCCCAAAAGGGACCCTCTATTGAGTTGAGATTCAAGTTGAGTGAATTAATAAAATTGTTACCTGCCACTGCCATTCATTTATGGAAGAGAGATCTGGAAGGAGCCCAGATTGATGAGCATCATTGCAACATGGAAAAGACCAGATTTATCTGCCTGCAAGTGGGGACAAGAATGTTGGTGCTAAAAAATTGTCAATGACTCAAGTATGGTGCAGCTCAACAACCATTTTAAGAGAACACAATTTTTTTATGGAAGAAACAAGGGGTTTGGATAGTATGAAGATCAGTACAATGTTACTGTCCTTATCCAAATGAGGGTACTGAATGTGGATCCAGATCATCCAACCTGAAGTCATTTGAATCAAGTAGAGCCTCTAAAATCATTTCAGGTAAGTAGAAAAGTCAACCATTGGACAAATTAGATCAAATTAATGGCATTGGTAACTTCACATATATTGTGCATACTAACCTACCCTATCAATTTGTGATCCTTGCAGAGACACATTACTATTAAAAGACTAAGACAGCAGAAAACTAATTAAAGCACTCCTTAAGGACAATAATTATCTCATGCATCCTCCCTCCTACAATGTGGGCCCTACGATCATGTGGAACCTACGCATTGTGAGAGGGAGGATACATATATCCAATGGATGAGATAATTTCTCCCTCAAGGAATAGAAGGGGAACCTCAATCATGCATTCATGATTTGTGAGTCCCTCCCTGAAGCACTCCTGGGTTCAACTGTGAAAAATTATCAATAAATAATGGAAACTCTCTTTCAAACATCTCACCTGATCATACATCTACCAGTCTAGTAAGTGAAAATTTACCCCCATCATCTCTTAAATTGAAACCAACTAGGAAGTATCAATTAAGATGCATCACCCTAACATTGCAGGTAGTGCCTCAAACAAGGAAATTTACTGCCTGGTCCAACTGCTCCAGAAACAATAACTGTTAAAGATGAGAATAAAATAATACAGAGAAGCAGAAGCAAAAGAGAGAAGAAAATGAGGGATTACATGGTTTGACCAACAGCCTACATCCACAGGATAAAGCCTTAGCGGCTACATCTTTAGTGTATACTCAAGTCAACGATTACAGTGAACCCTTAACAAGGTTTAGATACTAGAAGCTAGGGTTAGCCCAAGATGGGCTTACAACATAACTGGGCCTCTTGGGCCATTACATACTTACATCAACATAAACCCAATATCTTTAACAAATACATCATCCAGACAAGAGAAACTTTATCATTCAAACCATTAGCAGTTGTGTATGGACTCTGCACTGTAAATTTCCAACATGAATCTACAAACCAATCATTTTAAGATTCTTTTATGCATGGCCGGAAGAAATCAAAGAATTTCTTGGGAATCCTACAAGATCCATTCGTTCTTTTTTCTCTGACAAAGGGTCAGAACTTCATCTAGGTTTGAATCCTATTGAGAGGTTCACTAGAGATCAGAAATTGTTCAATAGTATGTACTACTGTTCTGGATGTTCAACAGATGAGGGCAAGTACATTCAATGATAAAAAGTCTGTTGGATACAAGAGCACCAGATGAATCTATAGTTAGTCAATAGTAGAAAAAAAAAAAAAAAAAAAAGTTAAGGTAAGCATCAAGGACTAGTGTATCCAAGGAAACAAGATACCCTTTTTTTTTGCTGCTAAGTACCTTAGTTGCTGTAAAATCTAATTAGTTATTGGCAACATCCAAGGATACAAGAGACTTCGGAATTGAACCCTTCATGTTATTCTTATATGTCCAAGATGAATCCATTATGTTATGTTTTAAAGGTGTTGAGAAACTGTATAATATTGCAAAGGAGAGCAATTGATGCACCAATGAGAAAAAAGTGGATTTAAGTTGAGGGAACAAAAAGAGGTAGAGAAAGAACTAAAATAATATTAGCAGAAGTAATAAAAAGGGACATGTTAATTAAGGTACATAGAGTATGATTTTGGATAGGATAGAATGGAAGAAAGAATAGATGTGGTTGATTCGAATTAATCTGTCAAGGATATATAGAAGATATCAACATTTTGGGTCTAAGGCATTGTTGTTGTCGTGTTACAAGGACAGGTGTAAAGATGAGATAGTTTCTACTTTCTATTGTGGTGATAATTTTAGTCATGAATCCAATTTACAAAGAAACTTAGGCATATATGCTGTTATAAATTTAAGTAAAAGAGAATTTAGATCAACATGTTCTCACATTCATTAATACACAGTCCATCAACATAGGTTTAAACAGCATAATCATCAAATAATTAATGACATCACCAATTTAGAGGAAAATGGACTCAAAATATTTACAAACAGCTACTTTTTATAGCATAAAAAAAAAAAGTATTAGATATTTGAAACTAAAATAGATGGTTAAATAAACTTCTAGATAAAACCTCATTGGTATGCCCAATACATGATGTGTAAGAAATACAATACAAGGCATGGATGGCAAGACACGAGTCAAGGTATTTATATATATAGATGCTTTGGAGTAGTTTGTGCCATCACGACCAATTTATTTGTCAAAAGGGATAAAATGATGAAAAGGTATTTTATGTCAAAAGTATCTTATGCAAAAGACAGCATGGCTGCAGTATCAACGAAAAATCATTCTTACACCTTAATAAATCAAGCAAACACTTAATGAAATGCACCTGTTCCAAGTTAAGAACAGTATAAGATAGAAACTATGCTTCTGCTTCATTACTAAAAGAACATTGTCACATGTTACAAAGTACATCTTCCTAGGTATATCTATTGACCCCATCTGCATTCTTTTCAACCTAATTATTCATCCAGGAAGCCACAGTCACAGCTGGCTATTGACAACAATAAATATTGTAATATACACTTATGGTTAACCCTTCTCAAAATGTTACCTCTTCTGATTGAAAGTGGTCAATGAGAATCCATTAACATTTTGTCCCCCCTTTTCACCTTCTTCAACTTTTGCTTATACTTTCCTTCACCTGTCTTTGCTCTCCATTAGATGAAAATAAAGCTGCATTTGCTAGCATGCATAGAACCCTTCACTTCAAATCAACAAGTCGGGGAAATTGTCAAATCCATAGCAACTCCGTCAATCTCTGGGAGGTTTCTGACCTCATTAAGGAGCCTTGTGAGCTCTTTAGTGAGTTCAAGACGAACATAATCAGAACGCTCCTTTGTAATAGATGATTCCGAGAATAGAGTTTCAGTAAGGCAATGATATTCTTGAAACCATTCATCCTCACCATTTTGAGTACAATTATCTTCATAAATAACTGGAGAACTTTCTCGGCGCCATCTACTCAGAAAATATTTATCAGGAAGATGAAAGTAGTTTTTTACTATAAGTATCTTAAGAGCATGTCTGCACAAAATTCCTGAAGACTCAAATTCTTTACAGGAACAATGGATCTGTTCA
This sequence comes from Quercus gilva, assembly GCA_023621385.1. Taxonomy (NCBI): domain Eukaryota; kingdom Viridiplantae; phylum Streptophyta; class Magnoliopsida; order Fagales; family Fagaceae; genus Quercus; species Quercus gilva. Next base: position 78,299,767 of record CM042477.1, on the reverse strand, counting down.
TCTTCTGGTATCCATATGACAAGATGCTCTCCATCCATCTTCTTGAAGTGGCGTACAATATATGATCCATTAGCCATCTCAGATGTTGCATACTGCATGGTCATCACCAACTCATTTTGCAAAGCATTGAAGGCAAAAGGCGTAAGAATGCTTCGTGCATGATCTTCAATGGGTATGCATGTTTTTATACGCATATACTGCATTGCTAGATGTGCATGATTTTGAAAGTTAGCAGAAATGCCAACCTGAAAGAGTTCAAGCAAGAGAAGCAATATCAGTACATGGACTATAGGGAAAACATAAATGTAAGGAGAATAGGGAAAATAACTTTTAACTAATATACCTGCTCAAAAAAGCTACGCAAACATGTTTGTGCACTAAAAACCCCTTTCAAGAATGAATCTACAGACTTTGAATATGCTGTCGTCGCCATTCGAGCAAGAAAGTAACCTCTCATATAGGATAGTGCCCAAGATGCCCGGAAAGAAAAGAGTAAAGCAATGTGTTTGTCTGAACCAAGTCCAAACATGGAAAGCATTTGATTCCATCGAAGATCAAATTCATCCACGGTATCCACATGATATAACACATCAAACTCAGATTTAAATTCTGCATAGCGAGATCCAAGCAGAAGAGAGAACCAACTTGGTAGTTTGGAGATAATATTCCATATAGAAGTGACATGTTTAGTGTTTGGTAGCTCACTTCTTATGGCATCTATAAGCCCAGGGTCCAAATCAGTTAGAATTGTTTGTGGACATCTTCCTCTCATGAAACGGACAAAAGTCTGTATTCAAGGTGGGAAATAATTATTGCAAGGGAAGATATATGAATACATAACTAAAACCATTATAAAGGATATTAGCAGTAAACCTGTAAAGCCCATGAGAAGGAACGGGGTGTTTCATCCTGTAACAGGACACAACCAAGGAATATGGTTCTACCATGGTTGTCAATGCCAAGCCATGCTCCAAAAAGCATTCCATATGTGATCGATCGATAAGTAGTGTCAAAATAAACCACATCACCAAACATGGTGTATGCATGAACTGAGTCACCATACGACCAAGCAATATTTTCAACCTTATCATTCTCATCCACAGAAAAATCATAAACAAAGTCTTCATCTGTTTCTTTTGTGGCCTTGCATGCCTCCAGCAGTTCCAGCGTATCATTTTCCCTTTTTTCAGTGAGCAAAGCATCATTTTCTTGAACAACCTTCTTACGGTTCTGAACAAAATTTCTGACATCCCTCTCCAAAAATGGTAAATGCCCACCTTGAATCCCCTTTTCCAACTCCAGCACCTTCACTATACGATGAATAGGAAAACCAGCTTTAGAAAGTAACAGTATGCGCTCTTGATCTGCCTCATGAATTTTACGATATGCTGGAAGGAGGCGTACTTGGTCGTCTTCCAAAAGTTCATGGTTATGAACATTACTGAACTGTACAACAAACCACTGAGAAACCCCTTCAACTATCTCTTTTGATAAATACATTTTTGCATCACATCCACATCTCACTGATTTCCTATCCCTATGGTGCTCCCCAATGGGCTTTTTCTTTGCAGGCGCAAATCCAGAACGATAACAAACAAAGTCACGTTTATAAATACCCAATTGTGGGCTAAGTCTTGACCTCTCTTTCCTAATTGAAAATCCGTTCTTTCTAGCAAAATTGCCATAATACTCAAACGCATCATCATCACTCTTAAACACCATTCCAACATAAGGAGTAACCATAGATTCTGATGGCACCATATCATTCTTTACCAATTGAGATGCTATGGATGTTTCTTCAGCATCACCCTCATATGAAACATAACATTTCCAATCCCCACATGGGCACTGTTGCCGCCGTATCCATATATTTTTCGACGGTAATGATGTCATTACTTACACTTGGACTAAAGTATACAGTTCAATTATACTTACCCAAAGCCCCAAAAGCTAGCTGGCAGTACAAATTCAAAAATGGCATTAGAAACAGAAAACCAAAAGATAAAAAAACAACGGTCTATTCTTGCTAGCATAGGATATACAACAGACTACAAAATTAATACTATTAAAGCATAAACTTCAATTAAAGCTACTCAAAGCCCCAAAAGCAAGCTGGTAGTACAAATTCAACAAATGGTCTAAGAAACGGAAAATTAAAAGGGAAAACAAAAATGGGTTCTTTTTCCTAGAACAAAGTAAAGAGCTAATACCCAGAAATGCTAAGATTTATGAACTGCAAATGGTATGAGAAATATGGGTTTTAAGCTGCAAAGGGTTTGAAAATATACAGAGAAAGAAGCAAACAAAGTAAATGTGTAATTGGAGCTTGAGTTAGTGTAAGAAAACTTGGTAAGTGTTGTACCAGTGAGAGAGGGAGGGGAAGTGCTTAAACCCTTGCTTTTCTTCCCCAGGTCGAGTGCTTCTACAGTTCTACTTCTGGATTTTCCCTCTACTCAGAGTCTGACAAAAAAAAAAAAAAATCTGAAACTAAATTGAAGTCCAACTCCAACTCTCACAGTCTGTAGTGTGTAGAGCCGGACCCTTTTCTTTTTACTTTTTATTGGGCCTGTAAAGAGAAATAAGTCTTTAAGACCACAGATTGGGCTTGGGTCATGGTTGTTAAACATGGACCTACCCAGCTGGTTGGACCGAAAACCTGGTGACCCGGCACCCGTCTAGGTGTTTAAATGGATCAATTATGCACAAGACCCCGTTAAACTCAATCGAATCCCGTGGGTTTGAAGTGGCCCGGTTAACCCGAATGAGTTTTTATCGCCCGATTGTGTTTGTGAAATTTGTAAGGGCAAAGTTTATTTACAAAATTAGTTGTAGCATAAAGTTACAACTTTACTTAATAAAATAAGCATTACTGCATATTTTAAAAATCTAACCGTTGAGTTGTATGTTCTTTACACTTTTAATATGCATGTTAACTTTTGTGTCAATCGGATATTATTTACTATATGATCTATAACCTTAAATTTTATGCACAATTTTAAACTACAAAAACTTGTAATTTAAACAATTTATTGATGACATAACTACTGATCTTTAATTTTCAAGAAATTTTGCAAGCATGGGAATATAAGAAGAAGAAGTAATTCAACGGTGAATTTATCAAAACTCATATCCAATAAAAAGATATTAAGTAAGGTTGTAGCCTAAGATTACAATCAATTTTATAGCTAAACTTTATATATATGGTAATTTAAAGAGGAAAAAACCTAAAGAATTTTTTTTGAGATAACAAAACCTAAAGAATTTTTAAAAAAGTGCTTTTCTATCGACCTATCTACCACTAAGATTATCATCCTATCAAAAGACTACTCTATTATTGTGAACCTTGATTTTGAATTATGATGGCCAGTTTAATTTAGGCATATGCTTTTTTTTTTTTTTTAATTTACATATTTACGTTATGATTCTCAAACTTATTTTTATATATATTTATTGTAAAATAAAAATTTTTATATAACCCTGTAATTTGACCGAAAACCTTCTGGTTGAACTAGTGACCCAATGACTTAGCTCATAGATCAAGTCAATGTTCGAGTTGAGTTTAATAACTATGGCCTGAGTGGCTGGGTGTATGTAATTTTTGCAATGGTTTGGGTGGTTAAAATATAAAATTTACTCCTTCTACGAGTGTTTTTGTTTATTTGTTCTTTGGTTTTTTGTGTTGAAAATGAGATAAAGTCAATATTAAAAAGTTTCAATTTTTTTTTATTTTTTATTTTGCATGTGAAAAAAAATACAAATTATAACGAGTTGATCTGACCTAAAAAGACCAAATAAGGGTCATAGATTTCACATTTTGTTTAGAACTATCCATGCCAACCCTACGAAATACAAGTCATATTTATATTTGTATTATTCGTTCCATTAGTTACTGGTAAGTTCCTATTCAAATAGTGTATGTAGTTATAGCCGTCAAACAAGATAATGCAAACATTTTATCATAGTTGGCGTGTTCATGTGTGTATGTGTGTGTTTCTTAATTGGGATTGCGCCCTCATTTTTGTTTATGTTGGGTGCGTGTTCATGTATATTTAACTATTTTCAACTAAATAGTCATCATTCAATTTTTTGGGTTGAATTAAGAATTAAATATTAGTGTTTATTTTGGAATAGTGACTAGTGGGTTTAAATATTTAATAAACTTGAAAGATATACACTAAACTAGAAGATTCCAAGTTCTATCGACCACATTATTGATTTCTGGGATTTCAGACTATCTTCATGCTATTTTCAAACTATCTCATGGACAATGAGTAGATTAATTTAACAAAGTTGATATACCACTTAAAACTAATAAAATAAAAAAAATTAGCTCCCTAGTTTCAAGTAATTGTTACTTGTTAGTTTTTATGGCATTCTAGAACTAGATTATAGCATACTATTTTTATATTATTAAATGATAAAAACAGAAGAAGATTAGAGCATGCTTTCTGTTCTGGTATGTGACATTGGCCATACGGGTCTTAATAATTGGAGGCCAAAGTCCATGTTTGGTTCTTATTAGTGGTGAGAAACTGGCCAGTTGGAAGCATCAGAGTGAATCTTGGTTCCTTTTTTTTTTTATCACTTTGATAATACTTTCCTGGGATATGACAGTTCTTTCGGGTCCTATGTTTCTGAGTTCTTTGTGGGTCATGCAAAAGTACAAGCGCATCACTTTCAAATTGAGAAATTGATTTGCAATAACGGCTTTCTCGTGTAAGAAAAAATCTCCAATTTTCGATACACTCTGGGTTCTGTTTCTATCTTTCCATAAACATTAATTCATCTTCTTTCTTTTTCCTATTTCTCTTTTGTTTGTGCGAATGTTCATATTGGTATGGTGCTTAAGTTTGCCTAATCTTCACATATACCATTTTATTTTTATGAGTTTAAGAAATATAATATTCTAAAAGCATATTCATTCTTTCTTCTATTAACTTTTTTTTCTTCTAATTTTTCAAAACAAATTTATAGTTTCTGAGAAGCCATTTTATTTGATTGCATATCTAACGAGAGAAAGTTGATTTGTTATACATGTTAGGATCCAATATGATGGTAAGAATTGCATGTTGTTTGATTCAGTTATAATGGATATTCAGTTAAATGCCAGGACCTTTGTGTTTCAAATAGATAATTAATGATAAAACTAGGATAATTAATATTTGTTTTCCTCGATTTCCTTTGAAACAAGTTGGCTAACCTTCTAACCGTGTTTACCTTGATTTCAATTCAAATGTAAATGTTATTAGTTTTTTTTTTCTCCTAACGAAGGTGTCCTGAGCCCTTTGAGTACTTGTCTATTCCTCTTGGTATGTGTAATTCCTCCGTCCCCCACGCACAGTAATCTCTCGGAGATGGCACCAAGTGCAATTGTTAACTGCAAGGGCATTTTATATGCTAAAATCGCATGGGGTCACTTACAAGGAAAAAATTTGACAAACTGCTATTGGATGGGCAGAAGCATGATTGCTTTTTTAATGACTGAATTTCAGTTAAGTGCTCAGCAATGAATATGGCAATGCAAATTGTACAGAAACAAAATAATTCATTCTCATCAGTGCATATCGAAGAAATTAGTGTCACTGTTTATGAGCTACTAGGGAAGTGAAAAGTTTTTTACATTAAATCAATTGATTTTTTGCAAGCAATGATGATTATAGTTATTAACTACTGGCCACTAGAAATTAATGTAAAATGACTTATGTTAAATGATTTTATGTAAGGTTAGAGTTCAGACACATTATGTCTCATGGCTAATTTTAGCTCCTTTTACAATTGTGTTCTGCAGGTTTCCCATTCAGATGACCCTTGGTTTAGTTTTCTGATGGCTTATAATGATGCTAATGAATCATTGCTTTCAGAGTTTAGAGATCATTCTCATCTTAATGAGAAGAATGACCTCCAAAGAAGAAGACAACCACGAGGTAGTGCTGCTTCTTTAGCTGAGACCAATCGCCCTGAAGAAAATGGAGTTGAATCTCCTTTACATCCTGAATCAATACCTGCGAAACCACAATTTAATTTCAAGCAAGTGTTCATGTGGTTGGCTGCTTACCTAGGTGGAGGCACCATTTGTTTCTTCCTCATCAGGCATCAGATCAAGGGTCAAAAAACAAATGGAATTCTTGATTCCATGTACTTTTGTGTTGTTACAATGACTACTGTTGGATATGGGGACCTTGTGCCAAATAGCATGCTGGCAAAACTACTTGCAACTATTTATGTCTTCACAGGCATGGTTCTCGTGGGGCTGATACTTAGTCAGGCTGCAGATTACATAGTAGAAAAACAGGAAATCCTTCTAGTTAGAACCATTTACATGCGCAAAAAGGGTGCAGCTGAGATTCTTAAGGAGGTTGAAACTCACAAAGTTAAATATAAATTTATCATGACAGGGGTACTTCTTTTTGTGCTTATAATAGTTGGAACTGTCTTCTTATTTGTAGTTGAAGAATTCAATTTTATGGATGCATTCTATTGCGTCTGTTCAACCATTACCACTCTGGGTTATGGGGATGAGAGCTTCTCAACTAAACAGGGTCGTATTTTTGCTATTTTCTGGATATTGAGCAGTACCATTTGCTTAGCTCAGTTCTTTCTCTACCTTGCTGAACTATACACTGAGAGAAGGCAAAGCTCATTCGTGAAATGGGTTCTTAAACGAAATTTGACACCCTCGGATCTTGAGGCAGCAGATCTTGATCATGATAAGGCTGTTAGGTAAGAGTCATTTGTGTAGTGCTGAACACATTAAACATAAAGGAAGAGAAAATAACTAGCAGTAACTTTAGGTTCTTTCTTTCACCACACATGCCTATTCCGTTCTATGTAAAATTTTATGGTCTTGTAAATGATGTTTTCATTAATTGGCTGAGTTTTCCCTGTGATTCTTATGTGTGTCTTGTTGGTTTCTGTTATCAGTGTTGCAGAATTTGTCATATATAAGCTTGAGGAAATGGGGAAGATTAGCCCTGAGGATGTTTCAGTTGTGATAGAGACATTTAAGAGACTTGATGTTGATCAATCCGGAGCTTTGACAGTATCTGATCTTATGTCATCTCAGTCATCCTAAGTTCAGATCTGACTAACACCATCCTGTTAACCCCTGTATAAGGTATAATAACTATTGAAGATGTTGAGATCTTTTATTTTGTAGCTATATTTGAAAGCTAAGTGCAAATGTACCTTTGCTAGAGAAGGAATGACTATGAATTCATTGAACTGGTGACAAGACTAGTACATATTTTTGCCAGAACCGTGAGATGATGAATCTGGTGGAGATTAGACTGCTTTAAACTTCATATATTCACTCAGTTATGGAAACTCAACAACAATCAAAACGCTAAACGCTAAAGAACTGTGAGATGGCCGACTGGTACTATTGGAATTCGGTAAAGAAATGAAGGGGAAAAAAAAAATCCAAAATCTATTAAAAATAACTCAGTGAATCGACAGAATTTACAGATCCATTATTGTGGAAACTCAAGGCAATAACAAGCATACCATTCAAAATTTTCGTTTTTATATGGGCATCATTTGCGTTGGGCTGAGCCCAAAAGATTAATAATCTCGCATGAATGCATCACTAAAAAATTGCTGAACATGAGCTAATTCCCAAGTATTTGAATTCAATTGAGAAACCTAATGTACATCATACTATACCTAAGATATTGTATCTAAGTTTACTCTTATTGTATTACACTAATATATCATCAATCCAACCTTAATTTCATTCCATGCATACTTATTAGGCATACCTCAAATTCATATCGATATTATATCATTAATCATTAATTACTCAACTCATTAAGTCATTTATAACCAAGAACCTTGTAACTCACTTGGTACATCTAGTTTTTTCTATGACAAGATAGTCAACAAAACCTTGAAAAATTAAGTCTTTAAACTTTTATCTCGATCATCCATGAGTTTTGCATCCCATGGAACTCTGTAGGTATTGCATGGGTTCTCACTTTATATATGACTTAGTACACTTTTTCTTAAATATAATATATATATATATATATATATATATCTCTCTCTCTCTCTCTCTCTCTCTCTCTCTCTCTCTCTCTCTCCAATAGGGAGGTGTGTGTTAGGATGCATGGATACTCTATTTTTGCTAATGCATCCATATATGATACATATTGTACAAGTATTGTACTGGATACCTCTAAGATACATGCCTAATTGTGTTAAAAGAAAAAAAAAAGTGCTAATACATCTAGGATATACCTGTGATATTGCTTGGATATTGTTGTAACCCAACCCCGATAATGAGCGATAGCACAAACTTGTAAGAGTTTTTATTTATATTTTTTATATATTGGTTTCAATTTAGAACACTTATTTAGTTATCTTTTATTTTTATTTTTATTTTTTGGAGAGAAAAGATAGAAGTTATCTTTTATTTACTCTTTTGGATCTTGGTTTGTACTATAAACCATCATTTAATGACCATAAATTCAGTTTATTATCCATTATTGCTCTTAAATTAATATATGCTTAACAATATATGAAAAGTAAATGCTTAATAATATATAAAAAATATATTTAATAAGTAATTAATATGTGTATCTGCTACGTATCATACCTTAGGTTTTTCAAGAAATATTGTATTACCGTACTCGTATCTGTGCATCTTAGGTGTTAGGTTAGTGCTCAAGTCTCTTCTTTGGCATTTGCGACTTTTGTATTACAGAAGTGGTTTGCTTAAAGACAGGCATAGGATAAAGCACTTTCATGCTTTTACCCAAGGATCATTGTTAGAGAAGGGGAACTTCCAGAGTAATAGACAAGGTAACCAAACCAGCAGGAATGCAAGCTATCTTGAAGCATATCATATGTATAGTGTATGCATAACAGAAACTTAAGACATCTTAAGGCAATCAGTAAACTCATTTCATCATGAAACAACTCATAAGAACTTGACCTATAAGGAAACATTGATTTGCAGTCTCAAAAGACAATTTTTTGAGATCAATGATTGAAACTTGAAACACCAACTTCTTGCCCACCAGAATTCTTCCTATGATTTAATTCCTATATTAAGTTCTTCTCAAAACTAGGAGCCCATCACAACAACCCAATCAATCCATTAAAAGTATACAACAAAAATGATAAAAGAAATGGTGTCACAAAGTAAATTTCTCAGGCCATAAAAGTTGGTTATGTACATAGAGAACCAAACTGTCTTTCATTTATTATTACCAGAATTTACATTCACTGTCATCCAAGTCACTTTAAGACTTGGGGGGGGGGGGGGGGGTGTGGGTGGGAAACAAGGTGGGAATTTGAAATTTCTTTTCTTGCAGACATTGTTACAGAGAAAATGAGGTCATTGATCAATGGATACTAAATCTATGTCTGAACCTCATAAGTTTTACACATGATTTTGAGGCTCTTAACTTTGTTCTGGCTGTCCTCCAACGTAATCTAGAATTCCTGCGCCTGCTTTTTCACCATGAGCTTCATTTGAAAACTGGAATAGACCACCAAAGGCTATTAATGCCATCAACAAAACTGCTGTAGATGCAAAGAGAGGCCAAAAATAGGCCAGGATGGTGAGAAGCCGAGGAGCTGCATACAATAGTAAGGAAAGAACTAATGGAACAATGGCTGCTATGGTAATATGATATCTGTACCGCAGAAGCTTATCTGGGATGTCCATGGCTTCTTGGATTATAACTATAACCCCACAGAGAGAGAGAGAGAGAGAGAGAGAGAGAGAGAGACTGTGATTATATATATCCTTTCTTGAGGTTCTCTGTTTGGGAATATGGTTATCTATATATCTCTTCCTAAGGTTCTATGCTGGAAATGATGGTTTCAATAATTTTATATTTTGCTTGGCCTCTACTTATTTTCGTAGTACACATGGTTTCCCAAAGTGTCCTCCCTTAATTTAACTAATTTATTCTTTGATTTACAAATTGATGTGCCAAACCAACAAGTCTCTAGCCTCTAGTCTAGAGTCACAAATTCCACCCCCCTCCCAAATTAACCATTGAGGCAGCGAGTTGTAAATGAGATAATATTAATAACAACTTAACAACTCAGCAATTGTGAAATTTGTTATAAAAAATATTGTGCATGTACGTGGTACTGCTCATGGCAAAGGGATCACATGGTTAAACTAGTAAAACCATAAAAGATTGTCAATCTAATGTCATTATAAGTTAGACCAATTTGTAAGGGGGCAGCAAATGCATTCAGATCATGATTTTAAATATTCTTTTAAAAACAAAACCGACACACAAGGGAGAGTCCGAAGGCAGTACACTTGGTTCGAGTCCTCAAGGATCATGCCTCATGTAATGGAAGTTACTCGTTTAAATCTCTCCAACCCCCTTTCCTTAGCCAAAAAACTCACTCATAAACATATAAAAATAAAAACCTTTTTATGCCTAGTTTTTACTCCAGTTAATTTGTCAACATTGATTGCCCAGGGACAACTGCAATTCAGAAATTTGGAAGGGCAGATTAGTCATTGCAATGGATCTAATGGAATGTTTTGGTAAAGATTCTTTATTTACTTGATTGCTTGGTTGCCTTGTCCATTTTCAAATGGTCCTTTTTCAATTTAAATGAAGATTGGAAGTTAGGAAAGGAATAACTTTTTTTTCTCCTATGTATTTATGGAATCCAGGAAAAGAATTAGTTGATCAAAGAAGAATACATGGAGAGTTATCTTGGCTAAATTGATTCCTCTTTTGCACTTTGTTTAATGAAAAGCCAAAAAGGATAACTTCTTCAAGGGTTTCTGGAAAGCAAACAGTTTCTCTTTCCCATGCCACTGGCAGATTCTAGTCAAGGGATAATATAATAAAAGCCTTGTAGGACACTATTGATTTTTTATTACAAAGGAGAAAGTGTAACTCTGGTCGGTTAAGATAGTAGCCAAAAGTCTCTTCAGATGTGCAGCCAAATAGATTCTTCTGTCCAATGAAATTAATCTTATATTTGGAATGGTGATCTCAATCCGTTGCAGTCAATAAGATAAGGAAAATCATGAGTATAGTTACTACTTACTAGTTACTAATACTTTTTTCTTCTTCGTTTTGCTGAATAATTGCTAGTTACTACTTGCTAGAACTTTTATAGGCACATAGGAAGCTGCTGGGATCTCTAATTGGGCTTGGGACAGTGGACAATAGAAGCCCACCATGGCTTTTCAATGGAACTACGGAAGGAGCATAGCACCTAAACACAATTAACTGCCTAATCTTGTAACTCAGTTGGAATGAACAAGCCCAGGCCAATTGGGCAGTGAATATAGTATGGGCTTAAATTAGCCCCTCCACAAGTTGGACAGATATAATATCCACTAGCCCAAATGGAAATTTTTTGGGAGAGTGAGACCTGGAGAGACCAATAGGCCAGAGACAGAGAATTGTTTTGGGCCAATTCAAAGGATTCTGAGGCTTAAATTTACTTGCATCATTGTTCCTTGTTCATTGATTTGCTACGAAGGGTAAAGTTTGGTTTACACCCATTTAATTGGGATTCTTTGTCGGCTTAAGATTCGAAGAGTTGTTTCCTTCAAGATTGTCTTTTTCCACATTATAGTTGTTGCCTTACTGTTGTTGGTGTTGTTGTTGTTTTATGGAAAATGAAAAAGACCTATGAACTAATTTGACCTAGGCATAGCTGCAAAGAAGCTTCTTAAATTAGTTCACCGGTTTCATGACCAAATATAGGTTTAAACACTCAAGCAAATAAATTGTTTTTGTTAAATTGCTTATGCAAATAATTGGTTCAAACACCTAAGCAAATAATTTCCAAATGTTTTTTTTGGTGGCCTAATTAGAGTTCAACATAAATGCGATTTTGATGACTTATGGTTAAGGGCGTAGCAAAAAATTTTTGTTTGAAATAATTGGTTCAAACACCTAAGCAAATAATTTCCAAATGTTTTTTTTGGTGGCCTAATTAGAGTTCAACATAAATGCGATTTTGATGACTTATGGTTAAGGGCGTAGCAAAAAATTTTTGTTTGGGAGGGCCAACTTATGATACTAATTTATTAACTTATACAAACTTTCATAAACATGCACAAACACACACATCTATAGACATATAACTTAGTATTCTTCATAGTAAATCTTTTAAAGTTTTCATTTTTAATATAAGTTACCAAATTGTCTATTAAAGTGAGTAAAAAAATTTCAGTTGAACTAAAAAAGTATTCAAAGATATGAATGATCCAAAACTTTAATAGACACAAGAACACATTTTACAATAAAAAATAAATGTGAGGAAAAAAAAAAACATTCTTTATAACTACTAGATCAATTTGACAATTTTTTTAAGAGTATCATTAGACTAGCTCAAATATTTGGAGGAACCGAGTTCCATTTTTGTTGGCTGATAATTAAAATGTTAAATATTTATATATAGTATTAAAATATTTTTAAAATTTTTAGGGGGCCATGGCCCCCACTCATACGTGTAGCTCCCCCTTCTTGTGGTACTTTGGCTCCCAAATTATTCTTTTGAATCTACGATACAAGACATGGAAAGTCCTAGTTTTTTTTTGTTTTTTTGTTTTTTGAGAAGAAGGAAGGTCCTAGTTTAGGGCTCTATAACCAAACGCAATTGCCAACTAAAATAGCAAAAGTTTTGAGTTTATGAAAACCTAATAGAAGTAAAATACTATTGATAAAGCTCAAATATGACCTCATCAGTATGCTCCTTGTCATTCCTGATGGACGAACCACGATATCCGTTGAAAAGACAAGAAATAAAAAGAAAGATCACCGGCGTGGTACCAGCTATAGACACTTCGATGTCTAAGTCAGATTATTGCTCTGAATTGATAGAATAATTGTAGTATCTTGTGTTTTTCATGAAGAAAACTCACCTGGGTTGGCTAGCTTTTATATAGCTTGCTTTCTGGTTGGTCATTTATGCCCGTTAATGCTCTTCTGGGTGTTTTCACCTGAATGAATTATAGCATTTAATGGCAATGAAGATTCTCTTTAATGTGCAATGCATGACCGTTGGCTCATCAAAGCTCTTGTAACATTTTCGGTGCATTTACTTGTTGTTGGCTGGCTTGATGGAGTTAATTTCTGACTTTAATGTGCATAGGCTTGTCCGTTCGGACAACCTTTCATTGCCTGCTCGTGGGAGTTATCCTGACTTAGATGTGCATTATGGTCGTCCTTGTAAATGGACAACCGTTTTACCAATGCTCGTCAACTATGATGCCTTTTCTTTTTAAATTATAATCCTTCTATGAATCTTTTAGATGTTCAATGGTCCCTCCATCTCAACCATTCCACAAATTGTACACCCTAGGGGAGACACCCTTTTGAGGACTCTAAAAGAATTGTTTTAATCGACCTACTCAAACCAATAAGGAACAGAAAATAAATAGAACAACTCAAGGCTTAGCTTGATCCCACTTTCACATCACTTTCACAGCTCTTTGGTCAGAAATCAAGAAATAATTAACATATAAATAATCAAGAACCCTTTTGACTATTTTGGTGGTATTTGGGGTTTGGTTTTGGTTTTTTTTTTCTTTTCACTATTTTAAAGGGTTACTTGGTGTTGGTGAGGGGTGGTGAAGTCTTCCCTTTGTCGTCTAATCAAACAGCCACACCAACATATACCCTAAAAAAGAATTTTCCAAATGGCTAAGTGTCCAAATGCTGCTGAAGCTTCATATAATTTTCGTATATACAATAATGCTTTTAAGCAAAGATGAATGGCTCCATCTACACTAGTGAATATGTTGTTCTTTCAAGCCACTTTTAGTTGGTCCCTTTCAATAAAGAGGTCATCAAATACCTCATTTTCTTAGTTTTTATTCAAAAAATTGTTTGAGTGACTTCCACTAAGTAGAAACTCATAGCCCTTTAAAGACTGATTTAGCGCTGAAGCAATTGAGTTACTCCAAAACAAGAGCTTTCCATCAATATAATCAGATAATGACCAGACCCAACACAGTTCCTTCTTATCATTTGCAAAGGACTCTAGCGGAGGAAATGGATTTTTCTATGATATTGGATATCATTATTATGAAATTAAAGTCTTTAACACATAAATAATAATAATAATAATAGAACTAGACCTATCATCAACCACTTTCATCAAGATAAGGACAAAAACAAAATGCATGTTTATCTCACGGATTTTCTTCTCTCTTTTTTTTGGTGGTTTTATTATTGATGATAGGAATACTACCAATTTTACTTTTACAAATTAATTTATATGTTGAGTGATTGAGTCTTAAAAAAAAAAAGAAAAGAAACTTATGTGTCAATTTTAAAAGTAAGACAAAAAATTATTTGAAAAATTTTATTTACTATTATATACTGTATTTTTTATTATAGGAAAACTGAAATTTCAATAAGTTGAATGAAAAGGGATTACATCATTTGAGAGAGTGTGTTTTAAGAAGTAAGAGCTCTCCTCAATTCATATAACATAATGGCCTGATTTGTTTCCTTTCCTTTGGTTATGTAAGACCTCAAACTGACGAAACTCATGCGAAAGGTAGATGATTCCATAGACAATCGAGGCTATTGATGATGGGGGAGGGCGAGGGGGGGGGGGGGGGGGGGGGGGGAGATTTTCCAGTGAGTGCCGATGAATACAGTCAATCACAAGAGAATCACCTTCAAAAAATTATTTGAAAATGTTTTTTTACTATTATATTATTGATGTGTCAATTTGTAAGTTTTTTGTAGTAAAATTGGTAGTAATTTTAAACTATATTTTTAATGGGAAGATTAGATATTCTAATGGTTTTCATTCTATCTTTCTTGTTTTAATTTTTCACTTATTTGGGTTTTATTTATCTAATCACATATTAGTTTGCAACTTAGTTGCAACACATGTAACCAACTCATCCCTATCCCTTTGATCCTTTTCTTCAACAAAGTAAATGGGCATACCCATTCTTAAATAATCAAATATAATAGCCTTTTACTTTTTATATAATATAAAAATTAAATAGGAAAATCATTTCTTACTTCAAAAGTTCAAATGAATCAATTTCATTATTCAAATTAGATATTACAAATTTTAAAAGGCATTATGTCACACCATTTAAAATTTGAAATAGTATGACATCATATTTACAATTAGACATAAAAAGATATGTATTCTTAACCATCAAATGCACTATCACCCATCACATAGATTAGATAATTAAGCATTTCACATTTGTTTGTTCCTATATAAAATTGTAATTTGAAACATTTATATGCAGCTTGCACTAGAATAGAGTCATCATAACTTAGAACCATTGAAAAGGTATGAATTATATTTATTTATTCGGAAGAGAGAATAACTCTAGGTTGTGGATTAGTTTAAGATAGTGAGGTTCAAAATAAAAATGATTATAAGGAAGAAGTAACCGTTACTGTAAAGAGGAGGGAAGAGAGGAGCCAAAACAGCCGGCTATGCCGGCTTATAAGTCATGAAATGTGCCTTTCAATTTTTTGCTTCACAGCAAGGGAAAGCCATCCCTCTCTTTGCGGTCAATTTCCTTGAAATATATGACTCTTCCTCAGATAAAGTCTGTCATTCAATCAGCCATTAAAACCCTTTAAAACCCACTTCTTTGTTCTTATTCTTGTACTTGATTTTTTGTATTCCTTGAACTTCCAAGCACCAAAAAAAAAAAGAAACCAAAACCAAAAATGGTGAGCTATGAAGAACAAGTTGCATGTGATGAGCTCTCTCTTTCTCACCCTGACCCTCTTGTGTTAGAGCTCAATCGCCTCCAGAACCTACTCAAAGGTTTCTCTCTTTTCAAATCAAACACACACACACACAGTGCCTAGCACGACATTAAACTTGTTAATGTGTCCATTGCTAGAGTGAGTTCAATAGGATCATTGAATTGGATGTTAAGGTTTTTGGGTCTTAGTTCTGCTTTCTATTTAGTTCTATGTTATCCTAGAGTTCATACGTATTAGGGACCAGTGTTGTGGTTCGTGTGATGCTGCCTGTACTACATGTACAAATTTCTTCTTTTCCCCATGAGTTTTTAGAGTTGAACTATGCCATTACTAATAAATTCTTGCTATTCTCTTTGTACCTCTCTTAGTTTTTTTTTTCCACTATTTTACCCTATTCTAAGGGCTCGTTTTCAAAGCTTATTTCCAATTTATTTAGCTTATGGGGTATATAACCACCTCAAAGCATGATTTCCTTTTTTCTTTAAAGAAAAAAAAAGAGCTTAGGCATTTCATGATTTGAATGTTCAGAGAAGGATAGGGAGTTGGGGGCCGCTCAAGGTGAAATCAAGGCATTGAGAGCCACTGAAGCTTTGAAGGATAAGGCTGTAGAAGAGGTAATCAAAAAAACATATGCAAACATTGGCACTCAATTTCCACCCATTTGTGCACATTAACAGGACAGACATGCGAGTAATATGTTAATCTGTGCTATTATTTCATATTTCAGGACCAAAATTTTGTAGTACTAAGTACATTGGAAGTTTTTGGTTTTGTAGGAAGAAACTATTTTTTAACAAATTTTCACTACTAAAATTCTGTTTGAATTTCATTAATTTTTTCCAGCTCAGAAATGAAGTAGATAAAATGGAAGAGAAACTCCGAGTTACTGAAAATCTTCTTGACCATAAGGTATATTTAGCAGTCACTAAATATTCTTTGGAATTATGGTGTGTTTAAATGTGAGATACTTCATTGTGTCAAAATCTGATGAAATGCAGAATCTTGAAGTCAAGAAACTAACAAGTGAGAAGAAAGATGCATTGGCAGCACAGTATGCTGCTGAAGCAACACTAAGAAGGGTGTATGCAAACCAAAAAGAGGATGATTCTCTTCCTATAGAATCAGTCATTGCTCCTCTTGAGGCTGAAATCAAGATGTACAAGAGTGAGGTAGGTGATGAAATTTATAAGGAAATAGATTTTAGAAACCAATGCAATATACCAACTTTGTTGATAGCTCACAATGCATACATTTTTCCTTCACTCTTGGCCTTTTCAGATTGCAGCAATGCAGGAGGATAAAAAGGCTCTGGAACGTCTCACTAAGTCAAAAGAATCTGCCCTGCTTGAAGCAGAGAGAATTTTGAGAAGTGCTCTAGAAAGGGCTTTAATAGTAGAGGAGGTTCAAAATCAAAACTATGAATTGAAGAGACAGATAGAGATTTGCCAGGCATGATTTTGCATCAGATGCTTTTATTCTGATCAAGAGAATGAAGTTTGAGTAATTAACCCAGTTTATACATAACACATGCAGGAGGAGAACAGAATTCTTGAGAAAACCAATCGCCAAAAGGTTTTAGAGGTTGAAAAGCTGAGCCAAACCATTCAAGAACTTGAGGAGGCTATTCTAGCAGGTGGGGCTGCTGCTAATGCTATACGTGACTACCGGCGGCAGATAGAAGAATTGCATGTATGTTTCATAGATATGTGGTGATTTCAAGTGTTCCACTGAAAATTTATTTACCAAGTCTTCTGATGATTTCGATTTTTTGGATTTTGTTCAAATTTCTAACCATGGTTTTGTCCAACTTCTCAGGAGGAAAAGAGGACACTGGAAAGGGAGCTAGCAAGAGTCAAAGTTTCAGCAAACAGAGTTGCTACTGTGGTGGCTAATGAGTGGAAAGATGAAAATGACAAAGTAATGCCTGTCAAGCAATGGTTGGAAGAGAGAAGAATTCTGCAGGTATTTTCCTTCCCGTAAAATTATAGGAAGCCCAATTTTTTAAACATTTTCCACTTTAAACATACCCTTATTGTGAATGTGGGACTGGTTCTGCAGTTTTAATTAGCTAGCTAAATCCACACAAGATCAAAGATATTTAAAAACAAGAACAAAAAAGATCATTGAAGTATAAACAATAAAAGCAATGTTAATGTTAGAACTCAAGTAGATATACAGAAGAAGGCATTTGTTACATATATTTTCTGTTTGATTAATCATACCTTGCAAATGTAGGCAGAGATGCAGCGACTGAGAGACAAACTAGCCATATCAGAGAGAACAGCCAAGGCAGAAGCACAACTTAAGGTGAACATATAATTTCCTATCTTGTTTTTCTTTTGATCTCTTAAATCAGTAAAATATCTGTACTAATGTGAATTTAATTCAGGATAAATTAAAGCTGAGACTTAAAATAATTGAAGAAGGTTTGAAGGATTCCTCGAGTTTCTTAGTCAAACCTAACAGATTCTGTAAGTCCCCAAAAACTGAAAAGTCCAGCAACATATTTGGCTTTTTAACAAGCAATGGTGGACTAAGAAAGAGGTCTACATCCCAGCCAAGGGCTTCTACTGTCAGTATAAGCTCTCCATTGCAAAACCCCATTGTAGAAAATGAAACAGCCAATGTTACTCTAGAGCTCAAACAAGCAAATAACTTGAAAAAGAAATATGCTTCTGGAGAAAATATGCTGAAAAAAAGTATATGGGCATCTAGAAGTAAAGTTGTTGATAGCAATGAAAAGGAGAACACAGATAATGATGAAACAACAGCCTCACCAGAAAGAAAATCCAAAAGTGGAGGCGATGAAGATCCACAAAACGAAGGAAGTAATGAAGATGTGGTCTCAGGATTGCTGTATGATAGACTTCAAAAGGAAGTCATCAACTTAAGGAAGCTTTGTGATGTGAAGGAAAGTACTTTGAATACTAAAGATGAAGAAATAAAGGTAATGTATAAGAAACTATGCTCTCTCTCTCTCTCACTCTCAGAGAGTATTGATTGCATGTGGTAAAATTCCATGCAGGTGCTCATAAAGAAGGTTGATGCATTGACAAAAGCCATCGAAGTAGAGTCCAAGAAAATGAAGAGAGAAGCAGCAGCTAGAGAAAAGGAAGCTGCATCAATGAAGGTGGATGATAATAGAAAGAATAGACATGCAAACTCATCTGCAAGGTTTTTTCCTCTGTTTACTCAGCATTCTTGGTACAGCTATTACTAATTTAGCCTAATGCATTGAAAGTCCTAGATGTTTTAAAGATGACTTTTGCATTAACTTTGGCTGTCAAATATTAAACTTCTTGTGGTTTCCAATTGCTGCAGGGTAACAAAAGCATTGTGAATATTCCCTACATTGGAGAAAGTTGAAATTATCAGGAAATCTGAAATCATTTGATTCATCAGCCACTTTGTGTGATTTCAAATGTAGATACATAAACGAAGTTTAACCAAGATAGTTAGAAGAAATAAAGGTCTGATTGGAATGGGGGGAATTGACTCTGTGATGTGTTAGATTTGTTTTGTCTACTGTTTGATATTGTGTGTAAATTGTATCCAATATGGTTTTGCGTCCATACTTGTGAATAGTAAGAAGGAAATGAACTTTCAACTGCCTTCTTTTCTTTTTCTTTTCTTTTTTTCTTTTTTTTTTTTTTTTTTATGGACCCAAATGGTGCTGATTTTTTTTTTAATTATTAATGACTTACACACATAATGAGTATTTGAACTCATGACCTCACCTTCCAAACGTTCTTGTGGAAAGAGGAACTGCCATTTGAGCCAGGACTCAATGGCAAAATCATGTTGAATTTGAAACATAATTGAAAACTGCGACTTTATGATAAATTTGGGAAATGAGAAATCATTTGACATAAATAAAAATCAGGCTTTCAAGAAAGTTAAGTGAGCCTAAATGGGAAATCTTGACAAGATGCTGAAGTTTCTAACATGAAGATATTGTGTATCAACAAAGCACATTGGGAAACCCAATCCTTATAACAAAGTACTTGAAAGCATACATTTTATAACCTTTTATGAAACTAAATACTCTCACTGGATTTTAGTCTTCCTGAAATTTTTTATAAGGCATTTGCTACATACATGCATGCTCCACAACAAACATGTCTTCTGTTATGGTAACTATGGCATTAAACTTACCCAGAGTCAGAAAATATTCATTCCAGGAATTTAGGTAACAAAGCTAGAGTTTGGCTGGCCTCTGAAGTTGCTAAAGCAACTCTTCAGCATAATAGCATGGGTGCCACAAAATCATGGAAGTGTGAAATTAATACAAAGATACTAAATGATTACAAGATTCTTTTGAACTATGTAATATACACATCTATTGTGAAACTAATACTTTTGCAGAATTCTAGTGAGATATACTACTGTCACTTGTTACCCTATAATGACAAGTCCTATGGCTTTCGTAACTAGATAGGATGGAAAGCAATCCGTACAACAATCGTAGCAAGAAACAACTGTAAAATGTCATTAGTTAATACAAGCCACAAGTCATATACAACTGTACTGTAGAAAATTGTAGACAGAAATTACAACTGTCATAAACATATTCTACATCCTACACTGAAAATTTTCCCTACATTGCTAGAACAAAAAGAAGAAATACATTGAGAAGTTTGAGAAGCCCAAACTGCTGTTCTCTTCACCATTGTTTGATTGAAATTTATAGTTATATACTATATATAAAATTTCCATGGTGAAATGGTTATGGCACAACTAGTTGGAAAAAGGAAGAAAGATACCAGAAATTGTCCTATCGCTCATCTCTATTTCACTTGAAATAGAGCGGTTAAGATTGTGTAAAATTTTAAATAACATAGCCTTAGATACACTTTTAGATTTGTAATATCTAATCTAAACCATCATATGGATCTATGAGGATGCTAATATACCTCAGGAATGGTAGCTAAGGATGGCTGCCATGTCTGACACCCTTCTCCTACTCGAAAGCCCCCCAAAGATCTGACTGAAATTTCTTCAGACAGGAACATCTTTGCGCTTCTTAACAGTAACTGAAACTGTTCCTTAGTCACTACAATCTTTATTGTCCTTCTCTTGCCAGTTTTGTGGTTGGCCGTTTTCGAAGACATCCACGGGCAATTAGGCTGTGTCAGGAGTGGTACAAGGTAATAAACCTCCCCAGGTTCTAGCCTAGTGTTAGGTGGCAATGGTGAATAAGGCTGGGCATGGTGTACCAGCTCAAAGCCATTGTAAGAGCATTAGAATGCTAATATACTCTATTTCACCGTTCCAAAACCTCATTTTATCACTATACCATACCATTTTCCAATACTTCCAGCATCCCAAAATTCTATTTTTATTAAAATATTATTTTTTAATATTTTTTATTATTTCTTTCTAACTATCAAACTTGATTTTCTTGGGCTTTTCAACAGCCATTTTTTTTTCTCTCTTTCTCTCTCAACCTCTAGCACCGGTTCAACACACAAAGTCCCACACACACACACAGACCTATGATACACAGAGTCACCGAGCCACCGAGCCACCGATCAGATCAGAAACCCATCGAGCCACCGATCAGATCGAAAACCCATGCCGCCATTTGAAACCCAGGCCGTAAAAAATACCCAGAAAACGCCGATGATCAACTCAAGACAACGTCAAAAAAAACCCAACGTCACAACAGAAGGAAAAAAAAAAAAAAAAAAAACCCATCAGAAAGGCAGAACCCAGAAGAACCAGCCAACCCAAAAATCATCATCGGAGCCACCATCGGAGCTACCGATGATCAACCCAAACGATCCACCCACCGATCAACAGATCCACCGTTTCAAACCCACCGAACAACCGATCCAAACCCACCATCAACCGATCCCAGCCCAACGATCCAAACCCAGCTCGCCGATCCACGCTAATCCAACCTCCAACCTCAAAAATCCAAAACTCAGCACCAGTGCAATGAGAGAAAGGCCGTGTGAAGCTTCAGCGAT
Source organism: Quercus gilva (assembly GCA_023621385.1). Classification (NCBI taxonomy): domain Eukaryota; kingdom Viridiplantae; phylum Streptophyta; class Magnoliopsida; order Fagales; family Fagaceae; genus Quercus; species Quercus gilva. The sequence goes on along the minus strand of CM042477.1, from coordinate 78,278,097 downwards.
GGAGATGGGTGAGGGTGAATCGGTTGAGCTACAATGAGATGAGAGATGAGAGAGAGGTCATGTGAGATGGGTGAGAAATTTCGGAGATGAAGCTTTGGAGATGAGAGAGTAAATGGAGCAACAGAGAAGGAAGAGAGAGAATAGAACAAAAAAAAATGAGAGGGATGAGAGAGAAATTTCGGATGAAAAAAGAGGAGTAAAATATATATATATATATATATTTTTTTACAATACTGTGAACAGTACAATTCTATGTTTAGAATTGTACTGTAGCACTATTGTAAAAAAATTTGCAATAGTTGTGTTTACAATTGTCTGATGCAAAGGATTTTAAGGCCTAAAATGTCAAATTGTCCTTAGATATGGCATTAGCATTCTCCAATGCTAATGCTCTTGACCAGAAGTGATCTTCTCAAGTTGAGGCATTGAACTCTTTATCTCCTCCATTAAAGATGAGAACTTTGATCTTCTTCTTTTGTGAATAGAACACTACATTCATGCAGTTTCCCATTGTGCTTGAAAACAAACAAAGTAGGATCTTCAATTTATAATTTGGAATGGCCATATTTCAAGTTGGAGGCAGTTCAACGTGCAAACCAATACCATCACTACCTCATTATGAGTTCAACTTTATTTATATAACCTTTCTTAGTTGCCCAAGTCAAGGGTAGGGATTTTCAAGTAAGCCCCCTGCCCACATGAAGAGATCCCACTATTTTCATTTTGATAATCTTGATGTCAACAAAGTCAGAGGTCTGCGTTTTTAATGCAGTCCTTTATCAAAGAACATAATATTTATTCAGATGTCAAAAGCCAACTCATTTTTTAAGCAGAATTTAGAGTCAATTTTTTTTAAGCGTTTAGTAGAATAGAAGTCAACGAATTTAGGGCCACATAGGAAATTGCCCTGGTTAAGTCACAGTCAGAAAAGGTGCTTAGCTTAGGTTCAAGCACCAAGGCCAGTATCCTCTCTCCTGTAGTGTTACAATTATCTACAACATAAAATCATCCAACTGACTTTAGACTCTATACTTCAGAGTTTTGGCAATAAAATCATTGGGAATTCGTGACTTTGCATTAACAGATTTGTTTCCTCCTACTCACTTTTTGTACAGATTTATTATCTTCTCTCCATGTTATGAGCAAGGGTGTGCATTCAATCCACCAACCCGACAAACAAGATCTAACCCAACCTAACATCACAACTAGGTTTTTTGTGGGTTGATGGGTTCGGTTGGGTTAAAATTTTGTTTTGAAGATTGGGTAGGATCAAATTTAAGTTGACAAATTTTCAAAGCAAGTAACCCGACCCAACCCACATTATTAATAGTTTAAAAAATATAATTATTTAAAAATTTTAACTTTGAGTTGTTTAGATTTTGGAATTTAGTTTAGCTTGGTTGGTTTAATTTATTTGGTATTTTCACTATTTTGAGACTTTATTACGATGAAATTGAAATATTAGGCTTAACTGTATAATTCTTACTTATTTCTCAAATAAGCTTAAATAGTTGGATTAAAATCCTTTTTTTTTTTTTTTTTTTTTTTTTTTTTTTTGAGATCAAGCAAAATAGTCCCAACCCAACTCAATACCTACAAATTGGATTGGGCTTGTTTTTAGAGTTACCATGAATTGAATTGGGTTGGAAATTTCTTAACCTAACAAGGTCATGTTGGGATTGAGACAATTCCAAAACCAACCTAACCTATGCACGCTCATCTTTGGGATTAGGAAGAGAACAGCCCAATAAATTGTGCAAGACAAGGGAGCATGAATCTCACGGTCACGCAAAAAAAAAATGCCATTTGCCAAGTTATTCAAGGGTGTAATAATTCTTATAAAAGATCTGAATTTTTATTTATTAAGATTTTCCTGAGAAAAGATAGGATCACATACCCCAAGAGATGTAAATCTAATCATAAGAAATGTGCCAAATTGAATATCTAAGCTGATTAAATCATTTAAGTTCTTCAAGAATGTTTTGTTAATTTGTTTATCTTCTTGCCAATAGCTTTACCTACTATTTAATAACCTTTGTGCTTGTAAACTACTTCCTTCCAACTATTCAATATATTCTTTCATAAAGTCCACAATGATATAGGTCAAAGGATATTTGACACATCCGGCATCAACAGAACAGAATTCAAAATCACATCTTTTCAGCTGTCCATGGAAACAACAGCGGCAAGGCACCAGTTGCTTCAAGTCTCGAATCACTTATTAACTCTCCGTCTTTATCTTCCATTGTCACAGCAACAGCTTCTTCCTTTTTTTTTTCTTTTTTCCTTTTTGCTTGAAAAATAGTAAAATACAAAACAATACTTTCCCAATTCCCATGTAGCTGTTCCTGAATTTATTCAATCATGGTTCTATTAGATCTAATGTATAATGTATTAAGGGATCAGAGTACAACTATAGGCAATTTTATCCAACAATTCTTAAAACTTAATTAACTCTACAAGAGATTAAAGTATAAATAGATTTCATCATCTAATATCATCTCCTATGAGAGAAAAAACAAATAAAAGAAGCATTTGAGAAGCAGCACATACCACTTCTAAGCATTACATATCAATGAGAAGAGCAGTTCATGAAACACCTAAGCAACAACTAATCCAATTGAACTTCTAGACTCTAACCATGATTGGGCCGCGACCTTTGTAGTCAAAAACCAGCCAACCTTATCTGGAGCCTCATGGAATGGAGCATTGAGTTCCTTCAAATGTGACTCAAAAACAGCTGCTAACCCCTTATCTGAGTACTTGTGCTTCCCATGTCCAGTATTGATTCCAAGCAACGGAGGAAGCTCCTCCCCAGATTCCAATGCCTTGGTCAAATCATTTATCCATACCTGCAATGCAGTCAAGGCTGCGCCAAGAGAGAGACCCTTTAGATATAGAGACCATTGGGTTGAAGACCTAGACTGAATATCTGTGTATATCTCAAGTGTAATCCCCAAGTCTAGTAGCTCACATGCTCTCTGCAACAGATCTAGTTTGACACAGATATCAATTAAGCAATTGCAATATGCCTTCCTTACATCAGAACCAATGGAATCAAAGAGTTCTGACAATCCCCTTTTAAATTCTTCATCATTATCTTGCTCCCCCACCAATAGTTGTACCACATGACCAAGCTTGAAATCTGCCTTCTCAACACAATCAGTAAGCTTACTAAGTTCTTCCTTTGGTGTTTGGGTCATGACATTCAGAAGACAACAGCAGAAGCGTTCATCTGGAGTAATTCCCAACTCCAAGAGTCGATGGAATGTCCTCACAACATCATCAGTACGCTGAGCTTTCCCATAACATTGTATGAGTGATGTCAGAACAAAGATGTTTGGCTCATAACCTGCTTCAAACATTTCATTCAATGTCATCTCAGCCTCTGAGACTTTACCACTGCAGGAATATACGGTAATCAAGGATGAAAAAGACCAACTGTCAGGCTTGCAGGTCCTGGAATTTTTCATATCTTCAACAATCTCAACAGCCTCATCAACATAGCCAAGATCAGCACACACTGCCAAAAGTGTGTTGTAGAGAACTACAGTCAACTCCAACCCCTTCTCCTTCACCTCCTTATACACACTAAGTGCATCTTCACCATATCGAGCTCTACCATAAGCCCGTAAAAGAGATGCATATGTCCCGAAATTCGGCAAAAATCCATTTTTTTTCATCTCTCTGTAAATGATCTTAGCTTGCCAAGGCCTCTTAGCTCTTCCCATTGCATCAATCAAAGTGTTATATATAACCAAGTTAGGCTTCACACCAAGAGCTTTCATCTCTTCATAAACATTCAAGCACCCATCAAAATTTCCCGACGATCCATAGATTTTAATCAATGTTGAGAATGTCACTGGATCAATACGCCATTTTTGACTTCTAGCTCTGTCATACAAGCTCAAAGCCATATTAACATTACCAGCCCGTCCATAGGCATCTATCATAGCCGAATACGTAACACCATCAGGAACACACCCAAAACTGGGCATCTTCTCAAACCACTCGACAGCCTTATGTGGAAATGAACATAGCCTAGCACAAGTAATCATAGTCGAAAACGTAGTGTTAACAGGCTTAACTCCTCTTTCAAGCATTTCATCAAACAGCTTCTCTGCTCTATCAAAATCCCTACACTTTCTAAACACTTTCAAAGTCACATTATAAAGTATCACCTCCCTACTTAGTTTCAACCTTTGTTGAAAGTACCTAAGTGCAAGGTATGCAGTTTCTGGATTCACCATATTATTAATAACAGTCACAGCATCTTGTTCTAAAATTCTGTCACCTAAACCCCTAAGAACTTCAACAACGTCTTCCTCATTTGGACTACATGAATTCAAAGACTCAGCCATTTTCACAAGAGAAGCATACCTTGCATCATAGGAATTCTTGCGAAGCTGTGAAGCCCTGGAGCTTTTGGGATTGACCCAGATATAGTTTTTGGAGGAGGACCCAGATTTCCCATCTGGGTATTGAGAATCATTACCCTTTGAGGGGTTTAAGTTCTGGGTTTCTTGTGGGATTGGGTCTTGTAGAGAAACATGGGTTATTTGAAGTAAGGTTTTTGGTTGAGATGGGAGAAGAGTGGGCTTGAAAGAGTAGGTGAAAGTGGAGGTTTTGGAACCAAGTTTTGGTGGAGAGGAAAGAGAGTTGCAGAGAGGTTGACGGTCGTGGAAAAGGGAGGAAGGTGAAGAGCAGAGATGGTAAGCCATTTCCCTGTCTCTTTGCTCTCTGTGTGTTTATTTTGGGGGGTTTAGAGGGAGGGAGGGAGGGAGGAGGCCTTATCAAGTGAGCCGTTTATGAGCAATTTGTTTTTTTTCACCATATTGTCCTTTGTTTCATCATTTTATGTGTAGCTACAAACCTTTTTTTTTTTTTTTTTTTTAATAAAATTTCTCCTTTAACCTAATCTAGTATATGTGTGTGAAACTCACTTATGAAAACTTGAACCCCAACCTTTGTCCCTCACACTTCATGAGCACTTATACTTGTAGAGTGACCATCGCGTTAAGAGTGTGCAATGGTAGCTTCAACCATTTTTGAGTGAGGTAAAGTTGTGGGTTGCAATTAATTGACTTAATTACTGGTAAAGTTTTTTTGTTTTTGTCAATTAAGATATATGAGACTATGAGAGTCGATTCGTGGCTATACAAAAAAAAAATATATATATATATATATATATAGAAGGAGGCGAGGCAAAGTTTTCCATTTAGCATGGGATTTGGGTTTTCTGTTTTTGTTTTTTTTTGTTATAATTTGATAGTTGATGGGTTTAGGGGACTTAAATCGTGGATGTTTTTGTTTGGAAACACTTGGAGGTTGACATTGAGCTACAACTTACAAAGTTTTTGGCTATCTTTTTTAAAAAAATACTTTTGGTAAATGCATCAAGTACAATTAATGTTTCACAAAATAAGACCTAAAAAATATGGGAAATTTTTTACCAACCCGGCCTCCCTTGAATGAATGAATGAAAAAAAAAAGGCTTTTTTAAAAAATAAATTAAATTAAATTAAAAACCTTAATTTCCAATTAGACATGGTGTGGACAACAGTTTAAGTGGACACTAAAATAGGAAATTCTATATTTTTTAGAGCCTTTTTTTTCAGTCATTTAAGGAATGTTAGTGTAAATAGTTTGCATTTCATGAGAGGAGAGTGTCTTATTTCTAGAGAAGAGGTAAGCGTAATAACGAAAAAACCGCATTTAGTGCAATTGTCCCCTTAAAAAAAAAGGAATGGCCTTTGTCTTATAGTGTGAATGTTGGAATATTTGAAATTTGTTAACTTTGCTGTTTGTTGCAATTTTCTTTTAGCTGTTGAACCATTGGAAATTGGATGTTGATAAACTGTCGACAATAGGAACTGTTTATATATATATATATATAAATTAAAAAGAGATGTCAATGGAATTTTATTTGTCACTTGAATTGCTTTTATGAAAATAAATATTGAATTTAATATGGCCTTGCACACTTAGATGATGAAATTTTATAGGTGTGTGGCCATTGTCATGTATCTAGCTCATACATTAGGATTGGGGCATGCAAATAAAATGGCTCTAAGTTTGATCTAAAGGTATTATCGTAGGTTTAATTATTAGAGAAGCAATAACTATGGGCCAGTTTGTTACCGTTGTTTAAACAACAGTTTTTAGTATTTAAACAATATTATATGTATTTTCATACACTTTTTCATCCACATGTATTTTCAAAAAATATAAACAACGTTACTAAAAAAGCATTACCAAACGAGCCCTAAATGTTTTGAAATATTTTTGCGATTTTTATTTTATGACAATGTTTTGCGATTTAGAAGTTCGCATTCTTGTTCTTTTCTTTTTTTTGGACCAAAAAATGCTTAACATTCTAAGGTTTAAGGTTTTAAATTATAACTCTTCTAAAAAAAAAGTTGTGAATTATAAATGTGAATTTTTTTTTTTTTTTTTTTCATTTTATGCTAAAGGTCCGTACACTTATATCTTTTGGGGACACAGATAATATTATCCTTTTTTTTTTTCTTGAATGATAAATTTATTTATTTATTTTGTTAATGAATGATAAAACTTTATTGAAACAACGACAACGGGCGCAGCAAAGAACCATGGCACGAATGAAGGATGGGCTACGGAGGGTCCAAATTAACATCAAACGGGCCAACAAATCAAAGTCAAGGCCCAACGAGCAAAGGGATTTGCCTTTGCCTCTCTAAAACCCAAGGAGAAAAAGAAACTGGGAAAGCCTCCAGTGAGGCGGTGATAGATTCACTTTCTACACAAATCTTGCTCAATTGCCTGACTTAATTCAAACATTTGAGTGAGCAGAGTTGTGGGGGTTCCTGTTAATTGTCTAACTTAATTCAATTGGTAAAATCTGTTGTTGTTGAATAAGAGATATGGGTCAATCATTGCCTATACTAAAAAGCAATTATCAGGAATGAACGCCAACTTTATCAAATTTATCAACAAAAAAAAATAGTAAAACAATCATCAGGAGTAAACGCCAACTCTATCAAATTTATCAACAAAAAAAAATAACAAGGCAGGTTTTTTTTTAGTTGGAGGATAGGGATTTAAATTGTGGATGTCTTTATTTGGAAACACATAGATGTGCCAATTGAGCTACAACTTACAAGACTTTTGACTATCTTCTTCTTCTTCTTCTTTTTTTTTTTTTTTTGGTAAATATATCAACTGCAATTAATGTTTCACAAAATTACACTTAAAAAATAGGAAAAATTGCATTGACCTCTCTTGAATATATGAAAAATATGAAATTTCTATATTTAAGTGAATTGGACAACAGTTTAAGTAGAGGATAAAATATGAAATTCTATATTTTTTAAATCCTTTTTTTAATCATCTAAGGGATGTTATTGTTGTTGGAAATATGCATATACGCAGCGGAAAATAAACGGATAAACTTCATTCAGAATTGATAACATGCATAATGTAAGTTTTAGAATATAGAACAAGAGAGTGTACCTTGGTGCAGCGAATTTCAAAACCAAAGACGAAGAGTTCTCAGGAACACTTTCAATCTTCACTCCAATTCCACTAACGCCCAAGATGTGTGGTCTCTCAATTAGTTATTTTTTAAAGAGAATGATAGAGTGTCCAACACTCACATACATATATTTTCATAAACTTGTTGTGTGTCATAAAATTCTATATGTTTCTCTTCTAATAACTGGTTATCTAATTGAGCTAGCCTTTTGGACCCTTCCAATTAGGCTCTAATATGTGGCTTGGAGTGGGGCCAAAAGGGAACAAATAAGACACTAGCTCCAATGGGCCTTGGGCTTTTCTGTCAACTCTTGACAAGTCCAAAGTTACCATTAATTATATTTAATACCACTATATAAATATAATTGCACTCTAAGCCTTATGAATAAATTATATCCCAAGACTTTATTGTACATGCAACCCCTTCATAAAATATTCGTAGTAATACAAAGTTGTGAAAGTAGACTGTCACTTTGTAAATTACTACATCTTAATCCTTGAGTACCCAGTTTAATCCTTTAAGTTATTCAATTTCATAAATATATACTTTAGTAATTATTTACTAAAGTAGTTAGGCCTAACATTCTAAATAACAAACCCATTAAACTTATCTCAAGGGAATATTTTGTATCTCCGTTAAAAAAACTATGAATTCTATCTTGAGAATATATGTTCCATCAACACTAAATATAGTTGCCCAACATACTGAGGTTTTGACCGTTACTTTAGGTCTCACTCCTGATATATCAAAGCAACCTACACTTCATGATCAGGTCCATTATTCTCTCAGGATTAAGAGTTCATGCAAATATAAGTCGTGAGATTTATTATTCAATTGACAGTCATTAGGAGAATAATAAATCTCACAGCGGTCCAGTTCAATATGTCTTAACTCTTAAAACATATCAACATATCAACTAGAAGTCACCACTTCCATGATCAAGACAAATCATCTTAGTTGACATGTTATAGTCTTCGCAGATGAAATGTTCAATTTCATCACCGACTACGAACTATAATTTTGAGTTTACAAAGAACTTGTGATTTATATCTTTTGTGACTTTTTATATAAATCACATACTATGCATCTCATGGACTATATGATAATGTCCTAATATTCATGTTACCATTATTTCAGATAATAATAAAACAAATTTATTAAACACAATATTAATTCATACATCATGTCATGCATAATGTCATACATAATATCATACATAGTATCATACAATAGGATTTAAGGACACTAATCCCAACAATCTCCCACTTGCCCTAAAGACTATTGTGCACTAATCTAACTCTCATTCCTTCCAAATGTGACTCGAAGGTCCTTTGAGGCAAGGCTTTGGTAAAGGGATCTGCTAGATTACTTGCACTTTCAATCTTTGCAACCACCACATCTCCACGAGCAATAATATCTCTAATGATGTGATACTTTCTCTCAATGTGCTTTCCTTTCTTGTGATTCCTTGGATCTTTTAATTGTGCAACTGCACCACTATTGTCACAAAACAATGTGATGGGAGCTTGTTCTATTCTCATTACACCAAGGTCAGAAATGAATTTCTTGAGCCATATAGCTTCCTTTGCTGCTTCACAAGCAGCAACATATTCTGCTTTTATGGTGGAGTCTGCAATACAAGATTGCTTGACACTCTTCCAAGTTATGGCTCTACCTCCCAAGATGAAAACACATCCTGATGTGGATTTTCTGAAATCTAAATCCGACTAAAAGTCTGAATCTGTATAACCAATGGGTATCAAATCCTCACTTTGGTAAACAAGCATATAATCTCTTGTTCTCCGTAGATACTTGAGAATATACTTTACAGCTTGCCAATGTTTTGGTCCTGGATTTGATTGATATCGACTGACCATGCCAACTGAATAACAAATATCTGGTCTAGTACAAAGCATGGCATACATGAGACTTCCTACTACAGAAGCATATGGAACTTGTCTCATCATATCTACCTCCTCTTGAGTCTTAGGCTTTTGGTCATCAGACAGAGGAACTCCATGTCTAAAAGGAAGTAATCCTTTCTTGGAGTTTTGCATGCTAAACCGTTTTAGAACCTTATCTATATATCCAGCTTGTGATAAGCCTAATATCTTATTTTTGCGATCTCGCCAAAGCTTGATCCTTAGAATAAAATTAACCTCACCCAAGTCCTTCATATCAAATTGGCTAGACAACCAAACCTTTACCGATGACATTACACCTACATCATTCCCAATGAGTAGAATATCATCTACATAAAGCACTAAGAACATTACTACTTTATCTTGATGTCTTTTGTACATACATGGTTCATCAAGATTTTGTTCAAAACCAAATGACTTGATTGCTTGATCAAATCTGATATTTCATGACCTAGATGCTTGCTTAAGTCCATAAATGGACTTTTTCAATTTGCATACCATATACTCTTGGTTCTTAGCAATGAAACCTTCCGGTTGCATCATATAGATTTCCTCTTCAAGATTGCCATTGAGAAATGCAGTCTTGACATCTATTTGCCAAATCTCATAATCATAATGAGCAGCAATGGATAAGAGAATTCTGATAGATTTAAGCATTGCTACTGGTGAAAAGGTTTCTTCATAATCAATACCTTCTTTTTTAGTATACCTTTTCACCACTAGCCTTACTTTAAAAGTTTCAACCTTTCCATCTACCCCTCTCTTTCTCTTGTAAACCCATTTGCAACCACTAGGTTTAATGCCATTAGGCGCCTTTACAAGATCCCAAACTTGATTGGAATACATGGAATCTAATTCAGATTTCATAGCTTTGACCCAATGATTTGCATCTATATCATTCATTGCTTCATCATATGTGTAGGGATCCGATTCAGCCTCTTCTGAGATAGCTTCATAAGTTTCTCCCAAACCTATGAATCTTATAAGAGGCCGAACAATTCTTCTACTACGACGAGGCACCTGTGTACTAGACATCTCATGAGTAGTATCTTGTGGTGTATCTAATACATCTATATCATCCCTAGTTTCATCTATTGGTTGTTCAACTACAAATTTATTCATTTCATCCAAAACAACTCTACTTTTAGGAGTATAATCATTCATATAGTCATTTTCCAAGAATTTGGCATTTGTGCTAACAAACACTTTATTATCTTTATGACTATAGAATAAACCTCCAACAGTTCCTTTTGGATACCCAACAAAGAAAACAACTTCTGTTTTAGACTGTAACTTGTCAGACTTTCCTTTTAACACATGTGCTGGACAACCCTAAACATGGAGATATCTCATACTAGGCTTTCGCCTATTCCACAACTCCACAGGTGTTTTAGGAACAGACTTCGAAGGTACTAAATTCAGAAAATACATTGTAGTGTTTAAGGCATATCCCCAAAAAGAAATAGGTAAAGTTGAATAACTCATCATGGACCTAACCATATCTAAAAGAGTCTTATTCCTTCTTTCTGCTACACCATTTTATTGTGGAGTTCCAGGTGCAGTAAATTGAGATACAATCTCATTCTTAGTTAAATAATCCTTAAAATCTCCAAGAAGGTATTCGCTGCCACGATCAGATCGAATGGCCTTTATGCGTTTGCCTAATTGATTCTCAACTTCAGCCTTAAACTCTTTGAACTTTTCAAAAGTTTCGGACTTCCGTTTCATTAGGTACACATAACCAAATCTAGAGTAATCATCAGTGAATGTGATGAAATACTCATAGCCACCTCTTGCCTGGATTGACATAGGACCACATATATCTGAATGCACTAAATCTAGAAAATCTTGTGCTCTTCTACCTTTTGCATTAAAATGTCGTTTTGTTATTTTGCCTTACAAACAAGATTCACAAACTGGAAATTCCTCAAAGTCCATGGGCTCTAAGAGTCCATCTTTGATCAGTCTTTGAATCTTATTTGAATTAATATGACTCAAACGCAAGTGCCAAAGATATGTATAACTAGTAGAAGGAAACTTTCTCTTTAATGATTTTACATGAGAGTCATTATCTAATTCAGAATTATATAATTCATGCTTATCAGGAGTTAAAACATAAAGACCATCCATAATATTGCCAGAACAGATAAACACTTTACCCTTCTTTATTACAACATTGTCTTTAAGGATAACATAATATCCATATTAACCTAAATAAGTTGCAGAAATTAAATTCCTACGAACATTAGGTACATATAGACAGTCTTCCAATACTAAAACTCTTGACTCAAAACATAAATTATAAACACTAACAGCTTCAATTGGAATCCTGCTCCCATCAGCCAAAGTAAAAAACAACTTCCTTTCTTTAAGCTTTCTGGTCTCCTAGAACCCTTGCAAGGAATTGCAGATATGATTAGTACAACCTGAATCCATACACCAGGAATCCGTGGAATTCTGTACCAAATATATTTCAAGAAGGAATGTATTATTCATACCTTTATTCTTGGTAGCCTTGAATATTGGACAATTCCTCTTCCAATGTCTTTTCTCACCACAATGGAAACACTTTCCTTTGATTTTCTTTCCTTTATCAGCAACCCCTAAGACAATTTGTTTATCCTCTTGTTTAGTGAAGTCCTTCTTCTTCTTCTTCTTCTTCTTACCCTTGCCTTTCGACTTAGGTTGAGAAGTAGAAGCTTCACTAACATTGACTTCAACATTGGAAGTACCAAGAATGCCTTCTGCCGCTACCAATTCATTCATTAATTCAGACAAGGTATAAATTTTTTTGTTCATGTTATAGTTAAGTTTGAATTCCTTGAATGACTCTGGTAGCGACTGAAGTATCATATTCACTTGGGATTCTCCATCAATATCGGCACCTAAAACTTCCAATGTATTCAGATTAGAGATCATTGTAAGACAATGCTTTCTCACTGAACTTCCTTCAACCATTTTGGTATTATAAATTTGCCTCATGATCTCTTGCCTCGCAGAACGGCCTTGCTCACCAAACATCTCCTTCAGACTTAGCATGATATCTGAAGCTAGTTCTACATCTTGCATTTGATGCTATAAAACATTTGAGATAGATGCTAGGATGTAGCACTTGGCCATCTCATTATATTTCTGCTAACGATCATATCGCTGTTTTTCCTCTAGAGGAGCATCTAATAAAGTAAAGCTAGAACATGGTTTAGTAAGCACATATTTGTGCTCTTCAGCTGTTAGAACTATGTCCAAATTTCTTTTCTAGTCAACATAGTTGGATCCAGTCAGTTTGTTTTGATTAAGAATAGTTACAAGTGGACTAAATGATGCCATGTTCAAATCTGAAAACAATAAACATGAATATAATTATTAAACTGGACATTATCAATTTAGCATATAAACATATAGTATGGAACCTTAATAAAACCATAATATAATATATGCAACGACAACCCAATCCCATATTCAATATCCCTCAGCATAGAGTGAATATAAAATACTATGATTGATTGACAACTATTCTCATCATTAGTGTTATCATGATAACTCTTATCAAACACTAACAATATGCCGTTATACATTTGGCCTCTAAATAATAATAGTAAGAACTCAGCATAGAGGATACTATAATATTTAGTCTAGCATATACTATTGTCTAGAATCATGTGTAGCCACATTTCAACCCCTTAACAGGCTTATTTTGTAGTACCATGATACAAGACACCCTCCGCATGGAATGCAAAGCTCAAAGCTAAGACAAGGTGTTTGATCAAACTACCATAAACCAAGTAATTCAAAACTTGTAGGACCATGACATAAATACTCTCCGCATGGAATGCTAAGCTCGAGGCAAAGACAAAGTATATATTTCACACTACTATGAACCAACAATGGAGGCCATGAGATCCAACCTTTGTATCTCTCTCCCACTAGATGTTTTAAATTAAAGGTTTTTAATTGTTTAATACATATATTAACTAACTACACAAAGCCTTGCTTTTAATACATGTAAAAAAACAGATGTAAGAATTTTTGGCGACTGGTTTTGGTGACTTGCCCAGTCGCAAGTTGGCGACTTATTTTGGCGACTTGTCTAGTCGCGAGACTCCAGTCATGAAGTTCATACAGAAGCTTTCGCGACTCACTTGCGACTTACTCGCCAGTTGCGAAAAATGCCCAGAAATAGCCGTTTTTTTGTTAACCGTTTTTGACGTTTCCAATGAACAAAATGCATTCTTAATGATAAAAAACGATTAGATTAAGATTAAAACTTGAATTACATTGATGTTAAAGTGTTAAAATTCAATTTTACATGGTTAAAATCAAACTTAAACAACATCATAACATCAAAATCAGTTTTAATCAAACAATAATTTCAAAAACTATAATGTGCAGAAAAATGACTGCAGAATTTTCACGACTATGAAAATAGTTCTCTTTAATTCTAAAACTCACTAAACATATTATACAGATTCGAAAATGAAGACCGCTCTGATACCAATTGTTGGAAATATGTATATACGCAGCGGAAAATAAATGGATCTACTTCATTCAGAATTGATAACATGCATAATGTAAGTTTCAGAATATAGAACAAGAGAGTGTACCTTGGTGCAGCGAATTTCAAAACCAAAGATGAAGAGTTCTCAGGAACACTTTCAATCTTCACTCCTATTCCACTAACGCCCAAGATATGTGGTCTCTCAATCAGTTATTTCTTAAAGAGAATGATAGAGTGTCCAACACTCACATACATGTATTTTCATAAACTTGTTGTGTGTCACAAAATTCTATATGTTTCTCTTCTAATAACTGGTTATCTAATTGGGCTAGCCTTTTAGGACCTTCTAATTAGGCTCTAATATGTGGCTTGGAGTGGGACCAAAAGGGAACAAATAAGACACTAGCTCCAATGGGCCTTGGGCTTTTCTGTCAACTCTTGACAAGTCCAAAGTTACCATTAATTATATTTAATACCATTATATAAATATAATTTCACTCTAGGCCTTATTAATAAATTATATCCCAAGACTTTATTGTACATGCAACCCCTTCATAAAATATTCGTAGTAATACAAAGTTGTGAAAGTAGACTGCTACTTTGTAAATTACTATATCTTAATCCTTGAGTACCCAGTTTAATCCTTTAAGTTATTTATCATATATTTATGAAATCCAATTTCATAAATATATACTTTAGTAACTATTTACTAAATTAGTTAGGCCTAATATTCTGAATAACAAACCCATTAAACTTATCTCAATGGAATATTTTGTATCTCCGTTAAGAAACTATGAATTCCATCTTGAGAATATATGTTCCATCAACACTAAATGTAGTTGCCCAACATACTGAGGTTTTGACCGTTACTTTAGGTCTCATTCCTGATATATCAAAGCAACCTACACTTCATGATCAGGTCCATTATTCTCTCAGGATTAAGAGTTCATGCCAATATAAGTCGTGAGATTTATTATTCAATTAACAGTCATTAGGAAAATAATAAATCTCACAGCGGTCCAGTTCAATATGTCTTAACTCTTAAAACATATCAACATATCAACTAGAAGTCACCACTTCCATGATCAAGACAAATCATCTTAGTTAACATGTTATAGTTTTCGCAGATGAAATGCCCAATTTCATCACCGACTACGAACTATAATTTTGAGTTTACAAAGAACTTGTGATTTATATCTTCTATGACTTTTCACATAAATCATATACTATGCATCTCATGGACTATATGATAATATCCTAATATTCATGTTACCATTATTTCGGATAATAATAAAACAAATTTATTAAACACAATATTAATTTATACATCATGTCATACATAATGTCATACATAATATCATACATAGCATCATACAATAGGATTTAAGAGTATTAATCCCAACAATTGTAAATAGTTTGCATTTCAAGAAAGGTGAATCTTATTTCAAATTAGATGGGAGACAAGTGTAATAACGAAAAACCGCATCGGAGGTCAATGCAATTTTCCCCTTAAAAAAAAAAGTAATGGCCTTCGTCTCATGGTGTGAATGTTGGAATATTTGAAATTTGTTAACTTTTTGCATTTTTCTAGGAATTCTCTTTTAGCTGTTGAACTCTTGGAAATTGGTTTTTGATAAACTATCGATTACAGGAACTGTTTTTTATAAATAAAATAAAAAGAAATGTCAACAGGATTTTATTTGTCACTTGAATTGCTTTTACGAAAATAAATATTGAATTTTAATGTGGCCTTACACACTTTTACAATGAATTTTTATGGGTGTGTGCCCATTGTCATGTATCTAAGTTATACATTGGGATTGGAGCATGACAATTGTTGATACCTATTTTCGCGACACATTTCGTACAAGTCCGATTTTGTTATAGGCTCAATTCATGTATTATATTATATTTTATTCCTTTAAGCATAGTCCAAGCTCATGCAACTTATGGGGAAATTGAGAAAGTGTGGTTTGGAGGGTATGAGTTGGTTCCTTTCGGACCTTTTGCATGAGCCCAGCCCATGCGTGCCAAGTGGGTAAGGGACGCTGGTAGTACCTTGGGCTCATGGAGGAAGTCTTGTACCAAAAATTTCTACCTCAAAAAAACTTTTATGCTCTAGGTGACTGTAGTCCAAAGTTTCTGTCCTAACCTAATTTTGCTACCATATTTTCTTTTCCACCCAAAAAAACATAGCTGACCCTAAACTAATTAGCTAGCCTATTGCAGCTGTCAAAAGCCTACAAGACAAGGAAAGAAGAGCTAATGGAATCAGCCACTTTATTTCCAAAATCATGCTAAAAGCATGGCAAACTCTTCTCTAAACAAAAGCAACCCAAACCAAAATATCAATTTAGTATCATAGGGGATAAAAGCATCTTCCACTACTCAAAAACCAGTCAAGAGTAACACCCCAAACTCTATATAAAACTCTCTTTTCAGCTCATAAATAAACTAAGCCACGTTTTACCTAGAGACCTGAAACTTCAGAGCAAAAGCCCATTTAAGCAGTCAACAATCTCACAAGTTCGAACCTTAAGGGTAGAAATATAGGTACATGGAAACTTTCCCTCTCTTCCTCATAACTTCTCTCAAGTTCCTCTTCTCAGTGAATGTGGGTTGAAGTTTTAGACTTGTTGAACCACGTTTTTCCCATAGAGTTGAATCTTAAGAGCCAAAACCCACTGAGACAGGAAACATTCTCACAATTTTAAACCTTAGGGGTAGAAATATGGGTATAGGGGAACCTTCTCTCTCTTTCTCACAACCTCTCTCAATTTCCTTTTCTCGGTGACTGTGGGTTGTAGTTTTAAACCTGTTATGTTTTTATGCTTTTTCTACACTTTTGTTATTAGCATTTTGATTCTCTCTTGTCAAAGCACCATTAGCCTTTTGTTCATAATATATTTGAAATTTTGGACTTAATTCTCCACAATAAACACCTCTAAAGAACCCAAGGTGAGATTTGGGTCGTTCTCACATTTCCGACCCTTGTAGCAAAAACGTCCCCGACAACAACAAAATGGCTCTAGATTTGATTTAAAGGGATTATCATAGGCTTAATTATTAGAGAAGTAATAACTACATGTGTTTGGGATATGTTTTGTAATCTAGAAGTTCTTCTTCTTGTTCTTTTCATCTTTTTTTTGGACTAAAAATGTTTAACATTATAGGGTTTAAGGTTTTGAATTATAAATGTGATTTTTTTTTTTTTTTTTTTTTTTTGAGGGTGATTTGAAGTTAATGGATTAAAACTTTCACTAGAAGATGAATTGTAATGTTGCAAATTGTGTAGAATGCCATGGCTTATACTATTTTAAAATTTAAATTAATCTAATGACCCATATTTTGGTAGGATGTTGATCCTTAAGTTGATTAAATGTAAGTGGCAACAGATTTTATTTTGAAAGACAATTGTATTTTGAAGTTATGACTGTGATTACGGTTGCAGTACCAATGGTTCAATGTTGATAGACGGTTAAGGATTATAAAATTGTATGGTGCTATGAGTTTTGGGTTATTGGATTAACTCTCCAATAATCAAAAAAATTATGATACTTTCACCTAGCAAATTTTAGAGTAGTCTATTGGAAATTTTAGAAGGTCTGATAATTTTTATGGAGATTATCTTCTCAAGCCTTATACAACCACAAACTATGGTTTCATACTGGATGGTAAAGTTATGAAGATTTGGATTTATTTTATGAGTTTAGTAAAAATATCACTATGACAGAATATAATACCTAAAAGGGTAGAGATGATCAAAATTCTATTTAATCTTATATAGTGATTATGCGTGATTGAGAAAATCTACAAGAGCGACACTAAGGAAGTTCGTAGTTTGTCAACCGATAGGATAATGACATTACGGGATAGAGGCGAAGATAAAACATCCATGATCTGACCTTTCCTCGTCTCATTACCATTCCTAGTAGATACGAGTCATAAGCATGATTAGTTTGTTATAAATTGGGGTAAGCGGCAAACTAATAGTTGAAGGGAATTTTTCAACGTAAGTGCCGATATTTGCTGAATGATGATGTTTTGTTTTACACAATAGAGTTATTCTTATAGTGGATTAAATTTTCCAAAAACTTCTTATGAATATAAAAAGTCTCTCCAAATCTACTTAGCCATTCTCTGCTTTTTTTCTTTTTCTTTTTTTTTTTCAGATTCTCCGACACTTTTGCCTGGGCATAGTACACCAACACACTTTTTTGCTAAAGGGCCATACACTTCACATCTCTTGGAGACACAGATAATATTTACTATCATTTTTTTTAATTCTTTTTTTGCCTGAACGATAAACTTATTTATTTATTTTGTTAATGAATGATAAACTTTATTGAAACAACGGCAGAGGGCACAACAGAAGACTATCCTCACAGAAACAGGCACGAATGAAGGATAGAGGGTCCAACAAAATCAAAAGTCAAGGCCCAACGAGTTAGATTTGCCTCTCTAAAAGCCCAGGAGAAGGAGAAAGCCTTCACTGATAATTCTCACTTTCTACACAAATCTTGGCTCAATCTCTGCTGATTTGCTAATTGGATCAACCACTTGTTCAAGGATAGATAATATTATCCATTTTAAGGGGAGTCAAATGGGTGGGTTTGGGAGGGTTTGGGGTGGGCATAATTAAGTGAGTATATAAAACTTATTTACCTATTAAAACTCATTTAACTAAGAGCATTAGCTTCAGGAAATGCTACTCTATTCTATTTTATCACCTCAAAAAGCTACTTTATTAATTATACCATCCCATTATACAATACTTCCAGCATCCCAAATTTTTATTTTCCTATTATACTCATTAAAATAATATATCTACACAATTAAATAATATTTCCTCAAATCACTATCATTTATTCTTTCTTTCTCCCAATCACCATCACAATAAAATATTAGTTTTTTTTTTTTTAGAATTGTGCTAAAGTGCAATTCTATCTTTAGAATAGAATTGCACTGTAGCACTATTGCAAAAAAAAATTGCAATACTTAGCAATAGCATTTCCTAATGCAATACATTTTGGGGCTTGAAATGCCAAATATCTCTTACATTTGGCAATAGCATTCTCCAATGCTAATGCTCCAAATCCAAACCAACCCAATTATTATAGGTAAACCCTAACCCACCCAATTAGCCAATTATCAAAATTACTAAAATGCCACTAAAGTGAAAATGACCAAAGTACTCAAAAATCTTAAAAATGACCAAAATATTAAATAAATTTCTTGTACTTTCCTACACTTTCTCACCTACCAAACAGTTGAAATATACCAAAAATAAGAAAAATACAAAAAAGCCCTTCAAAGAAATACAGAAAAGCCTAACAAATCTAACGCCAATAGAAGCCATACTAAATTTCACCCCAAAAAAAAAAAAAATGGTAGGATTCTTGGAATCGACGACTTGGTATCTAAGATTCGAGATTGTCATCAGAACATAGAGCTGAGATCCATACAAGTTTCTTACTCTAACCGCTGTTTGGTTAATGAGAAAATGGATTGCGAGAAAACATAAAAGGAAAAATTCGAGTGTCTATGAAAATCTCAACGCAACTAAAGAATAGATAATTCAATATTTCCAAGTCACTAGGGGTTCCTTTTTTTCTCTCACACTCTGTAAAAACCACAAAAAGTTAGCTTTTTAAAATTTTTCTAGTCCATTTTCTCAGCAACCAAACAAATCCTAAATTTAAAGAATTGACAATTAAACAAACCTTACAGGCTTACACTCTTAAATCTTATATCTCCAATCTTTGGCACGTCACCCACCTTCGAAAACCAAGTAATTCTGAATCCCACCACGAGTGGACAACCACCATGAAGCCACCTCCAACTCAGACGAGTTAGAGCCATCGCTCGCCTACAATCAACCCCTAGAGAATGACCTGGACGCGGATTATTATAAGGCACACTCATTAGCCACGATTTTTTCTCATTTTCCATCATTTTCTCGCCAACCAAACATAGCACCACCAAACTCATTGTCCTTTTCCACAATAGATTTTTATTTCCACCACGAATAATGCCTCCATTAAAGAGCTTCGTGCTCAAAGAGAAGCACAGAGAGTGAAGGAAAGAGAGAGGCTAGGGTTTGAGTAAAGAGAAGAAGATGAAGGCTAGGTTCAAAAAGAAACATTGAAACGGGCTTTTTTTTTTTTAATATGGAAAGGGCTGGATTGAATTTGGGTATATTGTTTTTGGATTAAATGAGTTTCAATGAGTTTTTAGTTAAAATCCAATAATCACTGAGTCTAATTGGGTTGATGCCCATTTAGTCTAATTAATAATTGGGTGTGTTTGGGTTTAATTAGAGTGGGTAGGTTTGGGCGGTTAACCTAATTAATAATTGGGTAAGTTTGAGTTTAATTAGAGTGGGTGGGTTTGGGCTTACTTTGCCACTTCTATCCATATATCCTTGAACAATGTTAGAACCATCTAAAAAAAATTACACAATTTTTTTTTTTCATAATTTATTAAGATGGTAAGTAGTAATTTGTGCAACATTATTTTTACATGATTCTACACTACTTTTATTTTTTGATACAAAATAAAATTCTATTCTACCCTAATTTAAGTATATATATATATATATATATATGTGAAGCAATTACATGCGGTGGTAATCTACACTGTTTTTATTGTAATTATTGTAAGGCAATTATACTTGTTATCTCTATTACTCTATAGTTGTCAAAAGGAAAAGGCCAAAAATTTATTTTTATTTATTATTTATAGATAAGATAGAATTTCAACATGCACCTCCATGATAATTGTCTTTTATCATTGGACTATATTACCAATTAAGCAAAGTTGAAGTAAACGAAAATTTATCAAATTGCACTATTTTAGTGACTAGACTTATTTGTATATTATCTTGTAGTGTCAGTTCATTCGCAGCCTAAACAAAAAATTGACAATTCATGAACCCAAAGCCCGAGGGTTGGTCTGACACTCTAACGTGGTCACCTCAATCAGTTTAATTCCCATTGCTTGAGTCACTGGTTCATTGTATTTTCACAGGCCACATGATGAAATGAACTGGACGAGACTTATTGGAGTGAAAACACCTTTTGATGGGAAATGTATCTGATAATTAAATTGATTTTTATAATCAAAATAGTATAAAATTTCTTCATATGAAATTTTTTTGAATTTGTATTATATTTAAAATAGGCGCAGTGAGTTTTAATTGATCAAATTTGTTGTTGTTGAATAAGAAAATTGTAATCGAATTTTGCCTATACTATACTATAAAAAATAAAAAATAAAAAAAAACAAAACAAAACAAAAAAAAAAAAATTATTAGTGTCTAAACATGTTATAGTAAAGAGAATCATCATGAAATTCACACTACATGTCCAAATTATATGGTATCTAATAAAAATAAATGGGTGCACAAGAACAGCCAAACTCATAAAAATAATGAAAGAGGACTAGAAGGTGCAATATGCCATATTTTTAGCATTTTTCCTCGTACAATCTGCTTTATTTTAAATTATTGCCCTCCTGATGTGACAAATTTTTTGTCGTTGATTATAGTGGAGCCAAGACTACCTTGTTATGTAACCTTCAGTCCTATAGTCCATACGCTCTATAATCATTTAAATCTAATTTAAAAAAAGTTTATAAAGGTGTTGAAATAAAAAAGCATATCTTGGTAAATAGGAAACGATTTGATCATTCAAAAAGCTGTAAATTTCTTAGCCTATTCCATAGAGTGGGCATAGGAGATACTGTGTCCATTCAGAGAGAGCCAAAGTGATTTTGCTTTCTTCCAAATCCCACTATTTTGATTTTTTTTTTTATTGAACTCATAAAATGAATCCAACTATTTTGATTCATTTTAATGGTACTAAATTAGCCAACTACCCTGTTTCCAATCTTTCTATACATATGTGAATCTGGTTGGTAGAGGTAGAGCTGTTTGTCTTTTCCCACCTCCTCTTGTTTCCTTTGACAAGTGATACTAAAGAAAACTTGTAGACCTTTTTCTTTAAAGAAAGGAAATAGCACAAAAATATATAGTGCTAAATGGTGCTTTGCTTTCTAGTGGCTTTATAGAAAAGATTTATGTATCATTTTAAAGTTTAGAGTCATGTAAAAGTTGGATAAAGGGACAATGTTACAAGGGACTCATATATATATATATATATAATAAAAAAAATTCTGGTTCATATACATTCTTCACCAACAATGCCCAATTATTTACAACAAAAGAGATATCTTTTGTCTTTTTTGCTAGGTGTAAGTTTTAGTTAGTTTAACTAGTAAATACTTTTGTTTTTGAATAATATATTTGAGGTTTGATTCCCAACTACACAAAAAATCAATTGGTATCATTAGTCTAATGTATCATTAATCTGATGATAAAGAGCAATTAGTAAGAACAATGTCAACTATCTTTAAATATATATATATATATATATATATAAAATAAAAAAGAAAAGTTTTCTGCTAGGTGAAGCAACACCAGAGTCCACTTTGCCCAGTCCCTTTCACTTTTGTTTACCTAGATTTATTAGTTTCTTTTTCATCTTTTCTATTTTGGCTTTTCAAAAGAGATGTAAAGAATTCTCGTAACACTTATTTCAACTTTTTGATCAATCATACATGGTTGCTTATAGTTCACCGTTCAATAATCTCTCTCTTATCCACACCCTTCATTGCAAAGAAAGTGAATTTCATAATTTGCGTATATTTCTAAAGGTAATTTCGTGTAAAGATAAAGATTAAGAGTTAGATTGTGACTTGTGAGTGTATGTATGATTATGGAGTCATTTTTTTTTTCTTTTTTTGGGGGTGGGGGGTGGGGGTTGGTTAGAAAGCTTATCCAATAGAGAAAGTAAATAAGTGGTCCAAACTCGAGGTCACTCTTTTAAGGAAGAGCCAGAAGTACTACTTGGCCAATTTTTGGAGTCATTCTTCCAACCTATTTCTAAACATCAAATATCATTCATTTTTTTATGCAGGAGAAGGAATTTGGTAATATCACTGAGATTATCATACCACTTTGGCATGGGAATGGGTGTGATATATCTCAATGACATAAAATAAAATTTGATTTATGTAAAGGACAAATTTGCCAAAGAACCAACTTAAATGTTCTTATTTTAGGGGTGGAAACACTTCAATTGTACTTTGGTATAAACAATTTAAAAACTTTATAAAAAAATTATTAAAAAAATGACACACACACATAGCAACAACTATACGTATGTGATAAGAAAGAACTTATACTTTTTTGAGTGCCATAATGATATTGATCTAAATAGTGTGCAGTTTATAGTAAGCTCTATCCTTTTGTAACATGGTCTACAATTTGTAATGTTGATGACATCTTCTTCATCTCCTTTCTTTCTTCTTTTATTCTATTTGAGGAAAAAGGTGAAGGATTGCTTCCTTGTTATTTCTTTTGTGTGGCAAATTCAGGAAAAATGCTAGGACGTACCCCTAAACTTTGAGGTAGTGGTATTTTAGCCAATTTGTTCTCTAAAGTTTATACATGTGTCAAATTGATAATTTTGTTAGTATGTCATTAAATTGACTAACGTTACTCACTTGACAGTTGACACCAATATAGACAAAAATTACTAAACACAATTGCAACAGAGAGAGAGAGAGAGAGAGAGAGAGAGAGAGAGAGTCTCAATCGAACCATTGCATCGCCAGACTTTGTGTTCCCACCGCAAATCTGTCCATTTGTGGTATTGACGGTACGTAGTTCGACTATAGCAACCCAAAATTTTGGTACATGAAATTTCACTAACTAGTGCTTTAAGAAAGAAAAGAAAATAATAAGCAACACAAAATTGGAAGACAACACACACACACACACACACACACAACTTTGCGGTGGGAACACCAATAAAGACACGTTAACCATATAAGAGCGTTCCAGCATATTTTTCAAAATTTTGTATTGTTTGGAGTTTAAATAGTGAATTTTATCTTTTAGCTAGTTACTTTTTTAAATACACTTTTTAATAGATTCTCTATCCCATTCTCTATCTCATTTAAATATTACTTCTTAATTTATTTTTTATTCTTTTTTTTTTATCATCATTTATACTTTTTATATTCATTCCAAACAATTATATTATTCATTGAAAAGTATTATATTCATAACATTTTTCGCAATACTTTCACAAAAATCACATCAAAATGTTATGTGAAAAGTTGTTACTAGTTCTAATTTGAACCCACCGCTAAAATTATTTTTTTACTTACCAATATTAACTAATAATAATCTATTACTTAAAATTTATTGTGAAAATATTGAAGTAGCATTTCTCAATTAATATTTTTTATATTATTTTTCTTTTCATTCAATTCATTCTCATCCATAGGTTTTCATTTCTTTTTTCTTGTTTTTCTCCTCCACATACGTGTCCAGCCTATCTCTACCCACCCCACTCCTTTTTTTTTCTTTTTCTCCCTCACATTCAAGAACATTCCAGCAGCTCTCATTCTTATTTTATTTTATTTTTTTTGAGAAGCAACGGAGAGAATGAGAGAAAAAAAGAAATCCAGAGGTGAGAGAAAGAATTGATATAATAGTAGCTGGTATAATTTTTTAATAAAAAAAATTCAATTGCTAATGTACAGTAGCACATTAGATTTGATGAGTTACTGTTCACGAGCTAAAAAAAATTAAGGATTTAGAGAATCTGCTGGAGACTATTTTTTTGTCTCATTTTCTATTATAAAGATTATTTTGCTTTTAACTACACCATTAGAGACGCTCTAAGCAAGTTAGTATGTTGTGTTCTAAAGACACTAACTCTTATATTTATTTTTCGTATAAGTGAATAAACAATTTTTGCTTTTTTTTTTTGGGTCATAGTTTGACCTCAATCTATCCTCAAAATCTTGAATATCTCGTTTTCTGGTTCTTTTCTGGTTTGGGTTTCAAACCACGACAATATCCAAAGCAAACAATGAACAATAAACAATAGGGATTTTACATAATTAGCTATATATAAAAGGTTAAGGTTTTGGGTAGAGAATCGCCAATGGCACCACCAATAGTGTTGCCGACGACAACTTTGGTGATGAAATGAGCCAAATAGCAAAACTCTCTTGTCGGCAGTCTATTAAACCCATCTTGCCCAATCCTTCCACCCTCTCTCACAGCCGGCCACCACGTAATCATAAATGTTGTTGTACTTGAATGGTAAGATCAACGACAGGACCACAAAGTTCAATGATGCAACAATTCAATTAAGAAATCCACTCTCCCCTCAATTTCTCTCACTCTCTCTCACAATCGGTTGCGATTGTGTTTGATATATTTCTTTGACGTGTGTGTCATGTTAACGTTTGTCAATTTAAAAGGTAGACTAACATAAGTATCAATTTGACATATTTGGGAATTTCAAATCGTAAATTGGCTATTGGCATATACAGAAAACGAAAAGAAGGTATGTCCTTTCATACCACAAACGAGCAAAGAAATTGATTGAGGTCCAACCAATTGCGTGAGGTAATGAAACATAAAATTAATTAAGTTCGTTGGCTAATATTATTTGGCCAAATAATGTGCACCAACTAGCATACTTTGACATTTGCCCACGCAGCCATCACTGACCCTAACGTGAAGAACTCATTAACAGGTTTTAGTTGAAACAGGGGAATCAAAAGTCGGCAGTACATATTGGAAGATGAAATGATTAATAGAAGCTTTTTTATTTTATTTTATTTTTTTATTTGAATAGAAGCTTTTTATTATTTGAAAAAATCACTACAACTCAAAGTAACACTAAAATGAACAACAAATTATCCCCACCGACAGTAACCGAACCCATGTAATAATATCCTTATTATTATTAATAATACATAATATTTGCTTGTAATCCTATAATTCAAACCCAGCCAACCGGAACCATGTGAGACAGGCAACTAGAACATCATCAACATCATCATCATCATGCTGTGAAGATTCCTTTTTTTTTTTTTACATGATGGAGCATCCAGATGTATTTTCTTCACTGAAGTAATCACATGGACTCACGTAACTACTTCTATACCCACCACCACCATAACTATCATAAATGGGCCTTCCATAGTAGCCATCAGAACTTGGGAGTGGCCTACCATGACCAGAGTAGCATGGGCCCCCACCACGACCCTCATAGCATTCAGTGCAACAAGTCCCAAATACCGGGTAAACCAGTTGTGGTGGAAAGTGCGGTGGTGGTGTTTCTTTTGGTTTTTCTTTAGGCTTTTCAGGCTCTTTTGGATTCTCCTTAGGCTTCTCAGGTTCTTTCGGCTTTTCAGGCTCCTTGGGCTTCTCAGGTTCTTTTGGCTTTTCAGGCTCCTTGGGCTTCTCGGGTTCTTTCGGCTTTTCAGGCTCCTTGGGCTTCTCAGGCTCTTTTGGTTTCTCCTTAGGCTTCTCAGGTTCTTTCGGCTTCTCAGGTTCTTTTGGCTTTTCTTTAGGCTTCTCAACCTCCTTGATCTCAATGCTCTTAACAGTACTACCACCCTTGCAAATTATCTTTTGCTTAATCTTTTCAGGAGAGCAACATACCACTCTGATTAACACACTGTTTTCCTTCTCTTTGTATACCTGGTCTTGTATTTCTCTTGTTCACAAAAATTACCAACACATAATAACTCAGTTTTCTTTTTTAGCCACATAAAAAAAAACACAAACTTGTTCATTCGATCATATATACACTAAACAAAAAAAAAAAAATTGAACTTAAGAAAGAGAGACTCACGAGGGATTCTACTAAGCACTTTCTTGATCTTCTTGTGGCAGCGAGGGCACTGAAGGTCGACCTTGATCAACATCAATGTTGTCTTCTATAAAAAGCAAAGAAATTTTGGTATATATATCATCCATATTTAAGCCAAAAAATACAAAAGCCAAAGAACAATTATGAGCAAAAAAGAGAAACTTGGAGATGTTGCCGACAGAATAATAAGAAAAAAACAGTATCAGGTTCTGACATAAACAAAGAGTTTCTGCGAAAGAATAAGTGGCAGAAGCCAAAAACAAAAGAGTGACTTTTGACACAAAATCCCCACCACACAAAAAGATAGAAGAGACTGGAAGAGTTATCATCAAATGGGTATTAATCAAAAGGAAAAATGATTACAGAATTGACAAACCTTATCCACCCCCATGGCTGTGCAGCTTTGAATTCAGATCTCAAAACTCAGACCAAAAAAGAATTGAAGGGGCAAACACTGCTCGATTGAGAAATCGAAGTACAAGTATAATGAAGAGGCCACGAGATAAGTTAGAAAGAGTAGCACATATACTATGCCAAACCTCATCTTAAGAAGACGTGAAAACGTCATATGCCGTACGTCTACACCCAATGGGATGCAAAAACGTGGGGTTTCCCATTGAATTTTAACACTCCATCAAGATTAAAGAACTTGTCGTTATTTAATTTGCAGGGTGTGGTTTTTACACTTTTATTTTTGTGATTCTGATTCTCCAATCAATCATTTTGCATGTACTGGATTGGATCTGATTGACCCACCTCACCTTCCAATTTTTCCTACATTATCAAGGAAAATAATACTAATACTAATAATAATAATAATAATAATAATAATAATAATAATAATATAAGGCACTGTACATAGTTTGGTCAGTGCAATTATGGGCCATGCACCCTTAACAGGAACCCTACATGTGTCCCCAACCCCCAAGCTTCTTAGAGTATTGCTTAAGTTTGGGCCAGATCTGATCTGTCATCACAAGGTACTGGTTTAGATTGTACAATCACCAGTTTCACCCAACCTCTTTTTTTTTTTTTTGATAAGTTCACCCAACCTCTTGATTTTATGTTTGTGCAACTGTGCATGCAGTCAGAATTGTCCAAAATTGATTGGCCAAGCCTAACCATAGCCTTCTATTTATCTCTTCTGAAAGAAAAAAATAATAATAATAAAATAATTGCAGGCTTTTGCAACTTGAAAGCATATAATGCAATCACAACTCCTAAGTCCTAACAAACTCCCATTCTAGTCAGAGTTGTGGGCTCATCTTCTAGACTGGTCCAATCTAATTATTACTTTAGTATTTTTATTTTATTATATTTATATAAGTGATATTGTGATAGGTTTTGTTTTGTACATCTTTTTGCATTGCATTTTTGTTTTGTTATCTCACTATTTAATTATTATTAGGAAAGTAATAAAAGTTGAAGACCACACACTATTTATTCTAAAATTTTAGTATGCCATAAAAAAATTTAAAATTTTAGTAAGTTCGCTAATTAGATATCTATGTGCAATAAACTCAACTAATAAAGTTTTCCTATAAAAAAAAAACTAATAAAGTTTTTTTTTTTGTAATTAAATAAGAGAATTGAGTTTAAATTTTGCTACAATAAACAAACAATTAAAGTCTTCAAATAAAAATAAAGATAAAGAGCAATCATTATAGTGATTATAGAGTGAATGCCATATATTTAAATTATATCTTATCTACTCTTAAAAAAAACCTATCTTATTTATATATATATATATATATATTTTTTTTTTTTTGAATCATTATTTATATTTTTTTAAAAGACACGAATGATAACACTTTAAAAAAGGTATGTTACACTTTTACAAATTAAGTATAATTTTGCTAATTTAACATCGAACCATATACTTTTAAATTTTATCAACTTAAACCCCTAAAAGAGTAAAATTCAAATTTGAAATGTCCAAAGTTTGAATTTATATGATTTAGTACAATTATAATATTTAATTTCAAAGTTTATTTTAAAACATAGGATATAATTTCAAACAATCCTTAAAACATATGGTTGAAACTTGAAAGTTTATATATGAAAATCCAGGCCTCTAAATTATTTATTAAATTATATATATATATATATGTGTGTGTGTGTGTGTGTGTGTGTGTGTGTGTGTACACGCGCGCGCATGTGTGTAAGAGCCTGGATCGAGGGCAGGTAGGGCCACTAATGGTCAAACCCGAGCATGGTATTCTTAAAAAAATTTCTTAGCAAATTACAATATATGGGCCTAGGCCCAGCCCAGCCACTTTGCATAAAATGTTTTTGTACATTAACTTCCTTTTACTGTTGTACATAATATATATTTCTATTTTTCCCATGGAGACATTTCGTAGTTATATAAGGATAATAATAATTTAGTAACTTTATTGATAAAATCTCTAGTGGTTGAATAGGAGCTCTAAGATTCAATCTTCGTCTACACCTAAAATCAATTGGTATCATAGTTTGATGATAAAAAATTATTATCAGGAGCGAACTCAATAGATTAAAACTTTTTATTTAAAAAAATAATAATAAGCTAGTGTTTTTGGACTCTCAGAGTTGGATTTGGAGCACCTCAAATCAAAGAGTTGAAAGAGGGATGAGGGATCTCAAATTAGAGAGGGATGAGGCATCTCAAATTAGAGTAGCTATCTGAGGATAATCCTAAACCACCCTTGCAAATTATCTTCTGCTTAATCTTTTGAGGATAGCAACATACCCCAGTTATACCACTTTGATTACCACCAAGTTTTCCTTTATGCACTTTATCTTATATTTTCTTTAAATTTGTCTTATTTCTAGTATTACTCCATTTTTTTGAATCTTTTTAAAATTAGAGGAAAAATGTGGAAGTAATATATTTTTTTTTATATCTCTAAAAATAAATATTTATATATAAAATAAAATCAATTTTTTCCTTAAATTTGGGAGAAGGTATACCTTGCATCGGGTATATGCTCCAAGACCTTGGCCTAACTTATAACCAAACTTGAGTCTCTCTTTAGCAGCCATTAAAACTGCTGCGGTCCATCTTGGATTAGCCTTAGAAGTATTATGGATCATAGAAACTAGCTCGAAGCTGTGAAAAGATGCTTCCAAAAAAGCATTAGCATCAATGTAGTGTATGGACAACTCTTGAGAAATAGTCTTGGGCTCCTCTGCCATGATGGTCACCAAACTGATTCTCAGATATGAACTTGAGTTTTTGGTGGCCACCAATGAATTCTTAGATAAGAACTTCGGTTTCCGGTGTAGGGTAAGTGGAACTGCACCTGCTGCGTGCAACTAGAGTCTCTCCAAAAGCATGTTGTACAGAAAATGCACTTTAATCACCTGAAAATTAACCATGAAAAATCTCGAGCTAACCTCAATCATTATGTTGTGAGAGGGAGGAAACATATACGTTATGCAAGGTATATTTTTCTCACACTTGGGGAATTCCACTACTAATGGGTCCTAAGCGGCCTAGGTGGCCTAATGCAAGAAAGAAGCCATTAAAATTAGTTAAAACGGGAAATCAAAACAATAGACTGTACACATTGGAGAGGGAATGATTAATAGAAGGTTTTTAATATTTAAAAAATCATTACAACTCAAGTAAAATAACACTAAAATGAACGATCATTTGTCCCCAACCATGCACGCTCGTTAATCAAACCCATATCATATGCATCCTACAAACCAACAAAAGAAAATTCAAACCCACGCGGACCATGTGACATATATAGCCATAGGCAACTAGAGTCTAGAACATACTTTTTTTACTTGCAAGTAGCCAATTAGAACATGATCACCATTATCATCATGCATGCAAATTCCCAATTACATGATGGTGCATCCAGAGGAAGTTTCTTCACATCGACCCACATAAGTATAACAACTCCTATACCCGCCACCATAACTATCATAAATGGGCCTTCCATAATAGTAGCCATCATAACATGGGGGTGGCCTACCATAATGGCATGGCCCCCCATCACGACCCTCAGAGCATTCCGTACAACACGTCCCAAACCCAACCGGGTAAGCCGGTACAGGTACAGGAACCGGCACTGGAACCGGTTTTGGTATTATTGGTGGCCAACCAAGACCATAAAGGCATGGCCCCCCACCACGACCCTCAGAACATTCCGTACAACACGTCCCAAATCCAACCGGCCGTACAGGCACACAAA
This sequence comes from Quercus gilva, assembly GCA_023621385.1. Taxonomy (NCBI): domain Eukaryota; kingdom Viridiplantae; phylum Streptophyta; class Magnoliopsida; order Fagales; family Fagaceae; genus Quercus; species Quercus gilva. The sequence goes on along the minus strand of CM042477.1, from coordinate 78,247,234 downwards.
CCGGTTCAACAGGAGGCTTTGAAACCGGTTCAGTATCTTCTTTTTGTGGTGGCTTCTCCTCAGGGGGCTTCTCCTCCTTCTCAGCAGTTTTTTCTGGTGGGTTCTCCTCCTTAGGTGGTGGCTTGGTCTTCTTCTCAGTCTCTTTGATCTCAATGCTCTTAATGGTATCACCACCCCTGCAAATTATCTTTTGCTTTATCTTTTCAGGACTGCAACATACCACTTTTATTATCACCAAGTTTTCCTTCTCCTCGTATTGTTGGTCTTGTACTTCTTTTGTTCACAAAAATTACCAACACGTAATAACTCAGTTTTCGTTATTTATTTATTTATTATTTAGCCACATAAAAACACAAGCTTGCACGTTCATATATACACTAAAATTGAACTTAAGAAAGAGAGACTCACGAGGGATTTGACAAAGCAATTTCTTGATCTTCTTGCGGCAGCGAGGGCATTGAAGGTCGACCTTGATCCACATAAATGTTGTTTTCTATAATAGCAGAGAAATTGTAAGTATGTTATCCACATTTAGGCAAAAGAGAATAGAAAAGCCGAAGAACAATTATGAGCAAAAAGATGAACTTGGTGATTTTGTCGACAGAAGAATCAGAAAAAATAGTATCAGGTTCTGACATGAAAAATTAATGATTGTGTGTGCGAATTTATTTATAGCCCAGCCCCACGTGTGAAAATTTTAAATAAGATAAGATGGACGTAAAGAATTAAACTCAGATATCATATTAAATTAATCATTTTTTCAAATTATAAAAAAATGGTGAATATGTTCATTTGATATAACAATTACAAAATTAACAAACCTTTTCCTCCGCCATGACTCTATAACTTTGAATTGATATCTCAAACTCAACCAAAATTACAGAAGGGGCTAGCTAGCACTGCTTGATTGAGAAATCAAGTTCAAGTATGAAGAGGCCACGATGTTAGTGAACACAGAGTACATATATTATGGCAAATTAAGTAGACCTTAAAAAGACTTAAAACGTCATATGTCGTACGTCTAGACCCAATGGGAAACGTCATATGTTGTACGTCTAGCCCAATGGGAAGTAGACGAGGGGTTTTCTTAATTGAATTTCTTGGTCTATGATTGTCATAAAGCCTAGACCCATTGTCGTTCTTTTATTTGCACAGTGTGGTTTTACTTTTATTTTTGTGATTGCTGACTCTTCAATCTATCATTTGCATGTGCTGGCCCCGATATGTTGACCCACCTCACCTTTTAATTTTCCTACATTACTAAGGAAACTATCAAAGTGATCAAGAAAAGAAGAAAGGCATTCAGCTAAAAAAAAAAAGGAGAAAGACAGCACTGCCAAGAAGAAATTGAAAAAAAAGAAGAAAAAGACAAGAATAATGTGTAAACGACATAAATGTGTACCCCTTCTTTCTCTCTCTCTCTCTCTCTCTCTCTCTCTCTTTAGGGAAAACATAATTCATTTTATTAAGAAAAATCAGAAATGTTAGCTTGGACAACAAAAACAAAAAAATAGTGAAATATCTTTCATCCACACAATAAAATTTAAAATACATCAAGCATATTTAACTACATTATAAGCAATTTTATTATCTTCTCTCTTTACATGAGAGTAACGTAATTAAGTAAAAAATCTAATGTCAAATCCTACATCATCAATAAGCAAACTATTAGAGGACAAAAACAAACTGTCATTGATCAATGCTGTCAAAAGAATCTGAGAATCTCCTTCTAAGACCACTTGATTGAATACCAAATCTGCAGTAAACTAAAGATCCGATGACGCTGCCTTCGCTTTGATCTCCAATGGATTTTAAGCCTGTGACAGTTGCCGAGATAAAGAGGCCAGCACCAAACCATGGGCATCACGCAGCACCACTCCAATCCCTGACTTACGCTCCTTAGTGAAGATGGCTCCGTCAAAGTTTATCTTTATCATGCCCAACGGTGGAGTTCGCCATTGACCCCGTGTCCTAAGAGGGAGAGACCGAGGGGCTGGCTGTACTGACAAAAATACCATTAATTAAATCGTGATTCCACTGCCTAGTCAAAACATCAATGAGAATTTCTACTTTAGCGTCAACCAATGACTCAAGCATATGGGAGAGGACCTGAGGTGGATTTTTCCTTAGTAACCAAAAATCATGCCAAATGCTCACTAATTTGCCATCCCTAATACGCCATCTACATCCCCTTAGAAGTACATCCCGACCATGTAAGATACTGGTCCAAGCATACAATCCTGATCTAGAATTTCTAGCTTCCTTGATAGAGCAATTAGGGGAGAACCTAGCCTTGAAAACCTTATAAAATAAATTTTGCATTTTTTGCGTTTTTGAAGGAGAGAGGCTTAAAAGTGGAGCAAAATTACATATTTAGCCATATTTTAATAGGGATGGGTTATGAAACTTTAATTAAGCTAATCTCAGGTGGATAAAGTGTCAAATTTTAAACCATAAGTAGCCAACTTAAATTTCGACTAAATCATATGTGAGTAAGTTGTAATTTGCCCAAACCTAAAATATTGCCAAACAGGTTTTGAATGCTAAAAAACACTAAAAAGTTGTTCTTGAGAGAAATTTCTCAAAACACCAAGAAAAACAAGTTTTGGAAGTATAAAATTGAAAACAAAAAGGCCTTTGCTTATGGAAGATTGTGCCCTATGTTCCTATTTTAATCTACATATCTTATATGGTAATTAAATTTTATGTAATTTATTGAATAATTCATTTTAATGTTATCTTAATGTCATCACATTCCACTAGATAGTTGGGACAAGCTTTAGCAGTTGCTCTCTCTCTCTCTCTCTCTCTCTCTCTCGTGCGTGCGTAGTGATGATAAAATATATTACGACAGTGATCCTCAAAATTTCTCCACTGGCATTGGTTGGAGACCTTATTAAAGGGGAGATATGGAGCATTGATTGTTAACAAAAAGGGCGAGAGAAAACATTCATTATTAAGCTTTAAGAGTACAAGAACGTATCATCATTAAATAACCAATACAACCCAAATGGTGTGTAATGATAGACAATGAACCACATCTTATTACTTCACTGATGTGTAATGATAGAAGTATTTGTAATTGTAACAGTTAATTTTTATTTTTTGAGTAGATTTGTAACAGTTATTTTTCTTGTTAAAAAATAATTAACATGTACTAGTCTACCATGACTTATTGACATTAAGTACAGCTTCACCCTTTCACACATCAAACTTTACATCAAGAAATTCACTTCCAAATGCCTGTAGATGAAACTTATCTTGTAAAGTTGTAATTTACAACTGTGTTTTTGTTAGCTTTTATTCCGTGCCAAATTTGATTGTAATTATTTTCAATCGTTTATACCCTGTATTTATTGTGGGATTTGTTGTAAGGGTTGTGTGAGAGAGAAAGAGTGTGAAGACTCAAGAAATTGAAGCTTGAAGAGTTTTCGCGGGTATCTCGCTACTAAGCATCCCGCGAAATGGTGCATGTGCCCTGCACGTGTTGGAAGCTGAAGAGTCATGCTAAGCTGTCATTTTCGCGAGTGTCTCGCTGGTAAGGCCTTCCCGCGAGACAGTCGCGAAACTTTCTGCCTGGAGGATTTTTATGAGTGACCTTCTTACCCTTCACCCACTCTATATATATACCCTTATTACCCACATATGGTGGTGTGGCTATTCAAAAAGAAAAACCCTAGATAGGTTTTCTACAACTCACCCACCCATCTTTTGAGAGAGAGCTACTCTTCCTTAGTGAGAAATCATTGTAGCCTCTTCTCCATCCCTCTCCCATTATCATACCTTGAGAGGAGATTTGTACCCAAACACAACCCACACACATTCAGAGTGTAGAGAGTGTTTTGGAGCTATTGGGAAGTATTGGAAGAAGCCAAGGATGGCAAATGCAACATGGAGCTTGTGGCGGGATCCGGATAACTAGGACAAGACACGGTTCCGAGAAGCCTTGTTGGAGTAGGAGCTCGGAGGGCTTAGGTACAGCGGGTAGACTAGGCTTGGAGGGTCTCTTGCTAACCCATGTATCCCAACTGATTGTCTAGTGGATCGATTTTCGCTTGGAGGGCGGCGGAGAGGTTTTTCGCCGAGTTCTTCGGTTTCTTCTTCGAGAACACGTCTCGGTGTTTTCTGTGTTTGCACCCTTCTTCCCTACTCTTGTTTATTTCATTTTTACTGTTGTGTTGCTTTAAATATGAATTAGAGTAGTTGTATTGCTTATACACTTGTGTTTACACTATTCCGCACTTAGTATTAAGTTAGTGTAAAATCTACCAAGCCGTAACTTTAATTTGGGGGTCTAAATAGCTCTTGTGTTTTCAACACGATTTTCGAGCTTGCAATTGGTATCAGAGCGGGTACACTTGTTTTGGTTTCATTACCTAAGTGTGATCCTTGACCCCTTGTGTGTTTTGCCATGGATAATGTTTTGTATGCTTCTATGAATGTTGTTGATTGTAACATGCCATGTATTTGTGAAAATGCCTCTATGAGTGTTAATCCTCATAATTGTGATGACATGTTAATTGAATCTATGGGTGTTGTTGACAAACTCATGAAGAAAGAAGTTAAGAAGTTTCAAAAGAATTTGAGCAAGTTCATTTGTGAAAATGATGATTTGATTGCTAAGCTCAATGAATCCAATAAATTAGTTGAAAAATATAAGAAACTTGCTGAAAATTCTTTTGAAAAGCTAAAAGAGTTTGAATGTTTGAATATGGACTTGGATGCTAAACTTGTTTTGTCTAACAAACTTGTTGATGATCTTAAATCTGAAAATAAATCTCTTAAGATGCATGCCAAGTGTTTGATTGCTGAACCTACTGTTAAAAGGGATGAAACTTTATGTTGCAATCATGTTGTGGTACCCAATTTTATGCCTATTGTTTGTTCTATCTCAAAGGACAAATCGGTGTACATTCCTCCACACAAAAGAAATCAAAAAGTGGAGAGAAAGGCTCTTAAGCCACAGCCTCTGTTTAGGTCTCAACCCAAGGCTTTGGATGGATCTAAGTTTGTTCCAACTTGCCACCATTGCGGTGTGATTGGTCATATAAGGCCTCAATGTTCTAAGTTGAAGAGAGAACAAAACCAAGTTGTTAGATCCATTCCCAAAAAGCCTAATGGACCTAAACACATTGTTTGTCACCATTGTGGTGCCCTTAGTCATCTTAGACCTCATTGCTCTAAGTTTCAAGCTTTTAAAAGAATTAAAAGAAAAGAGAAACTTGAGCTTTTTGGAAGTTGTGCTAAAAATGATAAACCAGATTTGAGTGAAAATAGCATGTTGTTAAAGAAAGTGTTTGATGCTCTTAACTCCTTAACTATGTGCATCTGCGGTTCTCATTCTTCCAACCCTCGTCTCACTTCTTTTGAGACACTCATTCCAAACAATCATTCCGTTTGGATGAGGAAGGGTTCCTATGGTTGAGCTTTTGCTCTTTTGATCCTTGATCTAATTCTTTCGATCTTTGTAGGACCCTTCATGCATTGAATGTCATATCTTCATGCATTTGTGCACTTTGCATTTATTTGTATGCATTGTTTTTGTTTTGATCTTACTTTTTTGTTTTAGCTTTGTGTGAGTAAAAAATCCAAAACCACATAAAAAGTGAAAAATTCAAAAAGTTTAATCGTATATGTTTGAGCACATTTCACATGTGAGTTTGGCCTAGTACATTCGTACTTATGGCGTAGTGCATTTACGAGCTTGGCTTGTTATGTATGCACCTATTTCTATGTGGAAGAAATCTTGAAAACTATGTGTGACTGTTGTAAATAGATCTTCAAGCTTGTCATGAATGATTGGTCAATAGTCTTATTGGTCTTGATACTTGCACAGACTTGTGTCTATATCTCTTCCCACTTTATTTTTATGTTTTTGCAAAAAGAGCTTACTAAATGTAAATTTCAAAATGAAAAGAGATATTGAACTGCAAAAGCCTGTCGCACATACTAGTATTTGACTAGGAAAAAGGGAAAGCGGCTCTTTTAATGTAAATTTTATGGTGCTCAAAAAGCCAAAGGCTAATCGTCAATGTTGAAATATCATAAATTTCAAGCACCTATCTCAAAATGAGATGTTTTGTCCATACAAAAGAAAATGGACCAATTGTTATGCTTTATGTAGAAGCCAAATGAAAAACTTCTAAGTTATGTACTCAATGTGTGGGAGGTCATATATACTCATGTCTATAATGGAGATAGTCCACTTGATTTCGTATCAGCTGTGTATGACTCGTTTGAATTGATCATTGAAGCTTCACTTTGGTCTAAGGACTATTCCACACTTGATTCCCACACACAACACACAAGTTTAATGTTCAATGAATGCCTATTTCATTTGTGTGTTTGTACATGCTCAAATGTGATGTGTGTGTGCTCAACCATATGCGGTTCAAATAAAAAAGATTTTTGTTCTTTTTGTTTGATTTTGGAAGTGATTTGTATCTCCCATGTCTTTCAAAGTTTTTAAAGTGTTTTTGTGACCTATTTCATGTATAGGCTCAACTGGGAGTTAAATGGCCTAATTTTAAAGCTTTTTCAGCTTTGGACAGAGAGTTTCGCGAGTGTTTCACGAGTAGCTCGCGAGTAAGCCTTACCCGCGAAAATTTCGCGAGTACTTTCGCGAGTCAGCTTCCCGCGAAAATTTCCAGATCAGCTTTTTAAAGGGCTTTTCGTAGGTCTTTTGTTTTAAACTTCTCCCATCTTCTCCCGAACCCCTGTTTTAAGGTTTCAACATCTAAACCCAACTAATTTCAAGTGTTTTACATTCCATAAACATCTCTAAGGTAATCTTTAACTCTTTTCATTGATTTTGTGCCTTAGATTACGTTTTTGGGAATTTTATGTTCATAGTTGGGTTTTTCTCAAATGGGAGTTGGAAAACTTAATTCTTGTCAATCTTTTTGATTGGGCTTTGTTTTAAATGATGATTTGGTTTGGTTGTTGGCCCCTTGTGGCAAAAATAACATGTATTTAGGCAAGATTTTCATATGTTCTTGCATTGTTCATCATACATGTGTAGTGTGTGCACTCCAAGTGTTTGATAAAATGCCCAAATGGCATTTTCTCGTTGTTTTGGACTCCGATGAGTTCCAAACTTTGGGGATCACCATGATTATTCATGTGTATTATGTTGTGATCATTGGTGGTGTGTTTTGTACACTTTGCCCTTTGAGTGCCTTACTCATGCATTAGTCATGCATCACACATGCACACTAGATGCACACTAGATGTAATTTGCTGCACACACTCTAACACTTGACATGTTTTTGCATTCACTCATGCTAGTTAAGTCTTTTTAGACCTTTTAGCACATATAACATGTTCTTGTGTCCATGTCATGCCTAGGTCCATATCATGTTTCATCATCCTTAGCATGTCATGTTCTTTATGCTTTGTAGCATTTTTTTAATGTTTGTATTATGTTTGAGCTTCAGTTTCTCATTCTTCTTGCACTCCTCATGCATCATCTTTATATCTTCTTTTCTTTCCCTCCTTCCCTCTTGATTAACTTGTCTATTCGTGACAAAAAGGGGGAGAGTATCCGTCATTTCTATATGACTCATGTGCACACTTTTAGGGGGAGAAATTCTACCTTGTGCACATTCGTAGGGGGAGAAAGTCGTAGGGGGAGAAAGTCATAGGGGAGATGCATATACCAAGGGGGAGAAGACATTCTTGTTGCTCTCATTGCATCGTGTTTATGAGTTGGACATGCTTTTATCCTTATGCTATTGTGCTTTATTGGTTGCATGTTCGGATGATCACTTTCTTTGCTATATGATCATTGTTGTCATTTCCATATGACTGTTTTGGTGTTTGATCAAGTTGCTCACATGTTTCACATCTTGATTACTTGATCGCAATTTACTTATTACATTATACTAGTCCGTTTATTACTTGCTTTACCCTGAGGGTCTAATGTGTTTTATGCAAGTGTTTCAGGTTACAGGTATATATGTTCCAAGTTCATCACAACTTCTATAATTCATGATAGGGGGAGTGATATGATAGGGAAGTACTTTATATTTTGTACCCATGTTGCTTTTGTAAGCTTTAAGGGTTTGTTTCATGCATAGTTTGTAGGTCTTTGTGGTTTGTGCCATGCATTTGCAATACCTTGCTTATGCAACCTTCATGCATGATTGCTTGTTGTTCAATGTCATGCATTTTACTTCAAGTACATCACTCTTGTGCCCTTGTAGAATTGTTCCTAGATGCATACACGTTCTATGCATTGGTTGAGTGATGAACACTCTTGTGCCCTTGTAGGATTGTTCCTAGATGCATACACGTTCTATGCATTGGTTGAGTGATGAACACTCTTGTGCCCTAGTAGGATTGTTCCTAAATGCAAATACTTTGTGTATTTTGCATTGGTTGAGTGTTGGAGGTGCAAATGATACTCTTCAAATGAGCTTATCATCTTGCATATCCGGATGTTCATTCCCTGTGTGAATGAGCATAGTAATTGCTTCTGTATAGTGATTACGTGTTTGATCTTGTCATGATCTAGTGTTTCTATTTCATTTTGCTTGATCATGCTATTATTGCTCCATATGCTTTTCAAGTTTTCTGCATACAATGATATTATTTTGTTGTTGTGTTTCAGGAGTTACTTGTTCATATGTTTTCAAGAGCACTTTAGAATCTAGATTTAGGTGTGAGTGAGTTTTGCCTTTGTTCCCAAACTCACGTTTAAGTCTAGAGTCTGTTTTAGGGTTTTGTCACGGAATAGCCAAAGGGGGAGATTGTAAAGTTGTAATTTACAACTGTGTTTTTGTTGGCTTTTATTCCGTGCCAAATTTGATTGTAATTATTTTCAATCGTTTATACCCTGTATTTATTGTGGGATTTGTTGTAAGGGTTGTGTGAGAGAGAAAGAGTGTGAAGACTCAAGAAATTGAAGCTTGAAGAGTTTTCGTGGGTATCTCGCTACTAAGCATCCCGCGAAATGGTGCATGTGCCCTGCACGTGTTGGAAGCTGAAGAGTCATGCCAGGCTGTCATTTTCGCGAGTGTCTCGCTGGTAAGGCCTTCCCGCGAGACAGTCGCGAAACTTTCTGCCTGGAGGATTTTTATGAGTGACCTTCTTACCCTTCACCCACTCTATATATATACCCTTATTACCCACATATAGTGGTGTGGCTATTCAGAAAGAAAAACCCTAGATAGGTTTTCTACAACTCACCCACCTATCTTTTGAGAGAGAGCTACTCTTCCTTAGTGAGAAATCATTGTAGCCTCTTCTCCATCCTTCTCCCATTATCATACCTTGAGAGGAGATTTGTACTCAAACACAACCCACACACATTCAGAGTGTAGAGAGTGTTTTGGAGCTATTGGGAAGCATTGGAAGAAGCCAAGGATGGCAAATGCAACATGGAGCTTGTTGCGGGATCCAGATAACTAGGACAAGACACGGTTCCGGGAAGCCTTGTTGGAGTAGGAGCTTGGAGGGCTTAGGTATAGCGGGTAGACTAGGCTTGGACGGTCTCTTGCTAACCCATGTATCCCAACTGATTGTCTAGTGGATCGATTTCCGCTTGGAGGGCGGCGGAGAGGTTTTTCGCCGAGTTCTGAGGTTTCCTCTTCGAGAACACGTCTCGGTGTTTTCTGTGTTTGCACCCTTCTTCCCTACTCTTGTTTATTTCATTTTTACTGCTGTGTTGCTTTAAATATGGATTAGAGTAGTTATATTACTTATACGCTTGTGTTTACACTATTCCGCACTTAGTATTAAGTTAGTGTAAAATCTACCAAACCGTAACTTTAATTTGGGGGTCTAAATAGCTCTTGTGTTTTCAACACGATTTTCGAGCTTGCATATCTAACCTCATTTTGTAAGGATAAATCCATTAAAACTTATTACTTAAGCGTTATTGCTTGCCTTTTTGGTTCTAATTGTCAAGCTTTATGGCTGCAGATGCTTTAATTTGTGTTATGTTGACAGCAATCTTGCTTCCTAGTTTGGATCTTAATGAATAAGAATTACATTGTGCTGGATTAGGCTGTCCATGTCTAAGAATGTCCAATATCAAGACCTATTTTGATCACTTACTATCATCTTATTAATCACATTTGCTTTCACACCAAAGTTGGTAGGGCATAAATCTATTTTATAAATATTTTTTTAATGCCTTATGTGGTGGGTAGTTATTGGTAATTAAAAGGGAAGTAATACTACATGTACAAATTATTTTACAATATTTTTACAAACGATCATTTTGAAAAATTCTTATTGGTTCTCACCTGAGCTACTAGTAACACAATATTTTTACTTACTAATAACCACTTACCACATCAGCAATTTGTAAAAATATTGTAAAATAGTTTATAACTTTAAATTTTTCCTTCAACATTTTTACAAATTATCAACCTGAAAAATTCTTACTGATTTTCAAATGGATCCACTAGTAACACTATCTTCTACTTACCAATAATTACCTACCACGTCAATATTTTGTAAAACAATTTTGAAAATAGTTAATGACTTTATCATTTTCCTTGAAAAAAAATGTGATATCAGTGGTAGAAAGTAGAAGAGAAATACCCACCAAGAGAGAAAGACTTAGTAATTTCCTACACAACCACGCATAGTGTATGGAATAAGAAAGGAAGACATTGTAATAGTATCTTCTTAGACGTGAAGTGCAACACCATATTCATGTTGGCATTTCATTTCATTTTATTTGTTTTAGGAAAATTTCATTCTGATTTAGAGAATATTACAGTTTTTAAAGGACCACTCACATTTATAAGTTAAAAGTTGTTGCAATAGTAACTTAGTATGCGTTTGGGTTGAAATTAAAAATTAAAATTATTTTACTATTTAGCTTATTTTTGTTACTATTCAAGGGCTCTACTGCACTTTTTGGCATTGCTCATGGGCCCCACTGTATTATTTCAACTAACTTTTACCTTTATTTACAGTACTTTCAGCAATAATTTTTCAGTTTTAGCAAAATAAGCTGTATCTAAACACACCCTTAAAATATTAAATTATTGAAGTAAAAATAATTAGCTTCAATAACAATAATTAGGAAAATTTGTTGCAATAATTTAAAATGAAGAAATCATTACAATAAATTGATACCAATTATTTTTCAATTTATTGCAATGAAAATTTAGAACTGATAGCATATTGCAATGAATTATTTTACAATCTATTGCAATGATAAACATGAAATTGCAATGAATATATCATTGCAATGATCTGATATTAATTATTTTACAATTTATTGATTTAACAAGTTTGATGTAAGTATCTATTACAATGAAGATATTGTTGCAATAATTTGATTCAAATTATTTGCAAGAGAAAACTGGTAGCTTATTACAATGAATTTTTTTACAATCCTTTGCAATTACAAACATGAAATTGCAATGAAACTATCATTGCAATGATCTGATATTAATTATTTTACAATCTTGTGATTTAACAAGTTTGATGTAATTATCTATTGCAATGAAGATATTGTTGCAATAACTTGATCCAAATTATTTGTGCCAATTATTTGCAAGAGAAAACACTCATTATTAAGCTTTGAGAGTAAAAAAAGTATCATCATTAAATAACCAATTCAACCCAAATGGTGTGTAATGATAGAAGATGAACCATAACTTATTACTTCACTAACGTGTAATGATAAAAGTATTTGTAATTGTAACAATTAATTTTTATTTATTGAAAAGATTTGTAATAGTTATTTTTCTCGTTAGAAAATAATTGGCATGTGCTAATCTACCATGAATTATTGACATTAAGTATAACTTCACCCTTTCACACATCAAAGTTTACATTAAGAAATTCACTTCCAAAATGCCTGTAGATGAAACCAAATAATCTTCATTTGACCTCATTTTGTAAGGAGAAATCCGTTAAAACTTATTACTTAAGCCTGATTGCATGTCTTTTTGGTTCTAATTGTAAAGCTTTCTGGGTGCAGATGCTTTAATTTGTGATATGCTGATAGCAATCTTGCTGCCTAGTTTGGATCTTAATAAACAAGAATTACGTTGTGCTAGATTAGGCTGTCAACGTCTAAGAATGTCCAATATCAAGACCTATTTTGATCACTTACTATCATCAAGTAGTTATCAAGACTTATTCTCTTTTACTTTTCACACTCTTTATTTTCTTTCTTTCGCTGGTACTGGTACATCTCCTGAGCTCCTCTCTTTCTCTCTTTTCTTTTTTCTTTCTTCACCTCTTTTGCCTTTCTTCCCTAGTGCTTCTCCTTTATTTTCCTCTTTGTGGACAAATGGAGTTGCCACATATTTTAGGTCTAGGAACTATAGTGGGTCTTTTGTGCCAACCACTTACACACATGGGTCCACATACCAGATTATGGGTCCAGTGTTTGAGTACAGCTTGGGAAGGTGTTAAGCACCCAAGACCGCCCTGCTTGTAGGCCGGCCTCCATTATGTGTTGTTAGGTCATATTTAATTAGAGTTTATTAAGAGAACCCTAATCCTTATCCTAAATATACATCATGCACTTAAGGAAATAACACACACAACATGTTAAAAACATATTACAATATAAAAGGAAACAAATAAAACACAATCATACAAAATAAAATAAACATGGCAAGCTGATAATTAAATAAAACACACAAGGAAAGAAAATTAAATAAACTAAACATGGAAAAAAAAAAAAAAAAAAAACTCAAACAACATGGAAAATAATAAAACACCAATAATTAAATATCATACCACAAAAAAAAGAAAAAGAAAAAGGAAACAAATAAAATACAAGTCAATCATATTATACTAAAAAGGAAGAAGACAACAATTAAATCATACACATAAAGAAAGATTATAAAATAAACTATACATGGCCAAAGATTCAAACAAACATGGAAATCAATTAAACCTAAATAATTAACCTAAAACAGAGTCAAACGAAATCAAATAACATATGAAAAATTATCAAAGATAATACAAACAAGATTTTACCCTAATCTGGATTTGGGGTGCATGCGCATACTTAAGTATGCGTATGCATACATGAAATATGCATACGCGTACTTAAGTATGCATATGCAGCCTTTAATACAGATTCGGAAAACTACATTTTTAAAGATTTAATCAAACAAACATATAACATGTGAAATCAAACAAGTGTGTTAGAAACCCTAAAAAACTAAACTAACATAAAACAAACATCAATATAAACATAAAGAAGATAAAACAAACATCAATATAAACATAAAAAAGATAAATCAAACATCAATGTGTTTAGGATAGTAGAATAGTGGCCTCTCTTCATCCCAATTTCAAGTGTTCAATTATGGGCAAACATGCAACATCATATATTGAGAATCAAATCAACTTGAAATTTTGAGAACTTTTCATAAAACTCAAACCATTGCAAACCACTTTATTGATGAATTGAAAGAGTACAATAATTGAAAGACTCACTGAATTGAAATAATAAAGACATATTGAATTGAAATAACAAGGACACTTCTGAATTGAAAAACAAACTAAAATGAAAGACTCTTGTGTATGCAAAAACAAAGACTAAACTTCTTGATCAATCAACCCTAAGTAGGAGGAGGCACAACATTGTAGCTGGGACAATGATTAGTCTTGATGTTTGGGAGGTTGATGGGTGGCTTAGGGGTCTTGCCAGATTGAATGAGGTCTTCAATGTCATGATGAAGACGAGTGCACTTATCAGTAGAATGACCATGGTTTTGATGGTACTTACAATACTCACTTGCATTGTAGTTTGGAGCAGAGGTGCTTGAAGTATACCTTCCGAGATCCAATGGCTTGATAAATCCTTTGGTTAACAAAGTTTCAAGTGCTTGGGATAAAGTCATTCCCAATGGAGTAAGCTCTCTTCAAACATTAGCAACATTAACTTCACTTGTCTTACCACCATTGTTACCACCATTACTTGAATTTCCTACCCCAAACTTCTTTTGAGGTTTTGCATCACTCTTCTTAATAAGTCCACTATTAATAGCATCCTCAACTTGTATACCAGCATTATACAAATCCATAAAAGTCTTCAAAAGAATTGGTGCAAGTTGGCGCCCATAAGTAGGCAATACATTCTTCATGACCATCCTCACTAGGTCTTTCTCACTAGGACGATTAGGCATTTTGGAAGCTTTTCTTCTCCACCTCATCAAAAATTCAGAAATTGACTCATTACTCAATTGCTTTGTAGTCTCCAAGTCTCTAAGGCTCACATCCAATTAAACATTGTATAAATATTGCTGTGCAAAAGCTTCAGTCATCTTGTTCCAATCATTCATCTTAGCATTTTCCAATGAGAGATACCATTGTAGGGTTACACTACTAAGGGCTCGAGGGAAACACAAAATGATTTGCTCCTTGGTAAGATCTAGAGGCTTCATGGCAAGAACATAGTGCTTCAAATGATTCTTGAGATTTCCAATTCTATTAAATGAATCCATCCTTGGCATCTTGAACTTTGGGGGGAGTTGGACATTGGGAAATGGACACAATCCCTCAATATCAAGCATGTAGTCCTCCATACCTTGGGATCTCTTAAGCATACCTTCATCTTCTCAATTTCTACCTCTTTGGTTTCCTTTGACCTTTCTTTCTTCTTAGGTTCCTTGTTGATCTCAGCCCCTTTTTCCTCAAAATAATTATCATCAAAGATAGAGTCTTTATCTTGAGATTCTTACACTACCTTCTTCTTCTTTCCTTGAGCACCCTCAAGATAGTGAAACCTCTCAATGATAGTAGCAATCATCCTTGTCATCATTTCTTCCATCTTCTTCAAAATATCTTGGTCACTTGATGCCATTTGGTCAATGGAAGTAAGATCAGTTCTTATGAGGCGATCATCAAAAGTTTGAGACAAAGATGGTTATGCAAGATTCTTTTTAGGAGTAATGATGGGTCACTTACAAGAGACTTATCCTTATGAGAAACATTTCATGAAGACCACCAACAATAAATTTTACATTCAATTCCTATTTAACCATGCCCCTAGAATGAAACCACAAAGTTTAGACAAGGTCTAAAAGAAAGAAACTTGAAGACATAACAATGAAGATACTAAAAGATGACAAACCTTAACAAGACATGGGCCTAATGCCTTTAGACAGACAAGAATGGACCTAAGGCCCAGGATAGAGAATAAGATAAGTGAATTAACAATTTTTTTTTTTTTTTTAATTATGGTTAGATCTCAATTTAACTTCAAAATCTTGAATCTCATGCTTTTCTAGTTCTTTGAATGGTTTGGGATTCAAACCATGACAATATCCAAAGCAAACAATGAACAATAAACAACAGGGATTTTACATAATTAGCTATATATAAAAGTTTAAGGTTTTGGGTAGAGAATCACCAATGGCACAACCAATAGTGTTGCCGATAACAACTTTGGTGATGACATGGGCCAAATAGCAAAACTCTCTTGTCGGCAGTCTATTAAACCCATCTTCCTTAATCCTTCCACCCTCTCTCACAGCTGGCCACCACGTAATCATAAATGTTGTTGTACTTGAATGGTAAGGTCAACGACAGGACCACAAAGTTCAATGATGCAACAATTCAATTAAGAAATCCACTCTCTCCTCAATCTCTCTCTCTCTCTCTCTCTCTCTCTCAATCGGTTGCGATTGTGTTTGATATATTCTGTTGATGTGTGTGTCATGTTAACGTTAGTCAATTTAAAAGGTAGACTAACATAAGTATTAATTTGACATATTTGGGAAGTTCAAATCGTAAATTGGCTATCGGCATATACAGAAAACGAAAAAAAGATATGTCCTTTCATACCACAAACGAGCAAAGAAATTGATTGAGGTCCAACTAATTGCATGAGGTAATGTAATATAAAATTAATTAAGTTCGGTGGCTAATAAATTATTTGGCCGAATAATGTGCACCAACTAGCATACTTTGACATTTGCGTACGCAGCCATTACTGACCCTAACGTGAAGAACTCATTAGATGTTTTAGTTGAAACAGGGGGAATCAAAAGTCGGCAGTACATATTGGAAGATGAAATGATTAATAGAAGTTTTTTTTTTTTTGAATAGAAGCTTTTTATTATTTGAAAAAAAAATTACAACTCAAAGTAACACTAAAATGAACAACAAATTGTCCCCACCGACAGTAACCGAACCTATGTAATAATATCCTTATTATTATAATAATATATAATATTTGCTTGTAATTCTATAATTCAAACCCAGCCAACCGGAACCAATTGAGAGACATAGGCAACTAGAACATCATCATCGTCATCATCATCATGCTATGAAGGTTCCATGTTTGTTTTTTACATGATGGAGCATCCAGAGGAATTTTCTTCACTGAAGTAATCACATGGACTCACGTAACTACTTCTATACCCACCACCACCGTAACTATCATAAATGGGCCTTCCATAGTAGCCATCATAACATGGGGGTGGCCTATGACCAGAGTAGCATGGGCCCCCACCACGACCCTCATAGCATTCAGTGCAACAAGTCCTAAACACCGGGTAAACCAGTTTTTGTGGTGGTGGTGTTTCTTTTGGTTTTTCTTTAGGCTTTTCCAGTTGTGGTGGTGGTGGTGTTTCTTTTGGTTTTTGTGCTGGTGGTGGTGTTTCTTTTGGTGTTTCTTTTGGTTTTTCTTTAGGCTTTTCCAGTTGTGGTGGTGGTGGTGTTTCTTTTGGTTTTTCTTTAGGCTTCTCAATCTCCTTGATCTCAATGCTCTTAATGGTAGAACCACCCTTGCAAATTATCTTTTGCTTAATCTTTTCAGGAGAGCAACATACCACTTTGATTATCACAAGGTTTTCCTTCTCATTGTATACCTGGTCTTGTATTTCTCTTGTTCACAAAATTTACCAACACATAATAACTCAGTTTTCTTTTTTAGCCACATAAAAAAACACAAACTTGTTCATTCGATCATATATACACTAAAATAAAAATAAAAACTGAACTTAAGAAAGAGAGACTCACGAGGGATGCTACAAAGCACTTTCTTGATCTTCTTGTAGCAGCGACTGCACTGAAGGTCGACCTTGATCACCATCAATGTTGTCTTCTATAAAAAGCAAAGAAATTTTAGTATATATATCATCCATTTTTAAGCCAAAAAATACAAAAGCCAAAGAACAATTATGAGCAAAAAAGAGAAACTTGGAGATGTTGCCGACAGAGTAATCAGAAAAAAACAGTATCAGGTTCTGACATAAACAAAGAGTTTCTGCGAAAGAATAAGTGGTAGAAGCCAAAAACAAAAAAGAGTAACTTTTGACACAAAATCCCCACCACACAAAAAAAATAGAAGAGACTGGAAGAGTTATCATCAAATGGGTATTAATCAAAGAGAAAAATGATTACATAATTGACAAACCTTATCCACCCCCATGGCTGTACAGCTTTGAATTCAGATCTCAAAACTCAGACCAAAAGTATTGAAGGGGCAAACACTGCTCGACTGAGAAATCAAACTACAAGTATAATGAAGAGGCCACTAGGAGAGTAGAAAGAGTAGTAAATATATTATGCCAAACCACATCTTAAGAAGACGGAGAAACGTCATATGTCGTACGTCTACACCCAATGGGATGCAGACACGTGGGGTTTCCCATTGAATTTTCATGCTCAATCAAGATTAAAGAACTTGTCGTTATTTAATTTGCAGAGTGTGGGATCCGGATCCTCTCCATTTCCCTTTGAAATGGAGAGGGTCCAGTTCACGGCTGAGATTGATTTAAAATCAATCTATGGCCAAAAATCAGCCACGCCATTTAAAATACACTTAACAGAGCAACAAGTCCTAATTAACGTTAGTTTTCAACGTTTCTTTTGTCGTTCTCACTTTCTCTGTCTCTCTCATCAAAAATCCATGGCTCCTCTCTCTCACCTCACCGAGTTTCTCCCTCACTCTCTCTAGCGCTCCACTCTCTCGACCCCGACTGCGCCTCCACCAGTCTCTCCACCTCCACACTTGTTCTCTGCCTCTCCCTCAACCCCGTTGTCACCGCTTCCCGCATACCCAACTCAAACCCATAAGCAAAAACAAAGAAAAAACAGCAAACAGTAACTCACCAGCTAAGAAGACCCAGATCAGAGAGAGAGTAAGGGTTGGGGTTTGGAGAGAATCGAGTGTTTAAGTGAGAATTTGATGCTTTTCAGACCTAGATCAGAGAAAGTAAGGGTAGTGACCGTTTCGTGCTCTCTATCTCTCTCTTTGTTTTTGTTTTTTAATTTTGTTTTGCCAGATCAAAAACTAAACTCTATGTTCTCAAATCTCGCCGGAAAATCCAGTGGCCGTAAAAGTTGTTGTTGTTGTTACAAAAAGCAAAGCTTCGTTTTTTTGGTGAATAGGAAAAGCTGGATTCGGATCGTGAATCGAGGATGAGAAGCGTGAATAACAGCGTCGAGACTATAAACGCTGCTGCCACAACTATCATCTCCGCTGAGACTCGTGTCTAGCCCACCAGTTATTCAGTAAGTTACATTTTGATTGCTTTTTTGCTTTTTGGTCCTTTTCCTGTGTTTGGGAGCTGAGAAAATTGAGGAAAACGAAAGAGATTTATACATTTTTTTTCCCCGGTTTTGGTCTGTTTTTATGTGATTCGGTTTGCTCTGTTTGGCCGGTGGGAAAATGCAAGAAAGGTAGAGAATTTTTTCTTTTTCTTTTTCTAGGGAAAAAGGTTGTTAGGAATAGTTCATTTCATGTTTATTATAGTTTTATTTGGCGGGTGAGATGAAAAATTGTACGGGAAGTTGGATCTTATGCTTGTTTAGTTGTTTCTATTTCAAAATTAAGTTGATTAGTTAAGTAAGATCCAATTAATTAAAGGTTTTGGTAAAATCCCAGTTCTTATATAGTGCACAGGATTATAAATTTTAATGCTTTTTAAAAATTACTTTTGGATAAATATATGGCATATTTTTATGTTAATCATTCAATTTGCTTGGATGCTGAGAAACCAAGGGAAAGGAAAATGAAGAATATTTTTTAAAGACAAAAATTTGATTCAGTTAGGTGGGTTTCTTGGTTTGCTCAAGAAATGATAAGTATAAATTTTGAAGTTCTCATTTTTTTTTAGAAATTAAAATCTATCTTTGTACGGTAACATTCCTTATGGTTCAAGAAATTTGTTCGAGTTGTCGTTGTGCAGGTCCTGTTCTGTGCATTCTATTGATTAGATTGCATTTTTTTTTTTAAAGGTGATATGACTATAATTTGTATGTGACACACATTGCGCATTTGGCTGTAGAAAAGTAATGATGTTTTGATGATCAAAGACTTCGATTGAAACCTGTACAGTTGTGTGTGTGAAATTCACATATCATACTCTAGGTCTAGTATCGGAAGAAATTGTCACACATTCCTATATGTTAAGTGGAATTAACTTTTCATTCAAATTGCAATGATATATGGTTGCTTAATTTTGCATTTGATGACGATTTTGGCTTGATTGAATGGGCCAAATGCTGAAATTATTTAAAGTTGGTATTGAATGTCCAACACAATGATGAAGAGGGTTGGATCTGTGCTTAAAATTGTAGTGAGGGACTGAGGGTTGTATCTGTGCCACCAGTGCATCAAACTACTCTTGTTGTGTATGTGTGACATCTTTGAATTAAAGTTCACTTGGTGAGTCTAGCTGGGCTTCCCTCTTTTGGTCTCTACTGTTGTGTACTGAATGATTGTGGGTCTTACAAACCATAGAAGAAACGATATTTATGTTCCATTTAAACTCGTAGTAATTCAAAATTTGTTTTTTATTTTACAGAAAAGAAGATGGGGAAGCTGCTGGAGCCAATATTGGGTATCTACTTATTTACACTAACAATACATGTGGTGATGGAATTTTTTTATTGAAGGTTTGTACTCGTGCGTGCATATATATATGCACTTTTTTTCTTATTAACTCACTAATTATAGTACTAATTTGTTGCTTCTTTCTTTACCAAATGGCAAAAGGGAGAGTTGTATGCTTGTATGGAGGTGAGGACATTAACTGGATCTGAAATTTCACAACTACAGCAAAAGCTATAGCTAAGGCTGCTGGGATCAACTTAGAATTGGTTTACGTAGGAAAGAACAATGCCAAAGAGAGGCTGAAGGAACATATTGCTACTATCAATGCAGAGCAGCTTAGTCACTACCGGCCTGACATGTCATCAGTTTCATTATTTTGGGCACGACTGGAAAGTATGTTGTACTCAAAATTGCAAAAGACAGTCGAAAATGATTACATAATGCAGGAGGTCCTGTCATGACTATGCTTAGCTTTGATGGTAGCGATCAAGGATGGGCAATATTATTTAGAGGATCAGATGAAATGGCTAGGGCCAATTAATAAAGTGTGCTGTGAGAATTTGGTATAAATGTAGGAGACCCAAAATGTTTGTGTTGGTATGTGTTGGCCTGAATTTGTGTTGGTATGTATTTGTGAGAAAATGCCTGAATTTTGGTGTAATTCTCTCTGTAATCCAAGACTTTAGCAATAAAACATGGTCTTTTTAATTAATTAATCTATAACTTGTATACCAATTTATTGCATTGTTGTGAAGTGCTTGTGCCTTGGTTTGAATGTCCTGTTTTAGACAGCAATTTGAAATTGCAGAAACATCATGTGTGTCTACCAAGCAACAAAATGGAACCTAAACCATTAATACACTCAAACTAAATATGTAGGTTGACTATATAATAACCAATGCACCAAGATGCAATCATAACAACCATTCGCCATTATTATTTGTCACATTCATAGTAGCAGTTTTGAATATGAAGCACATGTTATTTCTGGTCTATCAACAAACAATTTCTCCTTAATTAGCAATTAAGCTTTAAAAGGGCACAAAGAGTAGCAAAATCCACATGGGTTCCACTCATTTCAGCAGATAACAATACACACACACTAATGGCATCGAACTAATTTGGTATTTGTATTTTCTGTTTTGCAACTATTGGCATATCTGCAAATGAGGCTTTGTTCTACATGAATGACATGAAACTTCCTTGGCTAATTCGCTTGCTGTTCTTCTGAGATCCAAAGCACCAATATAGGCTCTATCAGCTTCCCCATCTTCTTTTCTGTAAAATAAAAAACAAATTTTGAATTACTACGAGTTTAAATGGAACATAAATATCGTTTCTTCTATAGTTTGTAAGACCCACAATCATTCAGTACACAACAGTAGAGACCAAAAGAGGGAAGCCCAGCTAGACTCACCAAGTGAACTTTAATTCAAAGATGTCACACATACACAACAAGAGTAGTTTGATGCACTGGTGGCACAGATACAACCCTCAGTCCCTCACTACAATTTTAAGCACAGATCCAACCCTCTTCATCATTGTGTTGGACATTCAATATCAGCTTTAAATAATTTCAGCATTTGGCCCATTCAATCAAGCCAAAATCGTCATCAAATGCAAAATTAAGCAACCATATATCATTGCAATTTGAATGAAAAGTTAATTCCACTTAACATATAGGAATGTGTGACAATTTCTTCCGATACTAGACCTAGAGTATGATATGTGAATTTCACACACACAACTGTACAGGTTTCAATCGAAGTCCTGGATCATCAAAACATCATTACTTTTCTACAGCCAAATGCGCAATGTGTGTCACATACAAATTATAGTCATATCACCTTTAAAAAAAAAATGCAATCTAATCAATAGAATGCACAGAACAGGACCTGCACAACGACAACTTGAACAAATTTCTTGAACCATAAGGAATGTTACCGTACAAAGATAGATTTTAATTTCTAAAAAAAATGAGAACTTCAAAATTTATACTTATCATTTCCTGAGCAAAACCGGGGAAAAAAAAAAAAAACGTATAAATCTCTTTCGTTTTCCTCAATTTTCTTAGCTCCCAAACACAGGAAAAGGACCAAAAAGCAAAAAAGCAATCAAAATGTAACTTACTGAATAACTGGTGGGCTGGACACGAGTCTCGGCGGAGACGATAGCTGTGGCAGCAGCGTTTATAGTCTCGACGCCATTATTCACGCTTCTCATCCTCGATTCACGATCCGAATCCAGCTTTTCCTATTCACCAAAAAAACGAAGCTTTGCTTTTTGTAACAACAACAACAACTTTTACGGCCACTGGATTTTCCGGCGAGATTTGAGAACATAGAGTTTAGTTTTTGATCTGGCAAAACAAAATTAAAAAGCAAAAACAAAGAGAGAGATAGAGAGCACGAAACGGTCACTACCCTTGCTTTCTCTGATCTAGGTCTGAAAAGCATCAAATTCTCACTTAAACACTTGATTCTCTCCAAACCCCAACCCTTACTCTCTCTCTGATCTGGGTCTTCTCAGCTGGTGAGTTACTGTTTACTGTTTTTTCTTTGTTTTTGCTTATGAGTTTGAGTTGGGTATGCGGGAAGCGGTGACAACGGGGTTGAGGGAGAGGCAGAGAGCAAGTGTGGAGGTGGAGAGACTGGTGGAGGCGCAGTCGGGGTCGAGAGAGTGGAGCGCTAAGGAGCGTGAGGGAGAAACTCGGTGAGGTGAGAGAGAGGAGCTAGGGATTTTTGGTGAGAGAGACAGAGAAAGTGAGAACGACAGAAGAAACGTTGAAAACTAACGTTAATTAGGACTCGTTGCTCTGTTAAGTGTATTTTAAATGGCGTGGCTGATTTTTGGCCATAGATTGATTTTAAATCAATCTCAGCCGTGAACTGGACCCTCTCCATTTCAAAGGGAAATGGAGAGGATCCGGATCCCAGAGTGTGGTTTTTACACTTTTATTTTTATGATTGCTGACTCTCCAATCTATCATTTTGCATGTGCTGGATCTGATTGACCCACCTCGCCCTCCAATTTTTCCTACATTATCGAGGAAAATAAGACTACTACTACTAATAATAATAATAATAATATAAGGTACCGTACGTGGTTTGGTCAGTGCAATTATGGGCCATGCACCCTTAATGGGAACCCTACACGTGTCCCCAACCCCCAAGCTTCTTACAGTGTTGCTTAAGTTTGGGCCAGATCTGATCGGTCATCACAAGGTACTGGTTCAGATTGTACAATCACCAGTTTCACCCAACCTCTTGATTTTATGTTTGTGCAATTGTTCTGCATGCAGTCAGAATTGTCCAAAATTGTTTGGCTAAGCCTAACCATATCCTTCTATTTAGTATCTATATCTTCTGAAAATAAAAATAAAAAAATAGAAAACTGGTTGCAGGCTTTTCCAACTTGAAAGTATATAAGCAATGGATTCACACCCGGTGCACTGGTGCAATTCACCTACTTCTTTCACAATTTTTTATTTTTATTTATTTTTATTTTTTAATTTTAACTTTTTAACTCTCTTTTAATATATTTTATTTAATGATTGAGATTGAAAATTATTTTTTCAACTTTCAATCTTAGTCATTGATTTAATATTGTAGCCGATGTGAATCCATAAAAAATCATAACTCCTAACAAACTCTGCCCATTCTAGTCAGAGTTGTGGGCTCATCTTCTAGACTGGTCCAATCCAAATATGACTTTAGTAGTATTTTTGTTTTATTTTATTTTATTATCTCATTATTTAATTATTATTGGGAAAGTAATAAAAGTTGAAGACCACACACTATTTATTCTAAAATTTTAGTATACCATAAAAAAAATTTTAAATTTTAGTAAGTTCACTAATTAGATATCTATGTGCAATAAACTCAACTAATAAAGTTTTCCTAAAAAAAACTAATAATTTTTTTTTTTGGTAATTAAATAAGAGAATTGAGTTTAAATTTTGCTACAATAAACAAACAATTAAAGTCTTCAAATAATAATAAAGATAAAAGAACAATCATTATAGTGATTAATGTGATTATAGAGTGAATGCCATATATTTAAATTATATCTTATCTACTCTTAAAAAAAAACCCATCTTATTTATATTTTAAAAAAAAAGACATGAATGATAACACTTTTAAAAAAGGTATGTTACACTTTAAAAATTCAGTATAATTTTGCTAATTTAACATCGAACCATATACTTTTATATTTTATCAACTTAAACTCCTAAAAGAGTAAAATTCAAATTTGAAATGTCCAAAGTTTGAATTTATATGATTTAGTACAATTATAATAGTTAATTTCAAAGTTTATTTTAAAACACAGGATATAATTTCAAACAATCCTTAAAACATATGGTTGAAACTTGAAAGTTTATATATGAAAATTCAGGCCCCTAAATTATTTATTGAATTATATATATATATATACACACACACACGTGTGTGTAAAAACTTGGATCGAGGGCAGGTAGGGCCACTAATGGTCAAACCCTAGCATGGTATTCTTAAAAAAATTTCTTGGTAAACTACAATATATGGGCCTAGGCCCAGCTCAGCCACTTTGCATAAAATGTTTTTGTACATTAACTTCCTTGTACTGTTGTACATATAATGTGAGGGTTTGGATACAGCGTTGCGTTTTGTTCCCTGTGTTTTCAATTTTTTTTTTTACACCAGAGTTATTGACTTTTGAGGGACAAAAAGTACTGCTCATGATCAATGCGTGCATTGTTCATGAGAAAAAACACTGTTTACGCACTATTTCGGTACTGTTCATGCACTGTTTATGGGACCCACGGCCACTTTATTAAAAAATATATTAAAAATGGGTCCCGCGGTACTATTCATACATTTAAAAATTATTTTGCTACAGTATTTTCAGCAACAATCATCAGTTTTCAGCAACAATAAGCTATATCCAAACGGACCCTATATATTTCTATTTTTCCCACAGAGACATTTCGTAGTTATCTAAAGATAATAATAATTTGGTAACTCAATTGATAAAATTTTTGATGGTTAAATAACAGTTCTGAGATTCAATCTTTGTCTACACCAAAAATTGATTGATATCTTAGTTTGATGATAAAAAGCTATTATCAGAAGTGAACGCTATAAATTGGAACTTTTTATTAAAAAAAAAAAAAAAGATAATAATAAACCAGTGTTTTTGTACTCTCAAAGTTGGATTTGGAGCACCTCAAATCAAAGAGTTGAAAGAGGGATGAGGGATCTCAAATTAGAGTGGCTATCTGAGGATAATACTAAACCACCCTTGCAAATTATCTTCTACTTAATCTTCTGAGGACAGCAACATACCAGTTATACCACTTTGATTACCACCAAGTTTTCCTTTATGTACTTTATCTTATATTCTCTTTAAATCTGTCTTATTTCTAGTATTACTTCATTTTTTTTTAATCTTTTTAAAATTAGAGGAAAAATGTGAAAGCAATAAATTTTTTTATATCTCTAAAAATAAATATTTATATATAAAATAAAATTATTTTTTGCTCTTATATTTGGGAGAAAGTATACCTTGCATCGGGTATATGCTCCAAGACCTTGAACTAACTTATACCCAAACTTGAGTATCTCTTTAGCGGCCATTAAAATTGTTGTGGTCCATCTTGGATTAGCCTTAGAAGTATTGTGGATCATAGAAACTAGCTCGAAGCCGTGAAAAGATGCTTCCAAAAAAGCATTAACATCAATGTAAGGGTATGGACAACTCTTGAGAAATAGTCTTGTGCTTCTTTGCTATGATGGTCACCAATTGATTCTCAGATATGAACTTGAGTTTTCGGTGGTCACCAATGAATTCTCATATAAGAACTTGAGTTTTCAGTAGAGGATAAATAGAACTACACTTGCTGCGTGCAACTAGAATCTCCCCAAAAGCATGTTGTACAGAAAATCTACTTTAATCACCTGAAAGTTAACCACGAAAAATCTCGAGCGAACCTCAATCATTATGCTGTGAGAGGGAGGAAATATATACGTGATGCAAGGTATATTTTTCCCACATTTGGGGAATTCCACTACTAATGGGTCCTAAGCGGCCTAGGTGGCCTAATGCAAGAAAGAAGTCATTAAAATTAGTTAAAACGGGAAATCAAAACAGTAGACTGTACACATTGGAGAGGGAATGATTAATAGAAGGTTTTTAATATTTAAAAAATCATTACAACTCAAGTAAAATAACACTAAAATGAACAATCATTTCTCCCCAACCATGCACACTCATCAACCAAACCCATATCATATACATCCTACAAACCAACAAAAGAAAATTCAAACCCACGCGGACCATGTGACATATATAGCCATAGGCAACTAGAGTCTAAAACATACTTTTTTTACTTGCAAGTAGCCAACAAGAACATGATCACCATTATCATCATGCATGCATGCATGCAAATTCCCAATTACATGATGGTGCATCCAGAGGAAGTTTCTTCACATCAACTCACATAAGTATAACAACTCCTATACCCGCCACCGTAACTGTCATAAATAGGCCTTCCATAATAGTAGCCATCATAACATGGGGGTGGCCTACCATAAAAGTCTTCAAAGGAATTGGTGCAAGTTGGCGCCCATAAGTAGGCAATACATTCATCATGACCATTCTTACTAGGTCTTTCTCACTAGGACGATTAGGCATTTGGGAAGCTTTTCTTCTCCACCTCATAAAAAAATCAGAAATTGACTCATTGCTCAATTGCTTTGTAGTCTCCAAGTCTCTAAGGCTCACATCCAATTGAACATTGTATGAATATTGTTTTGCAAAAGCTTCAGTCATCTTGTTCCAATCATTCATCTTAGCATTTTCCAATGAGAGATACCATTGTAGGGTTACACCACTAAGGGCTTGAGGGAAACACAAAATGATTTACTCCTTGGTAAGACCTAGAGGCTTCATGGCAAGAACATAGTGCTTCAAATGATTCTTGAGATTTCCAATTCTATTAAATGAATCCATCCTTGGCATCTTGAACTTTGGGGGGAGTTGGACATTGGGAAATGGACATAATCCCTCAATATCAAGCATGTAGTCCTCCATACCTTGGGATCTCTTAAGCATACCTTCATCTTCTCAATTTCTTAACTCACCTCTTTGGTTTCCTTTGACCTTTCTTTCTTCTTAGGTTCCTTGTTGATCTCAGCCCCTTTTTCCTCAAAACAATTATCATCAAAGATAGAGTCTTTATCTTGAGGTTCTTACACTACCTTCTTCTTCTTTCCTTGAGCACCCTCAAGATAGTGAAACCTCTCAATGATAGTAGCAGTCATCCTAGTCATCATTTCTTCCATCTTCTTCAAAGTATCTTGGTCACTTGATGCCATTTGGTCAATGGATGTAAGATCAGTTCTTATGAGGCGATCATCAAAAGTTTGAGACAAAGATGGTTATGCAAGAATTCTTTTTAGGTGTAATGATGGGTCACTTACAAGAGACTTATCCTTATGAGAAACATTTCATGAAGATCACCAACAATAAATTTTACATTCAATTCCTATTTAACCATGCCCCTAGAATGAGACCACAAAGTTTGGACAAGGCCCAAAGGAAAGAAACTTGAAGACATAACAATGAAGACACTAAAAGATGACAAACCTTGACAAGACATGGGCCTAATGCCTCTAGACAGACAAGAATGGACCTAAGGCCCAGGACAAAGAATAAGATAATGTAACAACTCTAGATGACTTGACATGGGCCTAAGGCTCCAAGACATAACAAAGATGGGTTTAATGTCCTTAAACAAAACAAGGACGAGCCTAAGGCCCAAGAAAAGGCAAAGACAAAACACGAATTGACCTTAGGCCCAAGATGACACAAGAATGGGCCTAATGCCCCTAGACAAAACAAGGATGGGGCTAGGGCCCAACATAAACAAAGATAGGCCTTATGCCCAAGATGACACAAGAATGAGCTTATTGCCACTAGACAAGACAAAGGTAGGCCTAAGACCTGAGATGACACAAGGATGGGCTTAATATAGATTGGAAAAACTACATTTTTAGAGATTTAATCAAACAAACATCTAACATGTGAGATCAAACAAGCGTGTTAGAAACCCTAAAAAACTAAACTAACATAAAGAAGATAAAACAAAGATCAATATAAAAAAATAAACATGAAACAAAACAAACAACTAAACGAAACTACATAAAATACATAGACATGTTAAAGTTTACATAAAACCAAAAATAACAAACCAAGAACAACAAGAACATATTATAAACAACCTAAAATCATATTAAAACATATCAAGCATGAGTAAACTCAACAAGCAAATAAAATATAATGACTAGAGAGAATACATCAAGAACTCATGTGAATCATATATAGCAAGGTGAGAAATCATGGAAAAGAAACTCACCTTGCTTTAGAATCACAGATTTGAGATGGTTTTAATCGGCCTCTCAATGCCTACAACACAAATATTAGTTTGAGGGAACAAGAATAATTAATGAATAGTACAAAAGTTAGTAATTGCTGCGACTTAAATAATGCTCCCAATTGCAGGATTGTCGTGAAGTAATAACTAGGAAAGTTCGAGGTCGAATCTACAGGGAAAAGGGAATAGATAAGCAAACCACAAGAGAATAAAACTAAAATAATAAAGTTTAACTGAAGATATTTTCGATAGTTTAGTAAAGGTAATTCAAATTAAGAGAAAATAACAATATATTAAGGCACTAAAGTTTAGGAATCCACACAACACATCTATTGATAGTCTTAACAATATTTATTTTATAACTCAACTAAAATTCATACGAAGGATGCTCTTAATCGGATGATTTAACATTAAAAACTCAAGAATTAATTGTCTAAGGTAGTTTCATGAAATTTATTGATTTTAGGCAAAACAAAACTAGTGAATTAGTTCGCAGGGAATACTAAGCATTTAACGTGCTCGGAGTCTACGTTAAATCAAAAGATTATACAGAACTAAACACTTTTCTAGATGAGTAAAATAATAAAAAACATAAAAACATAATCATTAAAACCAATAAATAATTGTTAAGAACATACCAATAAATGGTTGGGTTTCACCCATTGCCTTAGCAAGGCTTTTAGCAAGCCATAACACAAATAAAACTCTAAAAATTGTAAAAAAAAACTATAAGAAAACCTAAATTAGGTTCTATAGCAGCTCTCCTTTGAATTTTGCCCTAAAAAGCCTTTAAATGGGTCAAGGAATCCTATTACAAGTTGAATTCCTATTTGGAGAAAATCCCAGGTTTTTTAAGCTTCACTTAACCGATGTTTTTGTCCCATTTAACTTCAGAATTCGGACTTTTGGTAAACTATAAAGTTGTATCCCTTTAAGTTAGATTTCCATCCCAACTTGAATCATTCCTATTGGACATCTGAGCCGAAAGTTATGCTCCAAATACTAACTGGTGTGCAAGCTGGAATCCTAATCCAAATTGGACTTGGATTAGATACAAATTTCCTTTGATTCCTTGCTCCAATTGAACTTGAATTTAATTGGGTTGGCCTTTTTTGACTACATCATGGCCCTTGTAAAAGTAAAGTCCATTAGCTTTCTTCTTTGCACAAATCCAATTATTTAATTTTATTATCCTACAAAAGACAAATTCATGCATTAAAATTCAATTAAGCACAAAAAAATTGATTATTCAGCATTATTCCAAAATCAACTATAAAATGCATGAATTAACTCAAAATAAGTATGATAATTCTTTCTAATAATGATATAAATATGCAAAATTAAGCTATTATCAGTAATGACAACTCAAGAACAAAAGATTTTGAAAAGGGTTTTAGAAAACAACTTTGAAAACAAATTTTTTGCCTTAGAACTCATGAAAGAGAGGTTTTTTGATGATTAAAAAATGTGTTAAGGGGCTGCCCTTCCATTTTGAAAAGAAAAAAAAAAAAAAAAAAAAAGGTTTTTCAGAAGATGGAGGCCAAAAAATCACTCTCTCTAGTGAGGGTTTTGATTGGAGGTATGAGATGAGCATTTATAAGTTAAAATTACAATTTTTGGGACTGTTTAATGATTTTTGGACGTTCTCAAGGGTCTATGGGCTGGCCCACATCAAATCATGATATTTTGGGCCCTTAAAATGAAGTTTTAAAACTTAAAAAATCGGACTTCCTAGTTGGCCCAATTTCAAATAGTCATAACTTACTCAATATGAGTCCAAATTAGGTAAAATTTCTGTTCAAGTTGAAACCCAGGATGTCTACTTTCTAATGAAAGAAACCTCACATAAAAATTCTTTGTGGATCAAAAGTTATATTCAAAACAATGAGAAAATGTCATTTGTCAGTATCCAAAGCAATTTGAGCACTTTTGAGTTGTGATTACTTCCAAACTATTGTGAACTCATATGTCAAGCTCATCATTAGAGCCGAGGACCAAAATTTATTAACGGGTACAAAATGCGATGTCTACTCTCTTCTCTCTTTCTCTTTTTTCATTTTTCTTTCTTCATCAGCTCTCTCTCTCTCTCTCTCTCTCTCTCTCTCTCTCTCTCTCTAGGTTTGGTGGTAGTGGTTGATTTTAGGTGTGGTTTTGTGGATTTTGGCTATGGTAGTGGTGGTGATTGATTTTGCCATTTTGGTTATGGGTTTCTTGGATTTTGGTAGTGATGGTGGTTAATTTTTTCTTTGGCTGTGGGTTGGATTTTGGGTTGAAATCAGGTTGTGGGTTGTGTTTAATTTGATCAGATTTTGGGTTTTGATTGTGTTTGATTAGATCAAATTTTGGGTTTTGGTTGTGGGTTGTGCTTGATGAGATTTTGACTGTGTATATTCATATAGGTTTGTGTTTGATATGGATATGAGTTTGGTGGTTGTGATGGTGGTGCAATGGTGGTTGTGGGTTGAAGAGAGGGAGAAGAAGAAGATAGAGAGACAGAAAAGAAGAGAGGTTATGGGTTTGGTGGCTTAAAGAGAGACGAAAAAAGAGAGAGAACATAATAAATAAATGAATCATGTTTAGTTGTGTTGTGAAAAATAAGAGCATTGATGTAAGGTGAGTTGTAAAATGGTGAGTTAAATAAGATAAAGTAGCTTTTTTCTTGGTGCTAAAATCTAGCTTTTTTGTATGTATGTACAAAAATAGTCTAGAATCAATAAGATCATTGATACATTTCAAATATTTTCTCAATTATTTCTCTAAAATTTGATAGAAATTAATAATAATCTATAAGACATTGTACATAGTTTGGTCAGTCAAGTGCAATTAGGCCTATATGGGGGAAGACTACAAGCCCATTCCAGAATATGGCCGAAGAGATGAGTAGGCCCATTTTGAAGTTGGGCTCGGCCATTGGGTGGGCAAAAAAAGGTTAAATGGATCAAGGTTTAGACCTACTACCTCAGCCATGAACCCAACTAGATTCGAGGATGGACACATTTAAGCATCTAACTCGAATCAGGCACAAGTTACCATGTAGTTCTTTCAAGGTAAAAAACTAGGCCCACTTCTGGAAACTGATTTAATAGGCAAGAACAGTGCCCCAGACCCAAATAACTGCTTTCATCCATGATTAGGTGGGTCCCACACGTGTGTGGAAGATTTTGTAATCATAAGTGCTCCACCAACAAGAGAGTATAAAAAGGGAACGAGGTCATGGTGTTAGGGGTTGGAAAAATTTAGGGGAGAGAGATAAGAGAGAAGTAAGAAAAGACATTCCCCGAGAACTAAGAAATCCTGCTCAAGTTTTAGGGAAAGACCTCAGCTACACAGTCGTCACCTCGGCTAAGCCAAGGTCAAGGGAGTTTAGGACCAAAATAACGCGCTAACTTTGTCTGTGGCATTAACAACCACTTTTTGGACCTCCCATTATGGGATAAGTCCAACTCAAAGTACAAGCAAATCAGAGGTTTAAGCCCAAAAGCCCAAGGTTGTTGGGAACGGGCCACCACAAGGCCCATGCATCCTTAGAGTATTAGCATAAGCTATTCTAAAAAAATATCATATTTTAGTGGTGCATAGCTAGAACATATTGTAGTTGTTGTTGTAGTCGTATTGTGAGATCAATGTCAAGCCCACTAAGTTTAGTGATGCAACAATTTAATCAATTGAGAGATCCTTTCTCTCCTTAATTTCTCTTTCTCTCTCTCAATCGGTTGCAATAGTGTTTAGTCATTTTTGTTCATGTGTGTGTCATGTTAACGTTAGTCAATTTAAACGATAGACTAATAGAAGTGTCAATTTGACATATTTTGGAAGTTCAAAGACTAAATTGGCTAAAATATTTTTTTTTAAAGAAAAATTTTGTCATTTGCCACAAATGAGAAAAGAAATTGATTGACATCCAACCAATTGTGTGAGATGTATATAAAATTTATTATGTTTAGTGGCTAATATCTTTCAGCCAAAGAATATGCACCAACTAGCATACTTTGAAATTTGCGTACGCAGCCATTTAGGGCTGTTCTAGCAAATTTGGAGGTTTAAGGAGATAGCTTTAAATTGGTCTTTTTTCTCTTTTTTATTTTTTTTATCATTTAATATAATATTTAACTAGTATCTTACGTCATGATTTTTTTTTTTATTAAAAAAAAATCCATTATTCTTACTTTTTAATATGACTTTTTTTTTTTTTTTGGTTTTATGAAAATGCTAAAAGTATAACAAATATTACTACAAATAACTTACAAATTGATATAATAATAAATGTGTTTGACTAGTGACACTTTAGGAAGATAATAAATGAGTATTTGAATGAACGATGCTATAAATTTTACAATATTAGCTTACAAAAATGTATTAACAACCACAAAAAGTAATTTGAAATATGCATTTATTAGGTTGTTTAAGTCCACCAATTGTATTCATTAATTGTCACATCAATTTGTAAATTTTATGTAGTACAATTTATAGTATTTCTAATATTTTTCTATTTGAATTGCTTGTAATTTGTGACAAATTCATTTGTAAGTTCTATGTATTTAAATTTGTATTACTTTTTTCTAGCAAAAAAAAAAAAAAAAAAAAAAATTTGTATTACTTTTAGTATTACTCAATTTTTTGGATATTCTAAAAAGTGTGCTGATACCGTATTTTGTCCGCCTTAGATTTGCATGCTGGACCCCCAAAAATTCAAAAATATCATTTTCTCTCTATGGGGCTGCGAGAACATCTGGAATGAAGTGACACAACCCGTTCGAGCACCAGAGCACATGAAGTGCATTTTTTAGCTAAAATGACCAAAATGCCCCTAGTCAACCCTAGATTGGACCGAAGGTCAAACGAGGACGACACTCTCACAAAACGAAATTTTTCATAGTTTCACATCAAACTGAGCTTCTCGGAGAATTTTAATAACTTTGACTAAGTTTGACCAAGTATAACTCAAAGTCGATCTCGGGTGGGCCCAAAAACCCTAATTTTGATCCGACTGTCAAAACGGGTCGAAACCAATGCCATTGTGAAGACTATTAGATTCTCATTCCAATGACTATTCATGGGTCGAAATTGGAGTTAGAACGGTCGAGATATCATGAAAACCAGGATTACACACCGATCGATGCACTGCTAACTTCCAAGAGCCATAACTTTTGATCCAACTGTTGGATTTTCAATATCCATACCTTTTCGGAAACAAGAAGTAAAAATCTTTCTAGGTTGTCAAGATCAGCCCCATCTCAGGCCTTTGGAGGCCAGTGGCCCTCCAAGGGCCATCGCCTCGAAAGGCATGCCGTGGCTATAAATAGCCCCAAGCACCCCTCGGATCAAAAAAGAAGAAGACGTTTTTCTGATTTTCTACTCTTTGCCTGGTTTCTCTACATGTTTTTCTCTCTTCCAAACACCAAAAAACACACAGAAAACACCCAAAAAACTCATCAAAGCCTTTTGATTCTTTTCTCTTCACCAACTACACAAGGCATTGTTCTTATACCTAATCCTCCTTTCCTTGGTTTTATACTTTGGATTTGGGATTTAGGGGTGTGGATGTAACTTTTTTAGCTATCATCCACACCCCTAATCTTCTAAATCTTTTCCTAGCTTTTATCTTGCTCTTTTTGCTTAAATAACATGATTTATTGCTTTCTTTAGCATGTTTCTTGCTTTATTTGTGTTTCTAGCTTAAATCTCTTTGTTATTATGTCTTATGCCATGTTTCGAGCTTAGATCTATGTTCCCACGTGTTCATATGTTTAGATCTACTTACTTAGGGTTTTATGCCATGTTTTTCTATGTTTTGTTCCTCTTTTTGCTCTTGTCAATGTTAGGGTTACATGCTCACATGCTTGATATTATGTCTATGGTTATGTCTTGCTTAGATCTACATGTTTGTATGCATGGTCTACGCTCCTATGCCTATATCCGAGTCTTCACATACTTGCATGCTTGGATTCATGTTCTCCTATGTCTATGTGCTAAATTTCTATATGTTTACATGCATGTTTCTATGCCTATATGTCTATGTCTATGCTTCCACATGCTTGTGTGTTTGGATCTATACTCTCTACATGTTTCATGTTATATTCCATGTGCTTGTGCGCTCCATGCCATGTTTGTGTGCCTAGGCCTAGGCTATGTTTGTCATGCCATGTGTTATTGTAGCCCTTTTGTTGCTTTGTCTTTTTTGTGTGTTTTGGCCTTTTGGTTCAGACCCAATCTAGACCCTATGGTCTTTGTCATCGCCCGTACACCTCGGCCCACATCAAAGGGTTTGGATCACCCTTATTTGCATGTCTATGCTCACTTGTTTCTATGCTTTATGCTTGTGTTAGTCTCTCTAGTTCAAGACTTTGCCACGCTTGATGCCCTTAGCAGGTTTATGGTTGTGCAGTTACATCCGATGCCCATGAGGCCTTGTTTGGATGTAAACATTTGAGATACATCATCGTGATGTCAGTCACTCTGTGCATACTCTTCCCTTTTTCACTCCGTGCGATGATATGCTTACCATGCTTGTTTGTGCTACCCGTTGGCTTTCTGTGCATCTTTACATGCTTGCTTACAGGTCCATGCATAAGTCTTGGTTGCTAGTGTATTGTCCATGCTTCAACACAATGAAGTTATGGACATCCAATCCAAACCTACATTTGTCCCTCGCAAACACCACCTTTTGTTTACTTTCTTACTTTGTTGCTTTTCTAATCGCCATGCCTATCATGCTTATCTGCTTTATGCCTTTTCATATGCTCTTTGCATCGCTTCTTTCCATTGCTTGTTTGTTGGTTTTGTATCTTTGCCTTTGCATGTACGCACATGGAGTGACGATGCTTGGAGCTAGGGCACAGTCTCCCAAGCGTAAGCAAAAAGGGCACGGATGCAAGCATGTAGTTAAGCCAAGCGGTAGTGTTCAGTAGACTTAGGAGTTTAGCATTTTCCTTTGGTTATGTACTCTTTTAAACCCCTTTTTCCCTACTTCCTTTTTCTTTTAGATGGTTTGTATTAGGTATATTATGCCATGTGTCATTCGTCCTCATCTTTAGAGTACGACGACCCCTGTTTACTTTCCTGCACCTATATTTTAGGCCATGCTCTAGAGATGTAGGCATTTACTTTCACACTCTATGTACTTGCATTGTGCATGATATATGTATATATGTACAAAGGCGGAGGCAAGGGGGGGGGGGGGGGGGGGAGGGGGGGCAAATGCCCGCCCCCCCCCCCCCCCCCCTCCCAACCTCCTAAAAAAAATCCAAAGTAGCAACCCAGATATTATGTTATCAAGTATTTTGACCTTGACATTATGTTATCAAGTATTTTGACCTTGACACAAACGCTCCACTCACCTAGAGACTAGAGAAGAAAGCAATATTAGGTGCAAACTTCATAACATTATTTTGTCCTTTTCCAAACAAAACAAAGTTCTGTAGGTCCTACTTAACACCCATGCTTTTTTCCTTGCCACATGTGCTCAAGTACTAGAAATTTTTTTCTAGGAGTGCTTTTCTTAGGGCAATTTGTTCTTCAAATAAGGTATTCCCACATAATCATAATAAAAAAATATATTTAGGTCCTTGTATATCAAACTAAAACCTTAGCATTCCCTAATCTTTTTCTCTTCTACTCTAACTTTTTCATAATTTCAATTTTGAAACACTTTATTTTTACTATAGAACCAATTTTAACTCCTTACTACTTAAAGAATAAAGTAAAAAATACTGAATTTTGCATGAATGAAAATACAACTTTATAATTCTTTTATATTGATTTATTTTCTCAATTTATTATAAGGAATCAAATTACATGTTTAAATTCTATATATTTAAAATAATCTCTTAATTTGATTGTCATTAACTATGATTTTTTTTTTGTTTTATTTATTTTAATAATATGAAATATATACTTATAATCAATTCAGATTATGGAGAAGCCAAAATTATAATAATGATTTAGATTCAAATTCTAAACAAACTCATATCGAGGTGTATTTTACTAATCTTCCAATTGAACAAATTAAATTATGTATGAAAAAATAAATTAGAGTTTATATTATATTAGATTTTGTACAACAATTGCATTAATATTATATAACTCTATATCTATTTTGTTATTAAAATCGATTAATAATATTTAAATTAATTTTACTTTCAATCTTGCCTTTTAATTTTGCCCCCCCCTAAACTGAAATTCTGGCTTCGCCACTGTGTATATGTGTATATATATATATATATATCTATTTGTCCCTTCCGATGTGATTGTCTTAGTCCATGTCACCTAAGGCAAGCAATGCCTAATTTTCGCCATGAAAGTAAGGTGACATCTCGCCGGATTTTTGCCATAGAAATCTGATACTTTGCTTGAAAGCCTTAGGAGAGCATAGATTGGGACCACACCCATTCAAAAGCCAATCCTCAAAATCCCCCATGCATGCAAAGCCCCGAAAGCCAATGCCAAAATCATGTTTTTACTATCAATCTCTGAAAATTAAGGTTTTATCAAAATAAAAGATTGTCCTTAGACATGCATTGTGGGGTGCCTAACACCTTTCCCACATGTAACCAAACTTCCGGACCTAAGAATCAAGATTTTTTTTGCCATCCACATTAGATTAGGAAAAATGCAATTTTCCTTAACCTAGGATTGGTAATAAAATCAATTAGAAACAGGTGATCAATCACACCTTAGAAAAACCCAACGATTGGTGGCGACTTTACTTACATTTGGTGATTCCCATAAAATTTGGCCAAGATTCATGCCACACCTCCAAAGGTAGACAAATACCCTCCTCCACCAAGAGAGAGAGTACCCAAAACCCCATGTAAACCACACCACACACACGCACACTTGCAACGCCATATTTAGAGAGGGGCCCTCCAAAGGGGCCCCACGCTCATGGGAGCTGTTGCCGCGACGGGTGGTCCAACGAAGGCCTACGACAATGGTGACGGTTTTTTTGCCCCGTTTTGATCGAGGCCGGGCGTCAACAAAGTAGAGGAAAAATGTAAAGGTAATAATTTTTTTCATGTCTCCACGCGTGTCTATATATATTTGTAAATGTTATCTTTTTTTTTAAAACATTTCGCCATAGGGGGCCCTAGGCGGCCTAATGCTTAGGGCCCTGCAGCAATCATCTATGACCCTTTACAGGAAGAACTCATTAAAATTAATTAACACGGGAAATCAAAAGTAGGCATTACACATTGGAGAGGAATGATTGATAGAAGTTTTTTAAAATTTAAAAACATCATTACAACTCAAGTAAAGTAGCACTAAAATGACCGACCACATTTATTAAACAACCCATATATACGTCCTGATTAATCTTCTTGCAAGTAGGCAACTAGCTAGAACATGATCACCATTATCATCATGCATGCATGCATGCATGCAAATTCCAATAATTACATGATGGTGCATCCAGAGGAAGTTTCTTCACATCGACTCACATAAGTATAACAACTCCTATACCCGCCACCATAACTATCGTAAATGGGCCTTCCATAATAGTAGCCATCATAACATGGGGGTGGCCTACCATGACCATAATGGCATGGCCCCCCACCACGACCCTCATAGCATTCCGTACAACACATCCCAAACTCAACCGGGTAAGCCGGCACTGCAGGTACAGGAACCGGCAGTGGAACCGGTTTAGCATGAGGCCTTGGTGTTAATGGTGGCCATAGCCTAGTACCATGACCATAAAGGCATGGGCCCCCACCATGACCCTCAGAGCATTCCGTACAACAAGTCCCGAATCTACCCGGCCGTACAGGCACACCGACCGGTCCAAAAGGAAGCTTTGAAACTGGTTCAGGGTCTTTCTTTGGCGGTGGCTTCTGCTTCTCAGGCGGCTTCTCTTTTTCTAGTGGCTTCTCCAGCTCGTCATCGAATCTCACGCGTTTCGGCTTCTTCCCTTGATTCTCAGGTGGCTTGGTGTTCTTCCCAATCTCTCTGATCTCAATGCTCTTAATGATATCACCACCTTTGCAAATTATCTTTTGCTTTACCTTTTCAGGACAGCAACATACCACTTTTATTTCCACATAGTTTTCCTTCTCGTTGTATACCTGGTCTTGTATTTCTTTTGTTCACAACACACACACACACACACACACACACACACATATATATATATGTACAATAACTCAGTTTTCTTTTTTAGCCACATAACAACATATATATGTATAGATAACTATTGTTTACTTAAGAAAGAGGGACTCACGGGGGAATTTACAGAGCACTTTCTTTATCTTCTTGCGACAGCGATGGCATTGAAGGTCGACCTCGATCCACATAAATGTTGTTTTCTATAATATAATAGTAGAGAAATTGTAAGCATGTTATCCATATTCAAGCAAAAACAGATTAGAAAAGTCAAAAGAACAATTATAAGCAAAAAGAGAAGCTTGGAGATTTTATCGGCAGAAGAATCAGAACAAACAGTACCAGGTTCTGACATGAAAAAATAATGATTGTGCGTGAATGAATTGCGAACAAAATTTTAAATGAAACATAACGTGTACAAAGTCACATAGGTGATTGAATTCATGCCTTCTTGTTTTGATATCGTAGTATATTGATAATTTTTTTAAAATTTTAAAATATTAAAAAATAGTAAATTTATTCGCTTAATCTAACAATTTTACAAACCTTTTCCTCCACCATGGCTTTATAGCTGTGAATTGAGATCTCAAACTCAACCAAAAGTACTGAAGGGGTTAGCAATGCTTGATTGAGAAATCAAGTTCAAGACTTCAAGTATGAAGAGACCGCGAGAGTTAGTGAACACAAAGTACATATTTATCGTGCCAAGCCATACATTAAGAAGTCCTTTTTTATTTATTTTTTGACTCAACACCTTAAGTTAAGATTTAAGAAGACTTAAAACGTCATATGTCGTACGTCTTGATCCAATGGGAAACGTCATATGTCATACGTCTAGCCCAATGGGATGTAGACACATGGGGTTTTTTAATTGACTATTACGGTCTATCATATAGTCTAGAGGACTATAGACCCATTATTGTTATTTTTTATGAAGCCATTATAGTTATTTTATTTGCATAGTGTGATGCTGACTCTACAATAATCATTTGCATGTGCTTCCCTGATTGGCTTACCTCACTTTCCTCCAACTTTCCTATATTACTAAGAGCATCACCGGTGGTGGAAGTAAAAATGTGTATAAGGCAAAAAGTGACAAAATTTACACAAATTTTCTTTAAAACTACTTCCATCAATAGATTTAAAAATGTGTATATTTACACCTTCACTACAGTAACCATATAAATATACATTGTTATTGTAGCTGTGTATAACAATATTTTATTATTTTTTTTCTCTTACCATTCATATTCTCTCTTTTTCCCAACAGACATAGCAACTTAGCAAAAGAAACACAACATTACAATAGACACAACAATCTAGCAAAAGAATAAAAGAAGAGGAGGAGAAACACTCAACTACCAACCTAGAACCATCCAACCACCACCACTGCAACCTATTTCAATAGTTGATAATCCACCACAAAAATTGACCCAAAATCAACAGAAAATCCAACTCAAAATCAAGCTAAACCTACCAGAAAACCTAACTCATAATCAACCTAAACCCTTCCTAAAACTCATCCCAAACCCAAACCAAAATCAATAAAAAACCAAATCTAATAGTACCTATATGAAAAATCCAACAGAAAATCCACATAAAAAACCAACAAAAATTAGTTGGATCTGTCGCCATTACTGTCGCCATATCTGCCTTGCTGCTTCCCCTATCTATTTGCTTCTACTGTCGGTGAATCTGCCTTACTGCTACTCGGATTTGCTTGCTTCCACTACCGGATCTTCTACCATGTGTTAGTTTTGGGTTTGATATATGAGAGAGGAAGAGAATTTAGAGAGTACTAGACGTGTTGGTTTGAGACATGAGAGAGGAAGAGAGTTGAGGAAATCCCAGAGGTAAAGAAGAATTGAGAGAGAAAGGGAGAGACGCGGTTAAGATGAGGTTAAGATGAAAAAGATATGTATTAATCAAAAGGATAGATATTAATAAAATAATAATAAAAATATTATTTAAATAAAATAGATTGTAAAATAGATAAACTGATGTGGGTGCTTTGGAAAAGTGGTAGTGTAAATTAGAAAAAGTAGGTTCTTAGTGTAAAATAGACGGAAAAATTTTGCCGGACTGATGCAATTACTCTAACAAAACATTATTAATATGGTCATTGTTCATAGTTAATTTGGTCAAGTGCACTTTCTAAAAAAAAAAAAAAAAAAAATGGTCAAGTGCAATTTAGCATAAAAAAAAGCATTAGCTATTCTAATACACCAAAATTTTACTTGATGAATTATTTAAAATACATACTATATCACAAATTTTCTCTTTAGATTACAACATATTAAAATATTCTAAAAAACACCTCAAGTATATTAAAAAATTAACAAAACAAAAACCAAAAACAAAATAAAACACAGCACCACCATCCATTACCCCCCACAACCCTCCACCACCACCAAGGACACCAAGACCACCACATAACACCTAGAACCAAACTCACCACATCAACACCATGAAACCCATCCTAAAATAAAAAACCAACACCCAAAATCATATCTAACCAAGCCATAACACCACCGCTGCCACAACTAACAACCACCACCCAAAATCACCAACACTGCAACTCCTACCCCTCACCAACGCAAGACTCATATAAAAAAACCTATTCAATCTTAATAGCCAAAATCAAATCAGAAAAGCCAACCCTCCCTCTTTCATGGCCATCACCATCCATGCCAAGCTAAGCTCCAACTCAACCAACTCATAAAGTCGCTGCTTGAGAGAGAAAGAAGAAAGGGGTGTGAGTGAGATGACAAGCGAACGGGCGAGATAGTGATGAGCAAGATGGTGAGAGGTTGCAGGTTGGTTTGAGAGAGAGAGAGAGAGAGAGAGAGAGAGAGAGAGAGAGAGAAAGAGAGAGAGTAAGCTTTTTATTTTTACAATTTGAGTCTACATCGTTCTCACTACAAAAAAATCGACCTGTCCCAGCATTTTTTTCCCGACGTTTTTACAAACCGCCGTAATAGATAAGCTTGTACCAGCGTTTTCTAAAAACGCTGGTGTAGGAAACCCTGTTATAGCATTTCTCAAAAACGCTGGTATAGGAAGCATAAAAGCACTGGGATAGGCTACTGATTTTCCTTAAGGGAAAGACCTATCTTGGCGCTTTTAAAAGCGCGTTGGGATAGGGCTTAAAAACGTTGGGATAGGTGCCTCATTCCTGAATGGGAAAGACATATCCCGGCGCTTTTAAAAGCGCTGGGACAGCTCTTTCTTCATAAGAGAATGAGAATGACCTGTCCCAGTGCTTTTAAAAGCGCTGGGATAGGTCCTTCCATTTCCGTATGGAGAATGACCTATCCCGATGCTTATAAAAGCGCTGGGACAACTCTTTCCCCATAAGGGAATGAGAATGACCTATCCCAGCGCTTTTAAAAGTGCTGGGACAGGTCCCGTATGGAGATGACCTGTCCCGGCGCTTTTAAAAACGCTGGGATAGGTCCGTCCATTTCCGTATGGAGAATGACCTATCTCGGCGCTTTTAAAAGCGCTGGGACAGCTCTTTCCCAGTAAGGGAATAAGAATGACCTGTCCCAGTGCTTTTAAAAGCGCTGGGATAGGTCTTTGTCGCTAAAAGCATAAAAACATAATACTTATTGCAATGAAAATAGGCATTACCGACGAAAATATTGCGTCGCTATAGCCATGACTATAAATATACTTTTATTTCACTTTCCCCTCTTATTATTTCATTTCACTCCCAAGTCTGAACACCAAATAGCACGCTGTCTTCATTGTCTTCATCGCCTTCATCGTTGATAATCCAAAAGAATCAACTATCGTCGAAGCCAACATCGCTGATGAGCATTCCGTCGCTGATGAGCCAAGCCTACTGTCGCCAATGAGCATTCCGTTGCCAATAACCCAAGCCTACCATTGTCGATGAGCATTCCGTCGCTGATAACCCAAGCCTACCGTAGACGATGAGCATTCTATCACCGATAACCCAAGCCAACTGTCGCCGATGAGCATTCTGTCGCCGATAAGCCAAAAGAAACCCAACTGTCGCCGATTTAAGCATTCCATCGCCGATTTGAGCCTATCGTCGCTGATTTGAGCCTACCATCGCCGATTTAAGCCATCACAACCCATTCCGTTGCTGATCTGAGCATTCCGTCGCTGATTTAAGTATTCCGTCGCCGATTTGAGCCATCACAAACCCATTTTGTCGCCAATGTAAGTCAGTCACCCTTTTTCTACTATTTCTCTGCTCCATTTGTCTCTCTCTGAATCAGCCACTCAAAAGTTCATTGGTAAATACTGTGAATTTGTAATGTGAAAGACTTTAATTTTTATGAGTTTTGCTTATTTAGGCTATTGGGATTTACTGTGGGAGTAATTATTCACATGCTTTATGCCCATTTTCTGTATTGCTATTGAAGAAATGTTAGCTTGCTACTGCTTATACTGTGTTAAAGATGCTAAATTTATGGGTTTTTTTTAGTAGCTTGTTTGTTGCTTTTACTGCTACTTTTATGTGATTTTTGATGTGTTGGTTACCACAACTGAGCAATCAACTGGGATACATGTTTGCCTTGATATTTGAAATTTATGCATCTGCAATGTTTTTTTGTGCTCACCAACTATTTGATCAATTAAATGCTAGAAAGGAAAAGAGAGAGATGAAATCTTGAAAGGATTGTGTTTTCAGATTATGAGGTGTTTTAGATAGATTTGTGCAAGTTGCTCATGTAAGATTTTTTATTGTCACAATTGTCAAAAATAATGGTAAAACAAATATAAATAATGAAATCTTGAAAGGATTGTGTTTTCAACAAAATTTAAGCAAATTAAATTGTTTAAATTTTATTAATTGCAAGTTCAAGATACCCTTTTTTTCCCTACAGCTAACTAGTACTAGCTGATGATGCACGATGCATTTTGAAACATTTTGCAAGAAATTATCTTATGGTGATATGATCCATGTATATTTAGGACAAGTAGGATAGAAAATGGAAAGCAAAAGGGTAAAAACAAGGAGCCCTAGACTTCACCAACTTAGGATGATTGGAATCACCACCAAGCTTTAGAGAAACATCTTTAATAAGTAATTTTATTCAAAATGCATTCCTCAAAATTATTCCTGGACCTTTTTTTTATTGGTTTCAAGGAGTACATAAAACCATAATTACATTCCATAAATTCCTAAACAATATTAATGCCTAAATTTATTATTTTATTTCAAATAATAAAATTTGAAATAAATATTGTTGCTCTCCTTGCGTCATTAGGGTTTGATGTTTAAGGGTTTTGGTAGGTTAATCAACAAAAAAAAACAAATGATCTTGATGGGTTTGGCTATTGGTGTTAAAATGGTGAATTGAACGAGAAACAAAGAAAGAAAAGTCCTAGGCAATAACACCAAGGTTTCCCAAGCAATCACACTCAGGAAGGAGAAGGCAATGACACCAATAAAACATAAAATATATGCTACTGAATTTTTATTAATTCAATCTATTTATATCTCTCTTTTATTGAATACATAAAAAGACTCTTTATATCAGACTCTTTTATAAAAAGACTCTTTTATCTCTTTAGTATTTGCACTACAAAAAAGATTGTTATTTGCAACAAAACTTTTTCGATGACTACAAAAAGCCGTCAGAAAAACTAGCTTTTTTGACAGCAAGTCTTTTTCGTCGACAATTACTCGTCAAATATTAAAATATTTATGACGGCAAAATAAGTTTGTCGAGAAT
Organism: Quercus gilva; assembly: GCA_023621385.1. Classification (NCBI taxonomy): domain Eukaryota; kingdom Viridiplantae; phylum Streptophyta; class Magnoliopsida; order Fagales; family Fagaceae; genus Quercus; species Quercus gilva. The sequence continues at coordinate 78,203,232 of CM042477.1, read as the reverse complement.
GCCTATTATTTTTGTCAAAAATTTTTGGAGGGAAGTTTTCCCACCTTACTTTTTACGACGACATAAAAATGTTCATCACTAATAAAGTATTATTTACAACAACCGAATAAAAACCGTCGGAACTAGTAACACCTGTGACAACTTTTGTGTGTCGAAAATACAAAATATATATTTTTTATGGTGTTATTATTTGCGACAAACATTCTTCCATTGTAAATATAAAAGAGGGTATTATTTACGATGACTGAAGAAAAACTGTCAAAACTATTAACACTTGTGACGGCTTTTGTACGTCGAAAATACTAAATATTTTTTTTTTTATGGTGTTATTATTTGTAACAAACATTCTTCCATCGTAAATATAAAAGAGGGTATTAGTGACAGCCATGAAGCCATCAAAAATGGTGAAATATTTTGGAGGGAAAATTCCCCCCTACTTTTCACAATATTTGTGATGACATTTATCCATCGCAATTAATTTTTTTATTTTTCTAACTGAGTTCGTATTTGCGACGAACATACTGACCATTGTAAATAGTTAATTTGCTTTAAAAGAAAGAATGTATTAGTGAGAGAATTGGATCCCTCCCAATAAATAATATCTGCGATGGACCTAAGCTGTCGACAATGGTAATTTTTTTAAAGGGGGGGAATTCATGCCCTTATTCTTATGTGTTTGACAATTGTTTTCCATCATTATATATTGCATTGTTATTTGTGATGGACATTTTTGTTGTCGTTAATAGTTAAAATTTTCTTAAGAAAAGAAGGTATTAGTGTCGGTAAGGTAAATTTGTCACAATAAAGGTAATTTCCAACATATATATGGCCATAAAATTTACTATTTCCTTTGAATGGTAAATTTTCATCAATTTTGTCTTAAAAATGTAGAATTTTTTCTTAATTTTAAAAATTGTAAAAAAAAAAAAAAAAAATTCAAGACCCTCCAAGTAAAAGGTATTTTTATTATTTTGAAGATTTTAGGGGAACTTTCATCACTTTAGAAGTTTATGGGTATTTTAGTTATTTCCTAGCTTTGATGGTGTATTTTAGCCATTTTGGATGGTCAGATTGTGTCAACAGGGTTAATCAAAGTTTCCCAGTGGGTGGGTACAACAACACATGTCCATCATGCAACCAGATGGAGATCTAAAATTTGACTGTTGGATTGGTAGAATGTGGTGAAATATTTGTGTTTGTAAATTGCAATGACAATCAGACGATCAAATTGTGAGAACAAAGAAGTCAAATCTTGCGAAAGTTCGTCAAATCTATTAAACTTGGTCAATCTTTGGTCAAACTTCAAAGTTGATTCGAGGACCACTGGATTTGATCAAATTAGGTAGATCAAGAGGTTTTAAGTAGGTTTTGGATATTGGTCAGTGTTTTAGGGTTTTTTGGGTTTTTATGCCTTTATCAATTTCAAGTTTAAAACTGGCAAAGTAAAAGGTCATGTGCAAATCCATTGGGGTCATTTTGCAGGTTTTTTGTTGTATTTTGTACATCATTTTCTCGATTCTTAGTGATATTTATATAGTTTATAAATCACTTGGAAGAGTATTGTATATTTTTATTGCTTGAAGTTTCATGATAGGTGGATACAACGACACGCATCCATCTTGTGCCAGAGTTAGATTAAAACTTTGATCGTTAGTTTGAAAGAGTGGGATAAATATTGGTTTTGATGGATTTTGAGCTCAATCAAGTAGTTGGATTAGGAGAATGTGACCAATCAAAATTTCTTAATGTCTTGGTACAACAACACATGTCCATAATGCTCTAGACTCAAATCCAAAATCCGACCGTTGGATTGGAAGAATGCGGTGAGATATTGGTGTTGGTGAAGTATGACAACAATTAGACGGTTAGATTGTGAGAAATGAGTAGTCAAAGTTTGCAAAACTTGGTCAATATTTGGTCAAACATGGTCAACCATCGAAGTTGGGTCTATGACCGCTCGATAGGATCAAATTAGGTTGAATAGGGAGGTTTTGAGTGGATTTTGGGTATTGGTTTGTATTTTTGGGTTTCCTCGACATTCATGATTTTCTATAAAATTTTCTTTATCAAAGTTTAACAATGAATAGTACATACAATATTGAAAATTTTAGAATAAAAATACAAATTTTATCAAGCACCAAAATACTTGCAATGACAATTCTCTCCACAACCCTTCGAAAAGTTTAAAAAAAATGTCATACTAAATATTTTAGAATAATCTTTAATTAAAATTTGAAATCAATGTATTTTAATTATGAAATAAGATGATTTTGGAAATTTGTGGGCAAGTTTGTACACAACATTCTTAATATTAATTTAACAAAATTTGGTTAATGAGATGTCAAGTGGAAAATGGTTTTGCCTTCAAATGGAGTGGTTTTGCCAAATAAAATACACAAAGTTTATTTTTATTTTGTTTTTTAAATATTGAGGTTATATTTCCGTAAAATAAATCCACCTAAACAATATTGAGGTTATATTTCCCTGACGTTTTTTAAAAGAACACTTGCTAAAAAATAATTGCAAGAAGTAAGATTTCATAGTGTTTCTATTTTTTATTAAATTAAAATAATAACAATAATTAAAAAAATGATATTTTAAAGTGACCAAAACAAGAAATTGACGTGGTTGTCATAATAAGAAAAAAAAAACATAACTTTAATAAATAAAACAAAAAGAGAAGTTAAATTGCAGTAAAATAAACCCAGCCCCACATTGTTAAAAAAACACACACGGCAATATCATTTTAACTTTAAAAAAAAAAAAAAAAAAAAAAAAAAAAAAAAAAAAAAAAGGAAGACAAAACCCTACCTCTCCCTATCACTAAAAAAAACAAGCGCCCCACCTTTTTATCTTTTCAATCCCACGCCTCCCTTTTTGCTCACTAACACTCTATTTCACTCACTAAGAAAAGAAAGAAGAAACTCACCTCCATAGCCCAGGTTAGTTTTCTTAAATCCTTATATCTTGATTTATATATTTTGTTAATGTAGTGGATTACTAAATGGATTTGTTGTTTGATTTATTTTATCTAAATTTTGGGTTTGGTTTAGATATATCTCTTTCATAATATACAATCTCGTATTGTAGGCAAAGTTCTTGACAGTTTGGTACTAGACCATAATGTAATGTTTGTGTGTATTGGTGGCCCCAACCAATTTGTTGATTAGTTTTAATTATATGCAAGCACCTATTACACATATAATTTTTTCCAGTATAACCAACATAAATTTTTTTCCCTATTTTATTGAGGTTGTTGAAATCAGTGATAAATTTGCTCATTCCAGTTTTCAATTAATTGCTATTCTTAGTTCATATATAATTTTATGTGACTTGTTGTGATGATGGATATATTGTTAAGAGTGATGGGGATGTACTATTAATGTGGTTATTGGTGGTGGATGTATTCTTGGAAGTTCTCATTCATTGGAGAACTACAAGATTCTTGACAGTAGTAAGGATTTATGATAGATGCAATGTTTGTGTTGGTAGTAAGGATTTATTTTTGATATTTTTTTTTTCATTTTATCGTGGTGATTGTGTTAATGTTTTTAAATGAATATATTTTAGTTAATTCTTTATTATTTACTGTAAATATAAAAATTTGTGTAGTTATAATTTTTGTATATTTATTCAGTTTAATCTAAAATATTGCAGACCAATGTTAGGGAAGAGATCGTAGTGTGAATAATTACACAAGAGGACTTTGAGGAGGAAGGTGACTCTCAACTAGAGGAATTTGGCTCGGATGATGATTGATCTTCCAATACTTATGCTTTCAAGTTTAGTGAAGGATATAATATAGTTTTCATGTATTATTGAACATCATGCTATTTTGTAGACCTTTTAATATTTTCGTTTTTATTACATTATTCACTTATTATTTTTGAACAATTATGGATTTGTACTTGTTATTTGAATGAAAATTTTTTTATGAGATGTATGTTTGTAATTTATATATTATTTTATTTACTTTCATATGATTCATGTATTTCTTTTTCGACAGAATTGTTTTGTTGCAATTAAACTACTAGAAATGACCTTTTTTTTTTTTTTTTTTTTTTCCACGAAGCTATTTTGTTGCAAATAATGTATTAGTGACGTGGTAACTAATTTTTAATAATGGTCAAAGTTCGTTGAAAAGACATAAATGGTCACTAAGATTTTGTATTTTTGACGAAAAGTTAAGTATTTACGATGGCTTTTGGTCGTTGAAAAAAATATATTAACGATGGCTATAGTTTGTCGCAAAATGTATTTGGTCGTTTGACTTCATCGTTTGAAATTGTATTTTTGACGGCAAATCAAGTATTTATGACGACTTTTTGTCATTGAAAAAATACATTAACGATGGCCTTAGTTTGTCGCAAAATATATTTGGTCGTCCAACTTCCTTGTACGAAGTTGTATTTTCGACAGCAAAACAAGTATTTATGATGACTTTTAGTCATCGAAAAAATACATTAATGACAGCCTTAGTTCATCACAAAATGTATTTGGTCATCCAACTTCCTCTTATGAAGAAGTATTTTCGACAAAAAAAATAAATTGCTTACGACGGCTTTTTACGATCGAAAATGAGTGTTAGTGATGGCCTTGTCGGTAATATAGTATTATCGACGAGGCTTTTACCGACGGACGTCGACGGCCTTTTGCCATCGACACTACTAATCTGCGACGGCTTTTGGTGTTATTGTGATGAACTTTGGCCATCGCTAATAGCAATCCTTTTTGTAGTGTTGTAACAAACTTCAATAGCATGATTGATGAATTGGTTTGTATATCTTTGCACACCTTTCCCCAGTCTAGTTTTTAGTTTGTTCTCTCAATGTACTTGGTTTGGTAAGTTCTTCACTTGTTACATGGTTTTGGACAGGAATTGACCTAATTTACGTCATTTAAGTTATCATATTAGTAAGTAATGGTCAGTTCGCTTTTGCAGAAGTGGCAACTTTACCTTCTTCTTTCTGTGGGCAAACATTGAGATTGCTAAAGGGTGAGTAAGATCTACTTCTTAATTCCCTTAAATTGTAAAATTGTGTGTCTACATTACTGCTGTGGTGGGTTGTTGTTTGGGAGCAAGCGGGTGGCCTGCATGGAGAGAAAAGGTGGAGTATTTTCTATTAGGAGTATTGTTTGTTTTGTAACTTACATTTTTGAAACTCAATGTGCAATGCTGAAATTGTAGTGTAGGTGCGCCTCATAACATTCTAGACACTTAGGATGTATTATTTTGTGTATAACATCCTTGTAAAAAAAAAAAAAAAACAGATATGGGATCCTTCATTTGTTTTTTCCCTGAATAGAGTTGAGAGATTATGGTAGAACTAGATCATCTATGATTTGTGTCCCTAAACCCCAATATTTTTCTGTATTAGGCCAATTGATGATTGACTTATATTTCTAACCCCCCACTGAAATTGTAGTGTAAAATAATGAGGATTTTTCGGTCAATGTCACTAACACCCCCAATATATATATATATATATATATATATACAAATCTTATAATAAGTCCCTTTAATTCATAAAGAAAAAACCAATAGTTTCAAAGCAATAAATTAAACTTGTCACCGTCTAGAGAAAATTAGGAATCCAAAGGAGCTCTTATTAGAAAGAAAGAAAGAAAAAAAAAAAAAAGCATAGGAAATATTTCCAAATAAAAAGAGACAGTCCCAATTGCCCTTTGCTCCACTTAGTATGTTTTCTTTTTCATAGTTGTTTTATAAGTTACAAATATCAACACAATCAATTGTTTTTTTTTTTTTTTTTTTTGCACGATTTGGATGCTTAGAAACTAGGTCTCATGGATGTCATTTTCGTTTGAATAGATGGTAACAATTTATTCTAAATGAGGAAGCAACCTAGCAATAGTTTCTTAGGTTTCTTTTCTTTCTTTTTCTCTCTCCTTTTGTTGTTGTTGTGAATGGTAATCACACACATGCCTAATGGTTTTTGAACCCCTAACCTTTCCCTCCACCCATCATTTTGTAAATTCCTGTCACCAAATTATTTAAAAACAAAGTTTTGAATGGGTCTATATCTATAATTATTTATAGCTATGAATTTATTTTCATGTGCTCAACCTTTACCATTCTAATGTAAAGAATTATTGTAGTTCTTTGTTTTTATGGATCATATTGTTTGAGTTTTGTGTTTTGGTTTATTATCATTTACTGCTATTGTAATTTTCTGTTACGCTTTGTGATTACTTAAGTAAAGCTATTACTAATCAAAATGTCATTACTCTACAAATAAGCTTGTTCATGAAGACTAGGAATCATCTTACATAGGAATACAAAAAATTTAAGGAGGGACATAGATTACTATATATACTATATACACACACATATAACCATAAACAAATAGATTTTCTTTTTACTTTAATACAACAACCAAACGAACTTAAAATTGTATGGGAATATCATGCAATTAAAGAAAGTCATAACTCTAGCTAAGGATTATAGTAGTACCCAACAAAATTTTCCTTCTGTGTAGGGAGTTTCGACATCGTGGCATCAAATACGACTACCAATAGTTTCAAGGCTAATTTTCAATCGTATATCAAAACTAAAACAAGCCTATACCGTGGTTCACTTGTTACATGGTTTTGGACAGAAAATGACCTAATTTACGTCATTTAAGTTATCATAGTAGTGAGTAATGGTCAGTTTACTTTTGCAGGAGTGGCAACTTGTTTGAAGTTTACCTTCTTTTCGTGGGCAAACACTGGAATTGCTAAAGGGTGAGTAAGATCTGCTTCTTAATTCCCTTAAATTGTAAAATAATATGGTGGGTTGTTGTTTGGGAGCAAGCAGGTGGCTTGCATGGAGAGAAAATGTGGAGTATTTTCTATTAGGAGTGTTGTTTGTTTTGTGACTTATATTTTTGAAACTCAATGTGCAATGGTGAAATCGTAGTGTAGGTGCGCCTCATAACATTCTAGACACTTGGGATGTATTATTTTGTGTATATATAACATTCTAGACATTTGGGATGTAATTATTGATATGGTGTAATTAAATATATTTAGTTTCTTGGTTTAATGTGGTATTGAATTTGCTATTGGAAAATATGAATTGTGGTTCATTACAGTTGCTATAAAATAGGTATTGGAAAATATGTATTGTAGGTACATTATAGGTGCTAAAAAAATCATATATTTTTTTTTTATAAAAGAAAAAATGACCTATTTCGGCACTTTGAAAACCGCTGGAATAGGGTCTGGAATTTTTTTTTTTTAAAATACCTATCCCAGCGCTTTGAAAACTGTTTAAAAAAATGACCTATCTCAGCGCTTTTAAAAGCGCTGGTATAGGCCTTTTCAATTTTATTCATTCATGACCTATGCCTGCGTTTTCATGACCTATACCAGCGCTTTTGAAAACACTAGCATAGGTAGTACCTATTCCAGTGCTTTTAAAAGCGCTGGTATAGGTTATATTCACATTTTCATATAGGCTATCCCGACACAAGTAAAAACGCTGGAACAGGGTCTGAAAGCGCCGAGACCTATCCTAGCGCTTTTGAAAAGCTAGGGCTGTAATCAGTTCAGTTCAGTCAGTTTTTTTCTATCCGGCCAACCGAAATCGAAATTTTCGGTTTTTAAAAGTCTCAACCGAAACCGACCGAAATAGGTGAAAAACCGTCGATTTCGGTTTTTAGGCTTGGAGTTTGGGCCAATTAGGCCTTTCATATTTTTTTTTCAAAAATTTTCAATTTGGGCTTTTTTTTTTAAAAAAAAAATCCAGTATTGAAGCCTCTTATTTTATGGCCCTTTTTTGCTCAGTTAAGTCTTTTTTAGAAACCTGTTTTGGGCCTTTGTTGGGAAACAGTTGTGGCCCAGATCCAGGCCTTCTCTATTTTGGCAATGGCCATCTTTGGGCATTTTTTAGCTTTCTGTTTTGGCCCTTTTAGCCCAAATTAGGCCCTTCCCTATTTGGGCCATTTTTGGGCCTTTTTACACCCATAAAACATTTTACAAACAAGAAAAAATCAAAACCTGCTTTGCATTTTACATTTTCATAACTTGCTTTTGCTCAATATAAATCCAGAACCAGAAATACACACTATAGCAGATTCTTAAAAAAAAAATAATAATAACCTGTTATAGATTCATAAATCCAAAAATACAACATATATAGCAAATACATAAATCACATCCTATCATAAATTCATAACCTGCTCATAAATCCAAAAATACAACATATATAGCAGATACATAAATCACATCCTATCATAAATTCATAACCTGCTTTAGAGCTTCTATTATACTCATTAAAATACACATTACATATTCATAAATCCAAAAATAACTTATCAACATGATATAACCTATCCACAATGCATTTACACAAGCACAACCTGCCAACACAGATTCATAAATGCAGAAATAATTTAGAGCAAAAAATTGCTCTAGTGCTCAAAGCCTCAAACTAATCTGTAACTTCTTACAAGCACCCATCAAATACAAACAAGATTAAAAAATAAATTTTACAAGTCAAAATAAAATAACTAGTGCATATTTCATTACTGCATTAGTAATATGTCAATATCCACATATTATCCATATGTCAATACCTACACAATAGCATTATAGCCAAAAACTCAATAAATTGGCCATATGTCAATGTCAATGTCAACATATACAGTCCATATTTAATATTTGGCCAAAGACTCAAAATAAATTGGCCATATATCATTGACTACTGCCTAATATCATATATTGTCTATGTATTATGTATAGGCCACTGTCAAAGCTCAAAATAAAAGCCTATATCTATATGTACTTATGTAGGCCACTGTCTACTAGTGTCTAATAGCAAAAAGTGTACAACTATACATATCAAAAAGTGTACATATCATCATCAATACCACCCGTCCAAAGAGCACAGAGCTTCAACCATCAACTTCAATAGGTGTTGGTGTGGACATGCCAAGTTCCGATGTAAATGCAGCATCACTCACGAGTTCTAAAAACAAAAAATGAAAAAAAACATAAAAGTCACTTATACAATAAAATAATAAATATGCCAAGAATCCAAGACATTTAGGTCTTTTTTAATAAAGAAAGAAGTAGACATACAGAATGTACAATAAAACAATAAATATGCCAAGAATCCAAGACATTCAGTTTTTTTTAATAATAATAGACATGCAGAATTTTTTTTAATAAATAAAGAAATAGAAAGTCATTTTTTTAATATAACAAATAATAGTCATACCCCCATCAAGCTTTTCAAACTCCTCAATATCATCCATGGCAGCACGAAGGCAGATTGGAGCCGATGAAGGACAGAGCCAGTTTTGACCACAAATGAGGGCTTCCACCATAAGTGGAGACAATGAACTCCGGAAGGGATCAAGGACATGACCAGCCATACTAAAGGTAGATTCTGAGGCCACAGTGGATACCGGAATTGCAAGAACATGTCGTGCAACTCTTGAAAGCACACGATATCGTGGGGAATTAACCTTCCACCAAGCCAAAATTATCATCAAAGACATCTTCACAACTCTAACAAGTATTTATCAACCTCTGATTTGGTATTTGAAGAATCAATCACCTTCAAGTGCTTCTTAAATCCCATCATCCTCATTGCCTTCACATCAACCACACTAGAATCATCTCCCTCCATTGATCCACTTGGTTTTTGGCATTGGGCTTGTGCAGCACCACCAACACTACTATTCCCCACTTGATTTTCAGTATAAGACTTATACAAATCCTCCAAAACAGTCTTTATTTTTTCTGCCATATCAATAGCCTGTTGCCTCTCATACAAAGTACCAAAACAGTACTCAAGATACCTTAACTTGTATCGAGGATCTAGAACTAACCCTACATGCAACAAGTGATTCATATTATCAAAATTCCCCCAATATTTTTCAAATTTGTTCTTCATGTAATCAGCCATGTTTATCAACAAATAACTATCTTTTTCATGCTCTAACTCAATTGTGTCATGAATTGACATGAGCTCCAAAAAGAAAGAATTGCTAGTGACATAATTAGCACCCGAAAACCTCAAGGTTGCATCATAAAAAATTTTAAGAAATTTAGAAAAGATCCTAATCTTTTCCCAATCCACATCATCCATTCCCCAAAGCAACCTCATGTCTATCATTTCCTTCTTCCTTTGCATCATCTCTAATTGTCATAAGAAAATTTGGATCATCTTCCTCCAATCTCTCAAAGGCCTTTTGATACTTTTCGGCCTTCTCCAACATAATATAGGTGTAGTTCCACCTAGTGGGCACATCTAAGCACAATTGATTTTTACAGTCGACTTTCTCCTTCTCTGCACATAACTTAAATGTGCTTTGTCTTTGTGGAGATGATCTCACATATCGCACAGATTTCCTCACCTTCACTATTGTCTCATCCATTTCAACTAACCCTTCACGAACAATCAAGTTCAAGATATGAGCACTACACCTCACATGCAAGTATTTATGCCCTAAAATTGTTGCCCTCCTATGCTTAGTCTTTTTTTGAATAAAAGAAATCAGCCCACTATTAGAGGCAGCATTATCAACTGTAATAGTTAGAATCTTGTCTATCCCCCAATCAAGTAAACACATCTCAACTGCCTTCCCAAGTGTTTCACCCTTATGATTTTCCACTAAACAAAAACTAAGAATCCTCTTGTGTATTTTCCAATCACTATCTATAAAATGGGCAGTGAGACACATATAGTTCAAATTTTGAACGGATGTCCATGTATCTATGGTAAGGCAGACCCACTGCTCTCTTAGGGCTTCTTTCAACTTTTGTTTCTCATCTAAAAACACCCTAAAGCAAGTTTTAGCAATTGTTGTCCGGCAAGGGATTGGATTGAACCTAGGTTGGGTAATAAACATAAACTTCCTAAAACCAAAACCCTCCACAAACCTAAAAGACAACTCATCTAGAATAATCATCTCTGCCAATGCTTTCTTACATTCCTCAAAATTAAACACCCAAGGCACAAGTTTACCACTACTTTCCTCTTCTTCTCTAGGTTTGAATGCTAGGGTTAATTGGTTTTTTTTGTCTTCCCTATAAGGATATTTCAAACATTGTGATTGTATGTGATTTCTCATGTTTGTAGTGCCATTACACTTAGTGTCACAAGCATAGGTTGTGCCACAGTAGTTACAAGCTGCCCTAGGTTTTTCTCCCCTTTCAATAACAGTAAAATGACCCCAAACAATAGATCTTTTTTTACCAATATTACCTTCACTTGGTGGGAGTGGGGGTTTGCCATTGTCTTCATGCACATTGGTTGCCCCTTGACCCGCTTCATTGTGTTGACCCTCTGGGATTTCTCTTGTCTCATTCATCTACAATATTTAAAACAAAACACAATAAGTCAGCAACTATAAAAAGTAAAAGATAAAAAGAATGAAAAGGACTCTTCACTCTACTCTAGTATACATTGTACAATAACACAAGAAGTCAACAACAAAAAAAAACAAAAAAAAAAAAAAAAAAAAAGGGAATGAGAATGACTCTAGTATACAACAACAAGCCGATAATAAACATGTCAATAAGATAATAATAAACACATCAACATCAAGGCAATAATAAACAAGTACCCCAACATCACAGTCAACTATTAACAAATACACCAACGTCACAGTTAAGCACATGAGGTTATTGATTTTCAAATCTGTAACGTCAATAAGAAAATAACAACTCAACATCACAATCACAGATTCACAGCATGTCAACAACAATAAACAAAAATATATCAACAATAAATAAATAAAAAAGCAGCTAACTTTATATATCAGAACTCAAAGGCAATCAACTAACTTTAATAAAGAAACCAACTAGCACAAGCAGCCAAGCACATGGGTTATCGATTTTTTCTAAACCCTAACTTTATTCGCATATAAAACTTGAAAAATAAACATCTTGTTGTTACTACAAAACAGAGATTCAGTATTTTAAAAACTTTAACTTTATTGATTCAGTATTTTAAAAACCCTAACTTTATTGATTCAGTATTAAAAAAAACCCAAAATACAAAACAGAAAGAAAGAGGGTTAAAACAGAGAGAGGGTTATCGAGATTTTCAACGACCACATGAGACTTTATTGATTCAGTATTTTAAAAACCCTAACTTTATTGATTCAATATTAAAAAAAACCCAAAATACAAAATAGAAAGAAAGAGGGTTAAAACAGAGAGAGGGTTATCGAGATTTTCAACAACCACATGAGAGAAAGGCAATCAGCTGAACTAACTTTAATAAAGAAACCAACTAGCACAAGCAGCCAAGCACATGGATTATCAATTTTTTTAAAACCCTAAGTCCCTAACTTTATTTGCATATAAAACATTAAAACTTGAAAAAATAAACATCTTGATGTTATATTATTTCTACAAAATAGAGATTCACTATTTTCAAAACTTAAAACACAAAACAGAGAGAGGCTCAGAGGGTATCGAGATTATCAAAACAGAGACTCACCGTGAGATATGAAGCCGATGATCAAGCTGGCGTGGGGAGGGTGGCGTGTGGAGGCGGCGGCAGAGAGTGATTCAGCGTGAGAGGTACGGACTGTGGACTGGAGGCTGAAGTCTGAACGTGAGAGAGAGGGAAAAGTGTGAGAGTGAAACTGAAAAGTGTGGGCTAGGTATGTAGGGTAGGGTGGCGTGTGGAGGGTGGGGAGGGTGAGGTATGGAAGCGGCGGCAGAGGGTGGCTCGGCGTGAGAGTAAAGGACTAGAGTGGAGGCTGAACTCTGAAGTCTGAATGGTAGAAACTAGAGAAAGTTGAAACTTGAAAGTGTGAGAATGAAACTGAAAGTGTGGGCCGGTTAGGGTTTTCCAATTTTGGTTTTATACTCTTAATTAGTTTTAGTTTAATTAACTCCCAAAGATAAAAATTAGTTTAATTAGATTTAAAATTCTACGTTTATATAAGTTAAGCCGGATCATTTTTTTGAATTTTGAAATCTTGAATGTTGAATCTCTGAATTGTAAATCACTGAACTGACTGAAGGCTGAATAGTTTTATTAGTTTTATAATATGAAATGATGGAAGGCTGGAAGCCCACTGCCACACGCAAAGCTGCCAAAGGCCCACTGCCACACGCAAAGCTGCCAAAGCCAATTCAGATACAGTCAAATATTTACAAAAACAAAATATTATATATTTAATATAAATTATAATATAATAATATATTTTGGTTTGGTTCGGTCGGTTCGATTTTTTAACATTTGAAACCGAAAACTGAACTGAACTTTTCGGTTTTTTATTTAATAAAACTAAAACGGAACCGAAATTTTTGCATCGGTTCGGTCGGTTTGAATTGGTTTTTTCGGTTCTTTAGTTTTTTGCACACCCCTATGAAAAGCGCTGGTACAGGTCCAATGACCCTATCCCTACATTCAAAAACTAGCGGTTTGAAGCGCCGGGAAAAAAAACGCCAAGATAGGAATTTTGACCCTATCCCAGCGCTTTCTGGGGCCATCCCAGCGGTTTTGAAAACGCTGGGATAGCCCTGTTTTTTTTGTAGTGTCTACTAGTAGAGTGGCACAAATGCACAGTCACAAATGCTAAATACTTTTAGCATGTTAAATATATATTATGCTAAATTTTAAGAATACAATGCTCGGGCCACTAATGGTCAAACCTGAGCATGGTATTCTTAATTTTTTTTTTCTCAGGCCTAGGCCCAGTCTAGCAACTTTGCATAAAATCTTTATGTACATTAACTTCCTTGTACTGTTGTACATAATATATATTTCTATTTTAACCGCAGAGACATTTCGTAGTTATCTAAGAGCATTTTTATCAAAGGTGCTAAAAATGCTAAATGCTATTTTTTAGCATTTTTAGCACCTCAAATTATAAAAACACACCTACATCAAATATGGTGGGTTGTGGGTTTGGGTTGTAGTGGGTCTGGGGCGTGGTGGGTCGTGGTGCAATAGATCGGTGTGATGGGTTTGCTTTTATGGAGGTTTGCCGTGGTGGGTTTGATGTTGTGGGTTGAATCCGGGTTGAAGGGTTGCCATGGTGGGTTTGTGTGTGTGTGTTTTGCTTGGTGGTTTGATTGGCAATGGTGGATTGGGATGTGGGTTTGCTGTGTGTGTAATTTTTGCTTGGTGGGTTTGCTCTGTGTGTGTGTGTGTTTTTTTTTGCTTGGTGGGTTTGCTGGTGGCGAAGATGGTGGAGGTTTTTTTTTTTTTTTTTCCTATTGTGGTGGTTGTGGTATGGGTGTTGGGTTTTTGGTGGGTGGTTGGGTGATGGGTTTTGTGGTGATTGTTGGTAGTGTGGTTGCCGACGGTGTTGAGAATAGTTGGGTTTAGAAAGAGAGAGATAGAGGAGAGAGAGACAGGGAGAGAGAGGAAGAATAAAAAATGAATAAAAATAATAAAGAAAGAATATTTAAATGAGGTGTTAAAAAAATAGAAGTTTTTATGTAAGGTATATTGTAAAGTGATGTGTTATATGTTATAAAGTTGAGTTTTTAGATAGTAAATGCTAAAAATTTTAAGAGTTTTGATGGGAATGCTCTAAGGATAATAATAAACTAGTGTTGTTTCTCAAAAATAATAAACTAGTGTTTTTGGATTCTCAAAGTTGGATTCGGAGTACCTCTTCTTTTTTCTTTTTTCTTTTTTTGGCTGAGATGAAAGGACTTGGAGCACCTCAAATCAAAGAGTTGAAAGAGGAATGATGGATCTCAAATTAGAGTAGCTATTGAGAATAATAATAAACCACCCTTGCAAATTATCTTTTGCTTAATCTTTTCAGGATAGCAACATACCACTTTGATTACCACCAAGTTTTCCTTCTTGTTGTATACTTAATCTTATATTTAAAAAAAAAATTGTATTATCTCTAATATTACTCAATTTTTTGGGTCTTTTTAAAATTAGAGGAAAAATGTGAAAGTAATTTTTTTTTTTTTATCTCCATATATATATAAAAGAAAATAATTTTTTTCCCTCATATATATTTGGGAGAATATTGTGTACCTTACATTGGGTATATGCTGCAAGACCTTGGCCTAACTTGTACTCAAATTTGAGCATCTCCTTAGCGGCCATCAAAAATGCTGTAGGCCATCCTAGATTAGCTTCAGAAGCATTGTGGACCAAAGAAACTAGTTCGAAACTGTGGAAAGATGCTTCCTAAAAAAGCATTAGCATCAATGTAAGGTATGGACAACTCTTGATAAATAATCATAGGTCCCTGCCAAGATGGTCACCAACTGTTCTTAGAAATGAACTTAAATTTCTGGTGGAGGGTAGACGAAACTGCTCCTGTTGCGTGAAACCATGGTCTTCCTAAAAGTACATCGTACAAAAAATCCACTTTAATCTCTTGGAAGTTAACCATGAATAATCTCGAGCCAACCTAAATCATTAAGTTGTGAGAGATAAGAAATATGTATCCAATGCAAGGTATATTTTTCCTACATTTGAGGCCTTTCACTACTAGTGGGCCCTAAGTGGCCTAATGCAAGAAAGAAGTCATTAAAATTACTTAAAACGGGAAATCAAAACAGTAGACTATACACATTGGAGAGGGAATGATTAATAGAAGGTTTTTAATATTTAAAAAATTATTACAACTCAAGTAAAGTAACACTAAAATGAACAACCATTTGTCCCCAACCGTCCACGCTCATTAACCAAACCCATATCATACATCATACAAACCAACAAAAGAAAATTCAAATCCACGCGGACCATGTGACATATATAGTCATATAGGCAACGAGAGTCTAGAACATATTTTTTTACTTGCAAGTAGGCAACTAGAACATGATCACCATTATCATCATCATGCATGCATGCATGCAAATTCCCAATTACATGCTAGTGCATCCAGAGGAAGTTTCTTCACCGAAGTAATCACAATCACATCGACTCACATAAGTATAGCAACTCCTTCTATACCACCCTCCACCATAACTATCATAAATGGGCCTTCCATAGTAGCCATCACAACATGGGGGTGGCCTACCATCACCATAATGGCATGGCCCCCCATCACGACCCTCATAGCATTCCGTACAACACGTCCCAAATCCAACCGGGTTAGCCGGTACAGGTACAGGAACCGGCAGTGGAACTGGTTTTGGTGTTAGTGGTGGCCTACCAAGGCCATAAAAGCATGGCCCCCCACCACGACCCTCAGAACATTCCGTACAACATGTCCCAAACCCAACCGGGTAATTTGGTACAGGTACCGGAACCGGCACTGGAACCGGTTTTGGTGTTAGTGGTGGCCTACCAAGACCATAAAGGCATGGCCCCCCACCACGACCCTCAGAACATTCCGTACAACAAGTCCCAAATCCAACCGGCCCTACAGGCACACAAACCGGTTCCACAGGAGGCTTTGAAACCGGTTCAGTACCTTCTTTTGGTGGCTTCTCCTCAGGCTCAGCAGCTTTTTCTGGTGGCTTCTCCTTCTCATTCTCTTTGATCTCAATGCTCTTAATGGTATCACCACCCTTGCAAATTATCTTTTGCTTTATCTTTTCGGGACTGCAACACACCACTTTTATTACCACCAAGTTTTCCTTCTCCCTGTATTGTTGGTCTTGTACTTCTTTTGTTCACAAAAATTACCAACACGTAATAACTCAGCTTTCGTTATTTATTTATTTATTATTTAGCCACATAAAAACACAAACTTGTACATTCATATAAATACACTGAAATTGAACTTAAGAAAGAGAGACTCACGAGGGATTTGACAAAGCAATTTCTTGATCTTCTTGCGGCAGCGAGGGCATTGAAGGTCGACCATGATCCACATAAATGTTGTTTTCTATAACAGTAGAGAAATTGTAACTATGTTATCCACGTTTAAGCAAAAGAGAATAGAAAAGCCAAAGAACAATTATGAGCAAAAAGAGAAACTTGGTGATTTTGTCCACAGAAGAATCAGAAAAAAACAGTATCAGGTTTTGACATGAAAAATTAATGATTGCGTTTGTGAATGAAGTGCAAATTTATTCATTTAATTTAACGCAATTCAGTGAGAGCTCAGCCCCACACGTGAAAATTTTAAATAAGATAAGATGGATATTGAGAATTAAACTTAGAATATTTTTCTCTGATGACATAGTAGATTAATTATTTTTTTCAAAAGTTTAAGTTATTAAAAAAAAATGGTGAATTTGTTCATTTAATATAACAATTACAAAATTGACAAACCTTTTCCTCCGCCATAGCTCTATAGCTTTGAATTGCTATCTCAAACTCAACCAAAAGTACTGAAGGGGGCTAGCACTGCTTGATTGAGAAATCAAGTTCAAGTACGAAGAGGCCACGAGAGTTGGTGAACACAAAAAGAGTACATATATTATGGCAAATTAAACAGACCTTAAAAAGACTTAAAACCTCATATCTTGTACGTCTAGACCCAATGGGAAACGTCATATGTCGTACGTCTAGCCCGATGGGATGTAGACACGTGGGCTTTTTAAAAATTGAATTTCATGGTCTATCATAAAGTCTAGACCCACTATGGTTCTTTTACTTGCAAAGTGTGGTTTTACTTTTATTTTTGTGATTGCCGACTCTCCAATCTATCATTTGCATGTGCTGGCCCTGATATACTGACCCACCTCACCTTTCGATTTTCCTACGTTATTAAGGAAACTATCAAAGTGATCGAGAAAAGAAGAAAGACAGCACTGCCAAGAAGAAATTGAAAAGAAAGAAGTAAAACCACAAGAAGAATGTGTAAACGACATAAATGTGTACTTTTTTTTTTTTCTTTTTTTTATAGGGAAAGCATAATTCATTTCATTAAGTAAAATCGGCAATATCAGTTTGGACAACAGAAAGAAAAGGAGGTGGAACATCTTTTATCTGCACAACAAATTTGAAATACATAAAATATATAAAGTTAAATTATGAACAACCTTATTACCTTCTCTCTTTACGTTAGAGTAACATGATTGAGTAAAAAATTTAGCGTCAAATCGTACATCATCAATAAGCAAACCATTAAAAGACAAAAACAAACTGTCGTTGATCAATGCTGTCATAAGAACTTGAGAATCTCCTTCTAAGATCACCTGATTGAATCCCAAATCCATAGCAAACTGAAGATCCGATGATGCCGCCTTTGCTTCGATCTCCAGTAGACTGTAAACATGTGACAGTTGCCGAGATAGAGAGGCCAGCATCGAACCATGGGCATCACGTAGCACCACTCCAAGCCCTAACTTGCGCTCCTTGGTGAAGATGGATCCGTCAAAGTTTATCTTTATCGTGCCCAACGATGGAGGCCACCATTGACCCGTGTCCTAGGAGGGAGAGACCGAGGGGCTAGCCGTACTAACAAAAATTCTGCAAGTCGATCTTTTGCCACAGAGGCAATTTGATGGGGACTACAGCTAGGTTGGTGCAAGCGAACCTAGTTTCGTTGGGTCCACACTGACCATGCAGTGATGGAGAAAAGTTCCAGGTGATGCTGTTTTTTGATTAGCCATGATAACAGCTCTTTGAAATTCAAGAAGTTGGTTGATCTTCAACAAGCCCATAGGTCTTCATCTTCCCAAACTACATCAAGTTCCTGACACGTCCATGGAGCATGCAACGCTGTCTCTGGCTCCTGTTCACACCAATCACAAATTGGGCAATCGATGATGGTTTGACGCACCAAATTCGCTTTCGAAGGTAGTGATTCTCGGCAAGCCCTCCACAAAAGGTTTTTAACTTTATTCGGTACATGCAATGACCAAATCCCTCTCCATAATTCTTTGTCACGGTCCAAAGGAATTCCAGTAAAATCGAGGTCAACTTCTTCCTTCCAAAAACGGTACCCCGGCTTGCATTTGTATTCCCCCTTTTGCGTGCAAGGCCAGTTGATAGAGGCAGTTGTTTGATGAGCTCTACTTCCTCCAGAATAAAAATACCATAAATTAAACCCTGATTCCACGGTCTAGTCGAAACATCAATGAGAATTTTCACTTCGGCGTCAGCCAATGACTCAAGCAAAGGGGAGAGAACATGAGGTGGATTTTTCCTTGGTAACCAAAAATCCTGCTAGATGCTCACTAATTTGCCATCCCCAATACGCCATTTACGTCCCCTTAGAAGTACATCCCAACCATGTAAGATACTAGTCCAAGCATAAGATCCCGATCTAGAATTTCTAGCTTCCATGATAGAGCAATTATGGAAGAACCTAGCCTTGAAAACCCTATAAAATAGATATTTAATTTTTGTGTTTTTGGAAGAGAGAAACATAAAAGTAGAGCAAAATTACATATTTAGTCTTGTTTTTAACAGAGATGAATTACAGAATTCTAAATGAGCTCACCTTAGGTAAGTAAATTGGTAAATTTCAAATCACAAATATACAACTTAAATTTCGGCTAAACCACATGTAAGTAAGTTATAATTTGCCCAAACCTAAAATATTGCCAAACATGTTTTGAATGCTAATAAACACTAAAAAGTTGTTCTTGAGAGAAATTTCTCAAAACACCAAGAAAAACAAGTTTTGAAAGTATAAAATTGAAAACAAAAAGGCCTTTGCTTATGGAAGATTGTGCCCCATGTTCCTATTTTAATCTACTTATCTTATATGGTAATTAAATTTTATGTAGTTTATTGAATAATTCATTTTAATATTATCTTAATGTCATCACATTCCACTAGATAGTTGGGACAAGCTCTCTCTCTCTCTCTCTCTCTCTCTCTCTCTCTCTCTCTCTCGTAGTGATGATAAAATATATTACAACAGTGACCCTCAAAATCTCTCCATTGGCATTGGTTAGAGACCTTATTAAAGGGGAGATATGGAGCATTGATTGTTAACAAAAAGGGTAAGAGAAAACATTCATTATTAAGCTTTAAGAGTACAAGAATGTATCATCATTAAATAACCAATACAACCCAAATGGTGTGTAATGATAGACAATGAACCACAGCTTATTACTTCACTGACGTGTAATGATAGAAGTATTTGTAATTGTAACAGTTAATTTTTTTGAAAAGATTTGTAACAGTTATTTTTCTTGTTAAAAAATAATTGACATGTACTAGTCTACCATGACTTATTGACATTAAGTATATTTTCACCCTTTCACACATCAAACTTTACATCAAGAAATTCACTTCTGAAATGCTGGTAAATGAAACCAAATAATCTTTATTTGACCTCATTTTGTAAGGAGAAATCCATTAGAACTTATTACTTAGGCATGATTTCTTGCCTTTTTGGTTCTAATTGTTAAGCTTTCTGGGTGCAGATGCTTTAATATGTGATATGCTGATAGCAATCTTACTGCTTAGTTTGGATCTTAATGAACAAGAATTACATTGTGCTGGATTAGGCTGTCCATGTCTAAGAATGTCCAATATCAAGACCTATTCTAATCACTTATTGTCATCTTATTAATCACATTTCTTTCATGCCAAGTTGGTAGGGCATGAATCTATTTTATAAACTTATTTTTTTAATTGCTTATGTGGTGGACAGTTATTGGTAATTTAAAGGGATCGAAGAAATACTACATGAACAAATTCTTTTTCAATATTTTTACAAACGATCATTTTAAAAAAATTTTACTGGTTCTCATTTGGGTCTACCAGTAACACAATATTTTTACTTACTAATAATCACTTACCACATCAATAATTTGTAAAAATATTATAAAATAGTTTATGACTTTAATTTTTCTTTCAACATTCTTACAAACTATCAACCTGAAAAATTCTTACTGATTTTCATATGGGTCCACCAATAACACTATCTTTTACTTACCAATAATTACTTACTACATCAACATTTTGTAAAAAAAAATTGTAAAGTAATTAATGATTTTATCATTTTCCTTGAAAAAAAAATGTGATGTTAGTGGTAGAAAGCAAAAGAGAGAAATGCCCATTAGGAGGGAAAGACTCAGTAATTTCTACACAATCACACACAGTCCATGGGATAAGAAAAGAAGTCATTGCAATAATATCTGCTTAGACATGAAGTGCAACACCATATGCATGTTGGGATTTCATTTCATTTTATTTGTTTTAGGAAAATTTCATTTTGATTTAGAGAATCTTAATAATCATTAAAGTTTTTAAAGGGACCACTCACATCAGTAAGTTAAAATTTGTTACAATAGAAACTTAAAAATCTTAAATATTGACTTAATAATAATTAGTTGCAATAACAATAATTAGGAAAATTTGTTGCAATAACTTAAAATGAAGAAATCATTGCAATAAATTGATTCAAATTATTTTTTCAATCTATTGCAATGAAAATTTTGAACTGATAGCTTATTGCAATGAATTATTTTACAATCTATTACAATGAAAAATATGAAATTACAACAAAAATACCATTGCAGTGATCTGATATGAATTATTTTACAATCTATTGATATAACAAGTTTGATGTAATTATCTATTACAATGAAGATATTATTGCAATAATTTGATCCAAATTATTTGTGCCAATTATTTGCAAGAGAAAACATTCATTATTAAGTTTTGAGAGCACAAGAATGTATCATCATTAAATAACCAATACAACCCAAATGGTGTGTAATGATAGAAGATGAACAGCAGCTTATTACTTTAGTAATGAGTAATGATAAAAGTATTTGTAATTGTAACAGTTAATTTTTATTTTTTGAGAAGATTTGAAACAATTATTTTTCTTGTTAAAAAATAATTGGCATGTAGTAATCCATCATGAATTATTGACATTAAGTATAGCTTCACCCCTTCACACATCAAACTTTACATTAAGAAATTCACTTCCAAAATGCCTGTAGATGAAACCAAATAATCTTTATTTGACCTCATTTTGTAAGGAGAAATCCATTAAAACTTATTACTTAGGCCTGATTGCTTGCCTTTTTAGTCCTAATTGTTAAGCTTTCTAGATGCAGATGCTTTAATTTGTGATATGCTGATAGCAATCTTGCTGCCTAGTTTAGATCTTAATGAACAAGAATTATATTGTACTAGATTAGGCTGTCCATGTCTAAGAATGTCCAATATCAAGATCTATTTTGATTACTTACTATCATCATGTAGTTATCGAGACCTATTCTCTCTTACTTTTCACTTTTTCTCTTTTTCTTTCGCTGGTACTAGTATGTCTCCTGAGCTTCTCTCTTTCTCTCTTTTCTTTTTCCTTTCTTCACCTCTTTTGTCTTTCTTCTTTGATGCCTTTCCTTTCTTTTCCTCTTTTCTTTTTTCTTTCTTCACCTTTCCTTTCTTCTCTCTTTCTCTCTCTTCTTTTCTCTATTTCTCCATTTGTGGGTTTGGTGGTAGTGGTTGATTTTGGGTGTGGCTTTGTGGATTTTGGCTAAGGTAGTGATGGTGATTGATTTTGGTTTTGGCTGACTTTTGTGAGCTTGGTTGTGGGTTTGGTTGCAGTGATTGATTTTGTCATTTTGTTTGTGGGTTTCTTGGATTTTGACAGTGGTGGTGGTGGTTAATTTTGGCTTTGGCTGTGGGTTGGATTTTGGGTTGAAATCAGGTTGTGGGTTGTATTTGATCTAGGGATGGCAATGGGGCAGGGCGAGTCCGAAGGATAAGGTCTTCGCCCCCGTCCCGCACGGTTTTGTCTTACCCCATCCCCGCCCCGCCTCGCAGGATGGGGAAAATTTTCTTACCCCATCCCTGCCCCACCCTGTAAAACTCTAGTTCTTGTTAATTTGCCTACAATTATTACAATTGTTTTTAATAAAACCTATTTTGTTAATAAAAATATACTTAAAATTAAAAATAAATTTATCCCATCAAATCAAACTAATTTTTAGCAAAAATTGAATAATATTATTAAAGGGTTTAACTAGAAAATATCACAACAAAAACAAAAATCTTATAATACAAAATCAATGATTTAATAGTATATAAATTTGTTTATAATAAAGACAAAAGAAAATGTTAAAATTGGTACCTTATTTCCAACCTTGCTAGAAAAAAAAAAAAAAAAAAAAAAAAAAAAAAAAAAAAAAAAAAAAAAAAAAAAAAAAAAAAGTAGAAAGCCTTGTTGGGTAGAATAAAATAAGTTGATGATGTGTTATTTTAAATAGTAGGGTTTTAGGGTATGAAAAATTTACAATTTAACCTTTACCAATGCGGGGTAGGCATGGGGCGGGGGCCGAGCAGGTTTGGTCTAAAAAGTCTAAAACCATCCCCGCCTCACCCTGTGGTGTGGGGCTAGAATCTCACCCCGTGGTATGGGGCTAGAATCTTGCCCCATTCCCGCCCCACCACCTTTGCGGGGTAGAGAAAACCCACGTGGGGTGAAGCAAGGAGGGGCGGGGCAAAATTGCCATCCCTAGTTTGATCTTATCAGATTTTGGGTTTTGGTTGTTTGATTGGATCAGATTTTGGGTTTTGGTTGTGGGTTGTGCTTGATTAGATTTTGGCTGTGTATATTCATATGTGGGTTTGTGTTTGATATGGATATGGGTTTGGTGGTTGTGATGGTGGTGCAGTGGTGGCTATGGGTTGAAGAGAGGGAGAAGAAGAAGATAGAGAGACAGAGAAGAAGAGAGGTTGTGGGTTTGGTGGCTTAAAGAGAGACAGAAAATGAGAGAGAAAATAATAAATAAATGAATTGTGTTTAGCTGTGTTGTGAAATATAAGAGTATTGATGTGGGGTGAGTTGTAAAATGGTGAGTTGAAATAGATAAAATAGCTTTTTCTTTGTGCTAAAATCTAAATTTTTAGGGATAATTGCAGTTAACCCACTTGTGGTTTGGCCGGTTTTAACTAAGCCTACCCGTGGTTTAAATAGTGTCACTTAACTCACTTGAAGTGTCATTCGTTAGGCATCCGTAACCCAGCTTACCATTTTTCGTTAGAAAAACATGGGTAAAAATGTCTTTTCAATAATATTTTATGTCTCTCTCCTCCATCTATTCTTTTGAACCCAGAACTCCAAAAAAAAAAAAAAAAAAAAAAAAAAAAAAAAAAAAAAAAAAAAAACCATTTATACTAAAAATCTCAAGATCAAAATTTTGCAAACTCATCCATTAATATGAATAATCCCCTAGCACAAGTTAGTTTTGACATTTTGTGCTTATGGGTTTCCATTTTTGAATTCAAATGTATGAAAAAAGGGCAAAGATAAAGAAACTTCTGTAGATGATGCTGCTAAAACTGTGAAAAACTTTTGCAAATGTTTGAACAAAGGGCAGCAAACAAATGTTTTGGGTGGGTATTGGGTAGTCATGGCATTGGTGTGGATTTGGGTGTCCTCAGTTGTGATTGTTTAGGGAGAAAAAAAAATTAGGAATAAAATACACCAAAGAGATGTTTTGAAGCTTTCAATCTAACATAACATAACCCAAAACTAAAACAAGCCAACCTTACATTTTTTTATGTGTTGTTTGTCTACCAAGAGGCTTTCTTAATACTAGCAAGGGCTCCTTTACAAAGCACTACGACCCACAAACCTAATCTCCACCACTAACCCCCATCCACACCACCAATCAAGCACTACAACCCACAAACCCAAATAAAAAACCACATCTCATCAAATACACCCCAAAAATCCAAATCCAAATACATTGAGACAACCACCCTTTCCAAAAATCAGCCAATAAAGAACCCAAGAGTTCCAATTCATCACTGTGAACAGATCGAGACAAAATAAAAGAACATACAACCATAGAACCACTTAGAGAACAATGGCAATGAATAGGGACCTAGCGAACATGAACTCAGTCATGGCAGATCAGTGGAGAAAGAACTTCAATTATGGGTTTCTTGTAATGAAAAAGATAGAAAGATAAGATCAGTTCAAGCGGCACAACCAACAAAGACTATCAACAGTGATAAATGGCAAAGCAACCAAGGTAGTGCTTAGTCATGGCTACTTGAGATGAGGGAGTGAGGAGAAAAGGGAGACAAATTTGGTTTAGTTGAGAGAAAACAGAAAGGGAGAGAGGGAGAGATAGAAGGAGATTTCTAACAAATGGTTGTGAGGAAAAGACAAATAGGGAAAAAACAAAAAAAAACAAAAAAATTTCTACTCACTCACTCTCACGCGAAAGGATTAAATTGAGGCTAGAATTTGTTTCATTCTTGATTTTTGTCACTATTGTTAGGAAGAGCTTTGAGGTTGAAATGAGAATATTAATTTTTATAAAACCCTAACTTTAGATCTTGATTTCTTTGTTTTTGTTTTTTTTTTTTTTTTTTTTTTTTTTTTTTTTAAACGGTGAAAATGGTGAGGTGGGATACGGATATCTAACGGAGGACACCTCAGATGAGTTAAGTGACACTTTTTAAACCACGGGTAAACTTAGTTAAAACTGGCCAAACCACAAGTGAGTCAACTGCAATTATCCCAAATTTTTAACACCATTGATGCTGATGTTCTTAGTTTCTTTACTCTGGTTCATATATATATTTATTTATAATATGTATGTATGTACAGAAACAGTCTAGAATCAATAAGATCATTGATACATTTCAGATATTTTCTCAATTCCTCTTTGAAATTTGATAGAAACTAATAATAGTCTATAAGACATTGTAGATAGTTTGGTCAAGTGCAATTAGGCCCATGCATCCTTAGAGTATTAGTATCAGCTATTCTAAAAAAATATCATATTTTAGTGATGCACAGCCAGAACAATTGTAGTTGTTGTTGTAGTCAAATGATGAGATCAAAGGCAAGCCCACTAAGTTCAGTAACACAACAATTCAATCGAGAGATCCTCTCTCTCAATTGGTTGCAATTGTGTATAGTAATTTTTGTTCATGTGTGTGTCATGTTAACGTTAGTCAATTTAAACAACAGACTAATAGAAGTGTCAATTTGACACATTTGGAAAGTTCAAAGACTAAATTTGCTAAAATAGTATATTTTTTTAAAAGAAAAGGTTTGTCCTTTGCCACAAATGAGAAAAGAAATTGATTGACATCCAACTAATTGTGTGAGATGTATATAAAATTTATTATGTTTAGTAGCTAATATCTTTCAGCCAAAGAATGTGCACCAGCTAGCATACTTTGAAACTTGCGTATGCAGCCAATTAGGGCTGGCCCAACAAATTTGGAGACCTAAAGCGATAGCTTTAAATTGGTCTTTTTTTTTATCATTTAAAATAATATTTAACTAGTATTTTACTTCATGATTTTTTTATTAAAAAAATATCTATTATTCTTACTTTTTACTATGACTATTATTTTTATTTTTTTGGTTTTATGAAAATGATAAAAGTATAACAAATATTACTACAAATAACTTACAAATTAATATAGTAATAAATGTGACTAATTGGTGACAGTTTAAGAAGATAATAAACGAGTAGTTGAATGAACAATTTTATAAATTTTACAATATAAGGCTTACAAAAATGTATTACCAATCACAAAAAATAATTCAAATATGCATTTATTAGGTTATTGAAGTCCACCAATTATATTTATTAATTGTCACATCAATTTGTAAATTTTATATAGTAAAATTTATAATATTTATAATATTTTCCTTTTTGAATTTTTTTTATACAAGATAAAAATTCTACTATAATCTAATCTAAATGTATATATGTGTGAAACTCTCTTCTGAAGACTTGAATCCCGGCCCTTGTCTCCCCCCTCCCCCCACCTCAACTTCTTGTAATTTGTGACAAATTTATTTGTAAGTTCTATATATTTAAATTTGTATTATTTTTAGCATTACTTCAATTTTTTATTATTCTAAAAAGTGAAGGAAAAATTTAAAAGTAATAATATTTTTTTTATACCTCCACGAGCGCTTGTGTGTGTGTATATATATATCTGTAAATGTTATTTTTTTAAAATATTTTTTTCCGTAGGGGGGCCCTAGGTGGCAAAATGCCTAGGGCCCTACAGCAATCATCTAAGAGCATCTCTAATAAATGCTCTATATCTATTTTTTGGAGAAAAAACACTACTATTCACACTCCAACAGATCCTCTAAATACAAAATTTCTCCAATTTTTTTTTTTTTTTTTGAAGTTGTTACAGTCATTCTCTTTATCTAGAGAAGACTATAGCAACTCTAAATGAATTTTTTTGCTTAAACAAATCATATAACTCAATAAAAAAACAATCTTTCTCTCTCCTCTCACCAAGGCTACAAACATTCACAACGGCTACAAACACAACAATCCTTTCTCTCAAACCTCTCTAAAATCAAGTATAATCAAAATACAAACTCAAAAACATAATCTTAAAATTAATCAAACCATAACAAAAAAAAAAAAAAAAAAAAAAAAAAAAAAAAAAAAGAACACAAGCCATCTACCATCTAAGCTACTTTAGGGAGGAAGACGAGCGGCGACACAAAGAGTGGAGCAGAAGGTGCGACAAAGTGGAGCCATCTAACGCATCTGTTCTTTCTCTCTCTACCTATTTCTCTGTTTCTTATCACACAGAGAGGTAGATAATGTTTTGTAATCAAGTAGAAAAAGAAAAAAAAAAAAAAAAAAAAAGTAGAGAAAGAGAGAGGGAGGTTCTGGAATCAAGTGAAAAGTAGAGAAAAAAAGGAGATGATGGAGATATATGGATATACGTGTGTGATGGAGAAAAATCAAGAGAAAAAAGAAAAAAGAAAAAAAGGAAACGTATGGATGATAGAAAAAAAAGAAAGGAAAAATAATATAAAGAAAGGGAAATGACAATTTAGAAATGCTACCACAATATTTTCATAATATTTTTATAATAAATCTTAAATAACATATTGTTATTAGTTAATATTGGTGAGTAAAAATATAATTTCAGCGGTGGGTTGAAATTAGAACTAGTAACAACTTTTCACATAAGATATGATTTTGATGTGATTCTTGTGAAAGTATTGAGAAAAATGTTGTGAATATAACACTTTTCATTGAAAAATATAATTGTTGGAAATGAATATAGAAAGAATAAATGATGATAAAAAAAGAATAAAAAATGAATGAAGAAATAGTATTTAAAAGAGATAGAGAATGTGATAGAGAATCTGTTGAAAAGTATATTTAAAAAAGTGAGTAGCTAAAAGGTAAAAGTCACCGTTCATTCTCCAATCAATACAAAAATTTGAAGAATCTGCTGAAGATGCTCTCAACAGGAAGAACTCATTAAAAGTAATTTGTGACAAATTTATTTATAAGTTCTATATTTTTAAATTTGTATTATTTTTAGCATTACTTATGGGGTATTTGGTAGAGTAGTTGAGATGAGATTTTTGTAATTTTTTTGAATACATGTGAATAAAAAAGCGTATAAAAATATGTGTAATATTATTTAAAATGTAAAAATGTAAGTTTGAGATTGAAAAACAAACCACCCTTAATTTTTTGAGTATTCTAAAAAGTGAAGAAAAAATTTAAAAGTAATTATATTTTTTTTTATATCTCCGTGCGCATATATATATATATATATATATATATAAATGTTTTTTTTTATAACATTTTTTGCCGTAGGGGGCCTAGGCGGCCTAATGCCTAGGGCCCTACAGCAATCATCTATGACCCTTAACAGGAAGAACTCATTAAAATTAATTAACACGGGAAATCAAAAGTAGGCATTACACATTCAGCCAAAAAAAAAAAAAAAGTAGGCATTACACATTGGAGAGGGAATGATTGATAGAAGTTTTTTAATATTTCAAAAAAATCATTACAACTCAAGTAAAGTAACACTAAAATGAACAACCCTTTGTCCCCAACCACATTTATTAAACAACCCATATACACATCCTGATTAATCTTCTTATTTTAACCCAACCAGACCAATTAAAAAAAAAAAAAAAAAAACAGCCGGACCATGAGATAACAAAGGCAACTAGAACATTTTTTTTTTCTTGCAAGTAGGCTACTTGAACATGATCACCATTATCATCATGCATGCATACAAATTCCAATAATTACATGATGGTGCATCCAGAGGAAGTTTCTTCACATAGACTCATATAAGTATAACAACTCCTATACCCGCCACCATAACTATCATAAATGGGCCTTCCATAGTAGTAGCCATCATAACATGGGGGTGGCCTACCCTGACCATAATGGCATGGCCCCCCATCACGACCCTCATAGCATTCCGTACAACACGTCTGAATCCCAACCTGTGCAGGATGAGGATTTGGTCTTGATGGTGGCCATGGCCTAGTACCAGGACCATAAAGGCATGGCCCCCCACGACGACCCTCAGAGCATTCCGTACAACAAGTCGGCCGCACAGGCACACAAACCGGTTTAATAGGAGGCTTTGAAACTTCTGTCTCTTGTGGTGGTGGGTTCGAAACCGGTTCAGGGTCTTTCCCTGGTGATGGTGGTGGGTTCTGCTTAGGTGGCTTCTTCACCTCAGCTGGTGGGTTATCCTTAGGTTGCTTGGGATTCTTAGGCTCTCTGATCTCAATGCACTTAATGGTATCACCACCCTTGCATTTTATCTTTTGCTTTACCTTTTCAGGACTGCAACATACCACTTTTATTATCACATAGTTTTCCTTCTCGTCGTACACCTGGTCTTGTATTTCTTTTGTTCACAACACGTATATGTATAATAACTCAGTTTTCTTTTTTAGCCACATAACAACATATGTATTAAATAACTATCGTTTACTTAAAGAAAAGAGGGACTCACGAGGGAATTTACAGAGCACTTTCTTGATCTTCTTGCGGCAGCGATGGCATTGAAGGTCTACCTTGATCCACATATATGTTGTTTTCTATAATAGTAGACAAATTGTAAGTATGCTATCCATATTTAAGCAAAAACAGAATAGAAAAGTCAAAGAACAATTACAAGCAGAAAGAGAAACTTGGAGACTTTGTCGACAGAAGAATCAGAACAAACGACACTATCAAGTTCTGACATGAAAAAATAATGATGGTGTGTGTGAATGAATTATGAAGTGCGAATTTATTTATTTAATTTAGTACTCTCCATTTAGCTGCAATTGATGAGTGGGATACAAACCCAAAACGTAAAATTTTTAAATGAAATGTAACGTAGGCTGATGAAATTCATGACCTCTTGTTGTAATACTATATTATATTAACGATTTGTCTAAAAATTAAAATATTAAAAATGATAAAATATATTTATTTAATCTAACATTATAAAATTGACAAACCTTTTCCTCTACCATGGCTCTATAGCTTTAGCTTCAGATCTCAAACTCAACCAAAAGTACTGAAGGTGGCTAGCACCGCTTGATTGAGATATCAAGTTCAAGGCTTCAAGTATGAAGAGGTCTGGAGAGTTAGTGAACACAAAGAGTACATATTTATTATGCCAAACCTAGGGCCGGCTGAACCATATAAGCAATTGATGCAATAGCTTAAAACCCCCCAAATAAAAAAAGGTCCTCACTTGTAAAAAAAAAAATTTATATATATAATATATTTATCTATATATTTTAATTACAAAAAAAAAATATACTAGGTATTTTTATTGACCAATAAAATGCATTAAAAAAGTCACATTGTATTTTAAAATGCAGAATATTACACAATAAGAGTCCACACAACTTGACAGGATAAGACTGCACAATGCACATAGCACTGTGCAGTCTTGTCCACAAGCCCCAACACATCACAAGGCCTAAACTAAGCTGTTCCCATACTAATTAATAAGTTATCACATTTGTTTTTAATGCAAACTCTTACTTTATCAATTATTATAAATTATCACACCAATTAATTATTTGATGTATGTTAAATTAACTCATTTGTATTATAGTGATACTAATTTATTGAATCATGTAATAAATTAATTTTTATTTATATAAATTCAGACTTTAAAATTAAAAAAAAGAATCCACTTAAAATTTTCGCCGGCCCCAAAATTGTTGAGCCGACCTTGGCCAAACCACAACTTAAGAAGACTTCTTTTTTGACTTAAAATCTTAAAAGAAAACTAAACTGAACTGAATTGAATTGAACTAAAAACTAAAAATATTGTAATAAAATAATTTTTAAATGTGTGAGATTTATTTTAAATTTTTAATAAAATGTTTATAAACAGTACATGCATTATGAACAATGCTTTTTATCTCAAAAAGCACGCGTGAAAAAAAAAAAAAAAAAAAAAAAGCTGAAACGCAGACGTAAACGCGCATCCAACCTCAGCCTCAAACGTCATATGTCGTACGTCATGACCCAATAGTAAACGTCATATGTCGTACGTCTAGCCCAATGGGATGTAGAAACGTGGGGTTTTTTAAATTGAATATTACGGTCTGCCATATTGTCTAGATTCTTCTTTGCATAGTGTGGTTTTTAACATTATCTGTGATTGCTGACTCTTCAATAATTATTTGCATTCGCTGGCCCTGATTGACCCAGCTCACGTTCCTCCAACCTTCCTGCATTATTAAGGAAACATTATTAGTTTTTTTTTTTTTTTTTTTGAGAATCGGAAACATTATTAGTTTGGTCCTTGTTCATGGTTAATTTGGTCAGGTGCAATTTGGATCATACATGTATTAGAGCATTAGTATTTGGTCACTCAAATGGTATATGTTAGTATATTTTAACATCAAAGCACCAAAACCTCCCGTTACCCGATCTTTTAATTGTAAAAAAATTTACAATCACGCTACAATACCATCATAAATATATGGCACTGTAGCAACATTGTTAACAATTATATTATATTTTATTCTTAAAATATTTGCCTTTTTTTTTCCCTCTTTCCTTAGTCTCATCTCCTCTCTCTTTCATTCTCTTTGTCTCTTGTTGTCACTATCCAAATCCATGGAACATGAATTTAGATGCATGACTAACTTGCTGAACTTACATAACTCAATAAACATAATTAATTTAAACATAATTCAATAACCTCCAAATAAAAATGCTCTTAATAAATCTCTTACAATAACTAAAATCCACAATTTAGAAATAATCTCTAATACTATAAAATCCAAAGCAGAACAAAAATAACTTAATAATCATTTAAGGCTTCAAGTATTATTGACGTTGCCTAAAAACTCTCACGCTCTATCTTGCACGTTATGAAGTAATTCAAAAGTTCTATTCCCCAACTAAACTTTAATCTGGAAATTGTCATTGATGGGGTGAGCCACACATCCAATAAGCAATTATACACAATACACAACAGAATAGAGTCAAGCAAAGTACGAGTATTTTGATTTTTCACAAACCCATTCAATGCTATCAAATATAATTATTCCAAAACATATAATGAATCACTTAATATACATGTAATCACATATTAAAATCATTCGAAAACGCATACATATAATCAATCAAAGTACAGTGTCACATATACACATATCACATATTCTCACATACAATCCTGTGAACGAATACCAACATCTAACCCCTGTTGGTGAGGGATCAACACTTATTCTCACATTCAACTATGCGAGCGGGCTTACACATATACCTGATCAATTCTAAAAACACTTATTTTGAGTCACATATCACAAAAGCAAAGTTTATACAAAATATAATAATTTCTTAATATTAACAATTATTCCAAATATAAAGGCAAAATCGAATATCACAATATTGAATTGAACATAAATCAAAGGATGCTTGACTCTCTTGGGGCACAAATAAAAACTGAGGAGTTTATATAAATATTTTTACAATTCTTAAGTACGTCTGAAAATTCAATTTGCTAAAAGAAACATTTTAAATACAATTTGGAAAATAGGAATATGAATTTGAAATCACTAGGTTTTAAACAAATTTAAAGAACAAGAACCTTTTTAGAAAACTTACATTGAAACTCAATTCTTTACGGGAAATAGTTTAGTTTAGAAATCATTTTTTAAATGAGGTTTAGACATTTAAAACGTTATTTAGAATTCAAAATTTCTCTCTAAAACATTATTTAAAAAATCGAAGTTTCTCTTTCAATGATGTAGAAGTTTGAAATACATAAATTTTAACTTCTAAGAACCTAATAGACAAAAACTTGTGCATATTATGCATAATTACTTACAACACTTGAATCACTTTGAAAGTCTAGCTGAAACACCCTCCAAATAGTCTCAAAATACTCTTAAATCGAACCTATAATCAATCATGGAAATATATTTAATATCTTCTACAAAATATAAAACTTATAGAAACTATACAAGTGGACTAACTAGGATTATACTTTGCTGAACTATTTGCTGAACTAATAACACTTTAGACACTAATTAACATTTCTTTAATCAATGGTATTCTAATCAATAATACATCCTTGCATTAATCGGAACTCGTTTTACCATGAGGAATGCAGTAGCCAACACTTTAGAGCAACCACATCAGTTTGTCTAAAAATTTCCATCTATTTTGGCCTTAAACTACTTTTTTTATTTTACACAACCACTTTGTAAAAATACCAACATCAAATCATCTATTTTACACTTTCTTCTAATATAATATTAATTTTCCTTTATTTTTCCTTTGTTTTCTCACCAAACAAACACAATTTAACCCATATCACAGCCTCTATAGACGCAAATCACAGGCTCTCTTCCTACACCAAAACCCCCACATCCAAATCACAACAAATTCAAGCCAAGATACCACTAAGCAAACCACCGCCAAAATCAATAAATCAGCAAAATCGATCCACCAAAATCAGCAAAACCTAGTCACTCGCACTTTTGGCAAATTTCTGAATCTTGGTGGGCATGGTCGCAGAAAATAGAAGAGCACTAAAGAGGAAAATGAACTACTCTATTATGGGTTTTCAGTTGAGAGAGAAGATAATGGGTAGGAAACAAAGAAGAGCCACCAATTGGAGTGGTGGTGGTGGCTAACAAGTGATGAGCAAGGACTGTAGATTAAGGAGAAGAAATAAAGAAAGAAAAGAAAAAGGGAGAGAGAGAAAAGCCATAGACGAAGAGAAAAGAAAAAAAAAAAAAAAAAAAAAAGCAAGTAACAAAATAGAATAGAAAGAAAGAGAGAGAAATTAATTAAATATTGATGCACATGTGAACAGTAACCGTGTATCTTTACACAAATACTGTAGCTTTTTGAAATTTGCACAATTTTAGAAGAGTTGATGTGGATAATTTTTAAGGTAAATTGTGTAAAATTGTATAACATTGTACACTTTTTATATTTTAGAAGAGCTGATGTCAATGCTTTTAGGATTTAATATATAACCACAATGCAAACAGTGGGCCAAAACCAATATGATTCTGTTCATGAATTTAACATTCATTGACTCTACAGATTTAATATAAGAATTTTGGTATGAAATCTCAAATCTGTCCTTATCCTTTTAAAAAATTGTAGACGTGTTGAACCTAAATGGTTCAACATGTGACAAATAGTATTTTATCTTATTGATAGCTTTGATAGTCTATGCCTAGATGTTGAATATTCCCAAACACAATGAACCATTTGATAGTCACTCGCACTTTTGGCAAATTTCTGAATCTTGGCGGGCATGGTCGCAGAAAATAGAAGAGCACTAAAGAGGAAAATGAACTACTCTATTATGGGTTTTCAGTTGAGAGAGAAGATAATGGGTAGGAAACAAAGAAGAGCCACCAATTGGAGGGGTGGTGGTGGCTAACAAGTGATGAGCAAGGACTGTAGATTAAGGAGAAGAAATAAAGAAAGAAAAGAAAAAGGGAGAGAGAGAAAAGCCATAGACGAAGAGAAAAGGAAAAAAAAAAAAGAAAAAAAAAAAGCAAGTAACAAAATAGAATAGAAAGAAAGAGAGAGAAATTAATTAAATATTGATGCACATGTGAACAGTAACCGTGTATCTTTACACAAATACTGTAGCTTTTTGAAATTTGCACAATTTTAGAAGAGCTGATGTGGATAATTTTTAAGGTAAATTGTGTAAAATTGTATAAAATTGTACACTTTTTATATTTTAGAAGAGCTGATGTCAATGCTTTTAGGATTTAATATATAACCCCAATGCAAACAATGGGCCAAAACCAATATGATTCTGTTCATGAATTTAAAATTCATTGACCCTACAGATTTAATATAAGAATTTTGGTATAAAATCTCAAATCTGTCCTTATCCTTTTAAAAATTGTAGACGTGTTGAACCTAAATGGTTCAACATGTGACAAATAGTATTTTGTTTTATTGATAGCTTTGATAGTCTATGCCTAGATGTTGAATATTCCCAAACACAATGAACCATTTGATAGTCACTCGCACTTTTGGAAAATTTTTGAATCTTGGTGGGCATGGTCGCAAAAAAT
Source organism: Quercus gilva (assembly GCA_023621385.1). Lineage (NCBI taxonomy): Eukaryota > Viridiplantae > Streptophyta > Magnoliopsida > Fagales > Fagaceae > Quercus > Quercus gilva. Next base: position 78,168,118 of record CM042477.1, on the reverse strand, counting down.
AGAAGAGCACTAAAGAGGAAAATGAACTACTCTATTATGGGTTTTCAGTTGAGAGAGAAGATAATGGGTAGGAAACAAAGAAGAGCCACCAATTGGAGTGGTGATGGTGGCTAACAAGTGATGAGCAAGGACTGTAGATTAAGGAGAAGAAATAAAGAAAGAAAAGAAAATGGGAGAGAGAGAAATGCCATAGACGAAGAGAAAAGAAAAAAAAAAAAAAAAAAAAAAAGAAGAAGCAAGTAACAAAATAGAATAGAAAGAAAGAGAGAGAAATTAATTAAATATTGATGCACATGTGAACAGTAACCGTGTATCCTTACACAAATACTGTAGCTTTTTGAAATTTGCACAATTTTAGAAGAGCTGATGTGGATAATTTTTAAGGTAAATTGTGTAAAATTGTATAAAATTGTACACTTTTTTATATTTTAGAAGAGTTGATGTCAATGCTTTTAGGATTTAATATATAACCCCAATGCAAACAGTGGGCCAAAACCAATATGATTCTGTTCATGAATTTAACATTCATTGACCCTACAGATTTAATATAAGAATTTTGGTATGAAATCTCAAATCTGTCCTTATCCTTTTAAAAAATTGTAGACGTGTTGAACCTAGATGGTTCAACATGTGACAAATAGTATATTTTCTTATTGATAGCTTTGATTGTCTATGCCTAGATGTTGAATATTCCCAAACACAATGAACCATTTGATAGTCACTCGCACCTTTGGCAAATTTCTGAATCTTGGTGGGCATGGTCGCAGAAAATAGAAGAGCACTAAAGAGGAAAATGAACTACTCTATTATGGGTTTTCAGTTGAGAGAGAAGATAATGGGTAGGAAACAAAGAAGAGCCACCAATTGGAGTGGTGGTGGTGGCTAACAAGTGATGAGCAAGGACTGTAGATTAAGGAGAAGAAATAAAGAAAGAAAAGAAAAAGGGAGAGAGAGAAAAGCCATAGACGAAGAGAAAAGAAAAAAAAAAAAAAAAAAAAAAAAAAAGCAAGTAACAAAATAGAATAGAAAGAAAGAGAGAGAAATTAATTAAATACTGATGCACATGTGAACAGTAACCGTGTATCTTTACACAAATACTGTAGCTTTTTGAAATTTGCACAATTTTAGAAGAGCTGATGTGGATAATTTTTAAGGTAAATTGTGTAAAATTGTATAAAATTGTACACTTTTTATATTTTAGAAGAGCTGATGTCAATGCTTTTAGGATTTAATATATAACCCCAATGCAAACAATGGGCCAAAACCAATATGATTCTGTTCATGAATTTAACATTCATTGACCCTACAGATATAATATAAGAATTTTGGTATGAAATCTCAAATCTGTCCTTATCCTTTTAAAAAATTGTAGACGTGTTGAACCTAAATGGTTCAACATGTGACAAATAGTATTTTGTCTTATTGATAGCTTTGATAGTCTAAGCCTAGATGTTGAATATTCCCAAACACAATGAACCATTTGATAGTCACTCGCACTTTTGGCAAATTTCTGAATCTTGGCGGGCATGGTCGCAGAAAATAGAAGAGCACTAAAGAGGAAAATGAACTACTCTATTATGGGTTTTCAGTTGAGAGAGAAGATAATGGGTAGGAAACAAAGAAGAGCCACCAATTGGAGTGGTGGTGGTGGCTAACAAGTGATGAGCAAGGACTGTAGATTAAGGAGAAGAAATAAAGAAAGAAAAGAAAAAGGGAGAGAGAGAAAAGCCATAGACGAAGAGAAAAGAAAAAAAAATAAAATAAAAAAAGAAGCAAGTAACAAAATAGAATAGAAAGAAAGAGAGAGAAATTAATTAAATATTGATGCACATGTGAACAGTAACCGTGTATCTTTATACAAATACTATAGCTTTTTGAAATTTGCACAATTTTAGAAGAGCTGATGTGGCTAATTTTTAAGGTAAATTGTGAAAAATTGTATAAAATTGTACACTTCTTATATTTTAGTAGAGCTGATGTCAATGCTTTTAGGATTTAATATATAACCCCAATGCAAACAGTGGGCCAAAACCAATATGATTCTGTTCATGAATTTAACATTCATTGACCCTACAGATTTAATATGAGAATTTTGGTATGAAATCTCAAATCTGTCCTTATCCTTTCAAAAAATTGTAGACGTGTTGAACCTAAATGGTTCAACATGTGACAAATAGTATTTTATCTTATTGATAGCTTTGATAGTCTATGCCTAGATGTTGAATATTCCCAAACACAATGAACCATTTGATAGTCACTCGCACTTTTGGCAAATTTCTGAATCTTGGTGGGCATGGTCGCAGAAAATAGAAGAGCACTAAAGAGGAAAATGAACTACTCTATTATGGGTTTTCAGTTGAGAGAGAAGATAATGGGTAGGAAACAAAGAAGAGCCACCAATTGGAGTGGTGGTGGTGGCTAACAAGTGATAAGCAAGGACTGTAGATTAAGGAGAAGAAATAAAGAAAGAAAAGAAAAAGGGAGAGAGAGAAAAGCCATAGACGAAGAGAAAAAAAAAAAAAAAAAAAAAAAAAAAAAAAAAAAAAAAAAAAAAAAAAAGCAAGTAACAAAATAGAATAGAAAGAAAGAGAGAGAAATTAATTAAATATTGATGCACATGTGAACAGTAACCGTGTATCTTTACACAAATACTGTAGCTTTTTTAAATTTGCACAATTTTAGAAGAGCTGATGTGGATAATTTTTAAGGTAAATTGTGAAAAATTGTATAAAATTGTACACTTTTTATATTTTAGTAGAGCTGATGTCAATGCTTTTAGGATTTAATATATAACCCCGTTGCAAACAGTGGGCCAAAACCAATATGATTCTGTTCATGAATTTAACATTCATTGACCCTACAAATTTAATATAAGAATTTTGGTATGAAATCTCAAATCTGTCCTTATCCTTTCAAAAAATTATAGATTTGTTGAACCTAAATGGTTCAACATGTGACAAATAGTATTTTATCTTATTGATAGCTTTGATAGTCTATGCCTAGATGTTGAATATTCCCAAACACAATGAACCATTTGATAGTCACTCGCACTTTTGGCAAATTTCTGAATCTTGGTGGGCATGGTCGCAGAAAATAGAAGAGCACTAAAGAGGAAAATGAACTACTCTATTATGGGTTTTCAGTTGAGAGAGAAGATAATGGGTAGGAAACAAAGAAGAGCCACCAATTGGAGTGGTGGTGGTGGCTAACAAGTGATGAGCAAGGACTGTAGATTAAGGAGAAGAAATAAAGAAAGAAAAGAAAAAGGGAGAGAGAGAAAAGCCATAGACGAAGAGAAGAGAAAAAAAAAAAAAAAGCAAGTAACAAAATAGAATAGAAAGAAAGAGAGAGAAATTAATTAAATATTGATGCACATGTGAACAGTAACCGTGTATCTTTACACAAATACTGTAGCTTTTTTAAATTTGCACAATTTTAGAAGAGCTGATTTGGATAATTTTTAAGGTAAATTGTGAAAAATTGTATAAAATTGTACACTTTTTATATTTTAGTAGAGCTGATGTCAATGCTTTTAGGATTTAATATATAACCCCGATGCAAACAGTGGGCCAAAACCAATATGATTCTGTTCATGAATTTAACATTCATTGACCCTACAGATTTAATATAAGAATTTTGGTATGAAATCTCAAATCTGTCCTTATCCTTTCAAAAAATTGTAGATTTGTTGAACCTAAATGGTTCAACATGTGACAAATAGTATTTTATCTTATTGATAGCTTTGATAGTCTATGCCTAGATGTTGAATATTCCCAAACACAATGAACCATTTGATAGCCACTCGCACTTTTGGCAAATTTCTGAATCTTGGTGGGCATGGTCGCAAAAAATAGAAGAGCACTAAAGAGGAAAATGAACTACTCTATTATGGGTTTTCAATTGAGAGAGAAGATAATGGGTAGGAAACAAAGAAGAGCCACCAATTGGAGTGGTGGTGGTGGCTAACAAGTGATGAGCAGGGACTGTAGATTAAGGAGAAGAAATAAAGAAAGAAAAGAAAAAGGGAGAGATAGAAAAGCCATAGACGAAGAGAAAAGAAAAAAGAAAAAAAAAAAAAAAAAAAAAAAGAAAGTAACAAAATAGAATAGAAAGAAAGAGAGAGAAATTAATTAAATATTGATGTACATGTGAACAGTAACCATGTATCTTTACACAAATACTGTAGCTTTTTGAAATTTGCACAATTTTAGAAGAGTTTATGTGGATAATTTTTAAGGTAAATTGTGTAAAATTGTATAAAATTGTACACTTTTTATATTTTAGAAGAGCTGATGTCAATGCTTTTAGGATTTTATATATAACCCCAATGCAAATAGTGGGCCAAAACCAATATGATTCTGTTCATGAATTTAACATTCATTGACCATACAGATTTAATATAAGAATTTTGGTATGAAATCTCAAATCTGTCCTTATCCTTTTAAAAAATTGTAGACGTGTTGAACCTAAATGGTTCAACATGTGACAAATAGTATTTTCTCTTATTGATAGCTTTGATAGTCTATGCCTAGATGTTGAATATTCCCAAATACAATGAACCATTTAGGTTGAACACATCAAGAAAAAAAAGGGTGCAACACGTGACAAAATAGGATTGTGACAAAATGAGAGCTAGCTAGTGAAACATGTGTGAGGTCGGGTGCAAATTGTCCAGCAAATCAGAATTAATATTATGGTATAGATCAGCAGCCCAAAAGCCTTAGTAGTCCTACGAAAACGATGCAAGCCTTATTCATGGATTTCATAATTTCGGCTTTTGTTCTAGAATCCGAACAGTGGCAACCTAGGATTCAAGAATTATTGAAATACTGTAAATCGTAATCAAAGAAACTACTAATTCAACAATCTACACATCACTAAAGTTTTCCATGATAAAATTCCAACTCCTTAATTCTTTGTTTTTAACAGTGAGAAATCATACCTTGAACAATTTGATTGCCTCTTCAATTGTATGTGCTCTAAACTCCAAGGTAAAACACCTCTTAGCCTCTTCAATTGCCTCTTAGCCTCTATGAAAACCCTGATTATCTCTTCCTCTACCCTATATTTAACACATTAGAAATGTGAGCTTAGTAGGGTAGTGGGCTGGAGTTTAAAACCCACTAGAACTTATCTGTTTAGTCTCCAAGAAGCCCATAGAACATCTTCCTCTTTTATTTATTTATTTATTATTTTAATTGTTGCACTAAATTGTATGCACTAAAATTTTAATTTTCTCATCTATTTTGTAGCACCACAAAATTGTCTACTCCCATCTTACTGTGCACACGCATATTGTACCCCAACTCTATAATAATAATGACAATGTATGGTGATAATCACAAAAAAAAAAAAAAAAAAAAAAAAAAATTGGGGTATTACACTCATCCTTCTCTCTTATTTTGTTCTCTGCTCTCTTCGAAGCCACCATGGTTGAACCACCATCACCAAGCAGGCCGGATCGTTGCTCTCTCTCTTTGTCATGACCATTGCTGATAGTAGTGGCTTGGTTGTTCTCTTCAACCCCAAAACTCTCTCTTCTCTCTTCAAAGCCACCATGGCCGAACCTACCATCACCAAGCCAAGCCGGAGTCACTCACCATTACTCAACGATTGCGTCATTCTCAGTCTAGAACGATTCTCCTCTCCCCAACCAACATTGACAATTTTAGGTATTTGTTGTGTTTGTGGGTGAAGATTATGTACCTTCGTAGTGGGTTAGCGATGGTTTAATTGATTGTGTTATTTTTTTCCTATGGGTTTGATTCTTGGATGGGTTTTGGTCTTGTGTGGTAGGTGTTTGGCTTGGTGGTAGTGGGTTTATGGTGGAGATTGTGGTGGAGGTCGGAGATTGGTAGTGGAGATTACAGTGGGTTTTTGTTATAATTTTTTTTTTCTATGAGTTTAATTCTTGGATGGGTTTTAGTCTCGTGTGGTAGGGGTTGTGATTTTGCATGTGGTGGTGGGTTTTGGTCTCGGTGTGGTAGGTGTTTGGCTTGGTGGCAATGGCTTGTGTTGTGCTTGGATTGGTGGCGGTGGTAGTGGGTTATGTCATATGTGGGTAATTTCCTGGGCTGATTTGGTGATTTTGGTAAAGATTTGTTGGGTTGAATTGGGTGGTGCAGCAATGGTGGGGTGGTGGGTTTGGGTGGTGGTTATATTGTTGATGATGAAGATGGTGGGTGGTGGTGGTGTTGATGATTGGCAGGTGAGGGGGCGGTTTGGTTTGAAGGGTGGTTGTGCTGGGTTTTGGGTTTGTTCACAATGATGAGAGAGAGGTAGAGAGAAGGAGAGGCAGAGGCAGAGAGACAGAAATTGAAGAGAGGAGAAAGATGGTTTTGATTTATATTTTATTGTGTAGATATATTATTTTAATGTATTGTATAGGAAAATAAAAGTTGGGATGTTGGATGTGTTGTAAAATGGTATGGTATAATAGATAAAGTAGCATTTGAGATAGTAAAATAAGATATTTTGTAAAGAGCAAGTTTTGATGCTCTTAGCATAAAAAAAAAAAATTAAAAAAAAAAAAAAAGGATCAGCTATTCTAAAGAACACACACACACACACTTTAATACACCAAAAATATACTTGATGAATTATTTAAAATACACACTACATTTTAGATCACAACACATTAAAATAATCTAAAAAACCCCTCAAGTTCATTAAAAAATTAAGAAAACCAAAAACAAAAACAAAATAAAACACAACACCACCATCCATTACCCACCACAACCCTCCACCACCACCAAGGACACCAAGACTACCACATAACACCTAGAACCAAACCCACCACATCAACACCACAAAACCCATCCTAAAATCAAAAACCAACACCCAAAATCATATCTAACCTAGCCACAACACCACCACTGCCACAACTAACAACCACCGCCCAGAATCACCAACATTGCAACTCCTACCCCCTACCAACGCAAGACCCAAATAAGAAAACCTATTCAATCTTAATAGCCAAAATCAAATCAGAAAAGCCAACCCTCCCTCCTTCGTGGCCATCACCATCCACGCTAAGCTAAGCTCCAATTCAACCAACCCACAAAGCCGCTTCTCAAGAGAGAAAGAAGAGAAAGGTATGAGTGAGACAGTGAGCGAATGGGTGAGATAGTGATGAGCAAGATGGTGAGAGGTTGAAGGTTGGTTTGAGAGAGAGAGAGTAAGCTTTTTTATTTTTACAATTTGGGTTCGTATCGTTCTACTAGTAGAATGGCACAACACAGTCACAAATGCTAAAAAAATTAGCATTTGAGACATCTCATGTGGCTTCTTATTTGGTGTTTGGTGTGCTAAATGCTAAAAATTGCGCATTTAGCACACTAGATGCTAGTGCTTTAATGGGAACCCCACAGGTGTCCGCAATCTTCATAAGAGTGTTGCTTAAGAGTACTCACATAGTACTTTTAAAATAGAAAAAGTACCACATTTTTCCAACCAAACTCAATATTCATTCATATCAAGTTATGCAAAGTTTTATAAAAATACATGGTTGCTACAATAACTGTGTAAATTTACACTGGTATAATTTATATGCATTTAGTATTTTATTCTTTTTTTACATATTCTGATGATGAAAGAAGATAGTAGATGATGGTTGTTGTGTATATAGAAAGAGAAATAATAAGAAAAAAAATCAAGAAATTGATATTTTAATGAAATGTAATGTAAATTGATAATCTTATTATTATTTTTTCTTTTTTTTAAAAAGTGGATTCTTATGCTATAATAATTTTTGCACAAACTCATGCAAATGCTCTAAATTTGGGCCGCTCTCAAGTCTCATTACAAGAGCTGGTAGTTAGGTTCTGGTTCAGATTGTACAATCACCAGTTTTTTTTTTTTTTTTTTTTTTTTTTTTTTTTTTTGCTGTACAGTCACTAGCTTCACCTACTTTTTTTTTTTTTTTTTTTTTTTTATGGGAAAATATGATCATTCATTCATCAGAAACAAAGTTACAACAGAGAGTGGATCTTCAAAAAAACAGTTACAAGCCATGTTCATCACAAATGAGTTTCTCAATAACACTTGGAACAACACCTTTCCAAACTTGAGAGACATCGGACCACCTAGTTTCTTTTGCAAGATCATGGGCAACTCTGTTGCCATTCCATTTCAGATGCTGAAATAAACACCAAGAAAACCAAGGACGGAACCAGGATTTGAACCTGCGAGGGGCAAAGCTTAAAACAAATTTTTTTTTTTACGAGAATAAAAACTAACATCTATTTCATATTCAACAAAATACTATGTATAAAATAAGTGTTTTTTAAATATTTGATATTATAAAAATGTCGACAAAGTATAACATACAAAATAAATGTTTTTTAAACATTTCAACACATTTATCAAAATAGAACTCGACGCTCTTTTAAGTTTTGAAAGTCATCTATGATTGATTCTGTACCAAATTTTGCAGCAATCTCATTCTCAATGTACAAAATCATAGAGTCTATTAGAAAATCATCTCTCTCTCTCTCTCTCTCTCTCTCTCTCTCTCTCTCTCTCTCTCTCTCTCTCTCTCTATATATATATATATATATATATTACTAATATTAGCCTCATCACACAGTAACAAAGATAAAATTTTTAACAAAATCAAAACAATCAAACCAAAAACTTGGTCAATTGGTCTCACAAAAAAGTCACTTATGACTTACCATTTGTCAAAGACTAGTCTTCACAATTAACAGTACTCATAAATGACAAAACAATGACTACAAAAGAGTACTCTCACAAATTCAATATCATAATTAAGTACTCACATCCTACTATCCTGGTCCCACTTTATTTCTTTATAGATAAAACCAAAAAAAAAAACTTTATAGATAAAACCCAAAAAAAAAAAAGTTTCAAACACTGAAAGTATCAGTCCACACAATGAAATAATCACAAAAAGCCACAAACAATTACACAGCAGTCATGTCAATACAAAGCCACAAACACAAGTAGTCTACGATCCACTGTCCACACATGACACAACACACCAATCCATAAAATAAAATTAAAAAGCCAGCCACAACTCACAAATAACAGTCCACACAATTCATAAAAAAATGCAGAGGGCTAACCGACTGGCAGTGGTAGAGCAATATAGCAAATAGCAAAGACAAAAAAAAAAAAAAAAACAAAAACAAAAATATGATCTTGAGAGAGGAGAGAAATTTCTTAGATTTATCATGTGTGACTGATCAAGGATCTGAGGAGGAGCAGCAGCAGCCACAATTTGAATCTGATTTGAAGAAAAGAGCAGCAGCAGAAGCAGTGATTGAGGAGGGGAGGCATTGATGCTTGATGTCTTGATGAGGTTGAGTGGAGGAAGAGTGAGGTTAGGGTAAAATTTTGAAATTTATAATTTAGGTTTTCAGTCCATATTTATTTTTTATTTTGTAGTTTTTAGTTTGTGATTGTCGGTTTTTTTCTTTTTTTGAAACTAGTCGGTGATTTTTTCAGATTGATTTGTATACCACTTTTTTTTTTTAGTTTGGGGGGGGGGGGGGGCTATTAGGATGAAAATTTAATATCCTAGCCTATTTTTTTTTTTTTTTTTTGGGTACTAGCTTTTTTGGGGGGGGGGGGGGGGCGCCCTACTGTAGGTCTGTCCCTAAAGAAAACAAAGAAGAAAGTTCCCTTATGTTCTAAATAATGTGCTCGAAATCACACCCACAAAACCTTCATTGACTGCTTGTATAATGGAAAGGGCATCAAATTCAAAAATAACTTTGGAAAGTCCCATCTCTGATGCTAGCAGCACATCCTCTTGTAAAGCCAAAGCTTCTGTAATCTCAGCTGAAAAAGGTGATGAAAGGACCTTGCTAGAGGTTGCAATGGAGGAGCCTTGGCTGTCTTGGATTATCACACCAATGCTAGATGGCCTATCATCATTTCGAGGCAGCACTATCAACATTTATTTTGAAGAAACCAGCAGGGGGGGCACTCCAATTGGTCAAGGAAGGGACCTGTGGCAAATTAGAGAAAGAACATGCTTCCTTATACTTACCAAGGATTCGATTAGCCATATCCCAAATCTGATTTGGAGGGGCACCAGAATCTTCATGAAGAGCTTGATTGCGATTCCACCAAATGGACCAAGCAACAGCAAAGAATAGTTCCAAAGCAAAGGAGGAGTCTTTTTCAGCGATGGCCAGTGCAAAATCCATTGGTTCACTAGTACAATGGGCTAAATCAATAGGACAGTTATGCCAATGAGCCCAAGTCAGCTTAGCATGCTTACAATGGAAAAGTGCATGGGTTGTGGTTTCAATGGCCTTGTCATAAAAAGGGCAGAAACTCGAACAGTGGATATGTCTATGATTCAAATTAAACATAGTAGGAAGGCTGTTGAAACAAGTCCTCCAAGAAAATATTTTGAGTTTTGGTAGAATTTTCTGGTGCCAAATCCTCTTCCACAATGAGGTCCTTGCATAATCAGATGAGCACTCGCCATCCTCGTCTGAGTCCACCATACTTGAGGCAATATGGTACGCACTTTTGACTGTAAATGTACCTTTTTTGTTACCAATCCATATGAGACTGTCTTCAGGAAGGTTATAACTTAGAGGAATTTTCAAAATTGTATTTGCTTCAAAAGGCAAGAAGATGGACCTTACCACATCAACTTTCCACCCTTTAGTGTCATTGTCAATGAGAGAAGACACCATGGGGAATCCTTCAAAATCTATTTGGGGCGAGATCACTTTTTATGTAGTAGGAGTCGGCAACCACTTATCATCCCAAATATAAATTCTTCGCCCATTGCCTACTATCCACCTTGTGCCTTTTCTAATAACTTCAAGACTGTTGTGAATACTACGCTAAGCTTAAGAGGGTTGCTGCCTTTCTTGGAGTTGAGCACATCCACATGAGGGAAGTACTTGGCATTATAAACCCGAGCCATTAGAGAATTTGGGTTTGTGAGGATTCTTCATCCTTGCTTGGCCAACATGGCAAGGTTGAAGGCTTGGAGGTTTCAAAAGCCCATTCCTCCATAAAACTTTGATTTGCACATTCTTCTCCAACTAACTCACGCAATTTTATTCTCCTCCTTCTTTTGCCCCCACCAAAAGTTTCGCATCATATTCTCCAAGTCCTTGCACAATGTCTTAGGAAGTTGGAAGCAGCTCATAGTGTATGTGGGCACTGCTTGGCAACTGCTTTGATGAGGATCTCCCACCCACCAATTGAAAGGAGTTTTCCTTTCCAACCAGCCAGTTTTGTAGCAACCTGGTCCTTAATTTCAGCAAACACCTGAGATTTTGATTTCCCAATGAATTATGGGAGCCCCAAATATTTATTATGCCTAGAATCTTGCACTAGGCCAAGAATGCACATAATACTCTCCCTCACCTCCTGAGGGGTGTTTGGGTTAAAAAAGACTGACGACTTATCAGTATTGATTTTCTGCCTCGAAGCCACTTCATAATTATTGAGAATATTGACAAGATTTTGCCATTCTTGATCCTTTGATTTGCAAAAAAGGAGACTGTCATCAGCGAAGAAGAGATAAGTAATTCTTGGGCAGCCTCTGCAAATCGAGATTCCGTTAATCTGTTGGTTATGGGCTGCTTCATAGATGAGAGCAGAGAGACCTTCAGCACAGAGGAGAAATAAGCAAGGAGAAAGGGGGTCTCCTTGCCTAATACCCCTTGAAGGGATGATGTTTCCTTGAGTCTCACCATTTATGATCACTGAGTAAGACACAAACGAGACACAATGCATAATAAGATCAATCCATTTATTAGCAAAACCCAATTTCACCATCACACCTTTAATAAAATTCCATTCAACTCTATCAAAAGCTTTGCTCATATCTAGTTTAATTGACACGTAATTTTCCTTCCCTTCATTTTTATGATTTAAATAATGCATAAACTCAAAAGCCAGAAGAACATTATCTGTGATTAGACGATCGAGTGTGAAAGCACTCTGATTTTTTGAGATAATGCTTGGTAAAATGGTCTTAAATCTATTGTTTAGGATTTTGGATATGAGTTTGTATGTGGTATTACATAGGTTGATAGAACGAAAATCTGTCATTTTTGTGGGATGGTTAGTTTTTGGGATGAGGGAGATATTGGTTTTGTTAATTTCAGTCATGGGTAAGTTGGAATTCAGAACATTTAGCACCATGTTTGTGATATTTGACCACACAATGTCCCAGTATTTATGATAAAAAATTGCAGACATACCATCAGGACCAAGAGCCTTGGTGGGATGAAGTTGTTGAAGTGCTTAGGTGACTTAGTCTCTTGTGAAAACCTTGGTGAGCTCGGTGTTCATCTTCTCCGTGACACGTCTAGGAACAGCATTAGTGATCTCATCAATACCCGTGGGGAAGGAGGTGGAATATATGTTCTCAAAACAGGAAATTGCGGTGGCTGCAATACCTTCCTTACTCTCACAACATTCACCATTATCATTCCATAGCCCCAATATAGTATTTTTCCTCCTCCTTTCCGATGCTCGAGCATGAAAAATTTTTGTGTTCCGGTCCCCCTCCTTATACCAATGAACCTTACTGCGTTGTCGCCATATGGTCTCCTTACTGTCCAGGAGATCATTAACTCCTTTCTAAGATGGTTAATGTCTGCCCCTTGAGAACCATGCTGGTCACCCATAGTAAGGAAATTAAGAGCCCTTCTTTTCTCTTGAATTTGCTTTGAAATATTTCCCACAACATTTTGATTCCAACTAGCAAGGGCATTAGCACATCTTTTAAGATTGGATGCTACCCCCTTAGGCGTGACAGACAAGGCACCAGAATCCCAAACAGCTTTAATGACTTCACGACAATCATCCCTTTTAACCCACATGGCTTCAAAGTGAAAACGACACTTGCTTTTGTGGGCTGGAGGGGGAGAGTCAGTAATAGTGAGGATGCAATGATCAAATGTAGACTCAACCAAATGATGCACTTTAGGACTCTTGAAATATTCAAGCCAATCAGAGGTAGCGAAGGCTCTATCTAGACGAAGAGAAATTCTGTCCAACCCCTCTTTCATATTACACCGGGTGAACTCCGGGCCACAATAACCTAGGTCTTTGAAGCCGCAAAAATTAACAACACGACAAAAACTATCCATTTGGCTTTGTGAACGTTGTGTTCCCCCCGTTTTTTCATTCATGGAAAGTATTTCATTAAAGTCACGACAACAAAACCAAGGCAAATTAAATTGATTACAAAGAAAAGAAAGTAGTTTCCAAGATTCTTCCTTAAGGTGGGTCTCCTGGTACCTATAGAACCCAATGAATCTCCATGAGAAACCATTGCATGACTCAGTGATTATTGCATCAATATGATGGTTTGAAAAGCTCTTGATTTCTAGATTTGTATCACCAGACCAGAGCAGAGCAAGGCCTCCACTACAACCCCTACTAGGAACAATTAACCCATTTGGAAAACCCAGTCTGAACTTCACCTTTTCCATACGTCTAATTTTTAATTTAGTCTCCGAAAGGAAGACTAGTTTAGAATTCCAACGCCTGACATAATTGCCAAGCACATGAACTGTCTGGGGGTTCCCAATTCCCCGGCAGTTCCAACAAAGGGAATTCATTGCGTCCGGCAATGCTGCTCAGCAGCCATCGCCGATCTCTCTTGGTTGTTGTATGCATCAGTAAGGACTGAGTCATGTAATTTTTTTAGAGGCGTACCTTCATTTTCATCCATAAAATCAAGTCTGCCTGGTCTTTTAGAGCCTAAAAGCTCCTTCACGTTTTGTGTTTATGGGTCAGTATTTTGGGATTCTTTTCCTTGGGCTCTGGCAACTCTCTTCCAATTTCCTCTTATTGGGCTTAATGGCATGTTGGTAGTCTCCAAACTATTGGGGGGCACTTTAAAAGATTTCAGTGGGCTAGTGACTTCATGGGCCTCAGAGAGAGAAAGTTTTGGTCGGCCCACTATGGATGATTCATCTCGTACCTCTTTTCCCAACCCACCATTATAATGGAGATCACATGCTTACTCAGCAGGAGAAGGCTCAAGGCTCAAGGGGCGTACCTTGTCACGTGAATCCGGATTTTCTATAGGTTGCATATTTGATGTGCCATCTTGTCTTGAGTTCAAATTCAAATTCTCGGAATTCGTGTGGCTTGGTAGAGTTAATGGACCACCTTGCTCCGCCTCCATATCTGTTGAGTTGGAGGTCGTCGGGGTTTGCCGAGCATTTGAACTATCATCTTTCCGAACCTCGAATTCGTCGCTACCCACTTTTCTAACTTTTTCAGGCCCACTCTTAGAGCCTCTATTAGCTCTTAACCAATCACCGTATTGCTTGAGAGCTTCAAAATTGCTTGAAAATCCATTGCAGTGTTTTTCATTATGACCAAGAAGGCCACAATGGAAGCAAAAACTAGGAAGCCTTTCGTACTTAAAGGTAACCCAATACTTACCTCCATCCTGATTGACAATATTACCGCCCCTTCGCAACGGCTTGTTGATGGGTAAATCCACGCGTATTCTCATGAATTTAGCTTGCTCTGAAAGCCAAGATCTCTTGTCTGACTCAATATACTTCCCCAAACTGTTACCCAAGTCTCTACCAACCTCTTCAGACATGCTTTCAAATGGGAGACCCCATACCTGAATCCAGAATGGGGAATGGGTGAACAAAATGTTGTTGATCGATAACCCCTTTGTCCATCTACACAGGAGTAATAGATTATTATTGAAATTCCATGGACCATTACGCTTAACCCACTCCATTTGATATTTGGAGTTAAACTTGAACTGGAGAATACTGTTCCCAACATCTACAATCCTTAAATCCGGACCCATCTTCCAAGCAGACCTTAAAGTACTCTTCAAAGCTCGCATATTCTAATGCCGACCAAATAAGCTCAAAGCACACTCCTCTAATAAATCTGATCTGCTGGTGGTTGAGATGGCTATACTTTCTTCTTCTTCTTTAGTGAGCTGAAGATGTTGAATTCCGTTAATGATTGATTGATCCGTATCCACGAGGGTTAATCAAGCCCTAAGGCTTAGAACACCTAGCAATGACCCGTAGCAATGAAGGGAGAAAAATACTCAAACAAGGCGAGAGAAAAGGACTCGTGCAAGGAGAGAGAGAGAGGACTCCTACGAAGGGAGAGAAAAAGTCATATTAAATGCCTCAATCTTGTTAACTATGCCAGCTTCACCTACTCCCTCATTGGAATTTATGTTGTGCAATTGTGCAAGTAATCAGAATCGTCCAAAATTGTTTTTCTTCTGAAAAAAATAAAATATGATTGCAGGCCTTTGCAACTTGAAATCCAATCTATTATGACGTTAGTATATTTTTATTTTAGTTTCATATAAGTTGTAGGGTCAAAATTTGTTGGGCTAGGCACCAAGACTTTTATATGGTGAGCCCTCCAAATTTCCCACAATAAATTTGTAGAGAATGGGCCAAACAAATGGGCTAATGGTGGATTTAGCAACGGTCCAGATGAACAAAAACTAATAACAAAGGCAGATTGAGTCAAATTCTTTTACGAGATGAACCCCTGTAGTCCGAAGAGTTTGTTTTTATTTAAATGCTCAGTCAAATACAATTTTTTCCTCTCTCCACTCTGCGAGACTTGCTTCCATTATATAGACCCCCTTTTCCCATCTCCACCGTACACTTGTCCTCCATCCAGACACCCACTTGAGTACTAGTCACATCAGCCGTCTGCTTTAACCTGCAGTGAGTGGTGGTGGGTGAAGACGCACTGTTCAGGTGTCTTCTCCACATAAATGCGGCCAGGAAAGTTGCTGTAATGCATTAAATGTGGCGGTGACAGCTTTTTTGGCTAGACATTTCGTGATAGCTACGCAGTCAGACGTGTTCGAAATTCTGTCCTGGGAGGGAGACCTTCAGCTCGGCTACCCGATCAAGCTCTGGGCTGCTCCCTCAAGTAGGATCTCTTCGGCCATATTGGGTTGTCTTCGGACCGAGTTTTTTTTAATCAACGGGCTGTGCTTCCGCAGGATGGCCGAGCATTGATACATTTAATCTCTTCGGGCATTGAGTCGTATTTGAACTGGGCCTCAGGCCCATTTTGTGACGTCGGGCTTTCTCACCCACAATAGCCCCTCAAAATTTCACTTTTTACCTCGCATCCGAAGAGAAAAAGTGGGGTTTTGACCCTTTGACAAATGGAGGCACTGGATTTTTGATTCTGCACGTGTGCGCATGGGTTTGGGCGCCTTCTTTATAACCGCTGTTGTCGCGCTGTTTCCGAAGCACCATTAATTGCTCCAGGCGGCGTCTTGTCCCTGAGATCTAGCGGCACATTTCAAATCAACGGTCGAGATTGTCCTCAAAGTTTCGGGCGGGATAAGTCCCCCTACTTTTCCTGCCACTATATAAAGTCCTGGAGGGGACCGTCTTCTCACTTTGCAAGCGTCAAACTTCCTGCGAACTCAAGCGTTCAGACTCTCACAGCTCTACCTATCATCTGCTTCAATTCATTCCAGAATCCACCACGATCTTTCCGCAGGGCCAAGGAAAAAACAACCCCCGATCCAAACCGACGTAAGTTCCTCTCTTCGAAATTTTCTGAAATCTACTCAGTTTGCCTCTTCGGCCATTGGTAGATTCTCTTCAGTCGCTGTTCCGCGTCTCCCTCGCTTTAGACTTCATTAATCAATGGGTAGATTTGAGTACCTAGTGAACAGTCCCTCCCAGATAAAGAAATTTAGGGCGACGTATCGCATCCCTCGGGAAGTGGGTTTGAGGTATTGCTCCACGGAGGGGCTATTACTGGACCGCGAGGAGGGTGAGGTGATAATCCCCATTATCGCCTTCCTGGAGGGAGGGATGACCATTCCCATGGGTTCAATCACCAGAAATTACCTTATCGCCCATAGGCTTAGTCCTGACCAGTGCGCACCCAACACATTTAGAATTTTAGGGGCAGTTGATGAGCTAAACCGCCAGTTGGGTTTGGGACTGACTTGGCACGATGTGGTACACATGTACGAATGTCATAAACAAGAAGGAGCGGGATACTATCTAAAGTCCCGATCCGATGTCGTCAGACTCCTCTCTGGTCTCCCCAAGTCCAACAAAGGGATGAAGGACGATTACCTGATCGTCTCGGGCGCCTGGCATGATGGGATTCATTGCCCAACCCAGCTAGGAGCGCCAGGTGGGACATTCCCCCTTGAGCTTTTCTAATAGTTTAAACAAAAAAATTTATTTTTAGCTGTTCGGACTTTCTTTTGCCATATTGCAATCCTGAGTTCTATTGCTATGTTCACAGATAGAAGGCACGTAGCTCCTCGGCTGAGTCTCACAAACACTGCGGCCTTAAACTACCTCCTTCGGTCAGAGATTTTCGTAAGTGAAGACGGTGAACTTAGGTTTGTTCCCCTCATACTCAACTACACCCCGAAGACTGAAATCCAGCCGAGAGGCAACGCAATAACATTCGGGGATCGCCGAATAAATCGCATTGACGTGGCACGGAAGACCTTTTTGGCCTCCTTCGACCTTGCCCCAGTGCCCCATCCTAATCCGCAAGATATACCGCTGCTCGTCCAGCCCGTCCGACAAGTTCCCCTTGAACCGGTAGTAGAGGAGGAAAAGGCTTCCTCTACCCCCTCGCTTGATCAGCAGATCGACCAGTTCAAATTCGAAGAGGAAGACTCGGGGGAAGTCGAAATTTTGTCTGTCGGGGAGGCACTTGATAGGCATTCTGCTGCTCCGCTCTTAAATCTAGCCCGGCCAGACGATTCTGACGAAGACATGCAGAGCCTATCGTCCTTGTTGAAAAACCGGAAGTCAAAGGACGTGGCCAAAGGTACTGGCGTTGGCACCTCCCAGCCTAAGGTCAACCTTCCACCACCACCCCCTCCTCCAGCCCCAAAGGATCTTGGGCTAAAAGCGTTACCCGATCTGAAGAAGAAAAGGGTGGTAACAGAAGTAACTGATGTTGAGGAGGGGGAGGTGGTCCCTCCGAAGGGCCCCAAACAACAGAAGACGTCCCATGATACTAGGGGCAAACGGGCGTCTTCTGTGGAGAGCCGAGAAGAAGACCAGGTCGCAGACGTGCGGCGGAGGACTCGGGCGTGGTCTCCAAAGCTCACATTGGATGGCGCCTCCATCCCACACGATGCGTCCCTGCGAAACTATGCAGGGGGGAAAGCAGGGCGCATAGCAGATGCGCTGGAGAAGCCTCTCCTCCTTCCGAAGGACATGGAGTCCTATCGGCGCTTCTCCGAACAGGAGCTTTTCTTGTCCCTAAAAAGGGATTTAGGCATGGTGAGATAAGTGACTCTTTCGTAGCCTTCATGCGCTTTCGCTACTTAACGCAAAACTTTGGTTGCCATGCAGATCGCTCAGCAAATCTTTGTGGCGGAGGAATGGAACAAGGAAAAGGAGATTAAAGTGCAGGCTGAGGCCCGATCAAGGGAGGAGGTGGAGAAGGCCTTGGGCAAGGCGAAGGACGACTACGCCCGCATCTCTGAGGAGCTGAAGGAGGAGGTGAAGGCAAGGAGAAGCGCTGAGGCAGGCCTGAAGAATGCCGAGAAGCAGGCCGAGGATCAGCGGCAGAAACTATACGTCACCGAGACCAATCTGGAAACAGAGAGGGCACTGGTGAACGAGCTGCGGGCCGAGCTAGCCAAAGCCAGGGATGCTGCTAAGTTGGCCAAGGAGGACGCTCAGTTGGCCAAGGAAGCGGTTGAGGCCGAGAAACAGGCTGCCTACATGCTGGGGGTGCAAGAGACCCAAACTAGGCTGGCCGAGGAGTTAGCCAAAGTATGCAGAGACTACTGCGCAATCACATGGGGCAAATGCCTTGATGCGGCTGGAGTCCCTGCGGAGTCTGCTCTAAGGCAATCCGAGAGCATCTATTTCCACCCTGATATAAGTGACCTGCCAGATGCGTCGGAAGCTCCCTCGGCCGGTCAGGATCTCTCCGTACAGACTGAGGCAAACCCAGCCCCCCTTCAGATTGGAGATGCGGGTAGTCTACCAACAATGGATCCGATGCCTCAAGATAAGGCTTAGGATGTTAGGGCTGTGTAATAGTTAGGACTCTGTATTGCCCATTTTGTAATGAAACCGCCCTTGCAATGAAATAGTTTGCTTTTGTTCTTTGTTGCTTCTTTTCTTTTTTAGAATATGTTTGTCTTTATGGTTAACAAGGATAATTATGTTTGACGTAACGTTTACCTAAGTCTACATACTCCGTCAACCAATTAATTATGTGGGCAGTTGTCAACTAAACGCTAGTGAGAATTGTTCGAAGAACATATTAATCAATCCGAAACATCCGGTCCGAGGACCACGGGCATGATAAAAATAAAGTCTAAACACTTAAGAGGAACATGTAAAGGTGTTAACTAACCCAAATCGTCTGGTCCGGGGACTACAGGAATGATTGGATTTAAGTTTAAGCACTTGAGAGAAACGTAAAGGAGTGTTAACTAACCCAAATCATCTGGTCCGAGGACTACAGGAATGATTGGATTTAAGTTTAAACACTTGAGAGAAGTAAAGGAGTGTTAACTAACCCAAATCATCTGGTCCGAGGACTACAGGAATGATCGGATTTAAGTTTAAACACTTAAAGGTGTTAACTAACCCAAATCATCTGGTCCGAGGACTACAGGAATGATTGGATTTAAGTTTAAACACTTGAGAGAAACGTAAAGGTGTTAACTAACCCAAATCATCTGGTCCGAGGACTACAGGCATGATTGGATTTAAGTTTAAACACTTGAGAGACGTAAAGGAGTGTTAACTAACCCAAATCATCTGGTCCGAGGACTACAGGCATGATTGGATTTAAGTTTAAACACTTGAGAGACGTAAAGGAGTGTTAACTAACCCAAATCATCTGGTCCGAGGACTACAGGCACGATTGGATTTAAGTTTAAACACTTGAGAGACGTAAAGGAGTGTTAACTAACCCAAATCATCTGGTCCGAGGACTACAGGCATGATTGGATTTAAGTTTAAACACTTGAGAGACGTAAAGGAGTGTTAACTAACCCAAATCATCTGGTCCGAGGACTACAGGCACGATTGGATTTAAGTTTAAACACTTGAGAGACGTAAAGGAGTGTTAACTAACCCAAATCATCTGGTCCGAGGACTACAGGCATGATTGGATTTAAGTTTAAACACTTGAGAGAAACGTAAAGGTGTTAACTAACCCAAATCATCTGGTCCGAGGACTACAGGCATGATTGGATTTAAGTTTAAACACTTGAGAGAACTACCCTGACAGAAATGCAATCATGGCTGAGTGAAGAATTCATTTAATAGTAGTATCTTTTGAGGTTATTTACATTCCACGGCCTAGGTACTACATTATTGTCCAGGTCTTCTAGAAAGTATGCCCCAATGCCGGCCTTTGAGGTGATGCGATATGGACCTTCCCAGTTCGGCCCCAGTTTTCCCCATGCTGGATTCTTTGCGTTGCCTACCACCTTCCTCAGGACCAGATCACCAGGCTCAAGGGGTCTCAACCTCACGTTGGCGTCATGGCCCTATTTGAGTTTCTGCTGGTAATGAGCCAATCGGACCATTGCGTTTTCCCTTCGTTCCTCAATCAGATCCAAACTCTTCTCCAGATGTCCATCGTTGTCGGCTTGGTTGAAATAGCTAGTCCTGTAGGTAGGGAATCCGGTCTCGAGAGGTATAACAGCTTCAGCTCCATAGGTCATCGAAAAGGGGGTCTCCCCAGTGGACCTACGAGGCGTAGTCCTATATGCCCATAATACGTGGGGTAGTTCTTCTATCCATCTACCCTTCGCATCATCCAGCCTCTTTTTTAGCCCGTTAACAATGACTTTATTGACAGCTTCGGCTTGCCCATTTCCCTGGGGGTAGGCGGGAGTGGAGTATCTATTTGTGATTCCCAACTCATTGCAATAACTTCTAAAAGCTTTGCTATCGAACTGAAGCCCGTTGTCCGAGATGAGGGTACGTGGGACTCCAAATCTGGTGACGATATTTTTCCAAATGAACTTCTTCACATCTACGTCCCTGATATTTGCCAGAGGTTCGGCTTCTACCCACTTGGTGAAATAGTCCGTCCCGACCAGCAAGTACTTCCTGTTTCCCGCTGCCTTAGGGAACGGGCCTACGATGTCCAGACCCCATTGAGCAAAAGGCCACGGGCTGGATAGTGGATTAAGGTTACCACCTGGCTGGTGTATGTTTGGCGCAAACCGTTGGCATTGGTCGCACTTCTTTACATATTCGTGGGCCTCTCTCTGCATACACGGCCACCAATAGCCCTGGGTGATGGCCCGGTGGGCCAAGGACCTGCCTCCTGTATGGCTTCCGCATATCCCTTCATGCAATTCTTCCAGTAGTGACTCTGCCGCTTCAGGGCGCATGCACAGTAAGTACGGACCCGAATAGGAACGTTTATAAAGTTTCCGTTCCTCGGACAGCCAGAACCTTGTGGCCTTTCTTCGTATTTTGTCCGCTTCCTCTTTTCCTTCGGGCAACACATCATCCTTCAAGAACTTGATGATGGGATCCATCCAGCACGGGTCGGCTCTGACGCAGTGGACTTGGAGTGACTCTTTTCCTGTTTCCGTAGGCTCCTGCATATCCTCAATGAGGATAACCCTTGGCAATGCCTGTGCCGAAGAGGTGGCGAGGGTGGCCAATGAATCTGCGTGTGTATTGCCACTTCTGGGAATGTGCCGCAGGTTAAAATATTCAAACTCTGATTGCAAGGACTTAACTAGGCTCAAGTACCCCTGCATCCTCTCGTCCTTAGCCTCAAATTCTCCCTGTACTTGACCGACGATTAATCTTGAGTCCGAGAGTACCTCGAGCGACTTTCCCCCTAACCTTCGTACCATCCTCATCCCCATCAGTAGAGCCTCATATTCTGCCTCATTATTCGTTGCTGAGAAATTCAGTCTTAAAGCTTTTTCGATGGTAATTCTTTCTGGGGTTAACAGCACAAGCCCCACTCCAGAGCCCCTTTGGTTTGATGCGCCATCAACGTACACCTCCCAGGGCAAGGGGCTCCGTGAGGCGACCATGCCAACGGTCCTATTCCCAGGGGTCAATGTTGGGGTTACTTCGTCTAACGGGGGCTCTGTGAATTCCGCGACCAAGTCCGCAAGGACCTGGCCCTTCACCGACGTGCGGGGCATGTACTTAATATCAAAAGCCCCCAGCATCGTCCCCCACTTGGCGATTCTCCCTGTGTAATCCGCACTTCGGAGTATTGTTCTGAGTGGGAGCTGGGTAAGGACTATGACGGTATAAGCTTGAAAATAGTGGGGCAGTTTCTTAGTACCCATCACGACAGCTAGAATGGCCTTCTCTAGGGGCAAATAACGAGTCTCAGCTTCCTGCAGCGATTTGCTCACATAATAGACGGGTTTCTGCACGCCACAGTCTGTTCGGATCAGCACCAAGCTAACAGCACTAGGAGCCACAGCGATGTAGGCGAACAGGATTTCATCTGGCTCGGGGCTGGACATGATGGGAGGTCTAGCCAAGTAGTCCTTAAGTTGCTGGAAAGCAACGGCACATTCTTCCGTCCACTTGAAATCCTTCCACTTATTGATTAACGAGAAAAAAGGCCTACACCTATCGGCTGATCTGGAAATGAATCTGTTAAGGGCAGCGGTCATTCCAGTCAGCTTCTGGATCTCCTTGGGGTTCCGAGGGGCTTGCAAGTCGTTGATGGCCTTTATCTGGTCGGGGTTAACTTCGATTCCCCTATGGGTGACCATATACCCCAGGAACTTGCCCGACCCCACGCCAAACGAACATTTGGAGGCATTCAAGCGTAGTCTGTGTCGCCTCAGAATCTCGAAGATGTCCCGAAGGTCCCCAATATGTTCCGTGATAACCTTACTTTTAACCACCATGTCGTCGATATAAACCTCCACGCTTTTGCCCAGCTGTGGTTCAAACATCCTGGTCATCATTCTCTGATAGGTAGCTCCAGCATTCTTCAAGCCAAACGGCATTAGCTTGTAGTGGTAATTTCCTATAGGGGTTACGAAAGCCGTTTTGCTCTGGTCGGCTAGTGCCAGAGGTATCTGATGATAGCCTTGAAAGGCGTCCAAGAAACTCATCCGAGGGTGCCCAACGGTAGCGTCAACTAGTTGATCTATCTTCGGCATGGGAAAAGGATCCTTGGGACAAGCTCTATTGAGATCAGTGAAGTCCACGCACACCCGCCATTTCCCACTTTTCTTTTTTACCACCACTGTGTTGGCCAGCCATTCGGGGTAAAAAATTTCCTTGATAGCCCCTGCCTGCTTGAGCTTCGTTACCTCTTCCCTGATTGCATCTGCGTGTTCCTTCGATGGCCGCCGGAGCGGTTGTTTCTTGGGGATGATGGTGGGATCTACGTTTAGATGGTGGCAAATGAAATCTGGGCTTACCCCCGGGGCCTCCGCAGGATCCCATGCAAATACATCAATGTTCCCCCTGAGGAACTCTATCAACTCCCCCTTCTCCTGAGGAGGCAGCATAGATCCGACCTGAAAGAACTTCTCTGGATTATTATCAACAACTATTCTTGTCAAGCTTTCGCACTCTGCTTCTCCGGCCGATGTTCCGGTTTCCGTCGCCGAAGACCTTAATTGCTATAAACTTCCCTTGTCACCATTTGAGGGCTCGGCATGCCGTTCGTGCTGGATGGCTGCCACTAGACATTGCCTGGACATAGCCTGATCCCCTCGAATTTCTTCAACTACCCCCTCAGAGGGGTACTTAACCTTCTGGTGTAGGGTGGAAGACACAGCCCCAAGGGTATGAAGCCAAGGTCTGCCTACAATGGCGGTGTAGGGTGAGTAGGCATCCACCACTATGAAATCTACCTCCACAATCTCAGCACCGGTTTGCACGGGCAGTCTAATCTGCCCCTTCGGCACGATTACGTTTCCATCGAAACTGACTAAAGGTGAACTGTATGGAGTCAAGTCTTCGGGGGACAAGTTCAGCCCCCTATATAGATCTGGATACATTATTTCTGCAGCGCTCCCCTCATCCACCATCACCCTTTTGACGTCGTATCCTCCTATTCTCAGGGTGACTACCAGTGCATCATCATGCGGCTGTATTGTTCCTATTTTGTCTTCCTCCGAAAAACCCAAGACCGGGACGTCTGTCCTAGACCTCTTCGGCTCTCTGTTAACCTTATTCGAGGGTATCCGAGCGACTGACAATATCCTAGATGGGCAAGACCCTGTCCTTCCTGGTGCGGCAAAAATGACATTGATCGTTCCCAAAGGAGGTTTTACGAAATCACCCCTTCTGGGCCCCGTGCTGGTTTGATTTCCTTGGCCATATGAGGGGTGTAGGAGGTGCTTCAACCTGCCCTCTCCAACCAGCTGGTCCAAATGATCCCACAGGCTCCTGCAGTCCTCAGTGGTGTGGCCGTGGTCCAGGTGATAATGACAGTAAAAATTGTGGTTGCGCCTTTCAGGGTTTCCCACCATCTTGTTCGGCCTTTTGAAGAATGGTTCGTTTTTTATCTTATCCAGGACTTGGTGCACTGGTTCCCGAAAAACTGCGTTGACCGTCTGAAAGTTCGCTGTGCTTTGCCCGGCCCAGTCCTTCCTCGGCCTATTGTGATTCTGTCTGTCCGACCTGAAATCCCTCCCCTCCTGAGGGATAACCTTCTCCTTTCCCTTACTCTGCTGCTGATCCTCCTCAACTCTTTTGTACTTGTCAATCCTGTCCATCAACTGGCGTATGCTGGTGGCAGGCTTGCGCGTCAAAGACGTTCTCAAGGGATGTTCAGTGGGGAGGCCTAGTTTAAAAGAGCTAACAGCCATCGATTCACAGTCTTCCTCTACCTCATTGTATGTTTCCCAGAATCTATCTGAATATGACTTCAGTGTCTCGTTCCCTTTCATGCTGACAGACAACAGCGAGGCCACGGACTGGGGCACCCTACGGCAAGTGACGAAACGAGACCCAAAGGCCTGGGTTAGCCCTTGGAAAGAGCTAATAGTGTTTGCCTTCAGACTGTCGAACCATCTCATGGCTATTGGTCCCAAACTGGATGGAAAAACTTTGCACATCAGGGCCTCGTCCCTGGAGTGAACTGCCATTCGCTGGTTGAAATGACTCACGTGTTCCACTGGGTCGGTTCTGCCATTGTAGATGGTGAATGTGGGTTGGTGGAAACGTCTGGGAAGTCTGGCACCCTCGATATTTCGTGTAAAAGGAGACCGGGAGATCTGATCTAGAGCTTTGCTCATGGCATCGTTCCCTGCGCCCCTCAATAAGGGATCCTGAAAGCCCCTCCCATCATGACGCAGTTCTTCATAGGTAAAGGATTCGTTGGCCGGTGTCCGATGCTTCTGTTTGTAGCCAGCATCTCCTTCGTCCTCAAGGTCTTCATCAGAATACGAGGGGCTACGCTTCCTCTTTGCATGGCGCAACTCCCTTTTGAGCCTGTCTATTTCTCTTTGCATGCCTTCGTTCTTCTCTGCATGAGACATGTGGCTCTCCCCATGCGACTGGTTTTGGTCGTTACGTGCGGTGTGCACACTTTCCTCACGATTCTGCCTTCGCTCCAGACGAAGAAAGGGATCGGTGTTCTTAGACGACCTGGATTCAGCTGGTCGTTGCCTTGGTTCGGCCATCTTCCGAGGTGTTGCTTCCACCTTTGCTCCAGCTGTTTCCCACAGACGGCGCCAATTGTAGGGTCAAAATTTGTTGGGCTAGGCACCAAGACTTTTATATGGTGAGCCCTCCAAATTTCCCACAATAAATTTGTAGAGAATGGGCCAAACAAATGGGCTAATGGTGGATTTAGCAACGGTCCAGATGAACAAAAACTAATAACAAAGGCAGATTGAGTCAAATTCTTTTACGAGATGAACCCCTGTAGTCCGAAGAGTTTGTTTTTATTTAAATGCTCAGTCAAATACAATTTTTTCCTCTCTCCACTCTGCGAGACTTGCTTCCATTATATAGACCCCCTTTTCCCATCTCCACCGTACACTTGTCCTCCATCCAGACACCCACTTGAGTACTAGTCACATCAGCCGTCTGCTTTAACCTGCAGTGAGTGGTGGTGGGTGAAGACGCACTGTTCAGGTGTCTTCTCCACATAAATGCGGCCAGGAAAGTTGCTGTAATGCATTAAATGTGGCGGTGACAGCTTTTTTGGCTAGACATTTCGTGATAGCTACGCAGTCAGACGTGTTCGAAATTCTGTCCTGGGAGGGAGACCTTCAGCTCGGCTACCCGATCAAGCTCTGGGCTGCTCCCTCAAGTAGGATCTCTTCGGCCATATTGGGTTGTCTTCGGACCGAGTTTTTTTTAATCAACGGGCTGTGCTTCCGCAGGATGGCCGAGCATTGATACATTTAATCTCTTCGGGCATTGAGTCGTATTTGAACTGGGCCTCAGGCCCATTTTGTGACGTCGGGCTTTCTCACCCACATAAGTGATATTGAAATAGGTTGTATTGTACATCTTATTGCATTTTTTGTCTTGTTATCTCATTATTTATTTATTGGAAAAGTAATAAAAGTTGAAGACCACATATCATTTATCTAAGATTTTAGTAACTTCTCTAATTAGATATCTATGTGCAATTCTCCAAATATACAATAAACCTAGGCTTTAGTAGATTGATCATCACCACATGAATGAGAATAATGAATTTCAGCTGCTAATTCATGAACTAATAAAGTTTTTTGTTTCTAAATAAGAGAATTGAATTTAAATCTTGCTACTGTAAACAAAAAATCAAAATCTTTATATTTATATGATAATAAAAAAAAAATCACAATAGAGTGATGTCATGTATTTAAATTCTATCATATTTTTTCTAAAAAAAATTCTATCCTTTTTTTTAAAAGAAAAAAGAAGAAGACACGAATGAGAATGGAAGGCATTTTGAAAAAAGGTATGTTACATTTTCAACCCTATACTTTAAGGAAGATTTCAAATTAAACACTACACTTTCATTAAATTAAAATTGAATCATAAACTTTTAAAATTATATCAATTTGAACCGGCCACTAGTAAAAATCAAAATTTTAAATGTCCAAAGTTTGAATTTATATGATTTATCACAATTATAATATGTAATTTGTAGCCGTCTTAAATTTCAATGTTTAATTCAAAACTGTAGGATCTAATTTCAAATAATCGTTAAAAAATACAGTTTAAAATGTCATTCCCCAATTTTTAACCTTTTTTTTTTAAATAAAAAAATGTAATTATCAAAAAACAAATTGAAAATACTATGCTCGGGTTTGACCATTAGTGGCCTTACTTGCCCAAGATCAAAGTTGATTTTTTTAAATCTAATATTCAAGAAATAATTTAGGGGACTTGGATCTTCATATATAAACTTTCACATTTAAGCTAAAATGTCTCTGCGGAAAAAATGGAAATATGAAATGTACAAGGAAGTTAATGCACAAAAACATTTTATGCAAAAAGTGGTTGGACTGGGCCTAGGGCCAAATATTGCCATCAAGTTTGAAGGCCGGGCTTCAAAAATCGCCTAAGAGATGGAGCTGGCCTGGGTGGAATGCAGACCTGCCCAAGCCCACAGTCAACCCAAAATGCATTTCGTAGTTGTATCTTTGTAATGAAATTTATGATTTTTTTTTTTTTTTTTTTTTTTTTTTTTTTTTTTTTTTTTTTTTTTTTTTTTTTTTTTTATGAATGAAAACTCTCTATTGACAAAGATGAAGAGCCAAAAGTACAACTAGCTGCCAGCTTCATCCCACACAACAGGGGCAAAAACTGGGGACAGTAGCCAAGATCAAAAGAGCAAAAATAATAATAATTAAATGACAGGCCATTTTGCTAGAGAATGAGCAACCATATTGGCTACTCTAAGACATTACACCATTATTAATAAGCTGCCTCACAAATCACAATATCATGTATCAATCAGATATGTTAACTTTTCCTATTATAGAATTTATTCTTAGCACGTGCTAATGTAGCCTAGCAATCCCAGTACATGCATACAGAGGCAATAGATAATTAGTATACAATGATATATCAATTAATAAGCTTCTAAGCCCCTTGGCTTTAGACCCAATCTTCTCCAAGGCTACTAACTTTGATTACATGGGGAATCTCACTATACAAGTCTACTTGGATGACTTCCAATTTCCAAGAGAAAACCCCTCAAGTTAGTGTAAATACATATTCACTAGTGGGCTTTATCTATTTGTATCAGATATCCAATTAGCAATACAATATTCTTCTAATATAGTGTCTGTTTGGCAAAAATTATTTTTGCCAACTTATTTTAGTATTCAGCTTATTTTTGCTACCATTTATGGGTCCCACTATACTATTTCAGTTAACTTTTACTTTTATTTACAGTATTTTCAGCAAAAAATTTTCAGTTTTAGCAAAATAAGCAGATCTCAAACAGACCCATATTAGGATAATCACAATATGAAAAACCAAAATCACAAGTACCCTCTAAATATCTCAACAATCTAGATATTTCATCTCAATGCTCCATACTAGGATGATGAATATACCTAGTCAATCTACCAACGGCATATGCAATATCAGGGCAAGTTCAATTTATCAAAATCATTAAACTACCAATAATTTGTGCATATTTATCTTATGGGAAACTATCACTACGATTTTTAATCAAGTGCACCTTTGAGTCAAATGGAGTAGACATAGGTAACATATCAAAGAGTTTAAAATTTTTAAGAATTTTCTCTACATAATGAGATTGTGATAGTGTAATGCAATCATTATCTCTAAGGATTTTGATACCCAACGTTACATTTGCCTCACACAAATCTTTCGTATCAAAGTTAGAGGCAAGAAAACATTTAGCATCAAGCACAATTTCAAGGCTAGTACCAAATATAAGCACGTGATCAACATATAAACGTATAATGACACCTTCATTATTATTAAACTTGCTATATATGCATTTATCCACGCCATTAATCACATATCCATGTGTAAGCATAACATTATCAAATTTCTCATGTCATTGTTTAGGTGCTTATTATAAACCAGATAAAGATTTAACTAATTTACAAACTTTGTGTTCATGTCCAAGAATAACATAACCCTCCGGTTGTTCCATATATATTTCTTCTTCTAAATCACCATTTAGAAAAGTAGTTTTAACATCCATTTGATGTACAATAAGTTTGTAAATAGATGCAATGACAAATAAAATTCTAATAAATGCAATTCTAGTATAATCGGAGAATAAGTATCCAAAAAAAAACTTTGATAAAATGCATCTGTAGGGACTCAAACCGAGCCACACACGCCAAATTCTATTTGACACGCTAATTTACTATTTAGGCAAGTTAGCTTGTTGTGTCCTAAATACACTAACTATTATATTTATTTTATGTTTTAGTGAATTTAAAATTTTTATTTTATCATGGTTCAACCTCAGTTGAACCTTTGACCTAAAAAACCTTAAACTTCTCCATTTTCTAGTTCTTTGAACAGTTCGAGTTTCAAAACTATGACAATATTCAAAGCAATATAAATGAATAATGAACAATAAACAATTGGGGTTTTACAAAATTAGCTATTTAAAATAAGGTTAAGGTTTTGGGCAGAGAATCACCAATGACACCACCAATAGAGATGCCAACAACAACGCTAGTGATGACACACAAGCCAAACAACTAAACTCTCTTGTCGCCAATCTATTGAACTCATCCTCCCCAATCCTTTCACCCTCTCACACAACCAACACAAAGTCATAGTTGTTATTGTTGTTGTAGTCAAATGGTGAGATAAATGGCAAGACCACGGAGTTCAATGACATAACAATTCAATTAAGAGATCCTCCCCCTCCTTAATTTCTCTCTTTTAATCAGTTGCAATTGTGTTTAGTAATTTTGTGTTCATGTGTGTGTCATATTAACATTAGTCAATTTATGTATCCAAAAAAAAAAAAAAACATTAGTCAATTTAAACATTAGACTAACAAAAGTGTCAATTTGACATATTTGGAAAGTTCAAAGAGTAAATTGGCTAATTAATATTGTAAGGGCACGTTTTGATTCCTAAGCCCAAAGGGTGAAAGGATTTAGGCCCAAAGAGCCCAATACAGTGAATTTGTAGAGAATGGGTTAGAAAACTAGACTTTAATGAGTTGGACAACAATTATAGTGGGTCCAAATGACAAGAAAGCAAATATAAACTGGTTTTATCCAAAGAAAATCGTCATCGGCACAATTCGAGGAGATCGGTTCTTGTATATATTTCTTTTGAATTTGATTACAAGTCTAGTTCCTGTTGTTACAATGTTTTTTCCTTAATTCCTCGATCCCCTTCCCTTAGGGTCTTCTTTCTCTTTTATACTATCTTCCTTCTTCCATCTTCACCCTCCACATGTAGACTAGGTCGCTAGCATTGATCTTTGTCCTCTCAGCACCTTCTTGAAGTTTTTGGGAGTAATTGTAAGGCTAAAAATTACTGTTTAGGTATCACTTCCACATTAATGCTTCTAGAAAGTTAGCTACAGAGCATTCAATGCAGTGGTAACAGCTTTCTCTTAGATATTTCATAGCTTCCCTTTGTCTTGTGCTTTCATGATTTGTATCCTTATCAATAGAATCTCTCGAAACGTTGCTCTGGATGGCAGACCACACCTTCTGACGTTTGCTTTACTTAGCCGAGGAGGCTTTCCTCCTTGGCCCACCTTCCCAAACCTTCTCAGTTGTAGTTTGCTTGTGGAGTTCTGACTCTTACATCTTCATTATCGTTTATCTGTCCTCGGACTACTAAGTGTCCTCGGACAAGGCCCACTGCCCAATATATACTCTTGGGCCCTTTATCCTTACAAATATATATATACACACACATATGTGCAAAGAAATTGATTGACATCCGACTAATTGTGTGACGTATATTTTAAATTTATTAAGTATGGTGGCTAATATCTTTTGGCCAAAGAATGTGCACCATCTACCATACTTTGAAATTTGTGTATGTAGCCATTCAGTGCCGACGCAATAAATTTGGAGGCCTAAGGCTATAGCTTTAAACAGGGTGTTTTTTTTTTTTTTTTTTTTTTTTTTTTTTTTTTTTTTTTTTGTCACTTAAAATAATATCATCATGAGTTTTTATTAAAAAATAAATAAGCATACTTTTTAAAATTACAATTATTATTATTATTATTATTATTATTGGTTTTGGGAAAATGCTAAAGGTATAACAACTATTACAACAAAAAAACTTATAAATTGATGTAATAATGAATGTGATTGATAACATTTCAAGAAAATAATAGACGAGTATTTGAATGAACAATGCTAGGGAATAATACAATAAATTTTACAATATAAGGCTTACAAAAATATATCATCAATCACAAAAATGAATTCAAATATGCATTTATTAGATTGTTGTAATACATCAATTATATTCAGTATAGTCACATCAATTTGTAAATGCTATACAGTCAAATTTATAGTATTTCAAGCATTTTCCTCTTTGAATTACTTCTTATGATTGGTGACACATTTACTTGTAAGAGCTATCTATTTAAATTTGTATTATCTTTACTATTATTCAATTTTTGGGGTCTTCTTAAAAGTGGAGGAAAAATGTGAACGTAATATATCTTTTTCATATCTAAAAAAAAAAAAAAAAAAAAGGTGATTCTTCTAAAATTTTTGGGTCTTCTTAGAAATCATTTTTTACCCTCACATTTGGGGCCTTCCACTACTAAGGGGTCCCTAGGAGGCCTAAGTGGCCTAATGCCTAGAGCCAGCCCTTGCAACCATCTATGACCCTTAGAGTCACAGTGGAGGAGGTAAAGCCTCCAAAAAGCTATTTTTACCACTTAACGACCAAAATACATGCATTATCAATGGTTGTCAAGCTAAAAAAATTTGGCAACTTGCTTTATTAAACTATCATCTTTAACAGTTTATTATAGCAACAAAGTTGTATAAAAAACAAATTTTATTTAGTTTCTTTCTGTTCTCTCATTATTATATATTTTCTCTTTTTTCTTTTTTTCGTCTTACTTCTCTCTTTGTTCTTTGGTCGAGCCTCTCTCTTAGTCTTCACTCTCGCCTCTCTTAGCACTCTTACACCTTCTCTTCAGTCTTTTATCTTTTGTCGATGATGAGTCGTTTTATTGCTAGTGGTGGCAGTGGTAGTAGTGGGTCATTGGTGTGGGTTCAATGATTTGTGGGTTTGGGTTGGGATCGAGCTGTGGTTTGAGTTTTGAGGTTTTATGTTTTTTTTACCCCCCGTTAGTGGTGGTGGTTGCTAGCAGTGGGTTGTGGGTGGTTGGGTTATAATAGGAGCTTTTCATTATTTTAAAAATCATTACAACTCAAGTAACATTAAAATGAACAACCATTTTGTCCCCAACGACATTGATTAATCAAACCCATACATACATCCTTATTAATCTTTTTTTTTTTTTTTTTTGGTAAATCCTAGAAACCAACAAAAGAAAATACAAACTCAGCTAGACCATGTGACATTGGCAACTAGAACACATATATTTTTTTTTTTTCTTGCAAGTAGGCAACTAGAACATGATGATCATCATCAATCACCATGCATGCAAATTCCAATTACATGATGGTGCATAAAGGGGAAGGTTCAGGACTGAAGTGATCAAATTGATTTTGATTCACATTACAACTCCTTCTACACCCATGACTAAAACTTTCACAATTTGGCCTTCCATGGCAGCTGCCACAGTCACATCGGGGTGGCCTACATTGGCCACAATGACATGGCTCCTCACTACGACCCTGAACACATTCCGTACAACAACAGGTCCCAAATCCAACCGGTCCAAGAAGAGGCTTTGAATCCGGTTTTAGGTTCTCCTTAGTTGGCTTGGACTTCCCAATCTCTCTGATCTCAATGTTCTTAATGGTATCACCACCCTTGTAAATTATCTTTTGCTTTATCTTTTCAGCAGAGCAACATACCACTTTGATTATCACCAAGTTTTCCTTCTCGTTGTATACCTGGTCTTGTATTTCTTTTGTTCACAAAAATTACCGACACATAATATATAACTCAGTTTTTGTTTTTGATTTTTTTTTTTTTTTCTTTAGCCACATAAAAACACAAACTTGTACATTCATATATACACTCAATTGAACTTGAGAAAGAGAGACTCACGAGGGATTTTACAAAGCACTTTCTTGATCTTCTTGTAGCAACGACTACATTCAAGGTCGACCTCGATCACCATCAATGTTGTCCTCTATAAAAAGTAAAGAAATTTTGTATATATATTTATCATATTTAAGCCAAAAATATAAAAAGCCATAGAACAATTATGAGCAAAAGAGAGAAACTTGGAGATTTTGCCGACAGAAGAATCAGAAAAACAGCATCATGGACAACATGAAAAATGAATGGGAAGTGAAAGAATGAAATGCAAAATTTATTCATTTAATCTAACATTTGCTCTTCACATATGAATAAATGAGAGGTAAAGTGGACATAGGGGATTGAATTAATTCAGAATCTCTTATTTTGATACTATGTTATATTAACGATTCTTCTAAAAACTTAAGTTATTAAGAGATGATGAATTTGTTTATTTAAGTTATCGATTATAAAATTGACAAACCTTTTCCTCCACCATGGCTCTATAGCTTTGAATTGAGATCTCAAACACAACCAAAAGTATTGAAGGGGCTAGCACTGCTTGATTGAGAACTCAAGTTCAAGTATGAAGAGGCCACGAGAGTTAGTGAACACAGAGTACGTATTTATTATGCCAAACCACTAATAAGATGTAAAATGTCATATATTGTACGTCTAGCCCAATGGAATGTACACACGTGGAGTTTTTTAATTGAATTTCATGGTCTATCATAAGGATTAAAGAACTTGTCGTTATTTTATTTGTAATTGTTAATTCTCCAATCTATCGTTGCATGTGCTGCCATGACCTACCTCACCTTCCAATTTTCCTACCTTATCAAGGAAATTAATAATAACCTATATGACACTATTCATAGTATTGTCAACTGCAATTATTATGTTCATGCACCCTTAAAGCTTGAACATCAGCTAAGATCCATATTTTTTAATACACTAAAAATTTATTTTATCAATTTTAGGATAACATTTTCAATACACTCTACTTCATATCTTCTATTTTAATATTACAATACATAAAAATATTCTTAAAAACATCTCAGCTATATTAAAAATTTAACAAAACAAAACCCAACACCACCATCCATCACCCTCACAACCCTCCACCACCAACATAGACACAAAGACCACCACATTAGAACACCACATAACACCCAAAACCAAACCCACCACATCAACACCATAAAACCTGAAACCAAAAACCATTGCCAAAAATCATTCCAAACCTAGCCACAACACCCCCCCCCCCCCCCCCCAAAAAAAAAAAAAACCAACAATTATACCGCCCAAAATCACCACTACCGCAACTCCTACCCCCACCACAACAAGACCCAATTCAAAAGACCAACCCAATCCCAACAACCAAAACCAAATCAGAAAAACCAAACCTACCTTCTATGTGGTTATCACTATCCACATCAAGCCATGTCAGGCTCCAACCCAACCAACCCACAAAATAGACCCATGAAGCTATAGCTTGAGAGAGGGAGAGGAGAGAAGTCTAAGTAAGATGGCGAGCAGTAGTGGCAAGAGGTTGAAGGTTGGTTTGAGAGAGAGAGAGAGAGAAGCGGTGAATAAAATAAGCATTTTATTTTTACAATTTGGGTTTTCACTATTCTACTAGTAGAATGGTACGAACACAAATGCTAAAATTTTTTAGCATTTGAGATATCTCATATAGCTTGTTTTTTGGTGTTTGGTGTATTAAATACTAAAAAATTAGCATTTAGTACACTTGATACCAGTGCTCCTCCTTGTACTGAAACTTAAGGATTCCTCATTTGGATCTTTGATTTTATTTATTTTTATTTGGTCAACTTGATATAAAGAATCACATATGCATGTGTTGATATGTTCTAGTTGGAAAGTTGGAGACTTGGAGTCAAGATTCTAGAATATAAATATTTAGAGTTTGGACTGTTACCATTATTGTCGTTTGTCATAAATTATTCCTTCTGTTAGTATTATGCCATAAGATGCACATCTTAATAAATAATTATATGTAAATTAAATAAAATAGTTCAATAATATAATTAATTAAAATTTAATAATAAAAAAGTTAGTAAAACTAAAACTACAAAAGTTATTTCAAGTAATTGTATGAGAAATGCATATCGTGTAATTCTAAGTTCTTTTTTAATCAAATATTATTATATAGTTTAAAATATTCTAAAATAAATAGTAATGTACTTATAATAAGGCATGGACAAAATTTCTCTCCAAACTAGTTAAAAAAAAAAAAAAAAAACTCTTTAAAATCCTAATATATCTTTTTATTGGAAGTGAATTTTGAAAATCTAACCACTAGATTACATAAACTTTATATTCTTACACACACATGTCAAATTTCTTTCAAATAGAATATTATTTACTATTCAATGATTAAACTTATTTTTTATACATAATTTTAGATCATAAAAACTTAAAATTTAAATATTTGATTAATGACATAATTATTGATTTTTTATTTTTTTTAATTTTGCAAGTATGGAGGATATAATAAGAACATACAAACCAGCGGTTAGATTTTTAAAATTTACATTCATTAAAAAGATATCGGTGGAGTTTAAAGGATTTCTCTTCAAACTTTTTCCACAAAGCACATGTCAAGATTATGTCATACAACTTCTAATATTTACACTAAGCTACATACTGCGAGCACGATATGTATTATCCAACAGGTTCAGCTTTTACAAAAACGTTGGAATAACCCAGCATTAGTGGCTACATATCCAACACACTGGACACATACGAAATTAATAACCATCTAACTTAATTAACCAAGGATTATTGATCAAGACTATAGTCGGATCAGCTACAAAGTGCCAACTACAAGTCATAAATCCTTCAATATAAAACTACTCATTGTTGATAAAATACTTTCAAAACTGCGTGTCGTTTAGCTGCAAGTTTTTTTTTTTTATTGTTCAGCTTTAACGACTTGCCACAGACAAGGCCTAAGGCTTGGGTGTTTCTCTTTTTATTTTTAATATGTAACCTTTGGCTTTACCCTCTGCTTGGCTTCATTGACTGGTTTAAACACAATTGAGCCAGGCCTTGCATTTCAATTGCATGCTTTTTCTTATTTTTCTATAATGTTATTGTAGAGTCGAAATTTGATAAACTAAGCAATAACTTCCCGTATTATGAGCCCAACAAATCCCCAACAATGAATTTGTAGAGAATGGGTTAAACAGCTGGGCTGGATATGGATTTAGCAACGATTCATGCAAGCGAAACAAGGCAAAAAACACTCAGGCTAGTATACAATAAAGGTATCTTTGATCCGAAAAGGTCTTGTATTCTTCCCCCCCCCCCCCCCTTGTGAGACCTGTTTCCTTTATATATATACACATTTTTCCCTCATCTTCACCGCACACTTGTCCTTCATCTAAGCATCCACTTGAGTATTAGTCACATCAGAAGTTTGCTTTAATCTGCAGTGAGCGGTAGTGGCTGAGGTTTCACTGTTCAGGTGTCTTCTCCTCATAAATGCGACCGGAAAAGTTACTGCAGTGCATTAAATGCGATGATGGCAGCTTTATTTGTAAGATATTTCAGGATATCTCCGCGCTTAGGGATGCCCAGAGCTAACTCCCCCCTGAGGAATCTTCTACTTGATCAAATTCTTTGGAGGTCTGACGAGCGGAACCTCTTCGAACATGTCAGGTTGTCTTCAGACGAAATATTAATCCTTCCTTGGTTGCATTTTCGTCAGGATGGCAGGGCATTGATCATTTTAACCTCTTCGGTCAGGAAGTTTTATTCAAATTGGGCCACAGGCCCAACATTTGGCGTTGGGCTTTCTCACCCACAGTTATCAATATGGATTAGCATATAGATGTGATCTGTTAAAATATTCTTGTTCAAATTTTACCGTTGTATTGCTGCTGTTTCACCACATAAATTTCTTATTTGAATAAACTTGCCTCTTTAGTAGATTCAACTACAGATTTTTTATTGTACTCATCAATATATATTAATATGTGTGTTACTTTCTTCTTCTTTTTTTCACTAAATATATAGGTGTATTACTTGTGAGTTTCAATTTTTTTTTTTATACAAAGGGGAAGTTTTATTTATTCAAACAGATAGTTTAGGAGAGTACATAGTTTGTTACATAGCACTTTCTAAGAGTGCCCATTTGACAAACATCCCTGAGATACTTTTTATATACAAAACTCAGGCAAGACTCATATACAAAAATTACATCCATTTGCAAGTTTCCCTTTTTAGCTAGTTCATCAGCCACTCCACTAGCCTCCCAGTATATGTGAGCAAGAAGGATGATCCACTCACGAGTGATAAAGAACCTGCAATCATTAATTAAAACATAAAGTTGTGGCGCATAAGCACCATCATGTGTTAGCTATTGCATAACCAGGGTAGAATATATTTGTATAATATGTTTAAACCCCAAATTCCAAGCCAGATTTAAACCAAAACGAATAGCTTCTAATTCTGCCATGTTATTAGTAGTTGTTCCTAGATGGATAGAAAAACCTTTTAACAAAACCCATTAAAATCACGAAACCTGCTTCACCAGCTCTACCTAGATTACCAAAAGAACTCCAATTTGTGTTTAAAGTGATAAAAGACTCTAAGGAAGGTTGCCAAAAGATGTTTTTTGTAATATAAATTTTTTGATAATTTAAAGGATATGTACAGTAAAAGAATTCAATGGCTAAATGAGTGGTTTTGTGAATTAGATGTGGAACAGAGTTACAAGAAGCTTTAAAAATCCTCTCATTTCTCGACAACCATAATTGCCAAACAGATAAAACAAACAAGAGTCTCCAAGGGGGCTGATTTTCATAACCAAGAATGTGAAGGGTAGATTTTTTCTTAAGCCAAATTTGCAAGGGTTCTTAGAAAAAATTTAATGGTCTAACCCCAAGAAATGAATTCCAGTATTGAATAGCCCAAGGGCAAACTCATAGTATGTGAATTGTGGACTCAATTTCATTACATCTAGGGCAAAAGGGGCTAATCCCATGTTGATGTTGAGATAGAAATTTGCAAGTAGGAAGACAGTCATGATGGGTTTTTCAAATGAAAATTTGAATTTTTTTGGACAAGGAATCTACCAAATCCATTTCCATTGATTGGCTTGATTAGATTCTGATTTTGGATAATAAGTGGATTGAAAAGCAGATCTGACGGAACAAAAACCATTATTTTCTAACTAAACTAATTTATCCTAAGTATTTTGAAAAAGTGGAGCCAAAATACCGGAATAATAGACTTGATTTGTTCCAGTATGGGCATTGATAAACTATCAAAATTCCAGTTTGGGCTTTGCCTAAGAGTGGCAACATTACTGTTTTCTTCCCCGAATTGCAAAAGGCCTTCCAATAATTTTCTTAAAGGGCCCTCGGGAAACCAAATATCATGCTAGATGTTTATATTTATTCCATCTCTAAAAATCCAACACATATTTTTAAACAGATTGCAAATACCAAAATGAATAGCTCGCCAAATATGAGAAGCTGACTGGGTTATATGACTATTCTTGAGGGAGGTGTGTGGAAAATATTTGCTTTTCAAAACATTTCCCCATAATGAATCTGGATTCATTCAAAGTCTCAAGTTTGATTTGCATACAGTATTTCTGTATTTGGCTCTCTCTCTCTCTTTTTTTTTTTTTTTTTTTTTTTTTTTTTTTTAAATGTTTAAACCACCCATTTCTTTAGCCTTTGTAATCATATCCCAAACTATATTATGACACAAGCTACTAAATGAATCAATCCGGGCCTTAGTAGAATCAACCCTTTACTATGCTTGTGGTCTGTTTATGTGGCTATGTGAATGAATGAGTTTGGGCAGCCTCATTAATAGTCAAAGTCCATTTGGTAAGAGTTCTGGGCTAGACTCCCCATTAAAAACCTGAGTGTTGGTTCCAAAGAATCATGTGTTACCCCTTTGACAAACATGATCCAATTGGAAAATTAAAAGATCTTTGCATATGCATGGAACGAGCATTTAAGGTGTAGATAATTGAAGTTTTCAATTGATCTTTTCTTTTCTTCCTTATGTCTTATTAATCTAGATTTTTTATTGATGAACTTGTTTCTGTACAGACAATGTTATATGTGCCATAGATATATGTTGATCTACTGTTAGTTTCTTATATATGTTATTTCGGCCATCTCTTACTCGTTTTTTCTTTTAATCTTCTTGAATTACAATGGTAACATTTCTAGACAAAATGGTTATAATTTGGATTACTTCTAATTAAATTGTTAGATATATATTAGCCCAATAGTATAGGCCTAAGCCCAATCTAACTTTGTGTGCAAGCCAAATCCTACTTATACTAGAACTTTATTAAATATAGTTACTATATTGTTAGTATAGGGTTTAGTCTACTATATATACTCATGTTAGGTTCATTATAATACAGGATTTATACTACACTCTTATATAATAAAGATATAGCTCTTTAGGGTTTCTTCCTTCGACTTAAGTTTCTGCATCTATTTTAGCATATTTAACATGGCACTAGAGCTAATATTCAAACCATTCGATTCCTAAGATCGACTCAAGAGTATGGATTACAACCTAGACTCTTACGAATTGAACCCAATCCTAAAAGCAAGCACTCAAAAATCTGTAAAATTTCTAGATTGGTATGGTTGGTAGGCCTAGATGAGCCTCCCCATCTTAAAGTCCATGGGATGGGATGGTAGCTAGAGAGGAGAGTCAATTCACAATATATGAAGAGTCATATATCAAACTTTCATTTTCATTTTTCCTTATCGGACAATCCCACTCCCACTATTCTCTGCCTTTGGGGACCATAATTGAGATAGTATGTTGTCTTGTGGAATTTATCAATCTGTCATGGCTTTTGCTTTCACTA
Source organism: Quercus gilva (assembly GCA_023621385.1). Classification (NCBI taxonomy): domain Eukaryota; kingdom Viridiplantae; phylum Streptophyta; class Magnoliopsida; order Fagales; family Fagaceae; genus Quercus; species Quercus gilva. Next base: position 78,128,191 of record CM042477.1, on the reverse strand, counting down.
TTTCAGAATCAGCTTTTGATCTTTTGGTAAAGTTCAGCGGGATGCGTGCGTTCGTCCTCTTTCCTTTTTGTAATTATATGCAGACAATATATAGTATCTACATTCTACATTTCTCTATGCCAAATTCCACTTCTTCTTCTTTTTTTTCTTTTTCTTTTTTTTTTTTTAATGAAATTTCCCCTTATTCTTCTTCTTCTATTTTTTTAATTCCCCTTACTCTTCATTCAAAACATCTTTTTTTTTGTTATTTTATTTGTCATCTTCCTATTTAAAAAAATATAATTTGTTCTTTTAAGCAAAATATGTACTTCCTTCTTTTTTATATATATATATATATATATATATATATTTCATATTTCAAGACAAATCGACAGTAAACTAAAAATACCACAAATATTTACAAAATAAAAGAATAATTTGTGACAGTAAACTATACACAATTATAACTGTTAAATAAATATTACTTGTAACACAAAAATGCTTAACAAGAAACAACCATAAACTCCAAAACAGTGTACCATATACATGCTAGTCATGCCAACTAAAAGTGAAAGGGCATTGGTAAGGAAGAGTGAGAGTGTGAGATGGAAAAGTGAATGAAGTTTTAAACTTTTGATTTTGTATTTAGCCAAAACCAAAGTCCTTTTTAATGTGAACTTGGAACGCACTAATGTTGAACTAACCACTTATTTTGTATAATATTAAATTATTAATATGTATTTAATATAATATATATGTTGGCACCGTGCAATTACTCTATTTTGCAGGCAATTTTGATTAATTTGGATGCAGTCATGTGATTTGGTTAACACCCTAGTGTGAGAATGATCAAAGGGAGGACAAGAGGAACCTTTTTTTTTTCTTTATGGGTCATATTAATAGATACCCTTAGGGTAATTATTAATAAATTATAATAGGAAAGTTTTTACATCACTTTCATAAAAAATATAAAAAGTTATCAACAACATTTATTATTTTATCATTCTCTCAATAAAATACTTCTAAAAATAGCTCATAAACTAATATTTTAGAGCATTCATTATCATTTGCCATGCTTTATTATCATAGAAAAAATATGTAATATAATTAAAGGCCAATTTCTTCGACTTTATGGGATTCTTGGAGATGGTCCATCAATTTGTTTACGTAACGAAATGAAACCAATCACCTTTTTATTCCGTCCTCACTTTTTTTCTCATACCATTTTCATTTCATTGGAGACTCGGTAGATGACCATAACGCTTATCTTCACACGTGTCATCCAGTCAATGGTCCGATTTCACCTTTTCCTTTCCAAGATACTGAGTGATTAGCCTTCCCAGGCCCACCAATACGTTGGGTTTACGTGTGTGTGTGTGTTGGGCTTGGAATCCAAAACCGTGGGCTCCATCCCATTTAATAATTGTTTTCAAATAACAACCGCTGAAAAAGGCTTTTTTCTCTTTTTCTTTTTTTTCCCCCACATGGGCCACACCTTTAATAACGGTTATATTCCATACATACATATTAAAAAAAAATATATATATATATATATATATATAAAAATTTGGTGTTAATCTTCAGCCACGAACAATTTTTTGTCTACATATGAAAAAGCATTTGGTTTATCAAAAAAAAAAAAAAAAAAAAAGCATTTGGTTACAATTTACCCTATGCTTTAAAACATTAGTCATAATCAAAAGTTCAATACTTTTATATATAATATGTCCGTAACATTTTTGCAACACTTTCACAATAAATTTTAAGTATTAGGTTATTATTGGTTGTTATAGGTGAGTAAAAAAGTAATTTAAATTGTGAATTCAAATTATAATCGGTAATAACTTACCATCTATAATTTATTATAAAACTGTTTTTAAAATGTTGTAAATATAGCATTTCTAAATAAAGAATTCAATTCGAATGAAAAATAAAATATTACAAATGTTGATGTTAAATTTTCAGGTGACCATTATTTTGTACTGTTACATATTGCCAAATTGGTTATATCTCTCTCTTTATTTTTATTTTTTATTTTTTAATATCATTGGCAGAAAGAAAAATAATTGTTTAAGATAAACTTTTATGTATACATTTAAGAAGTACACGTAATCATTTAGACAGAACAATTTGATTTCGACCAAACCGGGATTAGATCACCTTGTCTCAGACTAATCATGTAAAAGCTAACCTTATCATGTAAAAAATGAGGTAAAAGCTAAACTTATCAAAATCTTTTGGACTTTCTGTCAGCCCTTTTTTGGGTGACTCCCTGAATCACCTCGTAACGTATGCGGCTAAGCTATGATTCAAGGCAAAATTTGCCAAATAGTATGTTTTTAGAAAAATTTTAGAAAAGCAGTATACGAAAGAAGTTATTTAGTTAGCTAGACTGATTTTGAAAATTGAGTTTGGTAAACTTGAGCTTGGGCTAGAAGTCGAGTTTGTCAAACTCGACTTCCAGCCCAAACTTGAGTTTGTTAAACTCAACTTTCAAAAACAATATAACTAATTAAATATCTTCAAACATACGCTATTCACCCAATTTTTTTCTAAAACAGTACTATTAAGCAAAATTTGCCATGATTCAACAACCACGCAATTCATTTAGTTAATATAATATGCTTCTAGTTTGATCATGAGGTATAGGATGAACTACTATTAGTATGTAGCACAATTTTTGCTACAATTTGGACTTTATGGTAGGCGATGATGATGACATCCAAAATGTTAGGATTTCATAAGATGAAGAAGAAAAAAGAGGACATCCAATGTTAGGATCTCCCACCCATTACGTGGCATTGGATGACAAAATTTTCTTGTTAATCGATTTAAAGATCCCCATAATCAACCGCATATATTTTTTAGACAAGTCACATTATTTACTAAATATGTTATATGACTAAAAGTACACATTGATTGTTTTATCAATTGTTATGTTGTGGTTTCTAAATAAATAAATGCCTTTAAAAGAATATTCCTCCAAACCAACTTAAAGTTAAACTATTTCTATGATGGGATAATATCAAAAAGATGATATACTATATAATAAGTGTTTCATAAAATATATATATATATATATATATAATAAGTGAATGCAAATCCTGTGCACCATTTTTTGTGTTTCACTAATCACAACTTCTCATGAGTTTGTTTAATTTTCCTTATAAAATAACAAAAGTTTAAAATGTAAAATAATAATAATAATAATAATAATAATAATAATAACCACATGATATACCATAATTAGTGGAACATAAAGTGAAAAAAAAAAAAAAAAAAAAAAAAAAAAAAAAAAAAAAAAAAAAAAGTGATACAGAAGATTCATCAAGTGGGATACATCCAAAGTGCAACTGGGCTAAACTATTTACCAAGTCTGGCCCAACCCAGTCAGGATAGTCAAGTCAGGGAAACCAAGAATGACCACCCGTCCGAGGAACAAATACTTTTTGGGAGATTGGAGATCAACCACCAAGGCCATAAGCTTGGAGGCCGAGGAGGATTATAATGACGTGCAAGTAAGGGCAAGAGGAAGCTCCTTGATAAAGCATCCACCACCTCCACATTCAATGCATTCTACTAACTCAGCTTGCCACATTAATGGCAGGATGACTCCTGAACAGTGCCCCCATAACCTATAGCCTACTTTATCGCCACCAACAAGGTAGTGATAAGACAAGTATCTAAAGGAGGATCAACGGCCTGATGGAAAATCTGGTTTGGTATCTCATACAAAACACACAGCGGAAGCAACAAACATAGATCTACTTCATTAATGAGAGATAACATGTAACCTTGAATTCTAGAACAAAGAATAGAAAGCGTACCTTGGTGTAATGAATTTCAAAACCAAAACTTGAGAATACTTAGGAAGACTTTTAATCTTCACTCCAATTCCACTTGATGCCCAAGAAGTGTGGTCTCTCAATTAGTTTCCAAGAAGAAAATAAGAGTGTCCAACACTCACATAAATCATTGCATTCCTCATGTGATCTAAATGAAAACCACACACACTCTCTTACTTATAATTCTGTATGTTTCTCTTCTTATATATAACTAATTATCTAATTAGGCTAGCCTTTTGGGCCATTCCAATTGGGCTTTAATATGTGGCTTGGAGTGGGACCAAAAAGGACCAATAAGACACTAGCTCCAATGGGCCTTGGGCTTTTCCGTCAACTCTTGACAAATTCAAAGTTACCATTAATTATATTCAACACCACTATAAGAATATAATTGCACTCTATGCCTTATCTATAAATTATATCCCAAGACTTTATTATACATGCAACCCCTTCATTAAAATATTCGTAGTAATAAAAAGTCATGAATGTAGACTGCCACTTTGAAGATTACTACATTTTAATCCTTGAGTACCCGGTTTAATCCTTTATGTTATTCATCATATATTTATGAAATCTAATTCCATAAATATATACTTTAGCAACTTCTTACTAAAATGGTTGGGCCCAACACTCTGAATAACCAAACTCATTAAACTTATCTCAAGGGAATATTTTATATCTCCGTTAAGAAATTATGAATTCCATCTTGAGAATATATGTTCCATCAACATTAAATGCGGTTGCCCAACATATTGAGATTTTGACCATAAATAATAGATCTCACTCTTGATATATCAAAGCAACCTACATCTCATGATCAGGTCTATTATTCTCTCAGGATTTAGAGTTAATGTAAATAGAAGTCATGAGATTTATTATTTATTTGACAGTCGTTAGTAGAATAATAAATCTCATAGCGGTCAAGTTTAATATATCTTAACTCTTAAAACATATTAACATATCAACTAGAAATCTCCACTTCCATGATCAAGACAAATCATCTTAATTGATATGTTATAGTCTTCGCAGATGAAACGCCCAATTTCATCACCGACTACGAACTAAAAATTCTAAGTTTACAAAGAACTTGTGATTTATATCTTTCTGTGACTTTTCACATAAATCACATACTATACATCTCATGGACTAAGATAATGTCCCATTAGTTCATAAATAGATCGTCTCATATAATTAAACAATTTAATTATTTATAACATGCCAATAAATTGGATTTTAGGGCACAAACCCTAACACGGCCATCCAAGTGGAAGGCTATGATGCAAGCCAAACAACTATATATAGAAAGGAAAGTCCTCCTTGAGGGGTGATCAGAAAAAGTGAAGAGAAAATAAATAGAGAGAAGTGTATTCCTAAAGAACTATGCTCCTTGGCCAGTCCGAGGAAGAACTTAAATAAAAATTTCTTTTTCCTTGCTATAATTCTTTACTAAAACTGTCATTCTTGCCAATTTTCTTTCTCTAATTACCAAATCATGGCTACAAGAGCTTAAAGGGTTGACCTCGACCATCCACCTCTACAAATTAGTTGTATTGGGCTTCCATCCTTGCCCAATCTCATCCAAGATGGGCCGAGCTGCTAGATTTGTCCACTACAAGTCTAGCAGCATAAAATTTGTCATACATTTTTCTTATATAATTATTTATATATTGTGATTGATACATAATAAAAGCGATGGTAATAATAAATCAATATAAAAGGAATAAAAGTCCTATTCCATATTTAGTATTTCACTTTTTATTTTACAAACCGGAGAATTTCATGTGTGTTATATTTTTTTTTTTTCATTTTAAACTTTGGTTATTTATAAGAAAAGAAAAAATGATATGCGACGAGTTGTTGTTTATGAAGCATATAGTGAAACCCACTCTACTAAGTATTAATTCCGATCCTATTAACTTTGATTTTTTTTTTTAATTAAAAAATGAGAATATTAATTGGGTAGTAGAGGATGAGCCACAAAGTTTGACAGTAGAGGAATTGGAGATACTCCAACATGAATTAGCAGCTTGTGTGAATCAAAAGAACCAAAATGATAATCGTTTGTTTGTTATTGATACGTAAAAATAAACTATGCTTCAACCCGTCAGTGTTTCATGTGCGAAAAAGCCTATAGTCTAAGCTGATGGGGTTAGACAACTGGAAAAAACTGCAGATTTCAAGGCTGACGGATAGTAAATCGGAGCTCTTGGGCAATCCATAGAATGAATCATGGAACTGACACCAACGTGGCTGAAGGGGATAAAGAAAGCTGACGGCCTTGAGGCCGACGGTTCTAAGTAAAACCATGACTTGGCCATCACGCATTAGTAATAAGGAAATTACTTGTATTCCACACTCGATGTTAAAGTCCTATAAGGAAAGGACTTCTACTCCAAGAAAAAGAGGTCAACCTTCTACTACTATAAAAACCCCAATACCCTCACAAATTAAGGTACACATAATTAACCCCTCTCTAGCACTCTAGAGTTGAAAAAGAAGTTCTAACTTGACCTTCGGAGGGTATTTGGCCAGCACCACACTGGTGCACTCTATTAGGTTTTCTCCTTTTTGTTGTGCAGGTGTTGTTTAGAGTGTGCGAGTACCATGTGACTCACTGATGGTTTTTTCGGCATCATCAGTTAGCGCCGTCTGTGGGAACGACCGAGTTTTGGTTTGTAAGCCATAGCTAACGCTTCCTGGATAAAAGAGTTGCATGGTGCTGACTTGTTTGATGGCAACAACGAACAACGTTCAGCGAGACGAAACCCACGCAACTGCCCTTGAGAGGCAGGTTCAGACCTTGGCCGCCGCCGTAGAGTGCCTTACTTGGCAAAACCTCGATCTGGAGGAACAGTTGCGCCAGAAAAATGCATGTCACGGCACTCAGGAGCAGGACCAAGAAGGAACTAGTGCTGAAAGAAGAGAACGAGAAGGCCAGAAGGCAGTAACGCTCAGAGTAAACAGGTGCGACAGAATTTGAGCATGCCCTCCCTCACGGATGCGACTCAACTACACATTGCCATAAAGATACAAGCAATAAAGGAACAAATGGAGGTCATGATGAACGCTCTCAAAGGAAGGGTATCCAGCGACCTTGACGATCTGGTAAATCGCACCGACTCGCCATTCACTGTAGCCGTCAATTCCTTCCCCCTACCACATAAGTTTCGCATGCCCCATATAGAGAATTACGACGGAGTGAAGGACCCTCTGGATCATCTAGAGACCTTTAAGACTTTGATGCATCTTCAAGGCGTGGCGGACGAAATCATGTGTAGGGCCTTCCCTACAACGCTGAAAGGCCCCGCGAGGGTATGGTTCAGCCGGCTGACGCCGAACTCTATCAGCACTTTCAGGGAGCTAAGCGCTCAGTTCACTACACACATTATCGAGGGACACAGGTATAAAAAGCCCACGGCGTGCTTAATGAGTATCAGGCAACGGGAGGACGAGATACTGGGGTCCTACATAACGCGCTTCAATAAAGAAGCACTCTCAATCGACGAAGCCGACGACAAGATACTAGTAGCGGCCTTCACAAACGGGTTGCGGAAGGGTAAGCTTTTGTTCTCCCTATACAAAAATGACCCGAAGACCATGTCGGAAGTACTCTACAGGGCCACCAAGTACATGAATGCTGAAGACGCGTTGCAGGCTCGAGGGAAAAAGCCGAAAAAAAGGGAGAGACAAGAAGACGCATGACAGGACCAAGGGCGGAAGAAGCCAAGGACAGGAGATAGAAGGGATGAAAGGCGGCCCAAACCCCTAGGGGGAAGATTCACAAGCTTCACCCCGTTAACCACCCCGATAGATCAAGTCCTAATGCAAATCAAGGACGAAGGAACCCTGACTTTTCCCGGAAAGCTGAAGGGGGATCTTAGCAAGCGCTCTAGATACAAATATTGCCGCTTTCACCGAGACCATAATCATGACACGGCAGATTGTTACGACTTAAAGCAACAAATAGAGGGCCCTCATAAGACAAGGAAAATTGCAGAAGTTTGTAAGCAAAGAAAGAACGGATCCACAGCCTCAAGAGCAGCCCCCCCGACGGGATAATGACCACCAGAGACCTCCTATCGGCGACATAAGGATGATTATAGGAGGAACGACTACCGGGTCATCCAAAAAGGCTCGGAAGACATACCTCAGGATGGTCCAGAATGTCTAGCTAACGGGCTCAGTACCAAAAATAACACGAAGAGAAGGCCTTACCATCGGGTTCTCAGAAGAAGAGGCGCGACGTCTTCACCATCCACACGACGATGCGCTCGTTGTCAGCCTAAGAGTAGGGGACTACAACTTGCACCGAGTACTGGTCGACAATAGGAGCTCGACAGACATCCTGTACTATCCAGCATTCCAGCAAATGAGAATTGACAAAAAACGATTGATTCCGACGAATGCCCCACTTGTCGGTTTTGGAGGAACAAGGGTGTTTCCCCTAGGCACGATCACGTTGTCTGTAATAGCAGGCGACCATCCTCAACAAATCACGAAGAACGTAACGTTCCTTGTGGTCAACTACAATGCTATCTTAGGGCGGCCCACCCTCAATTCATGGAAGGCAGCAATCTCGACTTATCATTTAATGATTAAGTTCCTTACCGAATACGGGATGGGAGAGCTACGCGAAAATTAGGTGGCCGCACGAGAATGCTACGTGGTTATGATGGAAATGAATGATCACCTTCAGACCATGAGCATAGAAGAGCATTGGAGTACGACGGAGCCAATTGAAAAACTTGAAGAAATACCCCTTAACGACTCTAGGCCTGACCAAACAACAAAGATTGGAACCCTTACAAGTCCCACAATCCGACAAACACTTACAGCCTTCCTCAGAGAGAATCGGGACGTGTTCGCCTGGAGTCACGAAGACATGCCAGGTATAGACCCTTCAATCATGGTGCATAGGCTGAATGTGTCACCTTCCTTTCCACTCGTCCGACAAAAGAAGCGGGTGTTTGCCCCAGAATGAGATCAGGCCATAGCCGAGGAAGTCTGTAAGTTAGAGGAGGCGAACTTTATTAGGGAAGTCTACTACCCTGACTGGCTAGTGAATGTAGTGATGGTGAAGAAAGCTAGCGGGAAATGGAGGATGTGCGTAGACTTCACCGACCTAAACAAAGCGTGCCCCAAAGACAACTATCCCCTCCCGAGGGTCGACAGCCTAGTAGACTCTACGGCTTAACACCAGTTACTAAGTTTCATGGACGCTTTCTCCGGTTACAACCAAATCAGGATGCACGAAGCCGATCAAGAGAAAACTTCGTTCGTAACCAGCCGAGGCCTCTTTTGTTACAAAGTAATGCCATTTGGTTTAAAAAATGCGGGCGCAACATATCAAAGGCTTATGAACAAGATGTTTGCACAGCAGATCGGGAGAAATGTCCAAGTCTACGTAGATGACATGCTAGTAAAAAGCCGAAGGGAGGAAGATCACTTGGAAGACCTCAGGGAGACATTTGACACTCTTCGGTCTTACAACATGAAGCTTAATCCAGGAAAATGCGCCTTCAGGGTGACGGTAGAAAAATTCCTGGGATTTATGGTGTCACAAAGGGGCATCAAGGCCAACCCGGACAAAATCCGGGCTATAATGGAAATGGCACCACCAAGGAATGTGAAGGAGGTACAAAGCCTCAATGGCAAGATAGCAGCACTAAATAGGTTCATCTCAAGGGCAACGGACAAGTGCTTACCCTTCTTTCGTACACTAAAGAGATCTTTCGAGTGGACTGCCGAGTGCCAGCAAGCATTCGAGGAACTCAAAAGTTATCTCTCCTCCCCACCATTGCTGAGTCCCTCACAGCCAGGTGAAGAAATTTTTCTCTATCTTGCCGTCTCCCCAACAGCCGTTAATTCCGCCCTGATCAGAGAAGAAGAGAAAATGCAGAAGCCTTTATACTACACCAGCCAGGCGCTTCGCGGAGCCGAAGAAAGATATCCGCCAATGGAAAAACTCGCCTTTGCGTTAGTTACGGCAGCACGCAAACTCAAGCCATATTTTCAGGCCCACACAGTAGTCATCCTGACCGACAAGCCTTTGCGATGGGCAATGAGCAACCCTGAAGCCGCCTAACGATTGGCACTGTGGGCCATAGAATTGAGCGAGTTTGACGTCCAATACCACCCACAGACCGCCATTAAAGGATAGGTCGTCGCAAATTTCATAGCTGAATTCATAAATGGCGAGGACGGCGTGGCAGAGGAATCTCCTCGATGGAACATACATGTAGACAGATCCTCCAACAGGCAAGTTGGGGGAACTGGCATCGTACTATAGTCGCCCGAAAGAGACACGGTCGAGTGTATGGTTTGCCTTGAATTCCCCACCACCAACAATGAGGCAGAGTACGAAGCTTTAATAGCAGGGCTTGATCTCGCCAAGGTTGCAAGAGCCAAGAACGTGATCATTTACTACGACTCTCAAGTCGTGACCATCCAGATGAATGGTAATTACAAGTGTAAAGGTGAAAGAATGAAGAAGTATCTGGACTAAGCAAAGAGAAAGGTAAACGAGCTAAAGGCCGAAATTATACAGATCCCCTGGGGAGAAAACGAGCAAGCTAACTGCTTAGCCAAAGCCGCTTCAGCCGAACATATGGCCACCCTTGGTAATATACTTTCTTTCGTCCAACTCTCTCCACTTATAAATTCTGTTGATGTACAGGAGCTTGGTTCCAAAAGCGATTGGACCACACCATTAACCTCTTATTTGAAGAACGGCATATTGCCAAACGGAAAGGAAGCTGCAAGAAAACTGAAGGTCCAAGCGGCAAGGTTCGTTCTGATAAGGGACATCTTATACAAAAGAGGCTTCTCCCACCCCTACCTAAGATGCTTAGGTCTATGAGAAGCAGACTACATTATGAGAGAAGTACACGAGGGAATCTGTGGAAACCACTCAGGGTCGAGATCATTAGTGCACAAGTTAGTGCGAACGGGGTACTTCTGGCCAACCATGTAGAAGGATGCTGAGACTTATGTAAAAGCCTGCGACAAATGCCAAAGGTTTAGCAATGTCATCAGACAGCCGCCCAAAGAACTTACCCCAATGACAGCACCATGGCCATTCGCTCAATGGGGATTGGACATCATGGGGCCGTTCCCTACGGTAATACGACAGCTGAAGTTTTTGGTAATGGGCATCGACTACTTTACAAAGTGGGTGGAAGCTGAAGCCTTGGCCACCATACAAAGTGGCGATGTATCATATGCAGATTTGGTATCCCGAGAGTCTTAGTCTCGGACAACGGGAAGCAATTCGACAATGACTCCTTTTGAGACTTCTGCTCACAATTGGGGATACGAAACCACTACTCCTCCCCCGCCCACCCTTAAGCCAACGGACAGATCGAAGTCACGAATCGATTCTTGCTAAAGATCATCAAGACTCAGCTCGAGGGGGCAAAGGGTATATGGGCAGAAGAGTTACCAAGCATACTTTGGGCCTACAGGACTACAGCAAGGACACCAACAGGAGAAACACCATTTCGATTAACATATGAAAGCGAAGCAGTCATCCCAGTTGAAGTCAGTCTCACAAGTTACAGGGTGCGCAACTATAACAAACGGAAGAACGACGAGGCCATACGTCTGCAGCTCGATTTAGTGGACGAAGTCAGGGCAGTAGCAGAACAAAGGCTCACACGGTACCAGGACCACATGGCCAAGCACTACAACTCCCGGGTCAGACACAGAGATTTCCAGATTAGAGACCTCGTTTTGAGAAAAGTCATGGGCGCAGCAAGAGACCCAACCCAAGGAAAGTTCGGCCCGAACTGGGAAGGACCTTACCAAGTCACGGCGTGGCAAAGGAAAGGCACCTATCATTTGGAGACACTAGACGGATAGAAGTTGCCGCATCCTTGGAATGCCGAACACCTACGAAGATACTACCAGTAGAGATGGTGACATGAAGAGCAACACCCCCCTTTATTCATAGCCTACTCCTCAGATTTATTAGTTATGTTTTTTTGCTACAATAAGCCCAAAAGGCAGGTTTTTTACTTTGGTTTTTGCTACAATAAGCCCAAATTGGCAGGTTTTGTTTTTAGATTACTTTTTATATAGATGCATGGCAATAAGAGGAGTTTATTCAGAACTACTGAAGTTTCTACTTTCAAGTTCACATTCACAAAAAGTGGACGACCTTGAATCCACAAGAAAATTGGCCAAAGTCCACAAGACGGACAAAGCTATAGAGCTGACAGTCTAATAAAAGACCTAAGCTAAAAAAAAAACTCAGCTATAAAGCTGACAGTCTAATAAAGACTCAAAGCTAAAAAACTCAACTATAAAGCTGACGGTCTAATAAAAGACTAACAAATTGGCCAAAGTCCACGAGATGGACAAAGCCGTACAACTGACAGTCTGATGAACAACCTAAGCTAAGAAACTCAACTATAAAGTTGACGATCTAATAAAAGACTGACAAATTGGCCAAAGTCCATGAGATGGACAAAGCCATACAACTGATGGTCTAATGAACGACCTAAGCTAAGAAACTCAACTATAAAGTTGACGGTCTAATAAAAGACTGACAAATTGGCCAAAGTCCACGAGATGGACAAAGCCATGCAGCTGACAGTCTAATAAAAGATTGGCAAATTAGCTGACGGTCTTACATTAATGACCTCATCTCAAAAAAGTAATAAAATTATCAAAATTGGGCAAGTCCATAAGGTAGACGACCTTAACCCAAGGAAGTATGTTGTTAAAACTCTTAGGAGCAACAGATTAAAAGTATGGGAAAAAGGCAAGTGGACAAATCTCGCTTAATAAAATAGACTAAGTCCTTAAAAGTGACGGGCTCACTAACACGACCGTCTGTTCGAAAAATTGAAACTAACGGCTTAATTAAGCCGACGGTTCCACTTTTGCTGACGGCGTCACTAACATAACCCACAAATAGGTTGATGAGTCCAACCTATGACTGGGAGATAGCCTTAGCAATAAAAAGAAGCGCAAAAGCGAAGTGGCCATACATAAATGATTAAAAAAAAAAAAAAAAAAAAACGACGAGTACCATAAGCAAAAATAAACTGAGTACAAATAGAAGCCCCAAAAACCAAGGGGGCAATTGAAAACATTGTTTGCAGATGGAATAAAGTACATCTGTTACAAAAAGAAAAAAATAAAACTATGGCTGGGAAAAGAAACGTCACTTAGAGCCTTGTTTACTTCTAAACAAGAGGGTTGTCTGCATCTAAAATCTCCACAGAAGGGTTGGAAGAAGCAACTGGAGGGTTCGCAGCAGGCTGAGCCAGAACAACCCCATCGCCATCACGAGGAGGTGCATCTCCAGGTCTATCACCTTCAATACTGATGGCGTCGTTAGCAGGCGTCATTGGCACAGTATCATCCAAGGTGATTCCAGAAAGATCCAACTCAGGGAAGGCTGACGCAACATGCTTAAGGCAATCATCAAACCCTGTTCCGTAGTATATGCCACAAGGACGGCGTCAGCCCCAGCCTGCTCCACCTGCTTACGAAGTACCGTCAGCTCTTGTTCTAATTTCTCCTTCTGACTGGCTGCCTCCTCTAACTTCTGTTTCGTCCCTTTCAGCTCGACGTTCAATAAACACATGGCCTCCTTGTATTGAGCCTGCTGATTTAGCATGTTTTTATTGTGTTTACTGACGCGAGCGGCGATGCCTTCCTTGGCCACGCATCGGTCTTAGAGCGCCTTTACATGAACCAGGGCCTAGTAATGGATACAGCCGTCAGTCATTGAGCAGCAAAAAAAAAAAAAAAAACCAACTAGGGGAGACAACTTACCCGTGTGAGGTCAAACAAAGCTGACGACCCCAATTCCTCTGTCTCCAACAGCTCACAAGGATCAATGTCTATTGGCTTTATAAGCGATTCCACTACTTCAACAGTGAAGTCCTTGTGCGTCAAAAGGCAACGGGGCCCCTCCAAGACGGGACCAGAAGAAGTCATCACCCCCTTCCCTACCCCGTGGCCTGATGCAGGAGTTGACTTCTCTAGGGGCTCTTTCTCAGGAGTGACAGTCATCTTTTTGGACGGACGGTTGTCCTTCCCGTCGATTTTTCTCTTTGTCACACCTTTGGTGACGGTTTTGGGAGCTGACGAAGATGCCAACTCCCCTTTGTCCTTTGCTCCTCCTTTTGGCGAGCTGCGGCAGCCCTGATTCGTTGCTTAGCTGACTCTATATCTGCGAAGGTACCAGATAAATATGAGAAAAACTGACGGCAAAAGTTAAAGTGATGGAACTATACGAACAAGTTATTCATGACGATGAGAAAATTCTTCTAACTTAAGAACTTCAGGCGTCGGCTTAGGCCCCCCACAGTAAGCGGGAAGAATGTCAAGTGTAATCAAATCTTGACACGATCGCTCTTCCAAAGGGATTTCTAGAACCCGACGGATGAAATCTCTTTGCTCGTCGGTTATGAGAGGGCGAGTGTTGGCTGAGGAAGAAAAACAAGTAAACAATGTTAATGCAGGTAAGCAAATACAAATAATAACTGACGGGTGTAAAAGCTGACGGCTAGAACCTGAATCCCTGACATATGCCTAAGTATTATCAAAATAACCTCGAGGCATGGTCGCCCATTCTTCCTGACGGCATACCCAGTCCGTCCCTTTAACAAAAAAGTACCTGCCTTCCAATTTCTATTTGAATCGGGCATCTCCGACACTAATCTCAACTCCTTCTCCCTGAAGGCGAAATGGTATATCCCTTTAGAGGAAGATAGGTGTTAGGGTCTATAACAATAAAAGAATTCATCAAGGGAAAGCTGACGGTGTCCTCCACTCAGATGACCCCATAAGACCTCAGCACCAATAAAGACTGTCCATGAGTTGGGGGCAATCTGACTAATGGATAAACTAAGGAAGTTAGCAAGCTGACGGTGCAAAGCCATCAGGGGTAACCTCAACCCCGCAGCAAACATAGCATCATACATACCTACGTCTGCGGTTCTCCCCATGTAGCACTTTTCATTTTCTCTGGGGAGACGAATAGGAATATGATCTGGGATTTGGAAACGGACAAGCAACTCTTTAAAAACCTTATCGCTCATTGTTGGTAAAAATTTATTAACGGCCCAATCTTCGAGAAGGATGAAGGGACGACTCTCTCTAGGACTTCCTGAAGTTCCCTCACAGGATTCCTCGTCACCTTCATCTCCGTCGCTATCCCTTTCTCCATCCCCCTCAACTTCGCCCTCATCATCTACTACCTCCTCCTAACCTTCATCTCCATGACTCTCTATTTCCTCGTCAGGAGTTTGGGCGGATGTTTCCCTCTCTGACGAATAGGAAAAGCTCCCGTACGCAGACCCTAAACCAAATACCTCGTCGTAGCCCATTCCATCGCGGACTGACGACTGACCACTCGACGCGTCACTTGACATCTGACTACCTACAAGTGACGGATTTATTCTAAGTACCTAAGATGACGACCTCACTTTAGAGGAATCAATTGAAATGAAGCACATAAAAAGAAAAGAGAAAGAACTTACAAGTTTCTCAAAACGGTTGACGGTTAAAAAGCGACGACAGGAACGTAGGTGATGGTGCAAAAAGATTGACGGAAGAAAGGCGACGGATCTTCTCTCTGGAATCAGTAAAGATGAAAATAGTAAAAAATGAGGAGGGGGAAGTGGATTATATATATGGAGGAATGGCACGAAAGACGAAGCGACGCCCTCGTCCAGAAGCGGAGTCAATTAGGGCGCGCCATGTGTCCGGAGCATTAAATTAATGGCTGCTCGAGGAGATGAGCATGGAATTGTTTTCTCTTTCCTAACTAAAGTAAAAGTTTGAGACAAGTATAACTCCATAACCCATCTGTTTAAAGTGACAGAGATATAGAGTAAGGGGCAACTGATATGTAAAAATAAACTATGCTTTAACCCGTCAGTGTTTCATGTGCGAAAAAGCCTGTAGTCTAAGCTGATGGAGTTAGACAACTGGAAAAAGCTGAAGGTTTCAAGGCTGACGGACAGTAAATCGGAGCTCTTGGGCAATCCATAGAACGAAGCATGGAACTGACGCCAACGTGGCTGAAGGGGATAAAGAAAGCTGGCGGCCCTGAGGCCGACGGTTCTAAGTAAAACCATGACTTGGCCATCACGCATTAGTAATAAGGAAATTACTTGTATTCCACGCTCGGTGTTAGAGTCCTATAAGGAAAGGACTTCTACTCCAAGGAAAAGAGGTAAACCCTCTACTACTATAAAAACTCCAATGCCCTCACAAATCAAGGTACGCATAATTAACCCCTCTCTAGTACTCTAGAGTTGAAAAAAAAGTTCTAACTTGACCTTCGGAGGGTATTTGGCCGGCACCACACTGGTGCACTCTGTTAGGTTTTCTCCTTTTTGTTGTACAGGTGTTGTTTAGAGTGTGCGAATACTGTGTGGCTCACTGGTGGTTTTTTTGGCATCATCAGTTATGTTAATTGCAAAATTTACTTGTGCTAGTACATGTACTTTTCTTGTTATTTCATTTGTGGCCTTATACAAGAAGTTCAATGTGTGTAGATGATTGTTCCAAAAAAAAATTGTATAAGATAATAACTTAAACTTTCAAGAGTTGGTTGAAGATGATGACAATGATGATGGAGATACTGGTAACTAATATGAATTTATGAATGAGGAGTGTATTGAAAATAAAAGATCTTATAATGAGGTTCATGCATTGGAGTTTTTAAATGAAGATAGAACTTCAATTTTTTTTTACCTCATATCATAATCAATGAGATTGGACCAACTACTGAGATATGCAATGTGCATAATATATGATTCGGAGTTTCAGATTTTTTTTTCAAAAAAATTGAAGACATGTAATATGATTTTATTTAATAAATAGTTGGATGTGATTCTATGACATCATTTTATTTTATGTCTCTAGTGCTGTTATTAGTGAAATCTTGATATTGGATTATTTAGGTGGCAAGTTAATTTTAATTAATAATTTAGACATGTTTTTTTTTTTTTTTTTTCAATTTACATATTTATGTTTTTGATTTCTCAAACTTATTTAAATACCTATATATTTTTTATTTAACAATGGGGTTTGACTTAGTAACTTGACTTGTAGATCAAGTTAATGCCTAATTAGGTTTTAATAATTATGGGGTGAAACACTCAAAAAGGGACAAAATGATTTATATTTATATCAAAGTAATATTTTAAAAAATAAAATTTTATCATTTTAATGAATCATAGAAAAAGTTGTCTTTAGCGCATATATATATATATATATATATATGTTATGTTAAATTGAATTTACAAAACTTTTTGAATATCTGACTATTCTTTAAAATCTAACACGAAACCAACTAATTATATAAAGAATCCTTGAAAGTTATCTCCCTAACATTTATCTATATTATACACTTGATGAGATATGTATAAGATCAAGAAGATGATGAATTCATCAGAAAAGAAAAAGAAAAATAACATGACAAAAAATATTGGACTACACTATGCTCTACATTGTATATAGAAACTATTTAACCAAGTTGTCCTACACTTTTAATGTGGTACTAGCTAGTACGACATGCAAAGTCATTTGAAAGGAAATGAAGGGCAATTTTGTGAGAAGCTGAGTCACTAAAAGGACGTAATGTCTAGGCTGCATTAAACAATTCCACCTCAGATTTGCAGAATCCCCATGTTACTTAAATGTTCTTTCTCCCCCACACACCACCACACATAGAAAGAGAGAGAGGGACACCGAGACAGCGAGAGAAAGAGAAGCTTGAAAAGCCTCCATTGCTACCATAACATACTGCCTTTCTCATTAGACTATCTCAAATAAGAAAACTTTCAGAGTTTGAAAAGCATCACAGATATGGGTGAAGTAAGTTCTTTTATTATCACACACAAATTGTTTTTATATATTTTTGTGTGTACATTTTTTTCTTTCTTTCTTTCTATCATTGCTTTTTTGAACAAGGACTACTTAATTTCTTTGTTTGATCTTCTTCACTGTCAAAATGATTTTGTTTGTAGCTTGGTTCCATGTATTGTGTTTATATATGTAGGTTATTTTTATAATTTTATATATGTTATGGGAGAGATATTTGAAAGCTCAAGTTTCTGATATTTGTATATATTCATGATATTTTCTTTATGGTACTAAAGGAGAACAAGGAAGAGGAAAAGAAAGTGGAAAGCAAAGAAGAAAAGAAGGAAGAAGAGAAAAAGGAAGAAAAGAAGGAAGAAGAACCACCAGAGATTGTACTCAAGGTTGATATGCATTGTGAAGCCTGTGCTAGGAAAGTAGCAAGAGCCTTGAAAGGATTTGAAGGTCACTTCCTTATACTCATTTTATTCTAAAGCCATTTTGAAATTTTCACCTATCTAATTTGGAAATGCATGTAGGGACTAGGGAGAGGCCTTGTTTCTAGTTAGCCATTACTTTTATCTTTTTTGGTTTTTAAGTAAATACCTGTAACATGAGATCCATTAAGCATATTCTTAATCATTATTACACTTTTGTTTTTGCTCCAAACTCTTAATCATTACTTTATAAAACCTTTAAGAGGGCATATATAACATTGTTCATTAGCCAACAAGAATTGGTATTTAACTGAGATTGGAAAATATATCATAATTTTAGAAATGTTTAACACGTTTTTTAATTAGAGAGAACATAATTTATGTGCACCTTTTTATTTTCCCCCTATTTTTACCTACCATAGAAAAAGAGTACTGCAAAAGTTAACAATGTTAATAATTATATAGCTTTTGTTACAGGGGTAGAGGAGGTAACCACAGATAGCAAGACCAGCAAAGTGGTGGTGAAAGGTAAAGCAGCAGACCCAATAAAGGTATGCGAAAGGCTACAAAAGAAAAGTGGAAGGAAGGTGGAGATAATTTCACCTTTGCCAAAACCCCCCGAGGAGAACAAAGAAGAAAACAAGGAACAGAAGGAAGAGAAGAAAGAAGAGGTAAATTCTTAGATGGACACAGTGTTCACACAAGTAATTTGCTGTTTCAATAAATTAACCATACTGGCACACTAGCAGAGAATTTTACAGATTTTTTTTTTTAATCATACCAATAGTTGAGATTAGTTAGATAGGGTACATAATAAAAATAAGTGTGTACCATATATAATAATAATAATAATAATAATAATAATAATAAGTGTGTACCATATAGTACTAAGTATAAAGTATATCAAGATATCAAGTACAAGCATGGTGATAAAGTCTATTATTGCCAATGAATAGAAGATTGAATTCTAACTTAAAATAAAATAGATATTTAAAAAAAAAAAAACAAAAACAAAACTTGTGAACCTACTATATATATATATATATATATATATGAGAGCATCCAATTTTTTGGATTCGACAGCTCAATCAATGAATAATCATTCAAGGACTTTGATAAGACCCTTCAATTTAACATCATCTTAAAAAATTATTAATATTTTGATAGAAAAGAACCATCAAGCCAAGGTATCATAAATTTATAGATTATCGTATAAGACTGTTTGTTGGTAGGAAAAAAAAAAAAAATGCAAATGATAGAGAGAGAAGGAGAAAGGGTGGTAAAAAGTAAAAAGAGAAAGAAAGGCTGGTACAAGTATCTAATTTTATTATTATGGTCCTAACTAAATGATTTTTAATGTGAGTACCAAAATAAGTTTCACAAATCCATTTAAACTTTAAACGAAATCCTTTTTTTATTTTTTTAATATTTCTGTCTTCTTTGTGTGTTTGTTAAAAGGAAAGTAATTATTCCATGTTGCTCATGAGAATGAAAACATGATCTGTGCAGCATAATTTGCCTCATTCTATTTTAAAAGTTATCATAATTTTTTAATAGAATTTATAGCGTGTTAAAATCTCGTTCCCTCTCCTCTCATATTTTCAAATGATCTAGAAGAATCGCATTGGCATCATCACTCCTTCCCAGGGGCGGTGTTATGTAGAGTTCAGGGGGTTCAAATGAACCCCTGAGCTGGCATTTTTTTTTTATAATATATAATATTTTTAATTTTAATTTTTGATTTGTTCCTCTTAAAATAAAATTTTGAACACCTGACCCTAAAATCTTTTTTAGTACAATTGAAATAAGCTTAAATATGATCTTTTTAATAATATTTTAGTCTTTTTAAACAGACAAAAAAAGCCCAACAACAAAAGTAAAAAAAAAAAAAATTCATCTTAAACCTAAAAAAAAGCCTATTTAGATCTTAACAAATTCGAAATAAACTAATAGAAAATTCTTAGTTTACATTGTATATATAAGATTTACATTATCTTTAAACAAATATGTATTGTACAGTTTTTGCAAATTTATATAATATTGCACACATTTGTTTAATCTATAATATAAATCTTTTTTTTGGTAAACAAATATAAATCTTACATTAATAGTACAATATTAACATATCATTGTCCTAAACTAATACATAAAAGTATTTTAAATAGTAATAACTAAAGTTCACTTAATGAAAATAATTAATATGTTCATTGTATTAAAAATAACGTGCTAAATAAACTTATAGTTTATCTTTTAATTTTTTACCTATGGGGCAAATTTGTAATAAAAAATCTTTACCCTGAGCCGCCACTGCTCCTTCCCATTTCCTTTTCCTCCCTCTTTTTCCATGGATTTCAAATTTCTCTCCTCTACTGACCTTGCCATCTACATTTCTATGTACTCACCAGTCCAGTCTAACAGTCTCAAAAATTGAGGTAATGATGAAATGAAGGCATGTAAAGTTTCCTATCGACTTTGGACTCCACCCCACAAACCCACTTGCATGGTTGTAGCCACTGTTTTCACGCTGACACATGAAGGTAACAAAACAAAATGGGGCAGCAAAGGTTAACCCCACTACTTCTCTTTCGCTCTCCCAAGGCCCAAAAACATTGACCCCACTTAACTAGCTAGGCACATTTTACAATGAATGAGCCAATGAGACTGTCACGGGCTAGCTAGTCTAAAACCACAACCCAAAAATACCAAAAGTTATATGTACTGGACTGCAACCGTCACGGGTTTTTCACCCCCTTCCACTCGTGCCTATTTTACGAGTAAATTTTAGATTCTTTTTGAGTACGGATTTTTTTTTTGTCTTACATTTATAATAGAGTATATTTATTAAATTAAATTGAGATTTATTGTACTTCGAGAATATTTAAAATTTTTTTAATTTTTGTTTTATTTACTCACAATGAAAATCAACAAATATAAGATTGATGGAGAAAACTTTAAGGTTCATATTTGTGTTATGATTTTTTAAATGTATATTTTAAGGTTATATGTTAGTAAATTATTTTAGAAATTTTTTTATAAAAAAAATAATTAATTGATTTGACAAATTTTTTAACTTTTCAGAAAAAATTTCCTATTAATTTAACATTTTGACTTTTGTGTTAATATAGTAGTCCTTTTTGCCGGTGTTAAATGTATTTAAAAGAAAAATATGAGTTCTCTGAAAAGGCCGGTCGAGCATGTATTGTAGGCAAAGCTTATAATTGTCGTACTCTTGTCCTTTGAAAGTTACCTCCTAACCAAATTTTGGGATCTTCAGTTTACTTGCCGCCCCGTGCCCACCCCCACAGTATGAAATGTAATTCAAACAAGAGTAGTTGGACCAACCATTAATTGTTCATTAAAATGCTACCCCAAAAATCAAAGAAATAAAGTACTATATACTTGCATGGTTAAAGGACAAGCTTATTTAGGATTCGTAAAATACTTTAATTAGCTAAGAGACTTGTAATTTAATTAGGTAATGCTTTCTAATATTTTTAAAAGAAACATTTACTCCTCTCATACATTGTTTAAATACAAAACAGATCTTCGAATGATCAAAAGTTATTAGACTCGATCGTACCCATACATATGAGGATCGTACCCATACATATGAGGAATTAAACGAGGCTTATGAATCATTAGACAAATCCCTTATCATTGTTAAGACATTGAACATCTACTACCCACTCTTTGTTATTAATGTACTAATTAGGGTTTTTTTATTAAGTAATGAGAAAAATTAACAAATGCTCTAACTCCTAATAGCATTGACTTAAGAACTATTTTTAGAATTTTTTATCAGAAAAGAAAAAAATAATAATAACTTTTTTTTTACTATTTTTTATATTTACCATGAATGTAATATTCAAACTTTCTTAAAATTGTCTATTAATAAATGCTCTGAGGGCACCCCTTAACAGAACCCTTAAATAATCTTAGACTCTTAGTAATATACTAATATTATATTTTGTAATTATTAAAATGACAAGCAGTAATTAGGTTAAGATTACTTTTACATATTAGTTTATTAGTAACACCACAATGTGAAAAGATTTATAGAAAAAAAAAATTAGACTAATTGTTTAGAATGAATTGTATTTGACCAAATGATTGAATCTCCTTTGTCAGCCTCCTGCTGTTATAACAGTTGTACTAAAAGTTCGAATGCATTGCGAAGCATGCGCTCAAGTTTTACAGAGGCGAATCAGAAAGATAAAAGGTACATACATTTGTTATTAATCATTATCATTCCTTATATATCTAAAAGTTACTAGACCATGATGTCACGTCTAATTGTCTGAGCTTAAATCAATTAGGAAATATAAAGATTAATTCCAAATCCGGAGTATGAATGCTCACAAAAATTGCCTTTTGATTCCATTAAAAAGGGAAAGTCACCATCATTTTCCTATCTGTTTCTCAAATACAAAATTAAGTGAACATGTTTAATGGTAACAATGCGAAGAATAATATCCCTTGCCTTTAAAATGGGACTGATTTAATACTGTAAACCCTTAGCGCTATGGTTACTTTACAAATATAAGTTTTTATCAAGTGAAGGGGTAAAGACCCAAGTTTAGGTTTTTAAGAAAAAACTTTACACACATACACTTAGATTAGACTAGAGAAAAAGTTTATTTTAAATTAAAAAAAAAAAATGGGACTCATCTATTCACCAAAAAAAAAAAAATCTAAACTAAACTAAACTAAACCTATACAATTCAATATAAGGAAAATAATAATAATAATAATAAATTGAAGACCTTGTTTTTCACAAATAACAAATGCAATAAGAATCTCTAACTTTGAACAGCATATTCTTAATTGTCATTTCTTCTAAAATATAATAATAATAATAAAAAGTGTCCATTTCTCTAATTCTACAAAAAATAAATAAATAAATAAAAGGTTTGCTTTTTGAAAAATAAAGTTTAAATTAAAGAGATTTGCTATCTATTATTAAGAATATATGTTTTGAATGTGTTTTGGTTTAATTAACTAATAATGATTCAGTCATTTACTTGTATCTACATCTTTATCTATACTACTATTTAAGCGATTTTTTTTTTTTTTAAGCTAGCTTCCAAGTCGTGGACTCTAATTTTTTCATGTCCCAAAATACCCTCAAATTCACATATTTAGAAAGTTTAAATAATCAGGATAGATAAGTAAAATTACTAATTTAAAAAATGCCTCATCTAGAAATCTAGCGGTTAAGAATCCTCATCCAAACCCACTATCAAGCGGTTATATTCAACTAAAACTTATTCATTAAACAAGTCAAAAAAAGTTATCCACTAACAAACAGTTACCAGCAATTTAGAACTACGCCAATATTTATATACTCTCCTTTTCTTTTAGTTTATACAATTTTTTAAGAATGCTAGCACACAACAACAAAAAGGAAAATTGGATGCCCCTTGGTTCCTAATGAGTTTTGGTAGGTCATTCTTTTGGTTACTTTTATGAGTTTTTTATTCTTTTATTAGTTTCATGCTTAATCTTTGATTTTGTTGAAAACCATTTTAGACCAAGAGTTTCAAACATCTCACTCATATTTTTAACTAATATTACATATTTAGAACACCAATATAGATAGAAGTGTCAACTTCAAAAAATGATATATCCACACATGAACATATGATTTTTTTGGTAAGTAAACATGTAAACCTCAAATTTGGATGAATTAAAAAAGAGCAAGTTACCTATCTTATAGAAGTAACAATAGCAAGAAAATGATGTAATCAACTAATCATTTACATGAGAAAAAAGAAAATAATGTAGTAGTATTTTACATAAAATGCTATTAAAAAAAAAAATACAATAACTGTGGGCCATTAGATAAAATTTACATAAATTTTTTTGTTTTTTTAAGTATATAAGGGTGGAGGAGGATTTAAAAAGCTAGGGGCTCACCCCCTTTCGCTGTTTCAAAAGTGTTTAAGAGCATTGGCATTAATATCCCTAAATACGATAAGAGATCAATTTAGGGGGTGAATTCCAAAAAAAACACCTCCACATTGGCTTCACTATATATCCTCTAAAATAACATTTTACTATTTTACTTCTTTAAACATTTTTTTTAATAGTGTCTCAGTAATAGATATATATATATATATATATATATATATATATAAAAGCATTTTGTATTTTGAAAAGTGAAAAAAAAAAAAAAGAATAAATAATATTTATATTAATAAATAGAATAGAGAATCGGATATGAGTGTTTTCGAATGCAGTTAACTAAAATAGATCAAAGTAAAATTTACTTAAAAATACAGGGGAAATTTTTAGGAAAGTCGACATGAATACTCAAAATCCGCAATTCCTTGATGATGATTATTATCTATCAGTTTCAAGACTAACATCATATTTGGATTAGCCTGGCTAGTTTTGTTTCTTTAGTGGATTGAATAATAATAAATATGGAAAAAGAGAAGTTGATTATACAATGATGTTGTTCGAGTGAAACGCACTGCGTCACTTACTAAGTGTGCATTTGGATTGCACGTTTTTCAACATACAATCCAGCGTTTGCATTTTTTGCTGGGTCTCACGGCACTGTTTACAACTCAGCCAAAAACGCAAAAACACGCATTCCAATGCATTTTTGAGTCCTACACCACTATTTGCATCTTTAAAAATTATTTTGTTACAGTTTTTTTAACAATAAATTTTTAATTTTCAACAAATAAGTAATATTCAAACACATCCTAATTGCTCTTGCGATAATTCTCCCCCGAAGAAGATTCTTTTCTTCAATAGTGATGCATGCAATCAAATCTATTCGTATTGCATGTCAATTGTCAATCACTTTTTTTACTTTAATTTGGATAAAATTTGTTCGATTCCTTTCGGTTATCTTTTTGTATCCAACTATACTAACCCAATCTAAAGTCCAAACTCTACACACGTGTGAATATATTTCGGTTTTTATACATGAAATGGATTATAAAATCATTCAAATTTTACAACTTTTTGTGTTATTTTAAGCACAACAAGAAAAAGTAATCAAGGACATTACAAATTTCATTATATAAAACTTACAAATCAATGTTTCAACTTTCTTGTCATCAGTAGATTCTAGTTAGCTCAACTAATAAAGTCTTTGATGGTTGTATAAAAAATCTGGAGTTCAATCCCTGCCTATACCAAAAATTAATTGGTGTCTTGGTCTAATGATAAAAAATTATCATCAGGAATCAAGGACATTACAAATTTCATTAAATAAAACTTACAAATCAATGTTTCAACTTTCCTGTCATCAATAGATTTCAGTTAGCTCAACTAGTAAAGTCTTTGATGGTTGTATAAAAGATCTAGGGTTCAATCCTTGCCTATATCAAAAACTAATTAGTGTCTTGGTCTGATGATAAAAAGTTATCATCAGGAGCAGACGCCATAGGTTAAAACTTTCTTTAAAAAAAAAAAAAAAAAAAAAGACTTTCATGTCATCAATTATTAAAAAAGAAAAAAAGTAATTAGGATATTTATTATGTTATTGAAGTGATATTAATCACATTTATTGTTATCTATAAATTATTGTTGTAAATTGGTAGTAACTAATTTTAGTATTTTCCATTTATTAATTATATTGTTGATGTAATACCGATCACATTCATTGTCATATAATTTTTAAAAATTTTGTAACTATATTAGTAGTAGATTTAATATTCCTTTTTATTATTAGGTTAGGACTTTAAAAAGCCAATCAAATCTGAAAGGATGTCTTCACTAAAAAAGAAAATTTGTCTTTCTCAAAAAGAAAAAAAGAAAATCTGAATGGGTGGATAACCACAGTCACTCAAGTAATTTATATGTGTTATTCTAAAAAAAAAAAAAAAGAGTAATTTATATGCCTAAACTTAGATGCCATGTAGAAATAAATGGTATATTACATGGGTCAACTTTTGCTTGAGCATAATTCTCTCATTTTAACAACCAAACTTCCAAGGTTTAGTCCAGTTTTAACCTTCACCCGATTACATGGGTCAACTTTTTCTTGAGCACCATTGATGTAGATGCATTTTTTTGTTTGTGTTGCTAAAAAATAACTTTATAGCATTTTGAGAGCTTTGATCAGTTTGTTGTGAATGCTCTTAGTGCTTTCTAACAAATGAGACTCCGGGAATGTAAGAATATAAAGTAATAAAACAAAATCCATATAGGTACAAACACTTGTAAAAGATGATGCTATGCTAATCAAGTATAAATGAAAAGAAACTTACGAGGATTTCCTTAGGTCTTAGTAATGGTTGATCATAACAGCGAAAGTCATGTCGAACAGCTTGAATATAATTTGTTGATTTATAATCATGATTCATGAATATTCCCAATAGTTCAATATTAACCATTGTAGTAGTAGCCATAGAGCACCAAAAAGAACAAGTAAGGAAAAAAGTTGAACACACACTATATATATTGTAGCAACTGTATTGAAGTCCCTATTGGATG
Source organism: Quercus gilva (assembly GCA_023621385.1). Classification (NCBI taxonomy): domain Eukaryota; kingdom Viridiplantae; phylum Streptophyta; class Magnoliopsida; order Fagales; family Fagaceae; genus Quercus; species Quercus gilva. The sequence continues at coordinate 78,101,646 of CM042477.1, read as the reverse complement.
CACTTTGAGAAGTTGGAGTGTACTGCAGGTGTTGAATCAGTGTCAACAGACCTAGCTAATGATCAGGTAGTAGTAAAGGGTGTGGTGGAACCAACAAAGCTGGTTGATTATGTGTACAAGAGAACCAAGAAGCAGGCTTCAATAGTGAAAGATGAAGAAAAGAAGGAAGAAGAGAAGAAAGAAGAGAAGAAGGAAGAGAAAGAAGAAGAAAAGAAAGAAGGTGAAGAAGGCAAGGGGGACGATGACAAGAACAGTGATATAAAAAAAAGTGAATATTGGCCATCCAGGTACTTGGAGTATACATATGCATATCCCCCTCAGATTTTCAGTGATGAGAATCCTAATGCTTGCTCTGTTATGTGATTAATGCTATATGTATGTACCTTTGATGTAGTTTTAGTCTGCCCTATGCAGTTTTCTAATATGTACTTAGATATGGTAATAAGGCATTGGTAAGAACAGAAATCAAGGGGGCTATGCCGACCTCGCCATCCCATATAAATACCATGCGTCTTGAGGTTTGAAGTCTGTACCTGTGGACTATGGACATCTCTAAAAATTGGCTGTACTGAGCAATGTTGGCCTTAGTTTTTGTATCTAAGAATTTGGCACAGATAGTTGTGTTTATTTCCTTGATAGTATTTTAGACAATGAAATGCATGGGACCCCTTGATTAGAAGTAAAAAGAGATCCTAAGAATTGTAAATGTTTTATACTCTGAACAATTAGTTGAGAATGAATTCAATCTGGATCTTTACTACAATAGTAGTTTGCCACATTAGATTTTTCCAAATAATAGTATAGAGACTATCACATACAATCAATTCAATTCTACAAATAAATTAACATTAAACAAAAAATAAAATAAAAAATTGTACAATCATTCAGTACCCCACTCTCTCGTCCTCTGCCACCTTAACCGTTAGTGTATTTGCCACCACAAGATCACAATTCCTAACAATTCTCCTCTCAAACCTATCTCTCTCTCCCTCTAGAGTCTAACCCTATTTGTTCTCTCAAGCTCAGCCATAGGCCCATAGTCTAGCCATAGCTCTGAGAGAGAGAGAGAGTACAATTTTTTTTTTTTTTTTTTCTAAAATAGAATTAAGTGTGAACTAATCTATTACTAAAGTTTAAAACATCTTGTGGCATGCTATTATTGGTGGCTGTATAAGTTTAAACCCTATTAATATCAAATTTGAACTCCAATAAGTTTAGTGATATAAGATTTTAGAAATTTTTCACAACGTACTTTTAAGTTGGCAAATTAATGCACCTCACTTTGAGTCCCAACTAATTTGAGTGCATTATCTGGATTACTAGTATCTATAAATAGTTCCAAAAAAAAAAAAAGTATCTATAAATACAAATGGAAGTGCAAAGGGCAATCCTACGAGATTCACATCCATTTTTTATAATTACCTTAACAAAAAGCCACTTTATTTATTATACATAATACTAATAAATAAAAAAAAAAAAACAATACACTCTATATCTCATTCTCTATTCTCTTATCGCTTAATTTAAAATATTAGCTTTTTTATTTAATCTTTATTCTTTCAAACCAAAGAGAGAATGTTTTGAGGAGCTAGTTTTAAAATAATTGGAAGAGATGGTGGAATAAATAAATGGTGGAAGAGACAGTTTTCAGATTTTTTTTTTTTTTTTTTTTGGCTCTATATAATATAAAGAAAAAATGCATTTTGCATATTCAGAGATAAATGCTCTAAGACAGCAGGCTCTGGGGCATTATTTGAGATGATAAGGGCAGATGAATATATACTAGGCTTTTCTTATTATCATGGGATCACTTTGAGTTCACAATCTAAGCAAATAAAGCTTTGGGCCATATTCTATGGCCTTTAGCATTTACTAGCCGTTAATTGGTTAAAGTTTGATATGGTCGATCTCTTTTAAGTAGTAAGTTTTTTGGATTGCAGATCCCTTGTGGCACAACCATGGCCGGAAATATTTATCAAGAAACCAACGTGTCAGTGTGTTGATTCTTTGGCATGTAATGGAAAGCTCAACAGCAGGAACATGTATGTTATGACAATTGTCCGTCTTTTTGCTAAACTGTAGATTATTGGGACATGCTGGGCTTAATTCACTTCACGTATTTGTAATTAAAATTTATGTGAACTAGATCTGCAACTGTGTTTAACTCATTCAATTCTTTCATGCCAAAAACCAAAAAAACAAAATAAAAAAAATAAAAAAAAAAAACAAAAAACAAAATTGTAAATTATACAAAGCACGGGTGACGAAGGTTTTTTTTTTGTGAGTTTAATGTCATAATTTTCTATGTTTTGAAGATATTTTGGGCATAGAAAATATTAATTCAAATAAGGAAAACTCCTTAAATTAAATATTAATATAGATAATAAAAAATCTAAAAAGAGCTGTTTTATTTTCTTTAAAAAAAATTTGTTTTATTTTGAAATTTGAATTGACAAAGAAATATGGATGGTAAAAAAAAATATATATATATATATATATATATATTTTAAAACTTATCTAAAATTTAGGAGTTTTTAAATTAGTAATTTGACATGTCTAACCCTATTATTTAACTTTCTAAGTGAATTTGGGGGTATTTTAGGCATCCAAAAATAAGAATCCAAACTAGGGAAGCCTCTTAAATAGTACTCCTTTTTTTTTTTTTTTTTTTTTTTTTTTTTGAGAAGGACTTAAATAGTACTCCTAGTATAAATATTTTAAGAATGGTTTCAAATTTAATCTTATACTCTATTTTTAAAGGTTTCAAATTAAACACTAAACTTTAAGACTATCATAAATTAAATCTTATAGTTTCTCTATGGGTTTAATTGGAGTTTTAAAAATCGTATCAATTTAAATCTTGAATTTTTTTTGGATTTGATTAAGTTTGATTGGGAGCTTAAATTTATACTAATGATGTACAAAAAAATCAATGGACCACTCGTCCAAAATTGGAGGTTTGGAAGACCTGTACACAAAAATCACTCATCTAGAGAGCACGTGTTATTTCGGCCTAAGCTCCTCTAATGCTTAAACAGAAGTCACAAACACCCAAAAGAGTAGTTAGCAATGAAAATTCTAGGGTTTTCTCTTATACCTTGTGAGCGTGGATGCTAGTTCTTTATATAGGCGTCATGATCTAACCATCATCATAAAAATCTATTCCTTTTGCTTAATTAATTGAAACATGACACAAGGTAAATGGGCTAACATATTAGAATATGCACCCATTATGAATTATCTGGGTTCGTGGAGACTTAGGCCCTGTTTAGATTATGAGTGATTGATATCTCATCACTCATCACCCAAAAATCATCACTCAAAACTCATCATCCTATAACTCATTTTTTATCACTTGAAAATCTCCAACTTATACCCAGCTCTGTTTGGCTCTTAAACCTAGTTGAGTTGTCATTCTAAAAACTCAAAAATCTCAACTTTTTGTGGGACCCACGGACTGACTTGGTGCAGTGGAAATAGATTGCATGGCCTGACTCTTGGGACTTAGCTGGGATCATAGATTGTCCACCATCTTATGAAGAGGGTGTGTTGATGACTTTGCGGACAAGAGTAGCAAGACGATATATCAATACTTATCAAATAAGATATAAAAGTTTAGGGTTTGATTTAAAACTAAGGAACTATAGCATCCAATTTGTAACAATCTTATTACAGAGTTTAATTTGAAACCATCCTTAAAAATAATATAAGGTTTTTGCGTAATATGCGCATTGAAATTTATCGTCCACTAGCTCAGCTAGATACTATGGATGAGAAGCTACCAAAGAGTACTTGATGTAGCTTGTCCACGTATTAATATTTTGAGGTACAACTGATCTGACATCTTATTGATGCACAGGAACTATAGCATCCAATGTGTAACAATCTTAATTACAGAGTTCAATTTGAAACCATGACTACAAATAATATAAAGTTTTTGCGTAATATGCGCATTGAAATTATCGTCCACTAGCTCAGCTAGATACTATGGATGAGAAGCTACCAAAGAGTACTTGATGTAGCTTGTCCACGTATTATTATTTTGAGGTACAACTGATCTGACATCATATTGATGCACATACATGCATAACTCGGTTTGGACACTTTACCTAATGGTTCCTATCATTGCATGACTTGGGCAGAAAAATATCTTATTCTATTATGAACTTGCACATTGATCGGCTTGACCAAATAAAAGCACTGTTTGACTAACTTGTCCATTATTTTTTCAAAGCACTCATAGATATTTGATATTCTTGGGCATGAGCAGATAAACCCATTCCTCAGAAACCTCTCACAACACTAGACCTGTTCTTTATCAGCTTTGTAGGCTGCCTAGCATTGGTTACAGAAAAGTATTTTCTGCTTGGTTCAGTGCATAGTAAGCATAAAGGATCATGGTCTTGGTATAGTAAAATTTATCAGGATTTTGAGATGGTGCAGCCAATATGGACTAGAAGAAAAAAGAGCCCAAGTTTGATTGGAGGGAACAATTTGCATTTCCACTTACGGTGCTTATAGTGCAGGTACTCATCAAGCAAAAAAAAAGAAAGATAAAAAAGTGCAGGTACACAAACAAAATATTGACAAATTTGAAGGTTTAAAAGGAGTGGACAATGGCTCTTGGAATGGAAGAAGCCTTATCATTTTTAAGAATGCGACACTTTTGTACCTTCTATGGAGGCCACACCATTTGAACCACTCATCCAAGATGCCTATGGTCCATATCACTGTTGTCAAGATCGAGTGACGAGCAAAGATCAATGAAATGGTCCACGGCCATGAGATTACTTTGTCACTTCAATTCCAAGAATCAAACGTCTAAAAGAAAATGATGCTATCATCTGTTTGCATGCGTGATGCCCCCTTTGTGTCTTCTGGGGCTGTTCAGAACCAATAAACACTGGAGCCTACAGAATTCATCAGCTCCAGCTAGCTAGACACCAAAATAGTAAATGATTAAATCTCATTATCCTTGAAAAATGTTGTACTGTTTACAATGCATTGATCAATGCAGCCATGCAATTGAATTTATCAATTTAGGAATCCAAGGTACAACACTGACTTTTGCGCTTTACATGCATTTGCTAGTGGTTTGGGCTCCCTTTTAGGACTCCTTTGAAACTGAAATGCATGTGGAAAATTACATTGTGACTTAAAAACTCCCAATATGAAGTATTTTTAGCACAGCATGGTGTGGTGGGCATTATGGCATTCACAGAGTTGAAGAACACATATTGATGGCGTGTGGCCTGCAAAGGTAAAGGTATTCAATTGCAGGTTTAAGACAAATGGGTCAATTGTAAGCTGGCTGTGTTGGACCACATGGCCATTAGTGGATCAAACTTTAAAGCTGAATGAGAATGATAGCTTAAGTTCAGGCTAAGCAGACAAAAAAGATGAAGCAGACTGGTTTGGTCCATTCGTTGAGAGTGTGGTGGTGGGGTGGCGGTACCACGTACGGCTGTTAAGTGAAAAGTAAAGAATAGTAAAGGTATACTTTTTATGCTGAATGTTATGGTTCTCTCTCACTTTGTGTCGTGACTAGGTGGATTGCCTCTCTATAGGGGACCCTTACAAGATTCCGAACCTTCAAATTTTGATTAATTAGGCCTTCCATTCCGCTTTCAACAAGGGGTTCACATCTATGACTATCAGATTACTAGATTAGTATGAAACAAAAGACTTGAGCCCGAAATCTCATGAATCATGAGAGGCCGAGAAAATATCAGATACTTTAATCCAGGCAAATATATTGAAAAAAAAGATGTTTTTCTTTTGTGAACAGCCTTTACAAACTTTGAACATTACATGTGAAAAGCGAATTAAATGTTGGCTTGATTTGTCTAAAAAAGAGTTTTTCCATGCCACTCATTTTTATTTTCCCTCTTTTCTTGAAAGTGCTGGCTTAGTGTAAATAAAAACATTGCTATCGGCTTTCTCATGCCACTCATACTAAACATAATTTCAATCCATCCGTGTACCTTCTTATAGATTTGCTCCTCTACTTCTTCTTTTTCATTTGCAAATGAGATGTAGCCATCACAGAGCATAAAGCAATGAAAAGGCCTTCCAAATGGCCCAAGTCAAACCTAGGCCAATGATGTATCATCATTAATTGGTGTTGCAAGAGAATTACACAAATTTATTATTTATCAACTTGTGTTCCATCTCTACTAGTCGGTAATGAACAGTATTGACAATGGAATTGATTTGGGCGGTTCCAAGTTGGGCCTTTAGTTCATCTTCTGCATAATGATACACAAACCCCATACCCCTTTGAAGTCGCTTTTCCCACCATTTAGTGGGGGCATAGACACCTCAATTAACATCATCATTATGCTATGCAAAGTGATAGGTACAACATGGAATCTCTCAAATATCAAATTATCTATCATTTAGCTATGATGCAAAGTTAATTAAGATAGTCTTTGAATGGTTTTCCACAAAGTGATTGGCTGAATAATGGTTCAAAATATGATTTCCATTTTCAAAAAAACAAATGTAGCCCTTCGAAGTTAGAACTTTGATGTAATGTGAGTTGGTACATGGACTTTCGATTTAAACAAATAACCCCGAACTTTAGTTTTATAACAAATTAAATCTTTTGTACAATCACATGATAAACACTTTTTTTTTCCCATATCATCAATAATTTTGAAATGACATTAGTATCATGTATTCATTATGTGACTAAATTTGTTAGTTTTCACATAAAATACTAACATATAAGGTGTAGTACTTGTGAAGTTAAGTTATAATGATCAAATTGATACTCATATCAAAATTCAAAGGTGATATTTGTACAAATTAACTTCTGTATTGGGGTAATGTCCGATTTTTGGTGTTTCTAATAGTGGATTCAATCTTATTCAAATGTTTTCAAAAGGCAGAATTGACACTTCTTTTTCCATTTGCAAGGTCAACACCCCCACTTTCTAATGTTGTCATGCTTATTTCATTTAATGAGAACCACAATATTCTAATTGCGGCCAAGCATAAGCATTTCCTCATATAATGAGAACTACTCATTAAAATCACAGAGACAAGAGCCAAATCCCATCTTTGGTCCATGATAGATTCCCATACCTACCGACCAAAAATAAAAATGTGCTTCAATTTGGAAATGGCTTTGATTTTTTTGATATGGGCCTACCTAACTATCAAAAACACTATAATTTTTCTCACCCCCTCCACCACCAAAAAATAATAGCAAAAATTATTGGAAGGGGGTGTATTATATAGGCCTAAACATAACTTTAATCTTCAATGGGCTTTTAAGCACGGACAAGTGGTTTGTTTTAGACCTTGTTACCTGATAAAGAGCCCTCGTGGTTCTTTTCCTACATACAATTCTAATTGCCATGGGAAGCCTCTTTTACCCGATTTTTTTGCTCAAATGGCAGGTCATACCTAGCAGAAGCATCTAGAAAGATTTTATTTGCAATTCCAAACATCATTGCAAAAAGCATTTTATTAGTTTAATTAAACTTTACTATTCATGAATCAGAAATTATTTCCTTCATCAAAGGCCAATAAAAATATAGCACTTCGTCTATCTTACAATAGACTAGGCCAACTTACTGCTTACTGATTTTGTATTGTTAAATGAAGTTTGCAAAATGACAAACATTTTTAATGTAACAAAAAAAAAAGTCTAATAAAAATATTTTTAGGTGAGCTATTTATGATTCCAACTATCTTATACTTACATCTAGGGGTGTATATGGATCGGGTTGAGTCAGGTTGAGGAGTTTTTTCAACCCAACCTACTATGGTGGGTTAAAAAATATTTAACATAACCCAACCCAACCCATCATAGGGGTCCAACCCAACCTATATGGATCAGATTGGGTCAGGTTGGACCCATGGGTTGGATTTTTTTTTTATTACTATTATTATTATTATTATTATTATTATTAAATTGAGCATTAGAACACCACCACCACAAATAAGAGCAAATTTATAACCAAATAATCCTGAGTACACTAAACAAACACAAATTATATGAGAAGAACTTAGGATTTAGGTTTTATTTAGGAAGAGGGGCAAAAAGCTAAATAACAAAATTATATAATATATATTTTTAATATATTTTCTAAAATTTAAAAATATATTAAATATAAGTGGGTTGGGTCAGGCTAGGCAGATTTTTAAATCTCATAAATCGAACTCAACTCGACCAATTGTAAAAAAAAAATTCATAATCCAACTCAACCCACCAACCCTTAAAAACCAACTCAACCCTGTGGGTTGAGTTGAGTCAGATCAATTTTGGCGAATTGGCAGATTCACCTCACACCCCTACTTACATCCATCTTAGTCGTTTCAAGAAGATTGTTATTTTTTTCAAAAGTTTCATCTATGGTAGGATGAAGGAGTAATCATTTTCTTTGATAGAAAATGCAAGCAGAAAGTATGTTATAGTGGCACAGTCTACAGTTCACAAGCATGTTAATTAGTCAATGCTTGTATGATAAAAGTATCCATTTGAAACTTGCTTGGGATGGATATTTATTCTTCTCTTTCCTCTAAAAAATTTTTGGATAATTGATTATAGTCATTATACAATGAAGAATGGAAATTTAAATTTTGATTCTCCGAATAAAAGAGACTAGGGCATACTGACAAACTACGAAACTCTTGACAGATATTTCATCTTTTATTTGATATAAATAGAAGTGAACTTTGCCATTCAAAAAACCCCCTCTCATTTTTGTTTATTATATTGAGAATGAAAAGGTAAGAGGATGAAATTTATCAGGATATATATCCTAAAACCCACTTCAAAAGATGTACTCTTAGGTGTTGCCTGTTGTCAAAAAGTTTTCCATTACTTATTTCTTAGGTTGCGTTTGTTTAGGATGACTGAAATTTTTAGTCAATTTGCAAGTAATTTCCGTTTAACCCAGTTAGCCGTAAAATAAAAACACGTTGGGCGTAAAATGTTCTACTCTTTTATTTGCAATCATAACATTTTACCCCTCACCCAAAACTTAACCCAACCTCCACACCACCACCCCCTACTGTCAGCAGCCCAACCACCACCCCCCGAAACTCCTCATTTTTTATCACAACTTCACAAGTGTGTTGCGCATGTTTTCTGGCAAGTTGTTAATAATTGAAGCTAAACTAAAGGAAAATGAACATATAATATAAAGGGCTTCAAATTATGTAATCTATGTAATGTTACTCCTCAGTCCTCACCAAGCAAATGGCATAGAGAGCGACCCGTGAGGCAATAAGGCCCACTTTCCCTTTGTTTGATATAAGTAGATGTCCTACATCTTTCAGGACTTTATAATTCCTTGTCCTACTACTCTTTGGCTTGTGCCAGCTTGTGTGTGAAGTGTGAACCATCAAAGTTTTTATTGAATTATGAGTTCCCCACATGGACAAAAATTTGTCCTCTTCTATCTCTTTTATTCTCATTTTAGGTACGCAAACACTCTAAACCCATACTTGTTAATTATCTCTCTCTCAGATTCTCAAATAAGTTGAGGAGAAAGAGATAATTGATGGACCATGGCAAGAAAATGATAGCATGATACTCCTTTGTGAACAAGTTCATAAAAGAGAGCATAATTTTTTTTTTTTTTTTGCAAAGAAAATTTTCTTCTAAATCAATAATATCATTAATTGGAAGAATTTTCCCACAAAGTGATTTAGGGGAAATTATGTGTTTTGATTTTTTTTTTCTAAGACACTGATACTTTCTCATGGGTGACAAAAGTCATTATTTAATGTTTACATAAGTATGTAGCTGGCCTTTAGATTCGTTAAGCACTAATATGAGAGGGACCCTCAAGTATAATTTCTCATCATATATAATTACCGTTTGACCATTTTACCAAGAAATCAAAATCCCCTTAATTTACTCACGTGCCTTGTGTCATAGTCGGCCCATCACAATTTTTTTTTTTTTAAGAGATAATTACAAATTTACAATATGCTGCTAACCCACAGCTCGAACAATTTCTTTCCAGTCCCCTAAGTATTTTATATATAGAGATGTATCAGTTTAGGTACAAGGTCTTTGGTGGCCCATCACATTCATATAGTAGTTTCCATCTTGTACATCAAAATGTGGGGGAGATAAAAAAGATGCAAGGTTATTTGTCCGCTTGGCTAGCCAAACATGACTTAGTTCATAGATCTCTTGGCTTCAACTACTAACGATCAGAGATTTTACAAATAAAGCCTGGGGATTGACATTCCATTGCTGTCATTTTATATATATATGGTTACAATTATTTACATTCTCAATGTGCCTATAATGTAGCACCGGACAGACTGTTAGCTAGTGTGTATCATCTTGCGAGAATAGGTTATGATATAAATCAACCAGAATTGGTATGTATAAAAGTGTTTGCCCCAACATGGAATCCTAGAATTCCGTCTATTTTTTGGGTTTGGAAAAACATGAGCATACACTAGGTTTGGAAATGCATAAGCATACATATCAAAAGCTTTGTAGTTCAAATGAGTGATGACTCTTCCTTATGTACAAAGTGCTTGGATTCAACGGGGTGGAGTTTAAACTGTAAAATAAGCAACATATGCATCAATTCCATGGTAACAGCTTGTGACATCACGTACTAGATCTTCATTTGCCAATATAATTACTCTCTTTTTTATGAAATATAATTACTCCTTGATTTTTTTTTTTTTTTTAAAAGGAGTTTCAACCTCTCTCTCTCTCAAAAAAAAAAAAAAAAATCTCCTTGATCCATATAGAATTATAAATTAATACTCACGTGCTTTTATAATCGTTTAGTCCTTGTCCATCTTGCCCCATCCAAAAGAAAAGTTAGTTTTCACAACCCCCCCCCCCCCCCCCCCCCCAAAAAAAATAAATAAAAAAGAAGATAAAGATAAAGAGAAATTTTTTTCAGTCAAGATACATGCTTAGCTTGTCACATGACATATTAGATTCTCATTTGCCAATATAATAATTAATTACCCCTTGAAACAAAACTAATACCCACTTGCTCTTTTATACTAGATTCTCATTTGCCAATATAATTATTAATTACCCCTTGGCCCATAATTAATACTCGCTCTTTTATAATCGGTCAGTCCATCGAGTGATAGTTAAATTAACCCTCCAATAAAAACATAATGTTTATTAAATTGTTTTTTTTTTGTTTTTGTTTTTGTTTTTGTTTTTGTTTTTGTTTTTGTTTGTTTGTTAGGAGAGGAAACGATAGTAGGCTTTATTCATTTAATATCATGGTATATAACAGTAGACTTTATTTATTAAATGGTTGTTAGGTGGTGATAAAATTTTGTGTCGTTCAATAAATATGATATGGATTTGACAACCTCAATGGTATTTCCTTTTAAGTTATTTAAAACATTTTCATCAAGGATCTCAAAAAATTTAGCATTTAGTATCTCAAAGCCTATTTTATTTATTTTAACAACTCACTTTACAATACAACCCAATATCAAAAGTTCTATATTTTTTACCACTTCATTAATTAAAGATAGTGAGAGAGAGTCTAATGAGAAGAAAAGAGGAATAGTGAGAGAGAAAAGATATTTGAATTAAAGTAGCATTAAAATATTATTATATTTATAAGATTTGAACTAGAGTAGACTGGACTGTAGCTCAGATGCTAAAAATTTTAATATTAACACTTTTGTTGTTGTGTGCTTTTTTGGAATGAGATGCTAAAAAATAGCATTTTTAGCTATTGAGAGCTTTAATGCTAATGCTCTTAACATCAATTTGCAAATGAGACCTATGGCAGACAAAGAATCAAACTGTCAGAATCATCAAAAACCAAATGGAATAGATGTTAAAAGTTAGTGTTTTTTTTTTTTTTTTTTTTTTTTTTTTTTTGTAATTTGTTATCATGCAGTAATTAAGTTTCTATATGTATTTTAAACTTGTATTCTTTATGGTCATTTACTTGCTGGATGCACATGATGGACAAGTGTAATTTATATGTATATTTGAAATAGATATTCATGTAATTAAAAAAGTTTAGAATAGATAGAATAGAGAAGAAGAAGAAAAATTGCAGCCCATTTTCTCTCTTCCTTGTTTTGAAAATAGTTGTTGTTATCTTACAAAAAAAATTGTCATTTAATAGCAAAATATTGATAAAAACTCATCAAAATCATTGTGGCCTTATATTCCAATCCAATATCAAAACGACAAAAAAAAAAAAAAAAAAAAAAAAAAAAAAAAAGTGTTTCGACTTTCGAGTTAAAAAAATAAGAATAAAAATGGGGGTCTCTGACTTTCTTTTTGTCGTTCTTCTTTGAGATAATGATATGTTTCCCATGATATTATTCCTCTTTTGGCTTTTTGAGCCCTTGCGAGTCCCATACTCCCATTTCCAATTGACCCATAAATATTCCTACATGGAAACAACACAAAACTCATGCCCTTCTCATCTCATCCCATGACTTAAAGATTGTGCTATCGATGTGTCCAAAAGTGCTTGTTACACATCCCTCTCCTCCATAGTCTAGTTCTATCTCATCTTGTTTGGGAGACTTCTAAGCAGGGGACCCATATTATGGGCAACCAAATTATATACCTCTTTCCAAGTGTAAAGACTAAGATCAACTAGGATGCACGGATGTGGGTACAAGTACAAGTACGAATACAAATATGATCAATAACAAAAGTAATTTTTGAAAAATTATAACATAATACGGTAAATTAGACACTATTACGACACAAATATAACAAGGATATAACACTCCAAATAAAGTGTTAGTGAATCTAGAAGATCAAAGATGGGTCTAATATTGGGGAATTTAATTTGTACCATCTAGCTTAATTTGCACATACATGCACAGAGAAAGAGAAAGTTCTATAACAATCTGATTGGAAGCACCTGCAGGTTTGAAGTGTGTTCTCCTGTGTGAGAAAGTAGGGTCAACCCTAGGAGTTCATTCAAGGGACCCTCCACTATGAAAAAATCATCGGTTTATAGCCCTCCATTTCCTTTATTGTGTGTTCACCAATCACCATCTCCAGTTCTTGCCAATAGTCTACCAAGCTAGACCCCACTGCATGGAAAAAATAAGCAAAGGAAAAGTACATTTTCTTTCACTCAATTTCTTCTTGCTTCCAATGATAGCAAATCCATATAGTGGACTTCCTCAATGCAAATTCATCTGTTTCTGGATTGATTAGACATTCAGGTAATGTTATTGTTTGGTAAAAAAAAAGGAGAGAGTACTAAAAAAAAATAAATAAATAGAAGAGCTGTGGTTTTTTACTTTTTGTGAAACATCATGTGGATGGTATTTAATTTTTCTATTCAAGCCTACCATCATTCATTCGCTAAATATAGGTGAAAATTAACTAAAAAGAAAACGAGAGTGGGAGAAAATAGAAGTGTTAAATCACCATTTTACCCTTTAATATATATATAATTTGTTTTTGCATCCTTTTTTATTTTGTTAAAAATAAAAAATAAAAATAAAAATAAAAAAGAGCATGATTGGTAAGATAGTAATGTGTGTTTGTTTATTAATATGCTAATAATTGAGTGTTTTAGTGCAAAAAGAAAAAAAAAACGAATGATTAATATTTAAAAAGAAATAATATAGATTTAATCAACATAAAATATACAAAATTTGAGTTTCCATATTGAATATAAAATAAAACAAATAACTGGTGATCCTCATGGAGAAATATTTTGTGCATCATCATTAGATTTTGGTAACATGCCTGTACAAATATTCTCCTTAAACGCAGTATAGTACAAAAAGTATTTGTTTAAGATGCATTTGATGAATACAATAGTTATAAAAATTCCAATAACCTATTTTATTTTTATCCAAAAAAATAATTCACTATTTTATATTATTTGTTAAAAAAATTGATTAAAGAATAAAATGTCATAACATGAGGTATAAAATCAACAAATTGCTAGTACTAATCCAATATTCCGAACGACAATATGATATCATCACATTGGTAGTTAAGAAAAACTAATAAAAAACTAAGAAGAAGTCACAGCCGCACAAATGAAGAACCAGATCTTGTACGTGCACAGAAATATGATAGTTTGAATCGGATGCGAAATATAGACGAGGAATCAAGAAGAGGAGACGCAAGTGGACAAGTGATCTGGGACTGGGAGTGATGAGAATTGTGGAGAAACTATGCTTGTGCATCACCGCATAAACATTATAATAACTAGTGTAAGGACTCAAATTGGATTGGACTCAAAAGAGGGATAGGATTCGAGCCCAACAAGCCCAAACAATAAAATTTCTAGAGAGTAGGTGTAAGAGCTAGTTCCAGTCAATGGAAAAATACATGATTCTCGTGCAGCAAAAGGAACTTCAAATTAAATAAAAAAAACTCTCGCTCCCCTCTCCTCGGCTAGATTTTAGTGTATATCTCTCTGGATTCTTTCTCTCTCTCTTTTTCTTCCCCAAAAGTCCCCTCTAATGTCTTCTGATTTCACGTTATATACTACCTCCTTCATCCTGCTTTCACCATACACATATAGGTTTCATTCTGAGAACTTCTTTCTGTCTCATCCAGCACTTCTTAGAACCTCCGCTCAGTGGCCATAAGGTTGCTTGGTTACTGTTCAGGTATCACCTCCACATTAATGCGGCTAGAGAGTTAGCTGGGAGGCATTTAATGTGGAGGTAGCAGCTTTTAGGAAATATTTGTTACCTTTCCCGGTTCTTTCTTTGTTCAATATTCATTTGTTAATTTGTATGTAATTTTGTGAAGTTCCTTGACTACTAAAAGAGTTACATCCACCTCAGACGTTGGTTTGAGCAATAAATTTTATTCTCGGACGTGGTTTAGGCCACTATGTACGACTTACGTCTCTTTGTCTTGTGTTATTCTCAAAATGGCTCTCTTTAACCATCCTCGGACATGTGAGTGTCCTCAGACTGGGCCGTTGGGCCACAAGCCCACCTCCTATGAATTCTCTGTTATCTTTTTGGGCAACTGGCCCCACAACTAGTTTATTAGCACTGCAATATTCTTCTTCTTTTTTTATTCTTTTTTTTCTTTGAGAAATAGGTCAATGCGTTTTATTAAGGTAGGTTATTGAGATTACTTGAAATACAGATAAAAAATCTGGTGGTACATCTTCCATCCAGACGGGCCTATAAGGGAGGAGTTTTGCTCTCCTCACTAACGAATGAGCCAGCTTATTACAATGCCAACGTACTAGGGATAAATTAAAAGCTGAAAATGAGAGCTAAGAAATAGGATGTCTTGTGTAAGATGACCAAATTGTGCTAAGCTTCTGCCACCATGCTTCAGTGCTTTAAATAGAATCTCCAAGTCACCTTCAAGTATTATGTTGTCAAAACCAATTTCTAGTGCAAGCTCAAGCGCTCTTCTTGCTGCTAATACCTCAACCTCGATCACAGTTGATGGTAGAGGCAGTTGCCACGTTATCAAAGCCATTACAAGACCTTCCCTGTTTCGAATGACAACCCCCAGGCTAGCTTTGTTGTCTTCAGCAAATGTTGCAGCGTCAAATTTGATCTTGTACCAAGGGGTTTCCAGAGGAGACCAGGATGTTTGCTATTGGCAATATTCAGGAGTGTAATTTATATATAACTACTTTTTTTAAGAGATAATTTCTCCACTCTTAATATTTGTTTTTTGTCATACGAGTAGGACATCAATTAGTTTTTAATGTAGACAATAGTCAAACCCTAAATCTCTTATATAACTACCTAATAAGGAGTAATAGATAGTACGTATTTATAGTATTTCTTAGAACCGTAATAAATTCAATTGGAGCCTTTTATATATATTTTTTTAATTTAGATATATGAATAAGTATGTAAATATAATTAACATATAATTAAAGAATAATTAGATTCCCCCAATAAAAAAATCTGCCAACAAAAGTCAGATTTTTTGTGGTGGACACTTGGTATGAAATTAAACAATATTCAATATATAAAGACAGTTGACATAAAATAATTAGGCAAGTAGAATGATACTTGGCATAAAATTAGAGTACAATTAAAATCCAATTTGTATTCTTAATTGAACTTCCTCTCAATTTTTGCTTATATATATTATATAAAAATGGGAATTTTTGTGTGAATAATATATATAGCTTCTATTACAATATTGATCACCATGGTCCAAAAAAAACCCAGAGAGCATGCAAAGGTTTACCTTTTTCCACCAAATATATTTAGAAATTTGAGCTCTAATTATACTTAAAAAAATGACATATGTTTTATCATGTGCAATATATATCATTCAATTAATTAGGTTAAATGAATTATGTATATTGCACATGATAAAAACAATTCTTACCGCCCAAAATACCAAAAATTTGTTTGGAGCTAAGCTTTATTGTCCAATTAGTACATTGCGTGTATGTCACCCATGATGATTGTCAAAGTTTTGTCACTGCCCAATAAATTCTCATCCGTTCCTACTACTATACTAGTACTAGTATTATTCTATTTTATTTTGCAACGTGTCACGTAGTAAAGAAAGATACGTGTTATTTTTGATAGTATGGTATATTCCTTCTTCAAAATGTGGGAGTCATTTGCCGCCATCAGTTTTGGAGTTGGCGTGTTTATTGCGAAGGCGTGTTATCAAAAGATGTGGGGGTCATAGTCAATGCTGAAATAGTATTATAGTATTGTGAGATGTCTTTGCCACGTGGGATCTCAATGACCTTTGTCATTTATGCGGAGAACATGAGTTGCACACGAGCCTTTAGTCCTACGTGGATGCCGTGTGTCTCAAATTTATCGGCGACAGTACGTAGATACTAAAAAGTTCTGTTCAATTCATATGACTGCGTTGACTGCTCCGTCAGCTTTCTCAAGCTAATGTGGGTGCCCACCTTGTCCTACGTGGGACTTTTCCCAAGTCCCATTGAGAATCCACGTGTCATTTTGGTTCAAGAAAATCTGGGAATACATTTTTGCCACTATTGTTTATAATTGGATTAAAATTTTTTTTTTAATAATATAAATTTATTTTAAAAATATTATTTAAAATAAAAACTAATTTAATGTAAACATTTTTTTTTCCAAACTGTTGGGGCCTCTTCCATTTGAAATTCTTAGATCATTGTCTAATTAGCTTCGTAGAGTGGCTGACTTGGTTATGAGAGCAATAATGAAAACTAACGAAAATATATTTCTTCTGTTATTGGATGTGATATCATTGTCATCTTTTTTCTCTTTTTGTTTGTTTTCTTAGAAAAATTGTGGCAATAAAAAATTTTGCCAAATATGCTTACAATCTTTTCATTTATAGGATTTTCAAAAAAGATTTCCACTTCCTTGACTACCAGCGATATCACATATGACATATGTATGGGCTATAGGTTGCTTCTCTTTGACCAGTTGCTGCTGTTATTATTATTATTATTATTATTATTATTTTGTCATATTTTTATTCCTATTTCACTTCCATTATATAAACCATTTAAGAGGATTTCAAGGTTCTTTTGTAGCAATTGACCACAAGTGCAATTGTACGGTACGCAGTGCTGCAATTCCCTCTGAATAACAACCTCAACAACAACGTTCTAACTAGAATGAGAAAATTTTAGTCAGCAAATCAGAACATATTCATTGTGTTGCAACAAACACTCACCTACCTACTACTAATTTTTTTTTTTTTTTTTTTTTTTAAAGTTACTACCATATCAAATGCATGATACACAATTGCCATATGATAACAAATTCCGTTTCTAACACACCATCAATGAGTCCAAACTCCATAGCCTACAAAATCTATTTCTAGCAATAGAGAGTAGAGATAGCTTACAACTATTTTCCTTTTATTTATATTTTTCATTACTTTTATCTTTTAAATAATTAAATAAATCGAAGATTATCAACAATAACAACCAACAAAAAATAATAAAATAAAATAAAAAAGTAAGAAAGAAAGAAAGAAAGAAAGAAAGCAGGAAGAGATGTGGAGAACGATATGAAACATAGATCCAGAATTGCGGCTTGGTTTTGGTATTATTCGTGGGGAGTCAAAGCCTTTAAGGACCCCACCACGCAACAAGTGTTTCTCACATTCCCTGAATGCAGATTTGACGACCCATAATCCATCAAGTTCTCTTGCTTCAACATTCAACATCGCCTTAACCAAAAAAGAGTTTCTTTCCTTTCCCACATCTTCACCGTCTCATTCATTCCAACAATGCTACAATCACAACAAGTTACATAATTTTTGTCACAATTTGTCATATACGAACTTACATAGATTCACAATTTTTTCTTCATTACTTATAACTCGCCACGTGATGATTTGTGTGATAAAAGTTGTGTGATCTCCCTCAGGAGCGGAGCTACATGTATGAGTGGGGGGCTGTAATTTTTTAAAATATTTTAATACTATATATAAATATTTAACATTTTAATTATTAGCCTACAAAAATGGGACTCGGCTCTCCCAAATATTTGAGTTAGTCCAATGATGTTCTTAAAAAAATTGTCCAATTGATCTAGTAGTTATAGAGATTTTTTTTTCTCACATTAATTTTTATTGTAAAATGTGTTCTTGTGTCTATTAAAGTTTTGGATCATACATATATTTGAAAATTTCATTAGTTTAGTTGAAATTTGTTTACTCACTTCGGTAGACAAGTTTATATTAAAAATGAAAACTTTAAGGATTTACTATAAAAGATACTAAATTATATGTGTGTATAGATGTATGTGTTTGTGTGTGTTTATGAAAGTTTGTACAAACTAATAAATTAGTATCATAAGTTGGCCCCCCAAACAAAAATTTCTGGCTACGCCCCTGATCTCCGTGTTCCTTGAATTTTTCCATCAACTCTCTCATTCTCTTCACGGCAGTAGTAGTTGGATTGGGATGAACTAAGGTGGCATTTGAGAATTCACATTACTCATAGCATCCAGATTCCTAAGAATGTGATTCCTTGCAATCTGGATGCCTAGGAATGTAACTATTCCTATGTTTGGTTTCATTGGGAATATTTTAAGATTTCTAAAAATGTGAGATGATAATGTTTGGTTTATTCCTAAGAATCTTAAATGATTTATTTATTTTTCTCATTATATCCTTAGATTTAAATGTAAACTACCAAGTCCTTTAAAATAAAAAAATTTCCTCTAAATAAATAATGAAAAACAAAATATAAACTATTAATTATGACAAATTCATTAAAACTGTAGTCTAATATTTTAAAATGACAAGTACAATACAAAAATAATTATTTAAATTCCCAAATGTTTTATTCTTAATAATAATTTTTAAAATAGCTTAATCAATAACAAAACAACCTGACAATGTTTAGGTCTATAAGATAAGAGAAAAGATATTGATAATTTTGTTTTATAATTTATCTTAATTACTTAAATTATAAGGAAAAATGGTTAAAATTGTCAATTTATAAAAAATACGATTTCTTTTAAGCTTGGGAATCTGGATACCCACCTGTTTTAAAGTAAATCCATATTTTCCTACTGAAAGGGGTTTAAAGGGGGAATCTAGATTTCCTTGATATCTGATTCTCTAGCGTGATTTGCAACCAAACATGAGAGTTTTTAAACATTCTTAAAAATCCTAAAACATTACCCCGTATCCCACATAATGGTTTTTACTCTTTCATTTTTTCAGGTTACTAAAAAAAGGCAGCATATAATTAGGAATTAATGGACACGTGGCACATTTTTTTATCTATAGAGCACGAGATGAAACAGAGAGAGAGAGTGAGACACAATGAGAAAGTTGAAGGGAGACCTAGACGAGAAAGTTGCGGGGTGTGGTTTGCTTTTGAGTTGGTGGGCCCATTAATGAGGTGGCATGCCACGTAGGAGAGTTGTGTAAGAAGAGATGTGTCAAGGTCGTGGACCTACACTTTCTGTGTTAGTCCTAAACGAGACAAAGTGTGTCAAACTCATCCTAGCACGTGATTACACAGGCTTAAGTGAAGCAGCCAAATTTCCCAACTCTAATTACTGCTTCGTTATCTCATGTATATAAATATAATCACAACCACATATATTCTCCATTATGAGAATGCACAGCCAGTTTGACTAGATTAAATTATTTTCTTCTGATCATTTCATAATCACAATCAAGACCCCGATGGTACACGTTTGGTGGGTGTGAACGAATCTATATTGAAGACCCTCTTTTTTATTCAGCCCAAAAGAAAAACAAAGAGGAAAAATATTGTGACCCAACTTTGTGTCGAGCTACCACTTTATATTCTTTCCATTATATCAAGCTTGTGACTCAAACCGAAACAAACGGTAAGCTTTCATGAAACCTTTTTTTAATCTCTAGATATTGTTTAAAATGATAATGACAAAAACTGTCAATTGGTATTTTTATTTTTTTTCCCTTTCGTGTTATTGCATTTGACGGCATTAACTTGTCATATTGTTATTAGCTTAGGTTAAAATCAATGACATGGCAATATATGTAAGACTTGAAGATTATAATTTATTGAAGGAAGATGTGTTTGTTTTAAAATAATGAATAACAGATATGGATAGGAACAAATTGGGAATATCCCATTTACATGTGTTTGCAGATTTGAAAATTTGGTTAGAAGAGCCATAATCATGGTTGGAGTTTATATCCCGGCACAAATATAATATTACATTACCTATTCAATGAAAGCATGATTTATTGTTTTCAAAAGAAAAAAAAAATGTGAATATACCCCAGGTACATTCAGAATAGTTAACGGATGTAGATTAAAAAAAATTATGTTTTAGCAATTTGCATTAGTAACCAACAAACCATGTTAAATTTTTTTGTATTCATTTTTTTTTTTTTTTTTTTTTTGAGAATGGAGACTACTTCTTATATTTAAAAAATCAGCCGGAATCAGCAAAAAGTACATCATATAGATGTGGTAGAACATCCTCTACCCACACTAATAAACTTATAACATGTTTGACATGTCTAATTAGATTATGGACTACTCTAATTACCAGTAAAAAAAATTTGTATTTGATTTGCTCTATTATTTTTAAATTAATATATAAAATAATTTAATTGGAGATTGCAGTAGCATATTTGTGAAGAAATTGAGTAATGCTAGGAATGACATTTAATATTCTCAAATTAATATAGAATTTTAATTTAGATTGGTGATTGCGATTTAAGAATATTTTTAAATTGTTGTGATATTTTTGTTGTGTATTTCAAAGAAATTAGATGAAAAAAATATTTTTAAAATTTTTACTCCTGTCTTACTTGTTGCATCGCATGACAAGACTATTCACGGTGAGTCTCGTAAGTCGTGACGTAACTCGATTGATTAATTACCATTAAAATCAAATGATTTTTTTTTTTTTTTTTTTCTGAATTTTCCAAACCATGTCCATCGTGGACTCGTATTTTTTTAGTAAGAAACGGTCAATATTTGATATTTCTGTAATTTACAGTTGTTGCAGAATAGTTATTAATCATTTATAACATCTTTTAAAGCCATTTAATGTTCTTTCAGTCTTTTTTATAAAAGATTTTTCCAATAAATAAAATAACTTTTTTTTCTGCATAATTTATAAAATAAAAAGTCTATAAATAAGTAAAATGGTGATGTTAATAATATATATATATATATATATATAATGTAGTGAAATTTTTTGTGCCATGTAACATTGTTATTCATAAAACTATAAGAACAAACTAAAGAAAAGAAAAAAAACCTCAAATTATGTTTATGCACATATTATACATGAATCCGCATCTCTTATATGTTTATTAGAATTTGACAGCATACCAAAACAATAACATCTTACAATGTTATGGTTGGATGATACAATCATTATCTTATGCAATAACTAAGATGTGAAAGGATACCATCTATGATCACTTTAAGAAGCTATTAGAATGCTTAAATCAACAACAATCACCGTACAAAAGTTCTCTTTCATACATAGAGTGTTCCACTAATTTTACTAGGTTTTCATGTGTTCATTTAAACTTTAATTGTCTTACACATTTAATCAATATGTTTATAGTTTGTCCACTCCACACACACATATACATACCATGTCATTAAAACAAATTATAAATATAGCATGTCATTAAAAGGAATAGGAGATGTAAATTATTAAGATTAATATAATTAAAAATACTTGACATAAATGCATGAAATTTAGTCTTGGAAAAAATTAGTCTTTAAAATTTAACCCAAAAGAAAATAGTCTACAAAGAAAAAAAAATACACGTGAAAATTCATTTACATAAATACAATTTTAGTGAGTTTGAGGTTATAAAATAAAATCATCTTCTGTTACATACTTTTAAGACTTTTGATGAGGGTTTGCCAGTTGTGATTGTTTTAAATAAAATGAATTACTTTTCAAAAAATATTTTATAGAAAACTATTTTATTTTTATATGTTTGGTAAAAATCTTAAAATGAGTTGTAAAATCTTCTTTTAACTTCTATGATTTAGCTTCGCATGAGATAATTTTGTTTTCCTTATTAGTTTCAAGTGAATTAAAGTTATTTTCAAAAAAAAAAATTAAATAATTCTATCTTATGCTAAGTTAGATATAAAAAAAAAGTTAAGAAATAATTCTTGTTTAATGATATTAATAAACACTAAAAAAAATATATTCACATAAAATTTGACTAGAAATAAATGGAATTGTGGAGCAGTTACTTTAATAATTTTTAGAGGAAAAAAATATTTCTCATTAAAATATAGTTAGCTTTTATTTATTATTTATTATATATATTCCTATATGGAAATGAGGTCAATGTTTAAGTCAGCAGTCAGCACTGCAGCCAGAAAGGGCAAAATTCTACCACAGAATCAAAGTCACGTACCCATTTCGTAAAACAAACTCACAGTGAAGGGTATTGTGGTCACACAACAAATTATAGCACCCCCAAACTGCTCACACAACACAAACTCTTATATAACCACCACCCATCTTTGACACTTTGAAACCCAAAAAAACCAAAACAAAAACAAGAAAAATTTGTTTGTTTCAGACATTATTATGTAACACATATAATCTCTCTTTCTCTCAGTCCATAAGTACAGCCCCCACATTTTTTTTTTCTTTCAGATAAGAGTGTGTGTGAGACACAGTAACAAAAACTGAGCCTTTATTAGCCACTGTTATAGTACTCAGTATTCTGTAACTCACTATTATATATATATATATATATATATATATATATCTCTTATCTTCGTTTGTTTTCAAAAGCTCTAGCTAGCTATTATCAATGGCATCCAAGAATCAAAGTGAGTACCAAACAGACACAGAGAAATCAAACAGTGGTGGTGCTAATGGGGCTTCAGAGGAAAGGTGTCCCATTGAGGAAGTGGCACTGGTTGTGCCAGAAACTGATGACCCATCAATCCCAGTGATGACTTTCAGGGCATGGTTCTTGGGCATAACTTCATGCACTTTGCTCATCTTCCTCAACACTTTCTTCACCTACCGTACACAGCCACTGGCTATCTCAGCCATTCTCATGCAAATTGCTGTTTTGCCCATTGGGAAGTTCATGGCCGCCACGCTTCCAAGGAACGAGTACAGCCTTTTTGGGTGGAGATATAGTTTGAATCCTGGACCTTTTAACATGAAGGAGCATGTGATCATCACCATCTTTGCCAACTGTGGTATCTCTTATGGTGGTGGTGATGCTTACTCGATTGGTGCTATTACTGTCATGAGGGCTTATTATAAGCAAGGCGTGAGCTTCCTTTGTAGCCTCCTCATCGTTTTGTCCACTCAGGTTTTTTTTTTTCTTTTTTTTTTCTTTTTTGTTTTTGTTTTTTTAATCTTTCTTGAATTCTTTATTTATTTTGGGTTTGTGGGATTTTTAGTATGTTTTACTATTTCAGTTTCCTTGTTTAGTATTATCATTAATGAAAGGTTGAAGATGGGGGGATTAATTAAGTAATTAAGGGTCTTTTTCTTAATTGCTTTTTCTTGGGGAGTGGGATTTGGATGATGATTTCAAGAACCGAAGGGTCAGTAATTGTAACTGGTCAGAATTTCTGAAGATACCTATCTAAAAATAATAATAATAATAATTCTGAAAATAATTTTTTTTTTACCATTACTTGTCAGTTCTGAAAAGTGTAATTTTTAAGATATTTTATGTGTGTTTGGTTAATTTATTTAATTTTTTGGTGAGCAGATTTTGGGATATGGATGGGCTGGAATGCTTAGGAGATACCTTGTTGATCCTGTTGAGATGTGGTGGCCGGCAAATCTTGCTCAAGTTTCTCTGTTTAGGTCTGTTTTTCTCTGCCTACCATTTTTTTTGGTCCCTTGATTTATTGATAGTTTAGTAAGAAAGGCTGAGACAAAGCAAACGGCGACTTAGTTTTGAGAGGACCATATATTTTTTGATAGTTTAGATTAAACACAACAGAAACCTCCACTTAGCTGACCTTAGTTTAGTTATTTGACTTAATAGAGGTGATACTTTTATTTGTGGTAAGTGAAAGCAACATAAAGAGCATAAGAGAATAACCAAATGAGGCACAACAAGTGTTTTGGGTGGCAGAGAATCAGCTTGTTCTGTCATGGACTTCTAACTTGAACAATTATAATGTTTTCAATTTATAAGTTGAATAAGATTTGCATATAACATAGATATGGGGCACTAGTTGAGAATTTGTTTCCTGGGCTATTTTGCCCGGTTGGTGTAATATTCGCTTCAATGACACAAAGAATACCAATTATAAAAATTGGGTCAAGTTGAATGATGAACTTCTTACTAATTATTATTGGTGGTAACGGAGAATTTTAATGTGAACGAAGCAAAAAGTAATCCAGGTTAAGAGAACTTATGTATCAGCATAACTTAGAGAATCTGAATTATATTTTTTGATTAGCTGTTATTTATTTCCATCAGTTTGACATTCATCGAATCATTTACTTTGTTGTCACAGAGCACTACATGAAAGGGAGCCTAAAAATAGTGGCATGACCCGGATGCGATTTTTCTACATTGCCATGGTAGCAAGCTTTGCCTATTATGCACTCCCAGGATACTTATTTCCAATCTTGACATTCTTTTCGTGGGTCTGCTGGGCATGGCCACATAGTATCACAGCTCAGCAAATTGGGTCTGGTTACCATGGACTTGGAGTTGGTGCTTTCACTATTGATTGGGCAGGGATATCTGCTTATCATGGCAGCCCACTTGTGGCACCCTTCTCTTCCATTCTCAATGTTGGGGTTGGATTTATTATGTTCATCTACATAATTGTCCCTTTGTGTTACTGGAAGTTTGACACCTTTGATGCTCGGAAATTCCCTATATTTTCTAATCAGCTCTTCACTCACAGTGGGACAAAATATGATACCACTAAGATCTTGACTCCACAATACGATCTTAATATTGCTGCTTATGATAGTTATGGGAAGCTCTATCTTAGTCCTCTATTTGCCCTATCTATTGGATCAGGATTTGCAAGGTTTACAGCAACCCTCACTCATGTGGCACTCTTTCATGGCAGGTAGGCTGCTTTCAAACTTGGAGTCATGTACAACAATTACACTTTATTAGATATTACCATCATTTCTGGTAGTTATCATTTAATCAACTGAGATTAGGGCATCAGCATTAAACATTAAAGTATAGGAAACTTTATCAAGTACTATACTTGTTCATATCTGATGAGCTTGCTACTAAGGTATGGTAAGATTAAAGAAGTACAGGATCCTCCAACCAGTCTCCTTTTTAAAG
The DNA here is from genome assembly GCA_023621385.1 of Quercus gilva. NCBI lineage: Eukaryota > Viridiplantae > Streptophyta > Magnoliopsida > Fagales > Fagaceae > Quercus > Quercus gilva. The sequence continues at coordinate 78,075,977 of CM042477.1, read as the reverse complement.
CAGAAGATAAAAGAAGGATATTCTAAATCAGTTTTTAACAATTATGAATACTAAGCTTTGTCCTGTTTTTGTAATTCTCCCCAAACTGATGGCTTGTGAAAACTAGTTTTAAGAATTGTGGAATCTAACTCCCTATTTTCCTTCATGTTTCTCTCCAAATGCTTGGAATAAGTACAATTCACAGGAAAGAACTGGATGAAAATGTCATTTTCCCCCCATATAATTCACAACTTCAATAGCGGTCTTCAAGTGTAATTAGCTGCTTTATGATTATTATCCTGTTTGACTAAATTACAACCGGTTTCTGTTGTCTAGTGATATTTGGAAGCAGAGCAGATCAGCAATTAAGAATGCAAAGTTGGACATCCATGCAAAATTAATGAAAAGTTACAAACAAGTGCCTGAATGGTGGTTCCTTGTTTTGTTAGTAGGGAGCATTGTTGTTTCTCTATTATTATGTTTTGTGTGGAAAGAAGACGTGCAGCTTCCATGGTGGGGGATGCTCTTTGCCTTTGCCTTGGCTTTTATTGTTACTCTCCCAATTGGGATCATTCAAGCAACAACCAACCAGGTATAAATTTTTTATTCTGGTTTGTCGGTTTTCTTCTTGTCTTTTTATGTTTAAAATCCAAGAATCTAATTTGGACTTATAGCTGGAAGGACTAAATTGTAGACTTCATAATGTTGACATCTCAATGTTTTTGCAACTACTATGCAGCAACCTGGATATGACATAATAGCACAGTTCATGATCGGTTATGTTCTGCCTGGAAAGCCCATAGCAAACTTGATTTTCAAGATTTATGGAAGAATCAGCACTGTCCATGCTCTCTCCTTCTTGTCTGACCTCAAACTTGGGCACTACATGAAAATTCCACCTCGGTGCATGTACACAGCTCAGGTTCTGCAGCTCAGAAATATGTTCATTTAAGAAATTTGAATTTTGTTCTTAGAATGTTAGTTCCTGACCTACCCTTTTTCTTTTTCCAGCTGGTGGGAACTCTAGTTTCTGCTGTAGTGAACCTTGCAGTTGCATGGTGGATGCTGGAGAGCATTGAGAACATCTGCGACGTTGACGCACTTCATCCTGACAGCCCTTGGACCTGCCCTAAATTCCGAGTGACCTTTGATGCTTCTGTGATATGGGGTCTGATTGGGCCAAAGCGGCTCTTTGGACCTGGGGGGATGTATCGTAACTTGGTATGGTTGTACCTCATTGGAGCTTTCTTGCCAGTTCCTGTTTGGGTACTCAGCAAAATCTATCCAGACAAGAAATGGATTCCATTGATAAACATACCAGTTATATCTTATGGTTTCGCTGGAATGCCACCAGCAACTCCCACCAATATAGCAAGCTGGCTTATCACAGGAACCATCTTTAACTACTTTGTGTTCAAATACCATAAAGGCTGGTGGCAGAAATATAACTATGTTCTATCTGCTGCATTGGATGCTGGGACAGCTTTCATGGGTGTCCTATTGTTCTTTGCTTTGCAAAACGAAGGCAAAAATTTGAAATGGTGGGGTACTAAACTTGACCATTGTCCTTTGGCATCATGCCCAACTGCACCAGGCATTGTCGTTGAAGGATGTCCAGTTTTTTAAATAGTCCTGCTTGTTTGAAGATCCGAAGACAAGGTGGGAATGGTGTAGTTTGAAAAGAGGAGCCAATTTTATATGTTAAAAGCTGGACGTATAGATTACATTGAATAACCAATTGCTTTGCATTTTTGTACATGCTTGTTATCTCAAGGGGAGGTGAATGAGGGTTTTCCCCTTTGTGCCTGATAGTAGGAATTGATATTCCCTTGAAATGTTGTTGTAAGTAGTTTGATAGTTTCACCTCCTTAATTAAGATGTTTGCATTTGCAATTTCTCCCTGCTACTTTCCTCTGAGCCTCTTGTTAGATTCTAGATTGCTTTTGCATTTACTTTTTGGTAATTCTTCATTCATATTCTAGTAGCTATGAGGACCAAGAAAAGCAACAGGAAAAGGCATTGCCAGAATCAAATAAGAAAAAGCAGTCCACAGGTTGCAACTAAATGAGAGCAACTTCTATCTCTTGTGCTCACTCTTTAAGGGGGAATCTAATATCAGTTCTGTTAGCTGGTGTTCGTTTTAGACATTTGGAATGAGAAGCCTAGATGATAATTTAGTGGCTGGGAATCTAATTCCTAAATAGAACTTCTCTTCAACCTCTAAAATTTAAAACCATGGGACCTTTTTCTAGGGGCTGGTAGTTTGAGTTGAAGACTGTATTACAAAAAGCATGTAGTGCTTGCTTTTCCAAGGAATAAGTCTTGGGAAAGATGGGCTTGGCAAATTCTGTCAAAAAATGGCCTTATGAACAGCCAATCGGATATAGCAATTATTCTTTCTTTTCTTTTCTTTTCTTTTCTTTTTTTTTTTTTTTTTTTAAATTATTATATTCTATTTGAAAACACTAAGAGATGTTAGTTGAGCTATAAGGCTTTTAGCAATGACCATTATTCATTTCTAGCCATAACACACCTACTTTTCTATTATATTCCTTTCTTTCTTTCTTTTTCTTTTTTTCAAAATTACCTTGCTGATTACTATCTTAATTCAGCTTGGTCTTAAAAAAGAATGTGGTTTTGAATACACAATTTGTGTTGGCGAGCATCAAAAAGAGCATAAACAAATTGGTACGCAGTACATTGATCAGACTATTGGCAATGTACCGCAGATCTTATTGACCACAAGGTGTGTTCTGTTTGGCATGAATGAGCAGCTACAGCCAAGTAGAGTGTACACAAAAGCCATAAAAACTGAATTAACCGATCAAAACCAGCCACCAACAGCGATCACCGAAGGCATCAACCATGGTGGTTGGAAAAAAGGAAAGAAAAGAAAGAAGCAGGACACCGATGATAATGTGCAGTTTGGCTGTCAATTAAATGCTTTAAACCTACATTTATAGATTATAGATTTTCTACATGAGCAGAAAAGTCATTTTGCCCCATATGCAATGAGGAAGTGGAATCAACAGTTCATCTGTTTACCTCATGTCGTCTTTCTAGAGCTTTGTGGTATGGAAGCCAATGGGGAATTAAAATTGATGAATTTATTTTCCAAAGCCCAGACCAATTCATATGCCTACTTTTGAATCCTCCTTAGAATGTGTCCAATAAAGAAGAGCTGGTGCTTTTTGGAGCTATTCAATGTGAAAATTTTGGCAAGCTAGGAACAACAAAGTTTTTGAGGGAGTGGAGCTGTGTTTTAAATCTATCAAATCTATGCTGGCTAGAACAATGTCAGAGCACTCATCAACAATCTCCCCTCCAAGGCAACAGCAACAGCCTAGAAGGTCAATATCATGGGTTAGGCCAGAGGCAGGAGCTATGAAATTCAATGTGAATGCAGCGGTGGGGTTGGTCTATGCTGCAGTAGCAATGGTTGTTCGAGACTAGACTAGAGAGGAACACTGTTATTTGTCTGCTCAAAAAAGGTAAACACCAGTATTCCTCTTCATGCAGAAGCAGAAGCTCTAAAATAGGCAGTGTCATTAGCAGCGGCACTATCATGTAATGAGGTTATTTTTGAAGAAGACTCACAGGGGTGCGTTCAAGCTATTCGTTGTAATAGGCTGAATATTCACTGGAGTAGGCTGAATATTCACTGGAGGATCAAAAATGTTTTTGAGAAGGCCATTAAAATTGGCTGAATCTATCCCAAATCCATCCTTTTGTTGGTCCCCTAGAGATGGTAATAGGACAGTCCACTCTTAGGCAAAATGGTGTTTAAGATCTAAAGCTACTGGCTATTTTGATCTTTGTAATTGCCCTCCTTGTTTTGTTAATCTTATCATGGAAGAGGCTAGTTCTGTTGTAGATGTTTAATTTTTTTGCCGCTGTTGGAATAAATTTTTTTCAGTTCATCAAAAAAGAAAAGTCATTTTGCCACTCAACTTAAATAAATTTTATACTTTTGCGCTAGTACTTGTCTTTTACAATATGGGAAATTTCTGTGTAAAAAAAAGGCTTAAAAAAATTGAAGGCCCAGTCCAACCCCATAAACAAAAATGTGATAAATCCAGCCCCAAGAGTCAAGACCATTTACACCTTTTAAGGAGGGATAAAAGAATGAAGACCTTATAAATGTATGGAGCAGAAGGAAACCAAATTATGAGAGAAAATTTTAGTTAACAATGCCAAAAGGGGAAAAACTTCAGTTTATACTTCAATTCAGGCTTTCACTTCTCAACTGCTGGAAACCTTTATAATTCATTGACGATTACCATTAAGAATCCAAAGTTTCATCAAAGAATCAAGCGAAAGAGCAGCCGAACATCGCAAACATAAAGAACAAGCAATAAATTTTCAGATCAATGGTCATCAAGTAATTCTATTATGTGAAATACAACAGTTAAATCTCATTTGATGCTCCTTCCCGAGTAAGCTCTGTTGGAATAACATTACCTCTCAACATATATTACTACATATAAGTGTTAAGATTACAATGTTGACATGGATGTGAATGGTTACCTCTGCAAGGACTTGTAGAGCACCACTGTCACGTACTTGGCTATAAACCTATGAGTTGTACCAAGTGCTACAACTGAAGGGCCACTCTTCCCTTTTTGCATGTAAAGATGATTAAGCACAACATGTTGAGGTCTTGATAAAGGAGGTGGAATTTCCATGTGGGATGAAGGCATATTAAGTAAAGTCATTTGTAAGTGTGGTGGCACCAATGGTGGCTCCTTCGCAAAATCTTCTGATCCAAGTGGCATATTGTTATAAGTTGACTCTGGGGACTGAGGAGGTTCAAAACTGGAAATGCTTTCAATGTCTTCGGGAACATAGTCCTGCACATTACAACAATAAACAAAAACTACTGAGTCTCAATTATAAAATCAAAACCCCTAAAGCAGCCAAGCCTTTCCAACATATTTTGACTAATGGAAAGTTAAGTGTATGTCTGGAAAACTCCTAAATGAAAACCACATACTAAGATAAAGATGACCTAAGCGAAAGATGTATGATGACTACATGCATGTACAAAAAAGAACGAAAAACATTATGCCATAGTCAAATGATCAAATCCCAGCAAACACGCATGCACAAAAAAGAACAAAAAACATTAATATATTCTGTTGTAATAAATGGAAAACATTAAAAAAAAAAAAAAATAATTTGAATGACATCAGCAGTATTGCATTACTAAAATAAATATAAGCAAGATAATTACAAGAATAACTGCCTGGAGAGAAACACACTCTTAGAGAAAAACACGAGCAAAATCAAACCAAACATTTGAGAAGAAAACATTAAACAATTAGAGGCATCAAGAGTTGAAATTGAGACTGAATCAGAAGTTGTCACAATCTTGATGCAGACAAACAACCAGGATAACAACTATCCTAACAGAGCTACCATAGCTGACTAGAAATTTCTAAAGAGGCATTTTGACCAGTATTACTTAAATAATTGACTGAGAGAAGCAAATTTTTGTGCAAATCACTTTGCTAGGCCCACACCACAGGTTGTTCTCTCACTACTCTGAACATTGATAGTCCAAGCTAATCTTGCATCCATGCACCAAACAGGTAATAGTAATAAAACTGATAATAATACACAGAGAGAGATTCCCACAGCCAATCAATTACAGACAATTACAGGTTTTGTATTTTCATATGGATTATGGAGCACCAGAGGTTAATATTAGTTCATTGAATTCAACAGAAAAACCAAACTTTATCATCCTTTCAGATCCCAGAAAGAGCAAGAGAGAGGAAAATGAAGTAGAAGGTAGTTTTTTGTGTCATTGTGTGATATTAGGCAAGATTAAAGCATTTTAGTGGGAAAAAAGATAGAGGCAAGACTAAAGCAAAAAGGAACTGGGTTGACATAATTAGAAAGAAAACATTACAAGTTCTACAATGTACAATACAACAATGTTGAATTGCTAGAACAAGAATTAGTTCGTACCAAAGATTTTAGTCCATATACAATCCCTAGGTTGTATCTTTAGGACAAATCAAAACTCATGCATCCAGCTTTAGCTTTCTCATCAAGATTTTTTTTTTTTTTTTTTGACAAATTCATTGACATTAACTATTACACAAGTTATCTACACTATAATTCACACATTCATCTGGTGCACTGGCATAAACCAGAAAAGTGGAGAAGATATTAACCTGCAAGTCCAAAACATGGTAAGCATTGCCTGCCTCGTCTTGGATGCAGGGCAACTCAGGAGCATACCTCCAATGTCCATCAACAATAAACCTGTACTGGTAAACACCAGATGGTAGAACTTTCATGATGGTGAAGTCTTTTCCTGATCTCTGTAGGGGCAGTCTGATCAACAAGGTACAAGGGATATTAGGAGTTTAGACAGCAAATTAAGCACAACTGCAATTTAGAAAATGAAAATGTAAAAAAAAGGCACCAAATTTCTGGAACCTTGTCCTCCAATCATCCCACGATCCCTCCACAGCTACTTCATTTCCATCATAGCTCCATGTAATCATTGTAGGAATTCCTTGCTCAGTGCACATGTCTTCATACCCTGAAGCAGTTGGTGTCCATGATTGGCTCGAAGCATACATCTCATCTGGTCTTTGTAGTGGAACCACCGGGACCTGGAAAGAATAAAAATGTAAAATATGCAAAAATACACTTGGATGGAATATGTATAGGAACATCGAACAGCTAGGATTGTAAATAAGCCAAACCTAGTATTAAAAGATAAAATTGGTTCATTTCATTTTATTTCAAAAGCAAACCGGCCTTGATCTTATCACCAAGCTAGATTACATTATCTAGCACGAAAAAGTTTCTTGTAGAACAACCTGGAACTTGTTTACAAACTACTTAATTAATTTATTCTTTCCCCATTGATAGCAAACACCATGATTAGATTTTTTTTTTACCCCTTTCACAAATCTATGCTAATAAATAATAACTAAATTATAGCTGCAATTATATTATTTGAGACCGAGTATAATTTACCAATCAAAAATATAAATATTTGAGTTGATTAGAGAGAATGATTCTCATTTATAAATTTATAAAAATTACAATTACCAACCTTGTAATGTTAAAAATTATATATATACTTTTACAAAAAAATAGATTGTTTATATTATTAATAAATTAGAAATAATCATTTGATATCTTATGAACTTATCTACAAACTTACACAATTCAATCTCATGCCCATGTAAGTATATTTTTTCACATGCATACATATGAACATTACTCACGACCTAATTTACAAACACGGTATTATATTTGAACTTGGCTTGTTTAATTGTCAAGCCTAAACATGGCTTTTGCTTGGCTTGCTTAGTAAATAAACAAACATAAGCAACCTTTTTCCCAAGCTAAGCCCTACTGCACACATACGTATAAAAACAGGCCACATACATGTGCAGTTAATAGCAACATATTTCAGGGTAGAGCAGGTTATATATACAATAGAAATGAATTTACCAAATAGTGATTCAATGGTATTCAAGATGTTTCCCAAGGGAACTCAAATCAATCTCAAGGATAGAATCTAACAAAGTAGCAGGTTTAGAAGTTGTTATCCTCTAATACTTCTACAAGCACTGCGTCTACAGCCAAGCCTTCCCCTCCAAAATAAAAAAACAAACAAATAAATGCACACAAAACCCACCAAAACGAAGGGGATATAAAGTCATGCTTTAGTCAAAAGTTGGTAATGAAAATAAGATCCTCTCTACTAAGCTGGCTCGAATCAGCAAGTCAATTCCCACATAATAAATAATCAAAACTCGGCAATTGGTGCTATTTTTGCACCAAAGACTGTATGGCTCCTAACAGATGATTATATTTCAACATCCACCCTCGATTACAAAGACCAAAAGTACAACCTAATCATAAAAACACATTGCAAGAGGCAAAAGCAATGAACTTTTTGTCTGTCAAACAAAGCAGACGATATGGTAAAAATGTATAATTAAAGGCTTTTGAGTTTTGAAACACCAGTATTCCTTTTGGACTTTGCATCAAACAAGTGGCGAGTGTCCAGAGACTCCAGACAGAACATTATAAGCAGCAGGGAAAAATAATAATTTGGGGTTATCTCCAAAAGATCTCAAACAAATAAATTTCACTTTCTGGATATTAATCCACGTATAAAACCTTCTCAACACCATTTTTAACCAATTGATCAAATTTCCTTTTGTCACATCAATATCCCAGCTCCAAACACAATGTTATTACAATCAAAAGCTATGAACTTGCCCAATATTCACAAAACCCAATAATTAAAAAAGGAAAAAAAAAAAAAAAAAAAACAACTGCAATTGGAAATAACTGATATCAAATCCAAATCTTCCTGCCTAAAATTCACAACACTTGAAAAAAAAAAAAAAAAAAAAAAAAGCCGACAGAAATTAAAAAGAGAAAGAGACAGAGAGAAAAGGAACTCACTTGAGGAGTGAACATCAAAGGTGACTGGGTGGCTCTAGGGCTATGAGGAGGTGACTGACCCATCAAGTCAGGAGGAGACACACCAAGGGCTACACTTGGTGCAGCCATGCCTTCATCCAAACCACCACCAATACCAATACCAACACCACCACCACCTTCCACACCTTCTTCCTCAGCCCCAGATGGGCTTCCATCCCCATCTTCTCTTCCATTCACATTCCCCATTTTTTACTATCACCTTCCACCACCCCCAACCTCCCCACACCAAACCCAACCCACCAAAAAAAAAAAAAAAAAAAAAAAAAGAAGAAAAAAAAAAAGAAAAGAAAGAAAACCCACTTGCAGAATCTCCAATATGATTCCCTCACAACACCACAATTCTACTTTTGCCCTCAAAACAATATGAAAATTCAAGACCAACCCATCATAGATAACCCCATTTTGGAGATTCTCCAAAATGTTAAAACACTTAACATATATCACAAAATGAGGCTTTTAAGAAGCACCCAAGAGAAGCGCAAAATGAGAAAGTGAAAGGCAAAGTTAAATTTTTAATTTTTAATTTTTAATTTTTTTTACAAAATAAATAAAATCTACTGCTAATTTAATTATAATCTCCGATGAGTTTGGAAGATCGAATGGTGGCCCAATGAATATGATGTTTTGGTTTAGTGGGGATGGCCGTCACGTCATCATTTTGACAAAGTCCTTTCCTTTGCTTTTTATTATTTACTGCTTTATTTTATTTTGTATTTTTAACCCAAGTGTTTTTTGTTTTTTCTCTTTTCTTTTTTTTTAATAAAAAAAATGTGTCATTTCAACGACTCAGAATGTAACGCCATTGAATTTGAGGTGGAGCTTTTTAAAAAACGTCACATTCACCATCATTGTTAACTATTTCTTAAATATATAGCATTATTAAAATTGTATTATTATATTCTAGATTTGCGTAAATTGCACTCACCACCTCTTGTGAAAGTGAAAAAGACAGTAAACCAATGATTTTTTTTTTTTTTTAATTTCGTTTTTATTGTTTTTCCCACCTCTGTAAATTATTTCATTTCATGACATGACTTCTATGAATTTGATTGCAGACATGACTAGAACTAGTGTCCTCAATTCGCCCTTTTTTTTTGTTGCTCCTAAGGTATATTCAATTGTTTATTAAAAATTAGATTTTACTTTTCCTCTAAGTTTAGGGCCCCCTTCTAAATTAATCTCTGGACTTTTTTATAATTAAAAAAATAATTGAGAGTGAGGTGATTAGAACATTGGACAAAATTTCTCTTCAAATTAATTTAAAAATAAACATTTTAAACTCCTCCTATATTTTATATTATTGGATGTGTATCTTGAAAATCTAACAGCTAGATTTAATATTTTTTATATTCTTCACACGCATGTCAAATTTCATTCAAATAAGATGTTATTTACTATTCAATCAATAAATTTATTTTTTATGCATAATTTTTTACCATAAAAACTTAAAACTTAAACAAGTAAAAAATAACATAGTTATTGATCTTTAATCTTCTTGAAATTTTGCAAACATGAAGGATATAATAAGAACATTCAATCTAATGATTAGATTTTCAAAATTCACATTTAATAAAAAGATATAAAAGGAGTTTGAAAGAAACCTCTTCTTAGAACCTTAAGCAATTTTGTTAAAAATGTCTAAACTTTGAAGCTATCACTTGAGTTCAAACTTCCAAATTCCAATGCGCTTGACATTTCTAGACTTTGAAGACTCACAATTTTTACTCTTCACTTATGGTTGTCAAAATCATGATCTAGATTGTAGAATCACACGATTTTATGATCCCACCTTACCAAAACGTCTAAAATCGCACTAGGATAGTAAAAATTGTAGGATCATAAATAGGATCTTATAAGATTGTAGGATCATATATGATCCTACTGAAATATCAATTTTTAGTTTTTTTAATGGGATAAATTTTTTATTTTGATGAAGTTTTAAGGGTTTTTATTTTTCTATGTTGTGATGGTATGACTTTTTTTATTATAATTATTTTATATAATTATGTTAATCAAAGCAAATGCTTCATCATTTCTAAATGAAAATTTTATATTTGCTTTGCTACCTTTTAAGCTATAATGTAGTTAAATTTGTTTGATCAATATACTAATTTTTGTTCTAATATTACTAAAATGTTTTTCTTATATATAATTTTATTAGTATGCTTGTATTTGTATATTGATTGATTGATTTTTTTGAGCATGCTCTATAACTGTTCCTGAGTGGTATAACTTGAACAGTTGTGTGTGAAGTTGTATCTTGATTTTTTTTTGCAACTCCAGTATACAAATATACAATATCTACATAGATAATGAATTGGATGATGATATTTAGGATGATGGTTATAGAAATCCTAAAATGAGAATAATTAAATGTTCACTTCACCTTAATATTCATCTTGTTTTTGGATTTCATATTTAGGTAGCTAGTTTCCATTTGATAACTTATTTTAGATTTTAAACTTAGAACTTGGAAAATAATTCCATATGTGTTGATAAATATTTTGGTATTTAGTTGCTAATTAAATATTTATTGAACTTTTTAGATACATTGGTCAAAATTTAAATATATTTGTTTCGTTAGTATAGACGTAGCGATGTGTGGCATGCAAATTGCATCATATGATGCAAATTTTTGTTTTTTAATGGATAAATTCATAATTTACGTGATTATTTCAATATACAAAGTCATTATCAATGTGTTTTTTTTACTTTAAATTCGAAAATATGTAAGATCTTACGATCCACGATCTTATCTACCTCCAACAATCCTACGTAGGATCTCAATTTTGACAACCTTGCTCTCACAAATTATATAATATACCTATTTTAATATGATCCATCATATTTTCAATGTCAATTAGCCTAAAAATGACGTTATTTCTATGTTTTAAAAAAAATGGTGGGTTAACGAAAATATTCTAACAGATATTAATGGAAAAAAAAAATTGATGATATTGTAAAACTTGAGATTTTCATAACTCAGAGATTAAAAAAAAAAAAAAAAAAAAAAAAAAGATCCTCAAATTTAAAGGTATGAATAGTATTTTTACGGATATTGATTTGACTAAAGGAACAAAACAAGTAAAAACACCTTTTGTGGGTTATTTATTTATTTTTATATTCCAAATTGTTACTAGTATTGTTTACTTTCTTATTTTGTATTGGCAACATTGAACTAGACTTAGGTTGCCTTTGATATGGATGGATTTTGGAGTTTTTTTTTAATAGATGAAACTCATCAAATTACTTTAAAAGCACTTTAGCATTCAAATTGTGAAGAGAGATTTGTAAAATTAAATCCATACCAATATTATAATTAGTAAACAAATTTTTTTTTTTTTTGAGAAGAATTAGTAAACGATTTGTTTGAGTACTGATTTTCAACTGTGTTATAACACGTTCCAAATGCAAGTAAGACATATATTTTTATTTAAACCCAAAGCTTATTATATAGGTTGGAAATGGATGGAGTATCATTCAACGAGAACCATTTTCTGATGAGAGTGACGGACTATATGTAACTCATCAATTAACTGTAAGGTTTTCAATTATCTAATTTCTCCTCTTTATGGTTAGAAATGTTGTGTACCATTTGCTTTACGCAAATATAATTATTAATATTTTATATATTTTTTGGACAGTATTAATTAAATGCACCATTTTGCACGCATGTCCTTACGCACAATGACATAGCCACACAGGCAATTGAAAATTTAAAATCATGTATTCATCAACTCATAATTTCAGTTTAAATTCACTTGTGTGTATGAGCATGCGTGCAAAATGGTATACGTAACAAGTTTTACCGTTATTTTTTTATGAATAGGAGTTGAAGAAAAAAAATTGCCAATACATTTTGACCCATGATCGCGTGCATACGTGTGTAAATATATTAGATAATCAAATATCATCCTATAAACCCAGTTGGTCTGAAGAGTTGGTTTAAGCTATATGGATTGATAATAACTCATCTATTATCATCTTGTTTAGAAACTTGCATAAACATTGTTCAAATTGTTGTCAATTGATATCTATTTTGTTATAAAAATACATTCAGGTTTCATTTATTCAAATGGGTATGAAAGTGAGGCTAGAGTTCTATCTAATAGAAATGAGAAAAATAGCCTAAAGAGAGGAGTTACCTTTGTTGATTATTTGCTCCAAAAAAAAAAAAAAACTTTGTTGATTAAAAGTGGAGGAAAATCCGTTAAAATGGTTTGATCATGGTAAGAGGAGAGCAATTAATGAACAAATGAGAAATGGTGGGTTTATTGAAATTAAGGGAACCAAAAAAAAAGGTAATAGAAGACAAAAAATAATATTAACAAAAGTAGTAAAAAATGACAAGTAAATTAAGAAATTAATAGAGAGCATGACTTTGGATAATAAAAAATAAAAAAATAAAAAAATAAAAATATGGCCAATGCTAACTAATCTATTGAATTGTTATTATGAAGATATGATGACTTGAAAAAGAATCAATAGTTTGGACAAAACAATGGCCGCGCTAGAGAGTTTCTGCTTTTGCAAATGTTGCATCTTTGATTCTTAGAAGAGACCTATTCAATTCCACATGATAGCACCATTGCCAGCTCTTATGACCCCACCATAATCTGAATTCCGGAGTAGCCTTCCCTAGAATCCCTACTCCTTCCAAGTTCATCTTGATGTGATTTGAAGAGGAAATTGCCACAAGATTGAGATAGATATGTTTGAATTTTCATTTTTTTTTTTATAAAAGTAATGCAATAAGAACTCATCATGTTCATCCTTAGTAACCCTAAAAATTTTAGGACTATGACTTTTGTTGTTGTGTTGGCTACTTTTTAAAACAATGTTTGACTCAGATTCAAGTCACTTGACTAATCTTGTGAAGAGAAATGGATTTGTGAGGTTTGTTTCAAGATTTGACAAGATTGATGATGTTAAACAGAGGTTTAACAATCTTGTAACTGTCATTGGTGATGTTCGGAGTGCGGATCTATTAAAGGCCACAAGATGGCTCTAATACATCCACAAAGAAAAGTTCTTAACAAATACATACTTGCTCTACTTAAGTTTATTACAATGAAGGAAAAAGTTAATGGATGTTGTAAGGGCATTAGGTTAGGAAGTATTTTTAGAAAATTTTGTGGGGAAAAAAAGTAATTGAATTTTTTTTATAGCCTTTTCATGTTTCTCATAAAAGTGATATTAAAACATTTCTAAAATGATCCATTAACAAATAGCCTAAGAGCACCCATCAACAGGACCCTACAATAAATCATTTAAGCTTATAATATACATAGTTAGTAGGGGAAAAATGGTTGTTTAGCATTAATCTATTAACTATAGTCAAGTAGTCACTTTTTTCAACCCTAAAAAAAAAGTAGTCACTTTTTCAAACTATACAGCAAAATACTATTATTTTGGAACTTCATATTGCTGATAGGGGTGTGCAGCCAACCCACCATATCCGACCCGACCTAACCCAACCCAACCCACCGAGTTGGGTCAGTTTTTAGGGCTTGGTGGGTTGGGTTGGGTTACAAAATTTTTCTAAAATGGTCCATTAACAAATAGCCTAAGAGCACCCATTAACAAGACCCTACAATAAATCATTTAAGCTTATAATATACATAGTTAGTAGGGGGAAAATGGTTGTTTAGCATTAATCTATTAACTATAGTCAAGTAGTCACTTTTTTCGACCCTAAAAAAAAAGTAGTCACTTTTTCAAACTATACAGCAAAATACTATTATTTTGGAACTTCATATTGCTGATAGGGGTGTGCAGCCAACCCGCCAAAACCGACCTGACCTGACCCAACCCAACCCACGAAGTTGGGTCGGTTTTTAGGGCTTGGTGGGTTGGGTTGGGTTACAAAATTTTTCTAAAATGGTCTATTAACAAATAGCCTAAGAGCACTCATTAACAGAACCCTACAATAAATCATTTAAGCTTATAATATACATAGTTAGTAGGGGAAAAATGGTTGTTTAGCATTAATCTATTAACTATAGTCAAGTAGTCACTTTTTTCGACCCTAAAAAAAAAGGTAGTCATTTTTTCAAACTATACAGCAAAATATTATTATTTTGGAACTTCATATTGCTGATAGAGGTATGCAGCCAACCCGCCAAAACCAACCCGACCTGACCCAACCCAACCCACCAAGTTGGGTCGGTTTTTAGGGCTTGGTGGGTTGGGTTGGATTACAAAAAAATTTTTGATAGCGGGTCAGGTTAGGTTTGGGTCATAAAATTCCAAACCCACCAGACCCAACCCGACCCACCCATATATTTAATATATTTATATTTAAAATATATTATATAATTAATAAATTTTTTAAAATAACTAGCTCTTCTTATCCTATATAAAAGTCAATTAGTTCACACAAACCCTAATAAATTACTATTGTCATTTAGTCGTTAGTGTTGTTTGCCTTTAAGGAGTTACATTGATACTAATCTTTGGGTTTTTAAAATATATTTATACTTATATTTTTTTCTACTCAATTTATTAATAATAATAATAATAATAATAATAATAATAATAATAATAAATTTGTCCAGCCCATGGGTTCAACCCAACCTATGTGGGTTGGGTTGGGTTGGGGTTGGACTTATATGATGGGTTGAGTTGGGTTGGATTTTTTTTGACCCACCATGGTAGGTTGGGTTAAAAAATCTTCTTAACCCGACCCAATCCGACCTATGCACACCCCTAATTGCTGATGTTGAGTTCTATGTATATTTTTAGGTGTTTATGAAAAATCTTCAAAAAAAAAAAAAGAATTTTGTGACAAAATATGCATAGAAATCAACATTGTTTATGTTGAATTCTAGGATGAACTCGACATTTCCAAAACATGAGTATTTTGCAATATAGTTGAAAAACTAAGGTTAGTTAGTCTTTTTTTTTTTCTTTTTTTATACAAGATAGAAATTGTACTCTAAAATAATCTAAGAGTCCGTTTGGTTGGAGGAGTAGAAAAGTGGGAGGATAGAAAATTGGAAGAGGATAGAAAAGTGGAAGGATAGAAAAGATTTAGTTTTCTCCTGTTTATGTTTGGATGGGAGGTTAGAAAAGTGGAGAGATAGAAAACTTATTTGTTTGGTTGAGTAGAGAAATGAGAGGATGGAAGAGTGAAGTTGGTTTAAATTTTCAATTATGTTCCCATTAAATAAAATAAAAAAACAACACATTTTTTTAGCAAAAAAAATTGTGTATGTGATAAAAAAAAGTAATACATTTTTTTAGCAAAAAAATTGTGTATGTAAGTGGACAAGAAAAGAAAAAAAAGAAAAAAGAAAAAAGAAGCAAGCGGAAGAAGAAAAAAAAAAAAAAGAAGAAGCATCTGGTCAAGGACAAAACCCCTATGCACTTGCACAGGCATTTTTGTCCCCCTAGGTGTTTCATTTTTTCTCCTTTAGTTTTCTCCGAGGAGAAAACTTTTTGGAGGGCTCGGCGAGAAAACATCCGAGCTCTACAATCTTTTTTTCCTTTCTTTCTCCTAACTAAACACCCTCCAAAAAGTTCTCACTCCTCTCTCTCTCTCTCTCTCTCTCTCACACACACACACACACACACACACATACACACACACACACACATATATATATATATATATTTTTTTTCATCATTCTTAAAATTCAATCTACCAAATATACCCTAAGTATATATCTCTTTCCTAGAGATTTAAACTTTAGCACTTGTCTCTCACACCTCACATGCACTTATATTTGTGAAATAACCATTGCGCCAAGAGTGCGCGATGATTAAAAAAAACTTAAAAATAAAAAAACCTACCGGTCTTTGAGAATTACCGACCTGCATAAAAAAAAAATAAAAAATTAACGACCAATTTTTAAAAAATAAAATTACCCACCAATTAAAATTGTCAAAAAATTTGGTGACACTGAGTTTTGATATGGACTGGGTAGGTACCTAATGATAGGTTGGGCCTAGGCTGCCTACCTTAAAATCCACCCATGAAGGGACTTGGACGACGAGGAAAGCCGACAGGTGTCTTAAATTTGCTTTTGACTGTGGCAATAAAGCAAACACATAAACAGCACTACCGACCATTTTTATCGACCAAACGAAAACGATCTAAAGCACAGCTCCAATTCTCGTGACTCGTGAGTGTTCGATCACTTCTTGCTTTGCTTCCTTTTGTTTGTTCCTTTGCGTTCCTCACCCATGTTACCCAATAATACTACCTAGTAGTAACTAGCACTAGTTTTCTATCAACTTCAATATTTCTCTTTATGTAATGTCTAATGGCTTTTTGAAATCATAGTTTAGATAGCTTGTGTGACTTTCATTTGCTTAATATTGGAAAACCCATCTTGGTTTTCTGTCAAATATGGCAGCTTTGTAGTTTGTTCTGAGTTCCTAAATTTGTACATTGAATTAAGCTTTTTTGACAGCAAAAGGCTCAGGCAAAGCTGGTCTGTATCATAACAGAACCATCACTGAACCTCCCCTTCCCCCTTAGTTTTTTCCCCGTTAATGAAGTTTCCTTTTTACCAAAAAAGACAGCAAAATTCGGTTGTTTCTTCAAAATATTTGACAAATGCCATTGGTAGTTTACTTTAATCTTTGGCTTATGGTCCTAAACCCAGATCAAATTTTTCACCCACTCCCACACATTGTTTCGGTGAATTCAAATTTAGGCTCTAATATCCTATGCGCACCAAGTGTTTGTACTATTCGCTAAAAAAGTGAGAAGATAGTAATCAACAAATTAGGCACGTTAGGATTTAGGAATTTGGTTTGGTAAGCATTTATCGGACATTTGGAATTTAGTCCCATTGTGTTTGATGTAGACAATTTGGCAGGAGCAAAATCGTGTTTGTGTGAGGACACGTAAACAACGAGGACCCCTTTGGTAGCTTTATTTGTGGTTCTTTATTCTATTGGTCTAGAGCATGGGGATACATTAGCACTAGTTCCATCCCTGGATTTATAGAGTCATCCCTTTATGCATAATTCTAGTTTTGTGTATTCTTTAGGCTACTCCATGTTAGTCTTTTTGCAAAATAACAAATCTTACTCATATAAAAAAATAAAATAAAAATAAAAAGGAAAAAGGATTTAGGAACGATCAACTGTTTGATAAAAGAAATCTAGAACTAAGTGATTTTTCACAATTTCTACTTTGTCTTCATTGGAATGGAAACTTGGGATAGTGTCAAATAGTTTGCATATGTCATGCGTGGCATCATTGATCAGCTTGTAAAATGCAAGGTTTTCTACTAGTAAGCCGTATTATACAAGTTTCTTGAGCATAGACTAGACTTTACTCTGCAAGTTTCACATGATTGTTCTGCTTGTCTTCACTTTTAAACTAGGACTTTTCCTAGAAGTTTCCTCAGTGGCATACGATACAGTTTGTGGTCCCTGTCACCAAACAGACATTTGTTGCATAAAAACTACTAGAAGTCAAAATTCTTCTTTAGTTCGTGGTATTTTCCATTTCGGAGAATATTTCTTGTATTTTGCAATGATGAAGTAGACAAGTAGTTTCACATGCTGGACCTTAGTAGCTGCATTTGAGTCTATGTTATATATTTGGTCTAATCTTGAATCCAGAACATTGTAGTTTTTGCATGAGTCCGAGTTAAGACAAGCTAAACTCATTCCTTAAAACTGATATGCATAATTTAGATGTTGAGAACCTTCCTAACTGGTTTAGATTTCCTAATTCCTTTATTGACCTCCGTCTTGGTGATAAACAGTTATTATTCAGGTACCTATATCCTTTATCCAATTCAATCTGTGTGCCTTTACTTGATATAGAGTTATATGAGTGTATTCATTTGGCTTTTTCAGCTCTCCTGAACATGCAAAGCATAAGAATTTCCATCTTGAGGCATGTTAGGGTGAGTGGATCAGCTGAAAGTTGGTTGTTAGCTGAGAAACAGAATGTGCTCAAGCGACTAAGCCGCCAGATGTGCTCATCAACAGTGACTTGTCCTGATCAAATAATGGATCGAGTGATTGGACTGGTTAAGAAATTTGATAAAATTGATGCCTCTAAGGTAATGAATGGTTTCCTATATTACTATAGACTGTATTATTTGTCCATCTTAAAAATGTTTTTAAACAATAAACCACTTTTTATGCTGTGTCTATTATTTACTTTGGTATATACAGAACCATGCTTGTTTGATAATGTTCTATGTTTGACATAGATTTATTTTTAAAAGGGCTAACAGTTAGAGGGAATATGTTATTTTCACTTGACACTTGAAACAGGTTACTGAAACAGCGGATTTTCAGAAAGACTTAAGCCTGGACAGCTTAGACAGGGTAGAGCTCGTAATGGCTTTTGAGCAAGAATTCTCCCTTGATATTCCTGACGAGAAAGCTGATAAGCTAACTTGCTGTGCTGATGTTGCAAAGTACATTGTTTCTGGAGCTGAGCAAAAGGTTGTGGAGGAGTCCTGATTGGTTTTTAAATTTGTAATGCATTCAAGGTTTTACTGGTGGGTGCATCTGCCATGTTTTCTTCTCATTAATAAGTCTTGGGTGCAAAATTTCTTTGGTTGGTTTACATTGATGTTTCTTTAGAAATGTAATGATTGCAGAAAATCTAGAAACTCTTTATTCTCAAGTAATTCTCTTATTGATTCTACAACTCGATTATTTCTATTTCTTTTGTGGAAGAACTCTAATAGTATCATCCACATGGTATTTATCAGCTCATAGCTTGCTTTATGAGAACATACTGTACACACATGCTACATATGTTATTGTTTTCCTCTATACCTGTGCATCTTATACAACCGATAGAGAGGGATGAAACTCTTGTTAACTCAATGCTGTGACTAAAGCGCCATCCAAAATAATGAGCCATGGTTCTGATCCCTATCTGCTTATCAATTAGATATCTATCATTGCATCTCTTTGTTACCATTCTTCTTCATGCATGCTTGCAATGGTCTAGAAGTCAAATCCATGAATCTAATCGTTCCGGCACTGTAAGTACGGATGCCATTCCCAAGTGATAATAGTTTTAGTCCCTTTTGTTTCTTGACGTAAGTTGGTTGACAGGGTGAGTTCTTTGGTATTTTCAGAACTTTAACAGAACATTTTTGTTCCAAGTTGGGAATTGAATGAAGTTGGGAAGGAAGATCATAAGTGAAATCTCCAAATTCATCTGTTCTAACTTGTTCCCATCTTGATCTGCTCTTCTTTCCACTGTTATGGCAGTTAACACCGACCAAAGCACCTGCAGATTTTAAACCACATGATGGTGATAATGATGATTATAACGATGTGTGCACCCATAATCATGATGCATTGAAGAATGCACCTTGTCCTTGTGTGTGTGTGAGGCTTATGACAAGTGAAGGAAGGGAGATTTAAACCTAGTTTTTCTCATTTTTTAAATCTTACAAAATTATTAAGCTACAAGGTTCTTAACAATGCACATCATCTTTGTGTACAGAGGACAAAGTTAAATATTGAAACCTTCGTTTATAAATCTCTTTCATTGGTCATATTATACTGGGACCTAATATATATGCTCAACTTTAATTTTATAATAATCTTATATTAAATTCAACTAATACATCCTTTTCAACTCCTACAAATTGAATGGTTGTTTTCAGAATAATTAATCCTTGACAAAAAATCATACATGCAAATTATGTTTATGCTTTTCATTTAGATGGGTGTTATCTTTTGAAAATTTATTGAGAGAGGCCCCTACGTATGTGGCTTCATTTTATTCTTTATGTTCTTTGGGAGAGGGAGGTGGTTGTTTTCAGCATAATTATATACATATCGAGAAATCATAAACTAAAAATAATGTTTCTGCTTTTCATTTAAATCAGAATTATTTTATGTGTCAATATTTATTGAGAGATGTTGCTATTGATGTGGGATCTCCGTTTTTACGTACACGTTTTTTTCGCTTCTTTAGAAAAAGAAGAAAGAGAGGGAAGAGGGATATATCAAACTTCAAATTCTCATTCTCAATATTGTTCTATAGCTATCGAATTTTAAAAAAAGAAATAAAGAAAAAGAAAAAAACAAGAAAAAGAAAAAGAAATAAAGAAAAAGAAAAAGAAAAAGAAAGAGAAAGAAAAAGAAAAAGAGAGAAGAAGTAAGAAAAGAAAAGAAAGACACTGCAAATTACAACAATAAATGTTATAATTACTTATAAACCAATCCATGCATATGAAGATTCAACCTTAAACGCTTTAAAGAACTGTTCTCTGCACAATCTGGCGGAGCAAATTACTTGGGCACAAGCCTTTACTAAAATATGAAACTAGCAAACTACTGGGTTTTGGTCGGGCTGGCATGTGACCTTAAGGAACACCTTAAATTATTACTATCATTATTAATATATTGGAAGCAATAACAATTCGGTACAACAAGCACTCAAAACTCAGTAAACTAAACCTTAAAACATTTTTCAAGTACTTGCTCTATTTCATACTCCTACATCCTCTTATCCTAACATAAAATACTAGGAAAAGATGTAATATTTGCATTCTCTAACCAATATATAAAAAGCAACAGGAAATCATTGTAATATGATATGAGAACAAGCATGAAAAACATGAACTGAAGGAATTATACTAGAGGGTCAAATTTAACTAGCTAGTAGTGCATTAAGTATCAAAGGTTCTTAGCCTAATTTTCCATTATGTGACCTTCGAACAACACAAACAGTTGTGATAAATATAACTTCACAAAGCACTAAAGCATACCATTTACAAGGGAAAGTACTAAAATAAAGAAGAAGAAGAAGAAGAAGAAGAAGATTACGATCAAATTATAAGTCAAACATAGTATGCAATATAATGATCTTTTACTAACCTGATATGGGCCATTCAGTAAGTTGAGCTTCATGACCATGCAGGCAAGCCTGACAATGAACCGAACCAATGACTAGCACGGTGGAGAGCTTCTCTTCTCCATATCCAGCCAAATGCACCATTTCTTCTTGGCTATTCAGTTCGAATATTGGGTCTTCCTCGATGTCGGTGGCCATTGAAGTTGCAGTGTTCGTGAAGATCATGAAGCAAATTGTGAACATCACAAGATTGTGGGAGCCGCAAAAGTTGCTCATCTTCTTTGTGTTTGTTTCTAAATACATGTAATATGTACGTTAGAATTGGGTACCAATAGATGAGGCTCCACTCCACACCTTTGATTTATATAAGGTTTTGTGTTATTATTATACCCTTGTAAGCAACATATATTACAACCATAGACTTTTTTGTTGTTGACATTTGAAGCTCAAGATTTCTTCCTTTTCACACTCATGTAAAATTACCTTTGTGTGCTTTTAAAAATAATTTGTTAATTAACTGTTTTCCTTTCTTTTCCTTTATTTTATTGTATTATATGGAATTCAGCCAAAAATTAGACTCGTATATTCGTATCTATTTGCCCCTCTAATATACAAATTAGTTCCATATATACTTGATTCAATCATCAATTGGTGATTGACAGTGATAAAATTATTACCAATTCATTGACTTAGGGGTAATAGATATACAATTTTTTGGCCAATCTGTATGTTATGTTTGCATGTCTAGAAACAAGGAAGTTTAGATTATTGGTCTATATATTGGCAAATAGCGAGGATTAGTGAAATTTGATTGGTGAGTGTTCGGTAAAATTTCGAAAAAATTTCAAGTCTATGTTATGACTGCTTTACCTTTGAATTAATTTTGACACTTGGGTGAATAGATTGCTTCAGGGAGCTACAATGAAAATTATTGCTAATAATCAAATAATAGCCAATTAATCGATAATGGATGATCGTTATACAATGTTTTATCCAATCAATATGTGAAGTTTGCATGTCCGAACATATGAGTTTGTGCTATGCAGAAAGGATTAGTACTGAAATTCAATTGATTAATGACTTGTAATTATTCTTTCATATTGGCTATAATTATGATCCAAAAAAATGTCACGAAATTGTACAACATACTTGCATTAATTCCTTGAAGAGTGAAAAATAACAACTCTAGTTTCAATTGCCTATAAAAATGGGTGAGGGCCATTTGAAATTTTCTCTTTTTCAATCATCTTAACTAAGATCCATTTGAAGATCTTTCTACCCATTGTCTCTAAGCAATTGACAACTTTTTTAATTGAGTAATACTTTGATATATTGATGATGTTTATGATAATAATTTTTCATGGAAATTAAAAACCATGACAATTTGAAGAATATTGGATTTCAATTGAGTAGGTTGGAAATGCATTTTACATTTTATAATGCATGATATCTTAAACGAATTTACACTTACAAGAGGCTAATGGTGTTTTTGGTCATTTAGCAAAATAGTTAACACCCAAAACACATGATGATGACAATTCTGAAAATTAATATGAGAAAGAGGGATAGATTGGTCATTAAGTTCATTGGTCCGGAAGGCAAAATTGATATTTGGAAGTTGGAAGTTGGAAAGGAAGTTAAATGTAAGGTTGGTAGCCTACTCTTATCTTATACTTTTAATAAAGAGTTTGTATAAGCAAAACAAATTCGTTTACCAAGCTTTAAGCACAGCCACGTCTTTGTAAGTTGTAACCTTGGCGGAGAAGCACAAGTTCTCTCTCTCTGCATTTTCAAGCCTGCCCCAACTATCCCTATCTGCAAAAGCACAATGTTCTACGAACTTGTCATCTATGGATTTTTGGTCTTTTCTTTCTTACTTCACAATGATCTGAATATTGGATTTTAGTTACACGTAGCACCCATGCAGTTGGATAAAGCATGACTAATCAAGCTAAGGAACAAAAAATCTAGTCAAGTAGAACAACATTCTAACAAATAGGGTACAATAACTAATAAGTTCTCATTCACAATTCATCCTTTATCCACCTTTCAAAACATAAATATTTTAAGATGAAAGAGTTCTCTTGCATTATGGTAAAAGTTAAGAAACTTCATGAAACTGTTTCTAGTATAAGATAATTTTAACTTGACATTTCAGAAGTATTGGATTATACAAACAGACAAAACTAGCTAACATCTTAGTTAAGTGATTTTGATTGGAAGTTTGTATGGCATTTGGTGGTGAAAATGAAATCCAAATTTCCAAAGTTCATCATTAATTTTCATGTTGTTTTCAATGGACAATGGGTCCATGTTTTTAAAATGTAGAAAAAAAAAATTCTTGAAAACGCTCCTTTCTCTAAGAATTATTCAACATTAATTTTGAAAATTCCACATCAAATGCAATTTCTGGTTCTTAATTTCATTTCTTGCTTTCAAAAGTCAAAATCAAGACTTTTTTTCCACAAAAAAATCTATTAAAAGAGGTGAGACAAGGCTTTGATACCATATTAGAATTAATATTTAGAATAAGAATGAGAGAGAGAGAGAGAGGGGGAAAGAGAAAGCAAAAGCACATAGAAATTATAGGATTTAACCTAACAACCTACATCCAAATTGAAAGCTCTTAACTTTAATGGCGTGAATTGTGTGTTACAATAAATTTATTAAAGTTTATATAGCAGACTAAACCATAAATTAGCCCTAAGGTTACTTTACTTACACTACAAGTAGAATTTGGATTATGTAGATCCTAGTATAAGATCTTGGTTATGATAATGCAAGGTTTTCAAACTCGGACCATTCAAAGAACCGAAAAAGAGGGAGGTTCAAGCTATTTAAGGTCGGATCGAAATTCGATCGGGTCAAACTGTGATGATGTCATAGTAAATTCAGTAATTAAGTAAAATACAAAGAAAGGTATATTAAGTTTGTAAATATTAGCAAATTGACTAAACTTATCTAATAAAAATTGAAACAAACTTTCAAATAAATTTTCATGATATTATAACGTCAATAGAAAATAGTACAACATAAATAAGCATGAAAAAAATATGTTATAATAATCTTTCAAGTAGAAATTATTTTGATTAAATAAATACAAATACTTTTACTTATTTTAGTAAATTCCCATGCAAAGACATTGATCTTAAATCACAAGCAAATTTATTAAAGCAAACAAATTTATTAATATTTAATAAATTAAGAGAGAGGTGGTCGATATAATAAGTTGAAAAACTATAAATTATGTAAATCTAAAATCAATATAATAATACCTCACAGTTGTTCACAAGAAGCCTAAGTAGTGTGTTGTTTATAATGTCTGCCTTGGCCTTGGTTCTTAAATGAGGCTTGAGATCTCAGGTTCTACTCCTAATAGCTCCCTATTACAATGATAGTCTCATGAGGCTTGAGGGGCAAATTTAATGGAAAAGGCCTTAAACTTTCATGAAGTTCAAAACTTCTAACCATAAAAATGTCTCTTTGATATTCAAGACTCTAAATGAAACATAAAGCTAGAAGCTTTTGATTGCAAAAGAGAGTTTTAATAAATAAAAAAATGGAAACTTTAGGCTTAAACATATTTTTTACATAAATCTTCAAGCTTCATCCATGGTGGAAAATGGTGTGTAAGCATAGAAGGCTTAACATAGCATAGACATAATATATAACATGCTAAACCATATGAACATAGATAAAACAAACAATAAATACACAAATGTCACATAAAGAAGCATGGGGCTTCATGTCCAAAAGCATAGATGATGGGAGCTTCAAGTTCTTGAAAATGGAGAAACCCCTTATTCTAGAAAGATAAAGATGAAGAAGATAAGATTAGAAAGACGTTTATAGCTCCCTATTCTTTTAAAAGAGGCTTGAGGTCTCAAGTTCTATTTTATTGAATCCCATATTTGGTTAAGGTTTGAGGCAAAAATAAATAAATAAATAAATAAATAAAAAGTTTCAATTACAAGAAGGCAACAACGATAAATATAATACAAGATAACAACAATAACAGCATAGCAATATGAAATTAAATCCATTTTATGTGTCTTGTGAAATAAACATCAACACCATGGCAATTCAGCGTGGGCACACAACCTATAGGCCGTGGTATGCTTGCATACATGCTGCCGAGGCCATGGCATGCCCCATGGGCAAGCTACCAAGGCCATGGCATGCCCTTGGGACCCCTCGAAAGCCATGGCAACACCTGGGGGGAACGCTACTGCCAAGGCCAAATAACCTCTTTGGACATCTCCTACTCTTTTCCCCTTAAAGAGTGCTTAGGAATGAGTCTTGCCTTGCACTAGGAAACATTGATTTGTTAAGGAAACATAATGGCCTTTTTTAGGGAAAATCTTCAAATCGTGTCATAATTTTTTGCACACATACTAAGAAAAATCCAACCTTGAAGTCGAAAAATTTTCAAGACGAGATTCAACATATGTATATACATACATAAGCCTTGCATCCATGTTGCCAAAGCCATGGTAGCCCAGCATTGGCACGTAGCCCGGGCCATGCCCATGTGCATGCTGCTTAGGCCATGATAGTCAACATAGGCGTGCAGCCAAGGCCATGGCATGCTCGTGTGCATGTTGCCTAGGCCATGGCAAGCCAACGAGGGCATATAGCCAAGGCCATGGCATGCACCATGGGTGGGCTGCCAAGGCTATGGCATGCCTTTGCAACCCCTCAAAGGCCATGGCAGCAGTTGGGGGACACACTACTGCCAAGGCCAGATAACCTCTTTAGACACCTTCTACTCTTCCTCCCTTAAAGAGCACTTAGGAACGAATCTTGCCTAACACCAAGAAATATTGATTTATTGAGAAAATATAATGGCATTTTTTAGGGAAAATCTTTGAATCTTGATCTAATTTTTTGCACACATGCTAAGTAAAATCCAACCTTGAAGTAAGAAAATTTTCAAGGCCAGATTCAACATTTTTTTTAATGATTTTCGGAAGCCGAAAGTTAGGAAAAATCATAAAAATTAGAAATTTTTTTGGAATGTCTATCTGATTGTTGGAAACCCTCTCTAAAATCATAGAATAAATTTAGAAACATAATTTCGAAAAAGGCACGAGCTAATTTGGTCAGAAGTGGGAATAGTCAATGTGACGTGCATGCGGGCATGTCCAAATAATCTACCAAGTCCATGACATGCCCATGGCAGCCCCCCATGCACCCTACCAAGTCCATGATATGCCCAAATAACCTCCTTTAGGCATGCTGGCCCAAATAACCTTTTTTGGGCATCCTAGCATGCGCAAATAACCTCATTTAAGCATGCTGCATGCCCATGATAGCCCCCCTTAGACCACCTTGTGAGAAATAAACATCAACACCATAAATTTTGCTATAGTGATATATACAACATACAAAGAAGAATTATACAAAAATCCCAAAAATAATAAAAAATTCTAATAATTATAAACTAGTCTACAAAGAACTGCGGAGGATTCACATGACCTTTTTGTGCTTGATAATCATAAAACATCTTCATTGCTAAATTATCACGAAATGTTAACCATTTAGTAGTAACTTGAACACGTGTAATCCTATCTTGAGAATTAATTATGCTTTCTCCCATTGTAAAGCAGTATCAACAAATTGTTGGACTTAAACGAAATAATGAAGTTTAAAAGATGCAAAGATAATCTAATTTGTGTTTTGATGCTGAAAAAAGATGGTGTGTGCAATATACTCCACTGCTTTTTTTAACAATCCAAAATGACGAAGATAAATAGCTCTATGTAATTATCTAGATTTTTTAGGTCCAATCATTTAGGTGGTGTATAGTTCCTAAATTAGGATCTAAAAAGCCTGGACCATTAGCATATCATGCATGCCCAAGGTAGTACTCATGTATAATAAAAAAGTAACAAAATACGAATCTATATAACAGTAGAGCATAAGTTAATCAACTCATATATGTACTGTTTATATATTACCATTTGGTACAATATAACAACTACTCCCACCTAAAGCATTTCTAAGAACTTGTTAATCAAATGCAAAACTCTCCCACCCAGAAAATACATAAACAAATTTTAGATCTGGATCACACACTCCTACCAAATTAGTAGAAAGGTTACCCTTTCTTAAAGTTTCTTTCCAATATCTAGATTGGTCATCACCAACCTACTAGAATGAGTTCCATCAAATGCTCTAAGACAAATCTGAAAGTTAATAATAAAAAATTTAAATAAGTACCAATGAGAAAATTAAAATAAAATATTTAACTTTTTTCTTTCTTTCTAATTTTGGATGTATCTCAATCCACTTCCACTTGTCATAAAATATCATATTTGATACCAAGAGCAGATGATGGGATTCACAAATTCATAGGGTCTTTTTTTTTTTTTTTTTTTTTTTTTTTTTTTTTAATAATTAGGGGTGTGGGGATTTGAATTTTAAATACCTTTGCTGAAAGCACCAAGAAGTGCTAGTTGGGCTATAAAATTCTTAGCCAAATTCTGTTATGAAGTCGAACCTAATCATTCAAACCACTTTGTAAGGACTCAAATTGTATTGGACCCAAAAGAGAGCTAGGATTCGAGCCCAAACAATAAAATTTTTAGAGAGTGGATGTAAGAGATAGTTCCAGTAAGTGGAAAAAGACATCGTTCTTGTGCAGCAAAAGGAACTTCAAATTAAATAAAAGAAAAACTCTTTCTCTCTTCTCCTCAGCTAGGTTTTTAGTGTATATCTCTCTGGATTCTTTCTCTTCTTTTCTTTTTCTTTCCCCCAAAAGTCCTCTCTAGTGTACTCCGATTTCACGTTATATACTGCCTTCTTCATCCTGCTTCCACCGTACACGTGTAGGTTCCATTCTGAGAACTTCTTTCTGTCCCATCCAGAACTTCCTGGATCCTCCGCTCAATGGCCATAAGGCTGCTTGGTTACTATTCAGGTATCACCTCCACATTAATGTAGCCAGAGAGTTAGCTGGGAAGCATTTAATGTGGAGGTAGCAGTTTTTAGGGGATATTTGTTACCTTTCCCGGTTCCTTCTTTGCTCAATATTCATTAGTTAGTTTGCATGCAATTCTGTGAAGTTCCTTGACTATTAAGAGAATTACACTCACCTCGGACGTGGTTTGAGTAATAAATCTTATCCTCGGACGTGGTTTGGGCAATAAACCTTATCCTCGGACATGTGAGTGTCCTCAGACTGAGCTATGGGGCCACTAGCCCATTTCTCATGAACTCTCTGTTTATCTTTTTGGGCAACTGGCCCCACACACTTTATTTTGAGAAAATTTTTTCTTATAGCCCCCATATTTAAGGGAAAATCTACAATACAATTTTTTTTAAAATTTTATAATATGGTACTTTTACTTATGCTAGTAACAGAGTTACACACGATAGTAGCTTTAATTTGTAATAATGGTTGGCAATTCAAGCACATAAACAATAACTCCGAAGTTTTCGAATTTTTTATTAATATTAAATAAATAGTGTCTACATCAAATTCAATAATAGGTTTTGCCATAGACTTTTTATTTTTTTTTGGTTATCATCGAATACAATTAGAAATATTATACACAGATAAAGATATAACAGTCCTACATGATAACAATTTTTTCAAAATGGC
Organism: Quercus gilva; assembly: GCA_023621385.1. Classification (NCBI taxonomy): domain Eukaryota; kingdom Viridiplantae; phylum Streptophyta; class Magnoliopsida; order Fagales; family Fagaceae; genus Quercus; species Quercus gilva. Next base: position 78,047,103 of record CM042477.1, on the reverse strand, counting down.
TAATAACTACCTATCCAAAAAAAAAATCGCTAATAACTCATGTCAAATCCCTTTTGTTTATATTATACACTGATATCCCAAACAAATTGAAAGTAGCATATATAGAAGGGTACTTTGGGGAGTGCTGCTAACCCACCAATCCTCTAAAATCAATCCAATTCAACCTAACTCAAGGGATTGGGTTGGGTTGGTTTTTAGGGGTTGATGAATTGGGTTGACACTACAAAAAAAAAGGCCTGTGGCCGCGTTTGAAAAACGCGGCCATAGGGCCCAAAACCGCGGCTATAGGCTGTAGCCGCGGTTTTTTTGGGCCGCGGTTTGAAATGCGGCCCAAAATGCGAGACTATAGCCCAGATCGGGCTATGGCCACGGTTTCTAAACGCGGCCCAAGTCCTAGTCCTTAGGCCGCGTGTTAAACGCGGCCCAAGGACCAGGACTTGGGCCGCGTTTTGAGCGCGGCCTAAGTCCTGGTCCTTGGGCCGCGCTTTAAACGCGGCCTAAGTCCTGGTACTTGGGCCGCGTTTAACACGCGGCCTAAGGACTAGGACTTGGGCCGCGTTTAGAAACCGCGGCCTAAGTCTGGTCGTTAGGCCGCGCTTTAACACGCGGCCTAAGTCCTGGTACTTGGGCCGCGTTTAAAGCGCGGCCTAAGGACCAGGAATTGGGCCGCGTGTTAAACGCGGCCCAAGTGCACCTTAGGCCGCGTTTTAAACGCGGCTATAGGCACAATTTTTTTTTTTTTTTTTTTTTTAGGCTGGACCTTAGGCCGCGTTTTAAACGCGGCTATAGGCACAATTTTTTTTTTTTTTTCCCAGGCTGAATGACAAATGCAAATACCAAATGCAAATACAAAACGCTGCTATAAGTTTGGCAAACGCTACTATAAAAACCTGTCACACACACAATTCCAAGTTCTATTTCTAGCAAAATTCTGAAATTTTCTCAAACCTGTTACAATTTCAATCAATATAGAATACGAAAAATTATCAATCACATATATATGTTGTTATACAGCAACAAAATAGGCGTCAACTTTAGGGTCCATTTCACACACATATTTATACCTTAACTACAAATATTACAGATATGACTGTTTCTAACTTCCTATAAATATTACACATAAATACCTCAAAACCATCCTGCCTTCACAGTCTGAAGCAAAAGCCATCATCCAACTGCACCAAGAAATAATTTACCTTTTACTTTGTGGAACAAGCCAAATAGATATCCCAATAAATAAAACACCATAATAAGTTTAAAGCATTATCAGCATCGTGTGTTGACCCTACTACTTCTATATGGATCCAAACACACAATATTCAATTGTTACTTTATATTTTAAAGCCATGGCATAGACATATAATAGAATTTTAATCCCAATCTGGATCACCTATAGACTAATCAATGATGCTTTGCAAATGGGACTTTGCACTCATTAATGTAAAAGAAGATAAATGTGGGAAAACAAACATGTCTGAGATTAAACTAGAACTAGCTGCTCTGCAATTCAAGATCCCAGGCATCAACCTGCTGGTAGATGCTTATTAGCCAAATATAAAGTCCTAATGCGATTTCCTCCTCCCATAATAACGGGATGGAAGGTGAGGTTGTGGGTTCAAGCCCCACTGGTGTGTTTGACCTACTATTGAAAATTGATGAGTATGTAAATTAAAGTGATTTACTTTAATAATGTGGTTACAATTATTAACATGTTATCATGCTTAGAGTGTGCATGGATCACAGTTTTAAGGGTACCAAGAGCTCCAAGACATGCATGTACATGATTGACAGAATTTTGAAGAATCAATTTTATAAAGGATTTTACTAAAGTGTGCCTTAAGGACGCACAATTGAAAAAATTTTGACAGCTTTTTCAATTTCTAATAAAATTTTTCCAAAAACGAATTTGTTAATGTATGTCGTGACGGCATACATTAACTAGATCCTTCTATATTTGTCAATGCAGGCTGAGGAATCTGAGGCTGAAATGAAGCATGGATAGAAGCCTAGCCGAGTCCATTATGCAAATGCAGTACTACAATGCCAAAGAATAAGATGTTGATGTGTAATAGATATCTACTTTTAATTTACTTACTTTCTGTACAACGTCATATATTTCCTTCGTTTACATGTATCAAGGAAAAGTCATGCATCAACTGACTTGTTTCTACTTTCTACTTCGTTCAAATATTTAAAATATCAATCTTTGAATGCAAGTAACTAGTTGGTTTAAATGAATAATAGAAGCTTAGATTTCCTTGAGTAATGAACATTTAAATAAACATTAAATCAAAGGATTGCTATTGATAATTCATTATTATGTATATCAGTTGAATATCTATAATGCAATCCGCTAAAAATGTTTGGTTTCACTAGTTAAAAGAGCAGTCAAACGCAGGCAACAAAGTTCCAAGTAATCCAATAAAACGAACCAACAATAAGAATCTCTCAACTACTTTGTGTACAATATTAATTATAAAGAGAGTTTTAATTTGAGAACGTGTTCAATAAGAGGCATCTACTTACCTTTATATACAATCTTCCTAAAGCGAAGAAACAAATTGAGCCGCATACGATAGTACACTATTCTTTGCTCAATATTGAAGGAATAGCTAGCACCCAATTGACTCATGAATAACGTTCCATGCATGCAACATTCAAGTACGCAATACGACACCTAATAAGTAATAACCCATATTGCATCCTTGCATGCATACACTCAGAAAGAAGACTAAAACCCACCTCAAATAATCACAAATACAAGTCAAAAATTAAAAGGGGATTGCCAGTGTTATGTGTGTAGATTAATTAATAGCTAAGGTGGTTTTAGGGCTATGGATTTGGAACCAATAATATTATATCAACTTTTCACTTATATGGAATTAATATGGATTTCACACTATACATTGGCTGAATCAATATTTGACTTAATAGGGCCAAAGTTTATGACAAACCCATAAGATACTTATAAAGACATACGATATAACAAGTTTATTTCTTATACCTATGCTTTTGAAACCTCACACCTTTTGACACCCTTCTTCTCTTCTTCTTCTAATTATTATTTTACTTTTTTTTTGTTTGTTTTCTATATTTTTTTAAAGATTGTAACTCACTATTTTATTAGAATACAGTAATCCAACACTAAAAACTCGTTGATTAAACTACATTTATTATTTTTAACAATATAAGTTAATTTCATTACATGTTTCTAAAAAAAAAAACTATTTAGATTTTTGTCTTGATAAATATTTAATATGAATGATTTATAAATAGCTTTTAATAAACTTTATTTTATGAATCCTACGAGTTCGAGCTAATGACTAGAATATAAATACTTCAAGAATAGAGTGAATCTACTACACATAGGCTGCAGTCTTCCTCAAATAGAAGCATCAACAAATATTTTAAAGTGCAAAAGCAACTGTTAGAATATTGTTAAAAATAATAAATTTTTTTGTGGTTTGTTTTTGATTGGGAATTATAGATGGTGTTAAGGAATAGTTAAAAACACCAATATGTTAGTTAAGGTACAAGAATCTTAAGTTTAACAATAACGCTTACATTTAAACATAATAATTATCAAATGACTTGAGATAGTAGTCTTTAAAATCCCCATAGCATATCACTAATAAGTTTAATTATAACCCTTAAATTTAAAGGTAATGATTATTAAACGACTTGAGATAATAATCTTTAAAATTCCCATAACATATCAATGATTTCAGGATGTGGGATAAGAACTGAACCTAACCATTAAATAAGATGATAAATAACAAATGAAGCTTGTGTCTAGTATCTTTTTAAACTAAACTAGTGTTTGAACATAGTATACAAGCCATATCCATAAATAAAAATAACAAATGTATACAAAAGGGCATATATATATATATATATATATTTTGAAAGTACTATTAAAAAAAATGGATCTTTTTAAAGGTGCGTCAATTGTCCAAATACTTGAAAAAACCAAAAAATGGCATTCTTGGGCTTTGCCCAACCCACTCACTCACAGCAGGTAAAACTAAAAACTAATTATTAGACAGCGTAGCAAACACCCCTGGTCCTGAACCCCCTCTTCTATTGTAACTTGTTTGCTGCACTCTTATACTCAGTTCGAGCTCAAAAGACACACAGAAAAATATGGAAGCGAGTACTTGTACTTCTCAGTTCAAGGAATAATGACCATTAAGAGAAACTAAACAAAACCATAATGAAACCAAAACAGATATAATAATAACAAATTGATCCACAATTATATAATAATTTAGTTTAGGCTAGCAGATAAAGCAAGTATTTATTATGGGTCGCGTGGTTGAAGAGTTTATTTCATAGGAAGACCCAGTTTAAAAGTTGCAACCCGAAGACCCAGATCATGAAATTGAAAATTGCATACAATAGATATTTGAAGGAAAGAGAGAAAAAGAGGGGAAACTCGCCTGAGTCGACTGGGTGCTTGACAAGTCGCCGGAGTTTTTTGAAGATCGATCTCAGAAAGTGGGACGGCGATGGTGCGTGGGTCGGCGATGGTGCGTGAGATGTACAGCGTTGTTAACGGCGGAGGAGGCGGAGGAGGAAGAAGAAGAAGAAGAAGCAGAGTCCAGCAAAAAACAAGAGGGCCAACCCTTCAAAACCCTTGGACCCCACAAATCACGGCGGCGTCGATGATAGCGAAGGGATCTACAGCATCGAAACACCGCCGCTGGTTTGGAAGAGAGGGTCGATCGGAGGGAGGGATATGGTGGAGGTCGGCGGAGATTGTGGTGGAGGCTAGGAGCTGTGTGGAGGCTAGGAGCTGTGAGGGCTGAAGTTGAGAAGGACTGAGAGTGTTTGAGTGTGCTAGCTGTTTGAGTGTGTACTGTGTGTTTGCGTTTTACTGCTACTTCAGCTTAAAAAAAAAAAAAAAAAAAAAGCAAGGTCCTTACGCCGCGTTTTTAAGCGGGGCCATAGCTTACGGGCTTGGGCCGCGTTCATAAACGCGGCTTTAGACCCTCTCTATGGCCCCGTTTTAAAAACGGGGCTTTAGCTATTCTGGGGCCGCGTTTTAATAAACGCGGCCCAAAAAAACGCGGCCTAATGGGCCCGCGTTTTGTAGTGTCACGTTGAGGAAGCTATTCTACACTGCCAACCAGCTAATAAAAGCATGCTTTGGGTTAATTTACTAAACCAAATCAGTTACTCCATGACACCAGAGCTTCACATGATATGATGGCTTTTTAGGTTGTATTACAGGAATACAATTGATTTGGGAAAGCTAACATCAAACAACTTATGAAGTATTTCAACTAGCTCCTCATATCTGGATGGGGCCAAAACCATCTTTCACTCTCATGAAATTTGAAAATTTGGCGGAGTTAGCTGAATCATAGATCATTCTAAAGCTATATCTTGGAAAAAGTAGATCATTCAGGTCAGGTGTCAATGACCATGCTAGACAAGGATGCTGCTTACGGTACCAATCAGATGCCTTAGGAAAGGCCTAGTTTTCTCCCTCAACTGCTAAAATTTCATTCGACCAATAACTGTTGGATGTAACATTTTCCTCCCAAAACGATTTTCCTCTCAACAGACATATACATACATATATATATATACATACATATATATGAACCTATGCCACCCAGAAGATATTGCCCTAGTAAACAAACTCCAAATGAATCTCATGACTGTTGCTTTGTTCCATTCTTCAAGTTTGCACAGCCCTAGACCACCTTTTTTCTTAGGGAAGGTAGACATCATTCCAGGTAATCTTTGCTCTTGTACGGTACTCGTCTTACAGCATGCCCATTCCAAAGAAAAAGCATTGAATTTATGTCCCACCAGCTTAGTAACTTATTTTGGAAGGATACAAGTTGCTTGACCAGTAAGACTAAACACCATAAAATACAGGTTTTATAAACTGGACCCTATTTGCAACAGACAACTGCCTTACTCTCCAGGGCAGTACTGATTCTATACTAGAGATATGCACTCCCCGAGACTAAAGACACTCCCAAAATTTTAATTTGCCTCTCCCCATGTTAAACAAAGTAGTAGGGTCCATCACCATTCCCCCCCCCCATTTTTTTTCCTTCTCCTTTTGGATCTCAGTACATTGGACATCTATTACTTATAATAGAAAACCATTTAGCTTTAGGGATGGTAGAAGCCTATTTACCCAGACAAATTAAATAAAAAGATTTGCACAAGTTAATGATATTCAACGTGATTTGGGCAACTCTGCCCAAGTCCATAGGCAATGACAGTCAAAATTCATTATCAAGGACACAAATGACAAGCACTCAATCACATTCAACAGTTATAAGACAGCTCATTTATTTGAGGAAGCAAATACCCAATTAATTTGGAAAAAGAAAAAAAGAAACTGGAAGACAAATTAGGCAAAACTAAACCACACCCACATCAAAAGGCCTCGCAATTACAGTATTTAAGCTTAAACCCAATTCATAGAATGGTCAGAGAGATTTACAAACCTAAGCTCATCCACTAATCTCCATAAATGACTAAGAAAAAGGAGACACTGGCTAAAACAAAGACATACGGACAACCAAAATGAGGCTAATGAGACGAGCCCATGATCAGAAAACAGATGAAAAATGAGAAAAACAAAAACAAACTCAAAATGAAATTCAAAATCGAGAATTTAGAGAGAGAAACGTACGGGGATCTTGTGGAGAGGGACTTGAGACTTGAAGTAGATGTAATCTCCGGGGACGATGGAACCGAAGGAAGATCGGCTGAGTGCGATGGGTTGCGATTGATGTATCGGGCTTCAAATCATGGAGGGGCTGTGTGTTGCGATCGATGGCTAGGAGCTGTGTTGCGATCGATGGGTTGCGATCGATGGCTAGGAGCTGTGTGTGATCGATGGGTTGCGATCGATGAGTGTGATGGGTTGCGATCGATGGGTAGGAGCTGTGTGTGATGGCTGTGTGTGTTGGCTAGGAGCTGTGTTGGCTAGGGCCGGCTGCTGTGTGTTTTAGTTTTAGTATTGAAGCTTAAAAAAAAAAAAAAAAAAAAAAAAAAAAAAAAACGCAGGTCCTTAGGCCGCGCTTTTAAACGGGGCCATAGCTGAGAGGCTTGGGCCGCGTTTAAAAACGCGGCTTTAGACCCATTCTATGGCCCCGTTTCTAAAACGGGGCTTTAGCCCATCTTGGGCCGCGTTTTAATAAACGCGGCCCAAAAAAACGCGGCCTAATGGGCCCGCGTTTTGTAGTGTGAGTTGCCAAATTTTTTTTTTTACAATAAGTTGGGTTGAATTGCCAAAAAAAAAAAAAAATTTACAATGGTTTTGAGTTGAGACAGGTCAAGAGATTCACAAATCCACTTACTTGACCCAATCCACATATATTTAATATATATTTAAAATATTATAAATCTATTGTTATTTGTGTTGGTTTAATACACTAATAAAATAGTTTATGTTGGTTTGATGCTATGCTTAGATTTGATTAGCAAACATTAATAAAATTAGAAATCTACTATTTTTTAGGTTGATAATCTTATAAATCAGTTTTTCTAAAATAACACTTAATTTTTTTTAAAAAAAATTAAACTATCCAATTCATGGGTCCAACTCTAACTTGATCCATGTGAATTGGGTTGGGTTTTTTTTCAATCCAACCATGATGGATTGGGTTGGATTTGAATTGTGAAAACCTCTCAACCCGACTCATATACACCCATGCACCTATCCATGCACCTATCTATGGATTGTTTGGATTAGGGGTTCTAATGTTCTATACGATAGTTTATACCTTATCCCAAGAAGGTAGGGGAAGGAAGACCAAAAGACAAAAAAGAACAACTTTGTTGCTCTATGTCCTACTAAATAATACATCAGTTGAGTTACAGGCCCATACGTGGGGCTATTCCAATATTAATTATTGGATATAAAGGTTGGAAAAGGTGAGTCGGTAATGACCAGTGCAGTGACCACCATCCGGTGCTACGGGGTGATCTCCAGTCAAATAGAAAGTGGTGCGACCCACCACACCCAATGATGCTTCAAGCAATGTCAGTAAGGGGCTCTACCAACTACTTAAGAACTCCCTTTGGCATGTATGATTTGGCCTGCTTACTTATTTATTATATTATATATGGTTTTATAATTAAGCCTTTTTCTTTACTATGAATTTGCTTTACCACAAGCATTAAGTCTCATAATAATAAGATTCCAACCTATAGCTTCTTTTTGTTATCTCTAATAATCTAAATTATCTTAGAACCCTGCCTCTATAACTTTACCCCTTTTAGTTTCTTCTTTCTTTGTCATCTAAGTCTAACAGGTACTTTAACAAACAAAATGCATATTGGGAAGGCCTAAAATATAGGAAAAGAGTTTTAGACATTGGCCACTTGTCTTGTACTGAAACATGACCTTAAAAGCATGGGAAAAAAAATGTTTAAATTACTATCAATTTTGTTAAAAAATATTCATAAACTAACATGATAATGCATGTCCTTTATATCATTTTTCGTTAGAGATATATTAACTCAATAGTATAAGTCCAAGTTTAATCCTACTTTTTGTGTAAGTTAAGTCTCTTATTTGTACTAAAAATCTGTTAATCATAGTTGGTGTATGGTTACTGTTTCTTCCGTGAATATAAGCCATCAGACTGAACTATGTAACTCTTTGTGATTTTGTACTACTTTATTTTATGCTTCATCTTCCATATATATTTTAGGATATTTAACATATATCAGAGCTAAGAGTCAACAATATAATAAATAAATATTTAAATATTCTTTTGTAAATTTTGACACAAAGTAATGAAATAATGAACTTTTTGACAAATAATTAGTTCTTTATATCTTTTGCTAAACAGCCTAAACTGAATCACTGTTGGTTGTTGCAGATAAAACACAGCACTTTGTGAAGTGGAACCCCTGCATGCTTCCAACATCGGAACAGGGCCAGTAGAATCATTGTAAAAACCATTAAATTATGAATTAATGAGGTGGTACACCCTTAATTAAGCAAAGTGATGAAGTGGCCCCAATCCTAATCATCAATGAGCCCACGTAGCATGTTTTAACATCAAGGGGAGGACCCCACAAATTCATTGCTTATTGCTTAAGATCAGAACCGGCCAAAGTGGACAATTAAGTAAAAAAGTCCTAGACTCTTCAGGCCATTGGATGATCTTAGTGGTTATTTTCTATCGAATATTTGATCCTAAGTCTAGGATTTGACAGAAGGTCCCACAATGAATTAACCAATTAGACATCATCAATTTGTAAGGATGACGACATAAGTTCACTGGATAACATGGCAGCTTGCCAACAACACTGGCTTGAGAAGGTTGAGCCTTCACAATATGTCCTGCGTGGTTGGTAGGAGTTTTTGAATTACTCCGCTTGATACTTGGTTAGATTTGAGTTATTTGGATTGTGGCGTTTTAATAAATATATTGTACCTACAATGATAATGTTATTAATGTCTCGATAATACATGTAGTATTATTTATTGTCATCATCGAGCGTATTGGTGTGAGCTGATAAATCCATATCGAAAACCCACTTTTTCTTTTTCTTTTTTTCAGGAAAAAAAGTAATATACATTGCTCCCATATAGTTCCAACCCACCTCTTCTAGAAGAAGAAGTGAAATCCCAAAATTTCTCTTTAATAGAAGGACTCTTATAGACAAAGCTTAAAAATAAATGAGAACTTCTAATACGCATTTTATAGGTTAGTCCTTTCTTTCATACTGTTACCTATAATATTTTTGGCTAAGTGCAGTGCAAAGGATATGCATTCTAGTTTTTGAACTCAATCTTAGTTATCACTTCATATATTTATGCACTCATTGTAATTCGAACTCACAATCTTATCACCTCATATGCAGGGCCGAATAAGTGTTCTTAGACAAAGTTATAACTTATAAGACAGTGTTTTTGCTTCCAAAAAGTATTGTTACTAATTACAAGGTTATTAAGCTTAAGGAATGTTGGTCTATTATTATTTTTTATTTGGTGAGTTTTGTAAATGATAGATATCATATAATTTTGGATTCTCTAAGCTGAGCAACGAAATCACCAGTATAACTTGTTCTGTAAAGAAACAATATATTTATCACTAGTGAAGCTAAGAAATTCAATAAGTGTTCTTTTCCATAAATAAGTGCTTCTATTTCACTAAATCATTGCATAAATGTCACAAACTTCACCTAACTATTAAGTTAATAAAACTAATCATGGTAACTTGTCATTATAAAACTTTATACCTCATTTTTCGTCCAATATAAATGAACTCTTACGTACCTTTTTAAAATAATTAATTGATTAGGGAATGATTAACAATTATGATTTGCAATTTTTTTTTTTTTTTTTGAGAAGGAATGATTTGCAATTGCACCATTAGTAATTATATTCTATTTTTCATTTTTTTTTTCCCATGCAAACCAGCTTTGGCTTAAAAGCTAGTCTAGGTAGAGGCCGGAGCCAAGCTGAGCCAACCAAACCAAAGGCCTGGATCACGTGCTAATACCTCAAACAGAACCAGATCTCCTCTCCTCCATCTCCATCCAACGGCACATCCCATGTCCACGTGTCATAATCTTATCATAAAAATGAACGGTCCAATACCATCCCACCTGTCAGATTGGATTTAATATTTAATCCAACATTAATACCTTAATTAAACTTAAAATATCCCCCCTATACCTACAAAGTCACAAACCCACTACAGCCCACCCTTAAAAAAATCCACCTATATTCAACATTCCCAGTTCAGCTTTCTCACTAAAACCCTAAACCAAACTATAATTCTGAACACTCATTCACACATATATATATTCTATTCATGCAGTACAGTTTCTCTCTTTCTTTCTCTTTTTTTTTGGTGACATTTAGACCCTAGTTTTTATTTTTGTGTATATATAGAATCAACCTCAAGAAGTTTGTATTTGTTTGATATATATATTCTGGGCTAACCACTACTAGCTAGTTGGGTGTGTGTGAAAGTGTTCATACATGGCTGACTCAGACAATGATTCTGGAGGGCAAAACAACACAAACTTGTCACCGAGAGAGCAAGACAGGTTTTTGCCAATAGCAAACGTGAGTAGGATCATGAAGAAAGCGTTACCAGCCAACGCAAAGATCTCAAAGGAAGCTAAAGAGACTGTACAAGAGTGTGTGTCTGAGTTCATCAGCTTCATCACTGGGGAGGCTTCTGATAAGTGTCAGAGAGAGAAGAGGAAGACAATCAACGGTGATGATCTCTTGTGGGCCATGACTACACTTGGGTTTGAAGAGTATGTTGAGCCTTTGAAGATTTATCTGCAGAAGTTTAGAGAAATGGAAGGAGAGAGAAGTACAGCTGCCATGGGAGGAAGACATGGAGATAGTAGAGATGGTATTGGAGATGGTAGTACTACTGTTGTTGGGAATAGTGGGAATTCTGGGGGTGGGATATTGTATGGTGGGGTACAGTCAACTATGATGATGATGGGCCATAATCATAATCAGCAGCAGCATAACTATCATCAGAACAATTATCATCAGGGCCATATGTATGGATCTGGTAGTGCTAGTGGAGCCTCTTCCGGAAGGCCAAGGTAGGTTTTTGTTAATGACCTATTTGGATGGAGAGGGGAGGAAGGAAAGTGGAAGAGAGCAGAGTAGAGTTGGTTAAAAATAAATTAAGTTTGTGTTAAATCTACTCTACTATAATCTACTCCCCCTCTCTCCTTCTCAATCCAAACAGATCATAAGTGTTTGAAGGATATGATTTTGTTGTTTTTTTGGTTTGTATAATGGAATGGTGTTGTTGATTCTATTTGCTATATAGTGTGGACTGTGGATGATTATGATGGTATGCTTCTTTTCTTTTTTTTTTCTATATAATTTGTTTTGTTTTCTCACTGTGCTTTTAATTAGGAGATTGCTTGTGTGAAGCTAATGCAGGAGTTTTTGGGGGAAGAAAGATAGATAAAATGCCTACCCACATTAACACTAGGATATTGTCACTCTTGTTAGATCTTCCCATTGAGCATTGTAAATTGTAATGACTCCATATCATATTAATTATATTTGTGGTAAATTTTAGTAGTTTTCTTTGCTATATATAATTCCTAGCAAAGTAATTTTCTTTTTTAGATAAGCATGTGATAGTTTAGTTCATAATTCATATAAATGAATGTGTATATATATATATAGTATAACACCTTTTGGCTTGAGAATACAGATATGCAGTTCAGCAAAAGCTATCATAACAAAGCCTATTTATGGGGTCGGTGATCAGTACACAAGAAATGGATAGAAGGACCGGTTAGAGTTAGTTGTTTGAGTGAGAAATGTAGATCCTATTTTGCTACTATACTTGTCGACTGCTTTGTTTATATATTTAGCGATTACCCCTCATAGGAAAAGAGATCGACGAAGCATTTTTGTTTCCATTTGAATTTGGCTAGTTCCAACTTAATAGTTTTCACTACTTTTTCTCTCTGAATAATTGTCTCCATGTATGTAGTTACCAAAATAATAATTGTCTCTATATATTTGTACCAGTTTAATCCTAATTACCCTATACTTGGATAAGGTAGATGGGGGGGAGAGGAGTCCTCCTCCTTTACCTCTCCTCTATTTATTTTTTTTAGAAAAAGATTGTCTCCATTTGAAATATATCACTTTCATGATATAGCTTTGATATTAAAACTCTAATGATAATACTATAAACATAATAAATATTTACAACTTTTTTTACAAGTCATTGAGATGAGAAATTGTGATCAATGCGATATCACTTCCATTGGACTATTAACATAAATTTTATTGTACATTAATAACAATTTATCAAATTAATAATTATGAAAAATATTGTAATATTTGTTGTGTCATTAGACTTACTGAAAAATTAAAAGTGCAATTAGTATTACATCATTCAAAAATTTAAATGGCTTCATATCATATACGCCGTTGAAAATCTTAACTTTAAAATGTATTCTCTTTATTTCAAGTATGAAGATGATTTCTTTGTTCCAAACCTATAAATTAGGAAGAATTGCAATCATATCTGCCTTTTCATTTCAAAAGAAAATGCCCAATTGTCAACTTTTTGAGTGGTTGACAAAATGTACGAAACAGGTTCGTCCATAACCCCTGGTCAGAGTTCAATGTATAATTGATAAAAATGATTAGCATATAAAAGAACATTGCTGTCAATGCTCCAATTGGCTATGTTGTTTAGTCTTGGGAGGTCGGGCCTTTTGCGGAGAATCAAGGGGCGGTGTGGTACTTTGAATATTAAGGTCCAGAGTTACAAACTTTCTTCTCTCTCTCTCTTTTTTTTTTTTTTTTTTTTTTTGGTGAGAAGAGAGTTACAAACTTTCAACATATATATGATATCTATCATAAAACTGTGGCAAATACATAGTCGTTACTCCTTATAGCAACCCAAAGGTTCAAAAAATCTCTTGCCTCAAACTCTATCATAATGGATGAGGAATTTGAATTAAAAAGAAGAACAGCATTCATTAGTGCTCCAAAAGTCCATGATAGCTACCTAGCTTAATTCTTAGCCTCCCCCTACCCACTGCTTTTGTTCAATATTTTTAATAGCTACGAAAAAAGAAACAGTGTTAGTTACACACGGTGTCTTTAATGGCTATCTTACTAGCTACTCGTCCTGCGAGGCCAAGCCTGCAATCAAGAGTTAAGGTTTGGTGCTAGGCTTTATCAAAATAATTAAAACGCCCACATTTGCGGTTGCTCTTACCACTAACTGATCTTTTCCCCATTATATGTGTGTGTGAGAATATGTTGCTAATGAAGCTCTAGATAAAACCACACCTCCACTCCAAGTATGAGCAAATTCAGAGTAAGTTTGTGAGTTCAAGACTAATCAAGTGCAAAGTAATGATTATCACACACTTGCTATTGCACATTCCGAATATACTCCAATTGAAATCATTTTTTGAAAACACAATTTCAAAGAAAGTGTGTATAAAGTGTGCAAAAAAAAGTGTTCAACAAAATTTTCCCTCGATTATTAAAAAAAAAAAAAAAAAAAAAACATGATTTTCCCTCGGCTGCGCGTGCAATTATCAGTAACAAAAGGTAACTGAAAATACTAAGGATAAATGGTTGTATATCATTGGATGCTTTTCAATTGACACTCTTAACTCCTTTCTACATGGCAAGAGTGCAGCAGCTAGCAGGAGGCAAATACAGTTTGCACTGTCCTTGAGGGAAAAGGAAGGTGATAATGATGTGTTGACAGCTTTTAGCGCCTTTAGGTGTTTCATGGCCTGGCCTTGTCTACATCACAAGTCGGTGGTTTTAATCGTATGCCATAGGTAATTGATAAAGTTTCTCAAGTAGGAGATTTTTCAAACTACAAATCAATGCGACAAAAAAAAAAAAAAAAATCAGGACTCATTTCACCATTGTTGAGATAATAAAGTATAATTGGTGTACAATAACAGGAATGAAACGAGATGAAAACAATATTATACCAATCACAACTTAATTACCGCTTTAACAAATAAAGAAAAAAGTTGTGAGATATAGCAATGTTATTTTTCAAATTCATTAGCTTGTCAAAAGTTGTAATAGCATTTTCATTTTTACAAAAATATCTCATTCAAAATACGCTATTGCTGCATTTTAATAAGCCAAGTGAGATCGTTGACAACTTTACATAGATGTGTAGTAAACAACTTTTGGGGTCTCATTAATGGTTGAGAACGACCAGTGACTACAGAGAATATAGAGTTAGAATCATTCGTGTGGTTGAGCTTAAGTCCATCCGCCTAGTGATGCAAAACTAGCCACGGTATCTTATCAGAAACCAGCCTACTAGATTCAGTTGATAAAGCAAATTTACTTCAATGTATACCAAAGATATTTTACATATAGGTATAGCCAACTCCAAAAGGAAAAATATTGCCCAATATATTCAATGCTCTAGCTGCTACTTGAACCCAATATTGAATTGGGGTTCCAGATTTCATTTCTTTTATTCAAATAGCATATCGAGATTTGGTTTATAATTGCAGGCAACTTAATGGCCATTCTTAGTAGGATTGCAATGAAATGTGTATAACAAAGACCCTCAACAATGACAGTTTCTCCTTCCGTCCTTCGGCATTTGTTAATTCTGCTGTCCATGGATGGAATAAGAAATCAATTTTGAAACAACTACAAAATCCAATGCAACTTTATTATCATCACTTCTATATTGTATAACATCCAAAATTGAGCTTGAAGCTATCATCTTTTCACATTTTTGAAAGAAAGATGATAAGCAACAAATTATTTGTTTTAATTTTTGGCTTCCCTTCATGTAGAGCAGCATCATTCACATAATGAATAAATAATACATGTAGACTTCTAGAAATAGAATTATAGAATTAAATCCTTGTAAGAGAAAAATTCCGGGGGCTGACAAACATCTTAGTCCCTATTCAGGCCTGATCTACTCAAGTACAAATAGGCCTTTTTTTTATCAGAAGAACTTAATGGTCTTGGCATAGGAGTTGCAGTTGGCACTGGAGAAAGCCCAGGATACACCCCATCAATCTTCGCCAGGCATATTTCAATAAGATACTTTGTGAGTTCATGGTTTTGGACAAATGGTTGTGCTGTGTACTCCGTGATTGGCATCCACTGCAGGCAAAACATGTGAGTAGTGTTTGTCAGTTAGAGCAGATGCTGCTAGGTTTTGAATTTAAATCTTTTCTTTGTTAAATTTACACAACACTAAAATCAAAAATATTTGATATATTAGATTAGTTTCAGGGTCAGGTACGTTATCTTTTGATGTGTAGTACAGAAAATCTTTATCACAGTTAAGAGGTGGGCATATTAGTTGATGCCATGATAACATGGTATTATACTACGATTACCGCGCGGGGGGGGGGAGGGGGGGTGTGTGAAGCATTTCCTTTCGTTGAGAATGGATGCTCCCATACACATGTTGAGTGAAAAATATTTTTTTCTTATCTTCCACTTTGATTAAAAATTACCTGAGCTGCCGCTATCTCTGAATCCTGTTTCTGGATGTCAAAAGAAAGAGGTTGCAGCATGCACACAAAAAATAAATCCGACTTCTGAAAGAATGCCTGGTGGCTTTGTCTGTAAATCATGTCAAAGAGTGATTAATTAATGAACAAAAAATGATGCAAAAAAAAAACAATAAGACAGAGATGAAGAACGAGATTTATGTCCTTGTTTTGAACACGGGAACTTTGGGAACCTCCAATTTACATGGATGTTTACTAGTTAGTACTTTGTAGCAAGTATGA
Organism: Quercus gilva; assembly: GCA_023621385.1. Taxonomy (NCBI): domain Eukaryota; kingdom Viridiplantae; phylum Streptophyta; class Magnoliopsida; order Fagales; family Fagaceae; genus Quercus; species Quercus gilva. The sequence goes on along the minus strand of CM042477.1, from coordinate 78,030,849 downwards.
AGGGCAAAGAGAGTACATAGTTTCCTTTAAGATGGAGGAGCATTAGTGTAGTGTTCTGTTATCCAAACATATACAGACATGAAGCACATGACTACCATAAAGACGGTGGCCTGGCTATGAGGACATAGAGGCAGAAGTTTGGCCAGGTTCAGGGATTCTAGCAAGGACAACTTATCACCTAGACACATAGAATATATGACCGTAAAATGAACAAACACAAAATTATCTGATTGTAAGCAAATTTCATACCTAAATGCTAGTACTTCCACAAATTTGGAATCCACCTGAAGCAGCAGAAATCCCAGGAACATTAGAAATAAAATTATACCAATAAACTAGTATTCACAAGGCTTAAGCAACTGATATTTGTAATAACTAGGAATGAATTGAATATCAAATTCATGCAATTCTCACTTACTCCTGTCTCTTCTTTAACCTCTCTTACTGCAGCATCAAAGATGTCTTCCCCCTTGGAGATGATAAAGTTCAATAAGCGAAGAATATACACAATACATGGTTCTACAATTTACAAATAACATGAGGAGCTCAGCTTTATGCACTTACCTCTTCAACAACTCCCGTAGGGAACTTCCAGACACCTGTTCCCCGGAAAACTCCACTGTTTTCTTGGACCACTAACACCTAAAAAAAATTTGAAAAAAAGAACTATAATACATGACTCCAGAGTCATAGAATGTAATTCTCTCAATTTGAGTACGCAATATAAAGAACGCGGGTCTGTTGCATTACTTCAGAAGCAAGAAGCATAAGTGCTTGCTAAAATGTGAAAACTACTGTCAAAAAATAATAGTATCATGAAGGGGAGAGAGAGAGAGAGAGAGAGTAGCACTTAAATTTGTCAAATGAAAAAGTTCAGTAATAAATGATTGGATTTAGAATAGATGACACAAAAAAAAAAGGATAAATCTGAATGGTTAGAATAACTGCGACAGTCCCTTCATTCCTGCCATAGGTATAACAAAGTAAAAGAAAAACATCCTGAACAGTTGGATGAATGAGTATAAGCTATGTAAAATAACTAAAATCATAGCAAAGGATCTCCTGAGTCCTGACAGTTTGAGTGACACAAGCCTATGTCATGAAGTTCAATTTCACAAGATCTAGAACACACTCTAGGAAGGACAGGTGTGAACCAAAAATTTTGATAGAAGAAGCAGCAGTATGAATTTGAAGTATGTTTGCAACTTTGCATAGACGTTTCAAATGCACATTGTCTCCCAATACCAAAGCATAGTTAAGGGCATAGCAGGCTTCACTTTCCTATGGAAGTTTTCCCGAACATTTTTTTTTTCAGGGTAGGGGATGGGGTGGCTATCATAGAATGCTGGCAAGCATTGGAGAGATCAAGCATAAAGATGGCTATTAATTAGATTATGAGGATTATATCAAACAACAAGGCAAAACCAGTTATAAAGAGAGGATGGCATTCTAATGATACATTGCAGGGAAATACCTCTCTTTTCTCATTCATGACAAATGCACCAATGCCCACTCGGTGTGTAGCATTTGCAGGAAGAGTATGTTCAACTTCAGGAATCCAATATACAAGCATCAAGTACTTTGGCTCTGCATGGTGGTACCAAAATCCTTGCTGCACAGGCATGTAACAGAGGATAAGGTCAATGGGCAATATATAACCAGCCAGACCTCAATTTTTTTCTTAAACATGAGCTTCCTGAGGAGTCAATAAAACAAAATTGAACCCAAAAAAAAAAAAAAAAAAAAATCACCTGAACAGTAGCTTCAACAAGATTGACTAATTCAATAGGTAACTTGATCCAAACTCCCCTCTTACCCTGCAGGCGTTTATTTAAAATAAAATAAAATAAGCAGAACTTTGTACCTTTTTTTTTTGAGACATAGAACTTTGTACATTAACCAATGTAAACAGGTAAGCAAAAAATAAATGAGCATGTATAAGTGTGTGATCCCAAGTCAAATGGAATACTCGAATTCTCCTTAGAGAGAGAACAAGTAGAAGAACAAGAAGAAGCATGTACAGGTTCCCGTTTACCAAACATGCTCAAATTGACAAATACATTCAAATCAAGCTTCCTTGCAATTAGCTCAAGTAGGAAATGCACACTCTAGGATACTAGAAAGGACCAAAAAATAATAATAATAAATAAACCCACCAAATAATGACAAAACACAATCAGCCAGAATCATACACACAAACACCTTATACCCATGATTACCATACCCATCTTGTAATAACCATACCACATCACACCAAGATCAGTTCATAACCCATAATGAACAATTACAGAACAACAAAAGTTACACAACCATGAAGCCTGATCTTTCAACTATGAAAACAAAACAAATATTTAGTTAGAAGTTGATAAGAACAATGATTGAATACCTGTTGCCTCCAATGAGAAATGGAAGCTCTCAGTGAGGAACCATACACAGCAGCGTCCATAGGCTCAACCAGCTCCACAATGACACCTTCATGTCCATCATTAACCGACCTTAATATCTCAACTCCTCGTTGCCCTTCTTCATTGCCAACAACAACTCGCTCAACGGCTTGTGATGAAACTTTCCCTGATGCTGACATGGCTGCTCTCAAGCTCAAACAACCTGCTCCTCTAGCCTTAATATCTACAACACCCACAAAAATTAACAACCTTATTAGTACAACCAAAACACAAAACTTTACTTATATCCCACATAACAAAATTAACAACGTTAGTAGTAACACTAGCCTTAATATTAATGGTTAATAGTACCCGCAACACAAAAAACAAAACTTCATCACAACCCACCAAAAAAAAAAAAAAAAATCTTAAGAATTTTTATAGTAGAGCATTTTTGTTATGTACCTTTTGAAGGTAAAAAAGAAATGGGGTTTGCAAAATAAGAGCGATTTGGGATTGTAGGCAGTAAGAGAAGGTATCCGCAATGCTTGGAAAGCCATCTGATTCTGATCATTTTTATACCCTTCAAAATGGGAGAGGAATAAGAAGGTGAAATTATCATTGCAATTTCCTTTTATCGGTGAAACGTACGCCGTGGGTTCAGGGGTTGTGAATGACTGACTGTGACTTTGATTCTTCGCTAAGAGCGCAAGACCGTTTGATTTGAACAACGTAATTCATAATTTCGTTTCAACACACAGTCGCACCTATTAGATTCAGGGGGAGTCTGGCCGTTTAGCTGGAGATTTTTAGTATCCTTGTCTAAAATGACGTGAAAATTGTGGTTTAAAATATACTGTGAAAACACGTTTTTATGGTATTTATAAAATAAAAAAAAATGTGTTTAGTATTATATTTCAAATAAAAAATTTCAGCGAGTAAAAAGAATAATTATATATTTGATATGTGTGTATTTTTTGATTTTTAAAAGTTGACAAGTGGGCCCATGATTGGAATTGAAAAATGAAGTTTTATATGTTATCTAATCAAATGGACTCATGGTTTTCAACACATACAAAAGTGTCATTAGCGACTTTATTTAAAAATTGAAAACTAATAAGAAGAGTTTTCTACGTTTAGCATTTAAACACCTTAAAATGAGCAATTTAACTTAAATATTCTTAAAAAAAACACTTTTACCAAACGAATTATTTTTTCTTTTTTTGAGGTACAATCCTCAGTGTTTAAATATTGAATACGTTGTTTGGAATATACCAAACATGCTCATTGACCTTCTAATTTATTATACCTTCCCACAACAAGTCATCGGATGCTTAGTTTATATGGTTTAAACAAGTCGTCCTATACCTTTGACCTTTGATCAAAACAAAAGTATAAAAAGTTGCAAAAAAATATATAATTTAGAGTAAGTCATGCTTTCTCAGTCTCAGGTTGTTACTTGTCGAAGACTCTAGCCATTGTAACCGCGTGAGAAACATGCATGGATCTGGTCTCTTCAGCGTGAGAAGCCGGTTCAATTCGACCCAGTCTGATGCGTGAGTTGGGAATTAACAGTAACACAATGAAGCCCACAACTTTTTGTCATAATTTGACAAATGGTAAATAGCGGAATTATAGACTCATACAAAGACAAAACTCTTATATATGTGCTGAGCGCATGAAATATCCTCTTTTCACATAAATTCATAACTCTTTACTTGAACAAACTGTAGCAAAAGATGTGGATTTTGTTATGGCATTAGCATTATTCTTGAGCTGGTGGGTTTAGTCACCAAGTTTATATTTTTGATTTATTGAATTTGAAAATTTACAGTATAATTTAGAAATATTGTGTAAATTGTAATAATTTTATTTAAAAATAATTATATGATTAGCGAAAGTCTTATTTTAAGACATAAGACATACAAGCATGTCTCACTAACCCAATTCAACTAGTATTGTGGATTACAATTAACTCAATTAGTAAAGTATCTGATAGTTAAATAAGATATTTGGTTTTCAATTCCCATCTATACCAAAAATCAATTGGTTTCTTGGTCTGATGATAAAAAATATCATTAGGAGCGAACGTCATAGATTAAAATTCTAAAAAAAAAAAAAATTTCAAACTGGTATAAAAAAAAAATACAGATTCTTTCTCACAGTCTCTAAGTAAGTCTTGGCCATTACTTCACATTTTGTGTTCTTTTCCTCTCTGAAAAAAGTAACCCAATTCAACCCCTGTCTAACCCTACAATTGGGTTGGTTTATATTTTCTACACAAGTAATGGGTTGGGAATTTCCCAACCTAACCCAATTCAACCCATGTCTAACCCTACAATTGGGTTGGTTTCTATTTTCTACACAAGTAATGGGTTGGGAATTTCCCAACCTAACCCAATTCAACCCATGTTAACCCTACAATTGGGTTGGTTTATACTTTCTACACAAGTAATGGGTTGGCAATTTCCCAACCCAATAAGTTCAGGTTGGATTGAAAGAACCCCACCTCTAATTTGTGTTTTCAAAATTGTTTTTAAAAGCATAAAAAGCTTGTTTTAAGATTCAAATAAAAAAATAATTATTCTTTTCAAATAAAAAATATGTTTTGTATGATATAATTATTGCTCGATCTTTGTTTATGAAATCAAAATTACCAGTTTTTGCTTAGGGTCATGCTATTTTACATGCTACATCATTAGTTCGAATCAGGCTAACTGCTTATCATAAATTCTCACCATTACAACTTGTACTTGGTCAACAACCAAATATTTTTCACTTGCGCACATTTAGTTGTGCTGTATATGTACCTATTGTGCCCCTACAACACACTAAGATGGGTCCTCAACGCAAACTTGGAATTTATATGGGTTTTGATTCTCCATCTATCATTAGATATCTTGAACCTCTAACTAGTAATGTTTTTAAGACACGTTTTAGGGATTGTCATTTTAATGAAACAATCTTCCCACCATTAGGGAGAGAAAAGTTGTTACCTGAAGCACGACACGAGATTACTTGGCCTGTTTTGACATTATCTCATTTTAATTCTCGTACAAATCAATGTGAACAGGAAGTTTAAAGGATTATTCATTTGCAAAGAATTGCAAATCAATTACCGGATATATTTACCGACAATAAGAAAATAGTGAAATCTCACATTCCAGCTGCTAATACTCTAGCACGGATTGAAGTCCATGTAGGACAATTAGTTAATACAACAACAAATGAATCAAAGCCACACTTAAAGCGTGGAAGACCAGTCGGTGTTAAAGATAAAATTCCCCAAAAGAGAAAAGTACAAGAAAAACAAGTTGCTACCTATAAAGAGGCTATACCTAGGAAACAAATTACAGAAATAATTGATCTATCCAAAACTTATGAACAAAAATCTCCTGAAAATAAACCTCTTGAAGAGTTATCCCCTGAAGAGGATCAGTTACCTGAAAATAACGAGATCTCGATATATTATGTACATACAGGAGAAATATGGTATAGAAATAAAATCGTTGTCAACAACATATTTTCATATAAAGTTGCTCTTGATATTACCAAAAGTAATGATAATGAATATGATCCACAAACCGTTGATGAATGTCAACGTAGAAATGATTGGCCAATGTGGAAAGAGGCGATTCAAGCATAATTAAATTCACTAAGTAAACGTGAAGTTTTTGGACCTGTAGTCCGAACACCTAAAAGTGCAATGCCTGTTGAATACAAATGGGTATTTGTACATAAATAAAATGAGAAAAATGAAATTTTAAGGTACAAAGCGCGACTTGTAGCACAAGTTTTCTTGCAGAGACCTGGTATTGATTATGAAGAAACATATGCTCCTGTAATGGACGGAGTTACATTTAGATTTTTAATTAGCTTGGTAGCAAAAGAAAATTTGGATATGCGATTAATAGATGTTGTTACAGCATATTTGTATGGATCATTAGATAATGATATCTACATAAAAATCCCTGAAGGGTATAAAATGTCTGAAACATATAATCCTACATCCCAAAGTATGTATTCTATCAAGTTACAAAGATCCTTATATAGGTTAAAGCAATCCGGACGCATGTGGTATAATCATCTCAGTGAATATCTTTTGAAAGAAGGATTTGAGAATAATCCAATTTGTCCATGTTTTTTTATCAAAAAATCAGAATCCAAATTTGCTATTGTTGCAGTATATGTTGATGATTTAAATCTTGTAGGAACTCCAGAAGAATTAACAAAAACAGCAAATTGTTTAAAGAATGAATTTGAGATGAAAAATCTTGGTAAGACAAAATTTTGTCTTGGCCTGCAAATTGAACATCTTCCAAATGGAATTCTTGTTCATCAATCAACATACACAGAAAAAGTCCTGAAGCAATTTTACATGGATAAAGCTCATCCTTTGAGCATTCCAATGGTGGGTCGGTCACTTGATGTCAAGAAAGATTCGTTTCGACCACAAGAAGATGATGAAGAAACTCTTGGTCCTGAAGTACCGTATCTTAGTGCAATTGGTGCTTTGATGTATCTTGCAAATTGCACACGACTTGATATAGTATTTGCAATTAACTTACTAGCAAGGTATAGTTCTGCACCAACTCGAAGACATTGGAATGAAGTTAAGCATATTTTACGTTATCTTCGTGGGACTACTAATTTGGGATTATTTTATCCAAATAGATCAAAACCACAGTTAGTTGGATATGTTGATGCAGGTTACCTTTCTGATCCACACAAAAGCCAATCACAAACAGGATATTTATTTACTTATGGAAATACTGCTATTTCATGGAGATCTGTTAAGCAAACAATTTCTACTACTTCCTCAAATCATGCAGAGATTATTGCAATTCATGAAGCAAGTCGTGAATGTGTTTGGTTGAGATTAGTAATTCAACATATTCGTGAGAACTGTGGATTATCATCAATCATAAATAGTCCAACAATATTATACAAAGATAATGCCGCTTGTATCACTCAAATTAAGGAAGGTTATATCAAGGGTGATAAAAACAAGCATATTGCACCAAAAAAATTTTATACACATGAGCTTCAGAAGAGTGGCGATATTGATGTCAAGCAGATACGATCATGTGGTAATTTGGCCGATATGTTCACTAAGCCATTACCAACTACGAATTTTAAGAAGATGGTGCACAATATTGGTATGCGTCAACTTAAGGATATTTTTACCATGAACAATGGAAATTCTATGTATTCATGAGGGGGAGTAAATTTTCTAAAGGATATGTGCTGATTGTACTATTTTTCCTTCGCTAAGGTTTTTTCCCAATGGGTTTTTCTTTGCAAGGTTTTCATGAGGCAATCCTAAGGCACTAGAAGTTATACAAGAATATTGTACTCTTTTTCCTTAGCCAAAATTTTTTTCCCATAGGGTTTTTATTTGGCAAGGTTTTAATGAGACATATTCTTAGAAAGTGGTCATCCAAGGGGGAGTGTTAGAAATAAAGTCTGATTGGAATGTGTAAACTTTGGGCAATGAAAAGGTTATGTGGGGGAGATGTATATCCATAAGTGTCTATAGGGGAGATGTATATCCATAAGTGTACTCATTATTACAACCTTATCCCATAAACTCTACAAACATTCTAAGATCCTATATGTGGGGCCCTATTGCACTAACCACGCTGGCCCACTACATGCGGCCCAGGGCCCGCGCCGAGGTTAATGCAAAAGACGAGGACAGTGGGAAATAGCCCAGGACATCCAAGGCCCGCGCCGAGGACGACCTGCCCTCGGCACACCGACTCTACTAAAGGGAAAATATCACTCATTCGTTGAAAATATCTCACCAACATTCTGACCACTTTAATGGTGATGTGACTGACGAACCCAGTCGTCTTGGTTACTCCAACTAATAAGAAACCTGCAAAGACGGCTGAGAACTAACATAAAGCCTATAAAATCAAATGATGGGACAAACTCTTATCCACAGTGACCGAATAACTGATAGATGGACGGCCAAGATTAATTAGAACGATGCTATATAACAAAGAGAATTCCCAACAGAAGGGAGGATCGATTAACTCTAAGAAAAATAGATCCTCGGCATAATCCGAGGACAAATACACTTCGCAAACATACAACCAAAGTGATGGTAGTCCCCAATAAAAACCCTTAGTCGAATTTCGTCAAGGGGATTCTGTTAAACTCTATATCACCTATCATTTGTCAAAAACACCAAATGAACCGTTGTTTACTTCGGTGACGCCAAATCCTTATACCTACATCTCTACAAATTTTTATTGTTAAGGGTTCATTACAAATTGAGTCCCTACAATTGGCGCCGTCTGTGGGAAGGGTGTTGTGCGCTAACAGGTACAACGGTTAGTGTAAATGAAAAATCATCAATCAAGACCAACACAGTTTGTAGTAACAACATTCGTTCAGAGGTATATAATCACCAGAAACAAAAGTATAAAAAAAAAAAAAAAAAAAAACAAATAAATAGATCATACAAAATAGGTCTCATACAAAATAGGTCTACTTCTTTTATTCATATATGAAGAAAAATTACATCTTTTACAAGTAATGCCCAGGGGGCTTGTTCTAAAGCTAACTACAAAGGCGGACGCTTGACGAAGCCGGCAGAAGAACAAATAGCAGAAAGCGAAGCTGACTGAGGAACAGAAGATAGAAAAGAAGCGAAAGAAGAGATGAAGAACAAATAGCAGAAAGCGAAGCTGACTGAGGAACAAAAGATAGAAAAGGGGAGAAGCAAGAGAGGAGGAAATGAAGAGGGGGAGACTGGTTGGGAGATGGAAACAGAAGAGATAAAAAGGAAAAAAAAAAGAAAGGAAGGCTGGTCGAGGAGCAAAAGAAAAAGAGAGAAGAAGGATTAGAGGGAAGAAGGGTCACGTAGGAGGTGGGAGAGGTAGAGGCACAGGAGGGCTCCGCTTCTGGGTTCCGCCTGGTTTCCCTCCCACCCCCAGTGCGGCCGGCTTGGAGGGTCAAGGACCCATACCCAAGAGAAGGTGGTTACGTTCTTCCTGAACCCTCCTCCTGGTGGAGAGGGGGCTTCCTCCTTTGGTTAGGTTGAAAAGAAGGAGGACCTTTGGATCTCCCCTACTCCAACCCCGATGTGACGTCCAGGGTCGGAGTGTCATCCTTGGCTCCTGATAGGGGCTGTGCACCCCCGAGATCGCCCTCTCCAAGGGCCAACTCATTTGAGAGGGCTCAAGCGGCGGTGTTTGGGAAAGTCTTTTTGGGTAATATTTCTGGGAGAAGTATAAGGTGGATGTTTTTCAAAAGTGTGAGGGAGAGGGTTGCCCTCGAAACGTCTTATATAGACGGTGGGACATTGATGAGGGTCAATCCACAATAATTCCCGGGGAGAGATTTTCGGAGCAAATAAATCCACTCCAAATTCCTAGAGGCCTAACAGCCGTTAGATCCTCACAGATCCACGGCCAGCATTAATGAGGAGGCGCCTTATTAAATAAGAAGGCACCGAAGCGTCAGAACACGTTACCCGGACAACCTAAGAGACACCTCGTGATCAGAAGAGTCCCATCAAACAAAGAGGCAAAACACGGCAAGGTCTTATCCTCCACCAACTCCAACTCGCATTTATTGTTATAATTCTGCTTGAAAAATGTAATTATTTAAGACTCATTGTAAATTGTAGCAATGTAGAATTAAACGGCCACGGATAAATACGTAAAATAGATGAATAAAACGAGAAAACTAGGTACTGGACAGAACCAAGGCCTTGCATGGTCCTCGGACCCAAGCCTCAAGGGGAAACTAGATACTTCAGATGATAAAACGAGAAAACTAGGTACTAGACAGAACCAAGGCCTTGCATGGTCCTCGGACCCAAGCCTCAAGGGGAAACCAGATACTTCAGATGATAAAACGAGAAAACTAGGTACTGGACAGAACCAAGGCCTTGCATGGTCCTCGGACCCAAGCCTCAAAGGGAAACCAGATACTTCAGATGATAAAATGAGAAAACTAGGTACTGGACAGAACCAGGGCGTTGCATGGTCCTCGGACCCAAACCAACATGTGAATCAGTCACTATGAGACAATACAAACGCTGAACGGAACCAAGGCTCTTGTACGGATCATGAGCTCAAAATTAAGGCAAAGCCAACTCCCTTTCATGCACCAAATAAGCGAGCCCCATCAGGGACAAAAACCATGAGAACTTGAGCGCTATAGCACAAACAACCCAAGCCTAACCATCCCCGGGCGACACTTTGCGCAAAAAGAAAGCTGCAAGAACAGCCGAAGTAGCGATAAACACTGACGATAAGATAGAACCCATCAGGGTGAGAAAACGCGCCTAGGTAATCAAAATCCTCCTCCCCGCCCAAGGGGACGTGCAGCAGAATTTTGAGGGGCTATTGTGGGGCCCTATTGCACTAACCACGCTGGCCCACTACATGCGGCCCAAGGCCCGCGCCGAGGTTAATGCAAAAGACGAGGACAGTGGGAAATAGCCCAGGACATCCAAGGCCCGCGCCGAGGACGACCTGCCCTCGGCACACCGACTCTACTAAAGGGAAAATATCACTCATTCGTTGAAAATATCTCACCAACATTCTGACCACTTTAATGGTGATGTGACTGACGAACCCAGTCGTCTTGGTTACTCCAACTAATAAGAAACCTGCAAAGACGGCTGAGAACTAACATAAAGCCTATAAAATCAGATGATGGGACAAACTCTTATCCACAGTGACCGAATAACTGACAGATGGACGGCCAAGATTAATTAGAACGATGCTATATAACAAAGAGAATTCCCAACAGAAGGGAGGATCGATTAACTCTAAGAAAAATAGATTCTCGGCATAATCCGAGAACAAATACACTTCGCAAACATACAACCAAAGTGATGGTAGTCCCCAATAAAAACCCGTAGTCGAATTTCGTCAAGGGGATTCTGTTAAACTCTATATCACCTATCATTTGTCAAAAACACCAAATGAACCGTTGTTTACTTCAGTGACGCCAAATCCTTATACCCATATCTCTACAAATTTTTATTGTTAAGGGTTCATTACAAATTGAGTCCCTACACTATATATATGTGAGATTACTTTACTGTTATTGTACACATCAAAGAGAAATCAAAAGAATTATGGATGACCACTTGAATATAAAAGTTTATCAATATATATATTTTTTGTTTCTTTTACTTTGTTTTATATATTTCTATCATTTCATAACAGTTATTGGTATGATATGAATCAAAAACAATTTTTAAAAAATTGATGTTATAAAAACTTTTAATAACTAAAATTATTTTGCTTACATATGGGTATAGACATTTTGATAAACACTTGATTGACCAAAGAAAAGAAATGCCAATTTTCAAGCCTAAATCACCACGAAACAAAATCAATATTACAACAAACACCATAACATCATAATTGAATCACAAATTCAATAAAATAAAATTAATATATATATATATATATTTATGTAGGGACTCAATTTGTAATAGACCCTTTACAATAAAAATTTGTAGAGATGTGGGTGTAAGACCTAGCTCCGGTCAGTAGAAAAAGACGTAGTTCTGGCGCAGCAGATAGAGTATTTCTCTTTTCTTCCCAACTTTTTTAATGAATCCCCTCTTCTGTGTATTCTGATTTCGCCTTATATACTGGTTTTTCCATCTTGCTTTCACCGTACACGTGTACGTTCCTTTCTGAGGATTTCTTTCTGTCCCATCTGACCTTCCCGGATCCTCCGCCTAGTGGTTATAAAGCTGCTCAATTACTGTTCAGGTATCACCTCCACATTAATGCGGCCAGAGAGTTAGGTGGGAAGCATTTAATGCGGGGGCAACAACTTTTAGGAGATATTTGTTATCTTTTCCGGTTCCTCCTTTGATCGATATTCATTAGTTTGGTTTGCATGTAACTACGTAAAGATCTTTGACAATTAAGATAGTTATATCAATCATCGCAGGCTGGTTTGATGAGCGAACCTCATCCTCGGATATAGGAGTATCCTCGGACGAATGAGTGTCCTCGGACGAATGAGTGTCCTCGGATTGGGTCGTTGGGCTGCAAGCCCACCCATTATAAGCTCTATAAATTTTTTGGGCTTTTGTCCCCACAATAGCCCCTCAAAATCTCCCTTTTTGTTATCTCGGAAAAAAGGGAGATTTTGATATAACGTCCCTAAATCCTTCATTGGGCCTTTCCAAATGTCAAAATGCCTTTTCACCTGCCCAAGACACATTCCTGACGTTTCGGCGTCAGGGGCATGCCACCATTAAATGATGGCGGTTTCTCTGTCCTCCAAGTTCCAGCAAGATGCGAATCTAACGGTGGAGGATCATTACAACTTATGAGCGGGATTTTTCCCGCTTACGATTTCTATGCCCTTATAAAGAGCTTTTCAAATCAGATTTCCTTTCAGTTATAAAAAATCTTAAGATCTTATCAAGTATTCACTGATCCCGTCCCTCCTTTCTTCTTATCAACAATCTCATAAATACCTGAAGTTTGTCCGAGGAGCCTATTTTCACAACTGTAAGTTTCTCTAACCCTCTTCAGTTTTCCATTCTCTTCTCTAGTTTCTCTTCACGATCCTTAAGAAATGGGTAGGTTTAAGTATTTAGTTGATTCCGAGGAGCAAATAGAGAAATTTAGGACCAAGTATAAGATCCCCCCAACGGTGGGTATGAGGTACGCTTCCGTGGAAGAATGGTACGATATGAGGCGAACAGGGGAAGTAGTCATCCCGATGATTGCTTTCATAGAGGGAGGGATGACCATTCCGATGGGCAGACTCACCACTAATTTCCTTAAGTTCTTTAGATTGTCCCCCACACAATATGCCCCGAATACGTTTGGGGTGTTAGGGAGTATAGAAGCCCTTAATGCGAGGTTAAATTTGGACCTTACCCATCACGACGTGAATTGGGTGTACAACCTCCAACACTTGAAGGATGCGGGGTACTACCTTAGGTCCAGGTTCCCCGAGGTAAGGCTAATCCAGTGCCTCCCTACATTGAACAAGGGTCTGAAAGATGATTTCCTTATCTTTTCCGGCGCGTGGAATGACGGTTTACCATGCCCTACCAAGGGGGTGAACCAGGTGGGGTTTTTGGGCTGTACACTCTTGCACCTTAATTTGTGCTTCTTGATTTGAGTTGAGTTCATTCATGACGAGAATTTCGTCATTGTCTTGATGATTTTGCAGATAGGCGTTTTACCCAGCGTCGGTTTGGGCTAGTTAACAGGGAGAGCTTGGACAGAATCTTAAGATCCGAGATACACAAGAATCCGTCCGACGGTCAACTAAGGGCGGCGCACCTCATTATTGGGTACAAACCAATCTCCACGTCCTTTCTGGCGCCCAAGGGTGTGATAAAGGCCAAAGATCCTCGGCTGCACCGAATCAGCGTAGCCTTCGCAAAGTCCGGGTTCATAGTTCCTGAGAGTGTTCGGATCCCTGAAAGCACCCCCTTTTCGCAACCCTTACCTGAAGCTGCTATTTCCGGAGGGGCTTCCTCGTCACGACCTGGGGCTTCCTCGTCACGACCTACTATTCCGGAAGTGGAGGAGGAAGAGGAAGAGGAAGAACAAGAAAGAATAGTCGAGGAGTCCTTGGATTCTGCTGAAGAATTTGAGGTGTTCAATCAACCTCGGTCTCCCGAAGCGACTCCCGTCGACATGGGAATTCAAAGAAAAAGCCAAAGAAGTTTGCTTGATGTTATTGAAGGCAAATCTGGACGAGAGGTTCCAGGGGGGTCTCCTCAAACCAATCTCCCTCCTTCGCCCTCCCCTAAATCTGCCCAGCCTCAAGGGGTTGAATCCGCCGATCCTAAAAGGAAAAGAGAGCAAAAAGGCAAGGATGTGGTAGAGATTGGGGAACCTTATCCAACCCAGGAGAGTCAAGATCAACGACCTTCAAAACAGCAGAAGACAACTCGTGGGAGCTCTAGAGCGGGTGCCAAACAAACCGTCCAGCCCTCGGAGCCTGAAGCATGGATTCCCGCACCTATGCTCGGTGGCGAACCCCTGAGGGCAGATGCATCCATCAGAGAGTACAATGGGGGGATTGGATGCCATGTTGCCTCTGCTTTAGAAGAAACCCTCCTTCTCCCTCGAGATATGGCTGAGCTCAAGAAGATGAAGAAGAATGAAATCTTCATGAACATAAAAAGGCACCTAGGCATGGTATAGCATTCTTACAGTTCCTTCCGTTCTTTTTGATTCACTTTATTTCTGACTACCTTTCTTTCTTTTGTTTTTTTTTTTTTTTTCCCCCCCCCCCGCCTTTTTTTTTTACAGGCTGTTCAAACCACTTTCAGGCTAGAAGAAATGACCAGCAGCTTATATCTCCAGTAGGACAAGGAGAGGGAATTAAGGAGTGAAGCTTCCAGGACGCTTACCATCAGTGAGAAAAATGTAGAGGACTTGAAGAAAAAGTTGGCAGAAGAAGAACTTGCTCGTAAGAGTGCCGATTCAGCCCTGACCACCTTTCAAAAGCAAACTGAAGATCAAAGGAAAAAATTCCAGGACATCAATAGCCAGCTGAAAGCCTCCAAGGAGGGAATATCAAAGCTGATGAAACAACTGGAAGAAGCTCAAAGGCTTAGAGCTCGGGCTGAGAAAGAGAGAGATGAGGCAGAAAAAGCAAAAGCCTAGGCTGAGAAGGCGAGAGATGAGGCTGAGCAACGAGGGTATGACGAAGGCGTAGCTGAGACCGAGGATAGGTTCAAGACTGAGGTCCCAATTGTGTGCCGAAAGTACTGTGCGCAAACTTGGGAGGAAGCTCTCAACCGTGCTGGGATCGAGCTTTCATCAGAACTGAGAAGGCCAGAGAACATTTTCTTTCCTTCAGCCATACGAGCCTCAAGCTCTTCTCCTCAAGAATAAGAGGTTTCCTCTACTGCAGTTGGCCCATCAGAAGGGGCTCAGGGTCAGAATCCTCTCCAAACCGATCAGCAAAAACAGCCTGAAGTGCCCGAAGCGGGAAAAAGGACCTCCCCGGCCAAAGTTGCAGAGGATCCCAAGGATGGGCAAACTTCTCAAAACTTTAAAAAGGATTTAGCTTCTACCATTTTGCCCGCTGGGAAGGCCTCAAATGAGAAGGGGAAGGACGTTCCTCCTCAAGAAACGGCAAAAGTCCCACCACCCAAAATACCAATAAAGTTAAACAAGTAGTTGATAAAAAAAAAATTTTTGATGTGTATATATTTTTTTATTGTAACTCATGTTTCTTTTCTCAGACCTATATATGATATCATGGGTTTACTTATTTCTCGTACAATTTCCTGCGCGAATATTCTCGTACTTTCAAATGATCTTGGACTCTAGAAAAGCGGAATTAAACACCATAAGAAATATCGGGCCAAATTGGAGATTGCATTCCAAACAATTAGTCCGTTAATGTGTTGAACACCCTAAAAATGCTTTAAGTGATGCTCACGGGATTTATCTTGATATATAAAGATGATCGTATAGACCTAATTTAAGAGGCGCCAACTTTCATTGTGTGCCTTAATTTTTATGATTCACGTTCCGTTTAACGTTTCAGTAGAAGAGAGTGTATTGATTTTTACCAAGTTGCGGCCTGAGGGCCTTGCATGACTTGGCTTCCATTTAATGCTCCAGTAGTTATCGCAATTGTATTAATTTCTACTAAGAGGTGGCCTGAGGGCCTGACTTTACTTTGTTTCTGCTTAACACTCAGTTTTCTCATCTGAAGTATCTGGTTTCACCATAGGCTTGAGTCCGAGGACCATGCAATTCTTTGGTTCTGTCCAATACCTAGTTTTCTCATCCGAAGTATCTGGTTTCACCATAGGCTTGAGTCCGAGGACCATGCAATGCCTTGGTTCTGTCCAGTACCTAGTTTTCTCATCTGAAGTATCTGGTTTCACCATAGGCTTGAGTCCGAGGACCATGCAATGCCTTAGTTCTGTCCAGTACCTAGTTTTCTCATCTGAAGTATCTGGTTTCACCATAGGCTTGAGTCCGAGGACCATGCAATGCTTTGGTTCTGTCCAGTACCTAGTTTTCTCATCTGAAGTATCTGGTTTCACCATAGGCTTGAGTCCGAGGACCATGCAATGCCTTGGTTCTGTCCAGTACCTAGTTTTCTCATCTGAAGTATCTGGTTTCACCATAGGCTTGAGTCCGAGGACCATGCAATGCCTTGGTTCTGTCCAGTACCTAGTTTTCTCATCAATACTCCGATAGACTTAGAGAATACAGGTAATAGAATTTCAATTAAGTTAGAAGAGAAATATATGACAGAATTGCTTGTGCTAATAGTAATACCTTTTTAGGTTGCTTACATTCCAAGGATGAAGTACAGTTTTCTCGTCTAGATCTTCTAAATAGTAAGCCCCTATTCCTGCTACAGAAGTGATACGATATGGTCCCTCCCAATTAGGTCCTAACTTTCCCCAAGCTGGGTTTTTTGTATTCCCTAAGACTTTTCTCAACACTAGGTCCCCGGGTGCTAGTGGCCTTAGCCTTACATTCGCATCGTAGCCTTGCTTCAGCTTGTGTTGGTAATAGGCCAACTGAACCCTCGCCCTTTCTCGTCGTTCGTCTATCAGGTCTAAACTCTTTCCCAAAAGCTCATCATTGCTCTCAAAGGTGAAAGTACTGGTCCTTAACGTAGGGAAACCCGTTTCTAGTGGAATCACGGCCTTTGCCCCATATGTCATTGAGAATGGGGTTTCTCCTGTTGATCGCTGTGGGGTTGTCCGGTAAGTCCATAATACATGTGGCAGCTCTTCCACCCGTCTTCCTTTCGCGTCGTCTAGCCTTTTCTTGAGCCCACTTACAATAACCTTGTTGACAGCCTCGGCCTGTCCATTTCCCTGTGGGTAAACTGGAGTGGAATATCTGTTCTTTATTCCCATGTCAGAGCAGTACTCCCTGAAAGCCTTGCTCTCAAATTGGAGACCATTGTCAGAGATAAGAGCTCGAGGGACCCCAAATCGGGTGATGATGTTTTTCCACACGAACTTCTTGACATCCACATCTCTAATATTCGCCAGGGGCTCTGCTTCGACCCACTTCGTAAAATAGTCCGTGCCAACTAGTAGGTACTTCTTATTCCCAATTGCCTTAAGGAAAGGGCCAACAATATCCAGGCCTCATTGCGCAAAAGGCCAAGGACTAGAAAGAGGGTTAAGGACTCCCCCAGGCTGATGAATGTTCGGAGCAAACTTTTGACATTGATCACATTTTTTAACGTATTCCTGCGCTTCCTTTTGCATGCCTGGCCACCAATACCCCTGAGTGATTGCCCTGTGAGACAAAGACCTTCCCCCTGTGTGGCTCCCGCAAATCCCCTCGTGTAGCTCTTCTAGAAGTGCCTCTGATGCTTCAGGGTGCACGCAAAGCAGATAAGGTCCAGAGAAAGAGCGTTTGTACAGTTTCTTGTCCTCAGACAGCCAGAACCGAGGAGTTTTTCTTCTTATCTTGTCTGCTTCTAGCTTGTCTTCAGGCAATATATTCTTCTCGAGGTATGCCACTATAGCATCCATCCAACTAGGTGCTGAGCTGATCTTGTTGATTTGAATAGGGCTTTCCGCAGTTGGAGTGGGAGAGATCAAGTCCTCAACCACGACAATCCGAGGTAGGCTCTTTGCCGAGGAGGTAGCAAGGGTAGCCAGAGAGTCTGCATGTGCATTCCCACTTCTAGGGATGTGGGACAACTCGAAAGATTCAAAGTTCGTTTGCATGTGTCTAACTCGACTCAAGTAACTTTGCATTCTAGTATCTCGAGCTTCTAGCTCTCCTCTGACCTGACCCACGATCAGGCTTGAATCCGAGAATATCTCCACTATCTTTCCACCGAGCTTCTTTACCGTTGCTATTCCTGCTATCACAGCTTCATATTCGGCTTCATTGTTGGTGGCCGAGAATCCCAACCTCAATGACTTCTCGATAACGACCATCTCAGGAGATATTAGGACCAGGCCCACTCCCGATCCCCTTTGATTTGCTGCTCCATCCACATATACCTTCCAGGGAGTGAGGTGCCGAGTGGAAATAAGGCCAACCGATTTTTCATCCGTACCATGCGGGCTTGCAACTATTTCTTCTGTACCTTCAGCAAATTCGGCCACTAAATCAGCGAGAACTTGACCTTTCACGGATGTGCGAGGCATATATTTTATATCGAAAGCCCCAAGTATTGTGCCCCATTTGGCAACCCTGCCAGTGTAATCTGCGCTCCGAAGTACTGCTCTGAGTGGGTACTGAGTCAGAACAACCACGGTGTGTGCCTGAAAGTAATGGGGAAGTTTCCTTGTAGCATGCACTATCGCCAAGATGGCTTTCTCCAGTGGTAGATACCGTACCTCTGCCTCATGAAGTGATTTGCTCACGTAGTATACTGGCCGCTGCACGCCATTGTCCAATCGTATCAACACAAAGCTTATAGCATAGGTGGCTATCGCCAAGTACGCAAAGAGAACCTCGTCCACACCAGGGCTGGACATAATGGGTGGCCGAGACAGGTATTCCTTGAGCTGCTGAAATGCTAAAGCGCACTCTTCAGTCCATTCAAACCCTTTCCATTTGTGGAGTAGAAGGAAGAAGGGTCTGCATCTATCGGCTGACTTGGATATAAACCTGTTTAGTGCGGCAGTCATTCCAGTCAGCCTCTGGACTTCCTTGGGGTTTCTAGGTGGTTGTAAACTGTTTATGGCTTTAATCTGGTCAGGGTTCACTTCGATTCCCCGATGGGTTACCATGTATCCCAAAAACTTCCCCGAGCAAACCCCAAAAGAGCACTTGGAGGCGTTTAATCATAACTTATGCTTCCTCAAAACTTCAAACGTGCTGTTAAGGTCCGTCACGTGTTCGGACACTACCTTGCTCTTTACCACCATGTCGTCAATATATATCTCTATGTTGTTGCCCAACTGTGGCTCGAACATCTTCGTCATCATCCGCTGGTACGTCGATCCCGCATTCTTCAAGCCAAAGGGCATTACCTTGTAGTGATAATTTCCGTTGGGAGTAAGGAAGGCTGTCTTCTCTTGATCACCCAATGCCAGTGGGATCTGGTGATAGCCCTGAAAGGCATCTAGGAAGCTCATTCGAGGATGACCTACCGTTGCATCAACCAGCTGATCTATACGGGGCATAGGGAATGGATCCTTAGGACAAACTTTATTGAGATCCGTGAAATATACGCATACTCGCCATTTTCCATTCTTCTTTTTTACTACAACGGTGTTCGCCAACCATTGAGGGTAAAACACTTCCTTGATAGCTCCTGCCTGCTTGAGCTTGTCCACCTCGTCCTTAATAGCCTCGGCATGTAACCTGGAAGGACGCCGAGGGGGCTGTTTCTTCGGAACAGCTGAAGGATTAACATTCAAATGGTGACAGATAAAATCTGGATCAACACCCAGGGCTTCGTAGGCGTTCCATGCGAACACATCTACGTTCCTTCTTAGGACCTCAACCAATTGCTCCTTTTCTGGCGAAGGTAATAGTGCTCCGACCTGGAAGTACCTATCCGGGTCATCACCCACAGTTACTCTCTCCAATCCCTCGCACTCTGCTTCTTCGGTGGTATTGATAAAGAGGGCTCCTGGTTTCTTTAATTGCTATAATTTATCTTCGATCCCGGCTGATGAGCTCATCTCTGGCTTGTGCTGAATAGCGGCCACCATGCATTGCCTTGCCATGGTCTGATTTCCCAATATTTCTAATACTTGGCCACCTGATGGGTACTTCACCTTCTAATGAAGGGTGGAGGAGACAGCCCTCAGGGTATGCAACCAAGGCCTTCCCAAGATCGCCGTATAAAGAGAAAAAACATCCACCACAATGAAATCAACCTCAACCACATCAAGACCTGTCTGCACAGGCAATCTAATCATACCCAACGGAATGACCGTTCTACCCTCGAAGCTTACTAATGGGGAACTATAGGTCGTAAGGTCTTAGGGTCAAATTCAACCCCCTGTACAGGTTGGGATACATCACCTCGGCTGCACTCCCATCATCAATCATCACCCTCTTTACGCTATACCCTCAAATCCTCATCGTAACCACCAAAGAATCATCATGCGGCTGTATGGTTCCCCTCTTATCCTCCTCTGAAAAGCCTAGCACCAATGAGCCGTTCAGCTTCGCTTTCTTCGGTGCTGTGTTCAAGCCCCTTTCTGAACAATGGGATACGGACAGTATTCTGGTGGGAGCAGATCCTGTTCTTCCAAGAGCAGCAAATATAACATTTATAATGCCTATGGGGGCTCCTGAAGAGGCGTTTCCTTTCAATGTTTGACCTGTCTGGCTTCCTCGGGTACTGGAATGGTGTAGAAGGTTTGTCAACCTCCTTTCCCGGACAAGCTCTTCCAAATGGTCCCACAGGTTTCTGCAATTCTCGGTAGTATGCCCGTGGTCTCTATGATACTGACAGTAGAGGTTCTGGTTGCGCTTCGCAGGGTCCCCTGCCATTCTACTGGGCAATCTGAAAAAAGGCTCGTCTTGTATCTTCTCTAGAACCCGCTGCACCGGTTCTCGAAACACAACGTTGACTGCTGGGGAGTTAGTGGAACTTGACGGCCCTACAAAGTCTCTCTGAGGTCGGTTGTTGCCATATCGGTCTGACCTAAATTTCCCCCTGTCTTGAGGGACTGCCCTAGACTTTCCTCCACTTCGTATCTGATCTTCCTCTATCCTTGTGAATCTATCAATCCTGTCCATAAGCTGTCGCATGTTGGCGACAGGTTTACCGGTTAGGGAACCCCTCAAATCATGATCGGTTGGAAGACCTTCCTTGAAGGTATTAATAGTCACACTGTTATTGGCTCCATCTACTTCGTTATACATTTCTCAATACCTGTCAGAATATGCTTTCAGCGTTTCCCCTTCTCGCTTAGTCATGGACAATAACGACCCTATCGGCTGGACAACCCTTCTGCAAGTAATAAAGCGAGCCCCAAAGGCCTAAATGAGCCCCTCGAAGGAATCAATGGTGTTCTCCTCCAGACCGTTGAACCACCTCATTGCCACTGGGCCCAGGCTTGAAGGGAAAACCTTACACATCAAAGCCTCATCCCTAGAGTGGATGGCCATTCTCTGATTATAATGACTAACATGCTCCACCGGATCTGTTCGACCATTATAAATGGTGAACGTAGGTTGATGGAACCTCTGAGGAAGGTTCGCGTCCTCTATGCGTCGCGTGAACGGTGATCGGGAAACTTGACTCAGTGCTTTGTTCAAAGTTTCGTTCCCTAAGCCCCGCCGAGGTGGACTTTTGTACATCCTCCGACCGTAATGATCTTTATTATGGGAAAAAAGTTCACTGGGCGGAGTTCTAGACCGTCGCCTGTAGCTTGTATCGTCTGACTCGTCAGAGGGTTGCCTCGAGTCCTGAGATGTTTTCTTTCGTCGTTCGTAACGAAGCTCCCTTCTTAGCATATTAATCTCACGTTGCATGTCCCTATTGTCCTTCGAGTGAGAGGCATGACCTTTTTCTCGAGGCTGACTCTTCTCCGTGTGAGTCGTTCGCACGCTTCTTTCGCGTTCTCCTTTTCACTCGCAGACGAACGGGGTACTCTGTTGGGGTCCCCTGGACTCCGCTTGGTGTGGACTGGTGCCCTCCTGCCGTGGTGCTCCTTCTGCCATTAGCTGTTGCACTTGTCTTTTCTTACGGTTGGATCAAGCTCTTCCCACAGACGGCGCCAATTGTAGGGACTCAATTTGTAATAGACCCTTTACAATAAAAATTTGTAGAGATGTGGGTGTAAGACCTAGCTCCGGTCAATAGAAAAAGACGTAGTTCTGGTGCAGCAGATAGAGTATTTCTCTTTTCTTCCCAACTTTTTTAATGAATCCCCTCTTCTGTGTATTCTGATTTCGCCTTATATACTGGGTTTTCCATCTTGCTTTCACCGTACACGTGTACGTTCCTTTCTGAGGATTTCTTTCTGTCCCATCTGACCTTCCTGGATCCTCCGCCTAGTGGTTATAAAGCTGCTCAATTATTGTTCAGGTATCACCTCCACATTAATGCGGCCAGAGAGTTAGGTAGGAAGCATTTAATGCGGGGGCAGCAACTTTTAGGAGATATTTGTTATCTTTTCCGGTTCCTCCTTTGATCGATATTCATTAGTTTGGTTTGCATGTAACTACGTAAAGATCTTTGACAATTAAGATAGTTATATCAATCATCGCAGGCTGGTTTGATGAGCGAACCTCATCCTCGGATATAGGAGTATCCTCGGACGAATGAGTGTCCTCGGACGAATGAGTGTCCTCGGATTGGGTCGTTGGGCTGCAAGCCCACCCATTATAAGCTCTATCAATTTTTTGGGCTTTTGTCCCCACAATTTATTTAATTTAATTAAAAAAAAAATTTATAACGAAAAGCAATTCACCAAAAATGTCATGTTGTCAACAAAATCCAGCCCTGTACTACCACCTGCAAAACCCTCTACCCTTGATCAGCAAACACAATTGGCAAACTCACTCATGACTCACCCATGGAAATGCCTAATCAGCAAGCTGACAAGAGACATCTCGTCGGCTTCCCCATTAGAATAGTCGCATTGTTGAAAGCCATCCGTATCCCCAATTGACAATCAATCTTCGCAACCACCAAATTCATGCCCCATGGAAAATTGGAAATGATTGGAGAAAGGATTCCAAGGTTGGTTCCAATTTTATTATTTTCATTTTTTAATAAAAAAAGTTATTTTACTTTGAGTAGTCTACAACTCCTTAAACTTCCATATTCACAAGCCTTAACCATCAAATCCATGGCCCTTCATTTGCACACCCCCCATCAACTAGAGATCATTTCGACTCCACCAAATCAACCCACAGTTGTACAGAAAATGGCTTAATCCATCCCAGCATGTTCATCCTGAACATAAGCTGCAACATCTTTAAACTCCTTTGCAACATCCATGATAGTAGGTGTTGAGGGTCATTTTTGTAAAGACAGCCCAACCCAGCAAGGCAGGCAATGAGAGTGGCAGGCACAGAATAAGACTATCAGGCCCAAGCGGCAGGAAGAATAGAACACAAGCCCATAACATGAATAAATGGGTCTTGAGAAAGCAAATGGGCCCAAAGGGCCCAAAAAGAGAGAAATGACACCTATGGGCAATGTATGGTATGAGAAAGCAAGAATGGGTCGCAGCAGGCCCGAAGTAATGTAAGCAAAGAGAGTAGGGGTTGATGGCAAGCCCATGAGCCCTAAGGATGAGTATATAGTAATTGGGCCGGGGAAGCCCAATGAAATTAGTAAAAGCCCATGGGAGTAAAGAATTGAAACGGGACAAAGGAGCCCAAATGGGACAAAAGAGCCCAAAAGTGATGAAACGGGCCGAGGATGCCCAAAAGAATTCAATGGGACAAAGGAGCCCGAAAGCAATGAAATGGGCCGAGGAAGCCCAAGGAAAGTAAAAGGGCCGCAGGCCCAAAAGGAAAAAGAAAGGGATAATAGAGCCCATGAATAAAAACACCAGCGGACTCTTTTGAGTCACTGGGGGAAAGAAGGGAATGGCAGGCTTTAAAGAAGGCCTAGCAGGAACACATCATCATGGCAGGAAGTGCTAAGTAATGAAACAAGATGTGAACATGAACCAAGGAATGGGCCAAGAAAGATGTGAAACCCAGTATTAAGAAAAGCCCAATCCCAAAGGAAAAGCAGTGAAAATACTCCAGCCTACGTGAAAGAATGAAAAAGTATGGCAGACATATGCAAGCAAAGCTCCAAAGCACAACAAACACATAGGCCGCAGGCAGGCCCTTTTTCAAACGTACTTGACAGGAAAGCATGCGCAAAGCCCAAGTGCCACCAGCCTGTACCCAGCCAATATGGGTCATGGTGGGGCCACGGGTCAGTGGAAAGAGGTAAAGGGGGGTGCGGTTTGGTGGTGGGGAGGGGGGAAAAGGTCTATTTCACAGTCCCTGTCCAAACCCTTTTGGGAGGTATGTTCTGCTGGGATGACAAACCGCCTAAAAGAGGTAAGATTGGGAAGGGAACGCTGGGTGCATGCCATAGGAAGAGAGAGAGAGCATTTAAGCCACGGCAGAAAACAGTGCCACGGCGGACAGAAATAGAACCAATCTGTCTTTGTCTGGCAAGGGTAAGCAGTGTGCAGACGGTGGTCGGCAAGCATACCCAGACCAGACAAAGGCCGTTAAGGGGTGAAAGTGTAAAAGAACAACCACGGCAGGCCCTATAAAAGGAACCTTGCTGTGCCCTGTAAAGGGGACCGAAAAACAGAGGAAGAAAACGATAGAAAGAAAACTAATAGAAAAAAGAAAAAGAAAAGAAGGAAAGATAAGAAAACAACTTGTGAGGATAATGGGCATGCACCAATAGATCTTTTCTTCCCTCTCCCCCTCAAAATCCCACTCTCTAAGGAATAATTAAGCAAGTGAAAACTTTCTTCAGGCATCCAACATCTAGGTCCGATTCCCTCAAAGTTATTAATCCCCACGGCAGGATATTTTCCTGGGAGGTTAGTTTCATTGAGAGGAAACGTTCTTCCTCTTTGAATGGTTGCCATCACAGGCTCGATTTTTGACTTGATGTTCATTTTTTATTAAGCTTCCATCGTTGTTTAATCCATTGTTCTTTCTTTTAGAAAGCCATTATTATTATTACTACTATTACTATTATGATGTCCTGTCATTACTATTATTAGCTGTTGTATTCTGTTGTTTTCCTTTTATTATTATAGCTGCCTGCCGTAATCTTTTTGTAATAACTCTACTTGCCGTAAGGGTGTGCCTGGCAGTCTAGGCTAAGTTTGTGCCAAACCGGCCCAAAGGGAGTTTCAGTTGGGCCGGTCTCGACTTCCTTACTCAGAAAGAAAAACAAACACTCGGGCCCATCACCGCAGGAGGCAGTCCAGCCCAAATACAGAAAAGGCCCCCACAGTAGGAAAATGCACTATCGAAGCACTTGAAACATCAATAGAATATCGACGCCTCCCAAAGACATAAGAGGCCATTTCAACTTTCTTACAACACAATTCACAACCCCCCCCCCCTTTTTTCAAATATTTTACATTTGAAAATTTTAGCCTACAAAAGTAGTAATCCTCCCCACCCCCAAAAATATTTGAGTGTGTCCAGTGATGCTCTTAAAAGAAGAATTGGTTAATTGGTTTAATAGTTATAGAAAAGACACTTTATTTAGATTAATTAAAAAAATGTACTCACTTTGGTAAACAGTTTGGTAATTTATATTGAAAATGAAAATTTTAAAAATTTCACTATTAAAATGGTTAAAGATGAATTTAATTTTATGAAAAATTGTTATGAAGCATAGTTTTGATAGAAAATATTGAATGTTTTTTGGTGCGCATGTGTGGGAGTTTGTCTCAATATATTTTAATCCCAAACCTTTATCAACATGTAGTAAGCACTCCTCAACACAAATTGGCCAAACTTCATCCCAACCAAAATGAAAACATTTTTTGTTGCCCTAGAGCTTATAGGGATACCACTAATCATTCATGTCTCATGAGTCATAAGGAATAAAAAAAATTCCTAAAATGATTTCATGGATCAATAAGAGCATTCATTGAGCATCGTTTGGCAAAATCATACATGGGGACATGATATAATTTGAGAATCCACCTATCATGCCATATCTTAACTTTACCTATTCTCCAATATGAAAAATTCTTCCTTTTTTATTTTTAATGAAAATTCTTTGATACGAACCTCTTTCAACAACATTGTGCCCATGCATAAGAAGCATTGCGAGAAAGCGTAGCTTGCATGAAATGCACGCGGTTAAAATATTTTGCTTTGAAAACCCTAAAAAAAATTTTAAAAATTTTTTTTTTTTTTTTTAGTGCAAGAAAAAACCCTATACTATACGTAACACAAGAGAATGAGGAAATAAATATCTAAAAAAAGAAAAGAAATATGGCATGCTGACAAGTGACACGTCAGCTAGGAGGACAGGAAGGTAAATATGTGCAAAGAAAAAAAAAAACCTATTTGGGACTTTTCAAACTCTTTTGTAGTT
The DNA here is from genome assembly GCA_023621385.1 of Quercus gilva. Taxonomy (NCBI): domain Eukaryota; kingdom Viridiplantae; phylum Streptophyta; class Magnoliopsida; order Fagales; family Fagaceae; genus Quercus; species Quercus gilva. The sequence continues at coordinate 78,004,489 of CM042477.1, read as the reverse complement.
TTGTAAGTTTTTACTCTTATTTTCTTAACCCCATTTCACCAAACTTAAAAAAGAAAAGAAAAAAAAAAAGAAAGAAAGAAAGAAACGAACCCTCACTTCACCGCCGCATAAATTTCATTCGTTTATTTTTTACCTTTTACTTTTAAACGCTTTTTCTTTCTACTCTGATGGAGGGTTTCACCGGCGACGGCGAAATTCCGAGTCCAGAGGGGCCTTTCCATGGCCACATGGCGCCATTTCCGGACACCGCCGAACTGATTTACGCCAATCCGCCGCCTGCGATTAACTTTTCTCCCGTGGAGTTGATCCCTCGACGCCATAGCCTTCCGCCGCAGAAGCTCCGCCCGATCAGGCGGTCTCCGCCGGAAAGTTCCGAGCTTCCTGAACCGATGCTCGCCGGAACCCTGGCGACTTGCTCGGCGGAAGAGGAGGACGCAGGGTTTCTGGCCGCCGGTAAGGAGGCTTGTGCCGTTAATAGAGTGGCCGGCGATGGCGAGTGTTTTGAGACTCCGAAGCGGGTCGGGTCGGGTACTTGTTGCTGGGGTCCGAATGATGAGGTTCGGGTTTTGGATGAACTTGAAGCAGAATCTAGGTGAGCTTTTGATGCTTTTTATATAACTTTTCTCTTAAAAAAGTCTTCTTTTGTTATAAAAGAATGAGTATTTTTTTTTTGTTGTTGTTGTTTTTCACTATTCAATTTGGATTTACAATTTTTGTGAGGGTCCCTTTGGTATTGTTTATTGGAAAAAGTTAAGTTTTGCACCCAAATAAAAAATTAGACCGTTAAATTTTTTTTTACATATGGTGAAAATAAGCTGAATTTTATGGTTTATCTTTCACACTATGAGGTGGGGAATGTTGGACTCGGGTGTAGTAGAAATTTGATGAAAATTTAAGATGAAATTGTTAGATGGGTATGTGTAGTTGTGTTTGAAATGGCAATGGTCGTATGAGTTTGTATTAGTTTTTTTTTTTTTTTTTTTTTGGGTTGTAGTGAACTATAATAATGTATGTGCATGATGAGATTGCAATTTTGTTGTAATGGGGGATCTTGGATGCTGGTGGTGATGGGACTTTTTGGGATAATAATGGCTGGTGGAATTAGGTTTGGGGTTGAGAAGGGTTCTTGTGGTGTGATAAGGGCATAGGCAGGTGATGTAGATTAAAAGTGTTAACTACTTTTTTTGTTGTTGTTATTGTGTAGGGTCAGAAGGGACACACTTGGATTTTGTAATTGGGCCCTTTTGGTTTGTTTATGCACTATTCAATAGCTTTATGGAAGTGTTTTATTTGAAGTAACATCATCCCATCAACTATAGGTGGCTGATTTTTTGTGTTTCAAGTCATAGTCTTGGGATATTAGGACATTGAAACTTGTATGACATGTTTAACCAATTTAATGGATTCCTTTCTGCTGTCAGCTCTTCTTCAGATGAGGATGACGATGATGATGATTATACTTCGGCAAACATCAATGAACCTATAAACCGGAAGAGAAAGAGAAAATCAAGTAAAAAGCTTAAGGGTTTTCTGGAAAGTTTGGTAGCTAAAGTAATGGAGAGGCAAGAACGGATTCATAAGGAGTTGATGGAGGTAATAGAAAAGAGGGAGCAGGAGAGAAGAATCAGAGAAGAAGCTTGGAGGCAGCAGGACATGGAAAGAATGAAGAGGGAAGAGGAGGTAAGAGCCCAAGAGATGTCTCGTAGCCTAGCCCTCATTTCCTTGATACAGAATATTTTGGGTGACGAAATTCAAGTTCCCCAACCATTAATTACCCGATGCAAGGAAGAAGATGGAGGTGGAATTGGTATGCAGAATGAGGTCAAGTGCGATCCAAATAATAAAAAATGGCTAGAAGCTGAAGTACAAGCACTGATAACACTTCGAACTACTTTGGAACATAAGTTTCGCCCAACAGGCTCCAGAGGATCTATATGGGAGGAGATATCTGTTGAGTTGTACAATATGGGCTACAACCGATCTGCAAAGAAGTGTAAAGAGAAATGGGATAACATGAACAAGTACTTCAGAAGGTCAATGGAAAGTGGGAAGAAGCATGCTGCAAATGGTAAGGCATGCCAATATTTTCATGACTTGAACATCCTGTATGGAAATGGACTCGTTAATCCAGGAAATAATGTTAAAAATGCAAACACTGAGAATGAGGCCAAGAGTGAAAACTGAAAAGTAGTAAATGTTGGAAAAGCTTTTTATTTAGACTTTGAAGAAGCAGCTGAAAGCTAAATATTATGGGCCTTGGTACCCTTTTTTGTCAATGTTTTCGGTGGAGCTTTCTTGTATATATTAGCGTTGAACTTTTAGATATATGCCTATGATATTGTTTTTAATTTGTCTGTATAAGGGCAGTGTTTTATGCTGTTTCTTGTCCAACTGAAACAGATGAAGGGATGCAGTTAGGCTGAAATCAAGTGCTGATCCGAAGTTGGTGTTCCATTTTATGCTTCCTCATGTCTTCTCTTATCCTTCGCCCACAGTACATATTTATCATTCTTGTTTTCGTAGGCAATTGACAATATGATTTGGCATGCTAGCTCAAAGTGCTCTTAAAATTTGTTGAAATCATCTTCAGATTTATTTGGGTTTGGTGGCTGCTGAATTTGGTGCCTATACCAAGTGTGCAGTTTTGTCTGCAAGAATTGCCGCTCAAGAGTTCTCATTAATATTATGTGAGGACTTGATCTTGATTCTATTTTTGCTTTTCATGAGTTAGATTAGGTACTATATGAAGATGTTCTAAATTAGGGGTGTAATCGGTGCGGTTCAATCGGTTTAAAGTGCAATTTTTCCACGGGACCGAAATTTTCGGTTTTACCAAATTTGGTACCGACACCAAAGCGTAAGGGAGGAACACCAACACCGAACTGACTGGATTTCAATTGGTTTGGTTTGGCCGACTTTCGGTTGCTTCCAATTTCTTAGAAACCAAACAGATCAAAGAAAAAAAAAAACTTATTTCCCTTTGCTTTTCCACATTTTCTCAAAACCCAAACACTAAGCACCAAGCACAAAAAAAAAATATATATATATATATATATTTCCCTTTGCTTTCCCACGTTTTCTCACTACCCAAACACCAAGCACAGTAGCAAACACAAAAAAATAAAATAAAAAAGAGAACGACGAAAAAGTGTACTGAAGCAGTGTGAAAGATAGAGAGAGAGACGCCAGTGTGATGGAGAGAGAGAGAAACGGAGGCACAACAAAAAGAGAGAGATGGTGAGAAAGAGAATGACTAGAGAGGGAGAGGGGAGAAATATATATACATATTTTCCTTTGCTTTCTCGCGTATTCTCACCACCTAAATACCAAGCACCAAGCAAAGTAGCAAACACAAAAAAATAAAATAAAAAAGAGAATGACGAAAAACCGTATTGAAGCAACGTGAGAGAGAGAGAGAGAGAGAGAGAGAGAGACACTAGTGTGATGGAGAGAGAGAGAGAAACGAAGGCAAGACAAAAAGAGAAAGATGGGGAGAAAGAGAACGACTGGAGAGGGAGAGGGGAGAACGGCTGCTGCTGAAGTGAGAGAGAAATGCTGAAAAATAGGGTTAGTAGGGTTATAAAACAAACCCAAAACAATGTAGTTTTGGTAATAACGAGAAAAAAAATAATGTAGTTTTTACTATGGGTCAAACTTGGGTTTAATTGTGAGAATACGCGTGTTCTTGCCACTAAGATACCAAAAATTTTCTTGATATAATTTGTACAAATTAATATTTAATATATTTCAATTCGGTTTCGGTCGAGTCGATATATTTGTGTGGGACATTGAAACCAAAATTTTTGATTTTTATAAAATGAAAATCAATACCAAACTGCACTGAAACCGAACCAAAATTTTGGCAACAATTCGGCCAATTTTAGCCGGTTTTTTCAGTTTCTCAGTTTTGTGCACACCCCTATAAATCTAAATGTTTTCTTGATTATCAAAAAATGTTCAAATTTTTTTTTTCTCACAACTGCCGCTGGCAATTCCAACATAAACTAGTGTACAATTTTTTATGTAGTTAGCCACAAAGCTGCTCTTTCCATTGGGCTCATGTAAAGTACACAACAATCCTCAAATGTGCAAAACAATCAATGGAGTCATGGAGACATGTAGTTGAACTAATGAGATGGGAACCCGCCAGATGCCCAAAAAAAAAAAGCCTCTGTATTTGGTATTCCAAATCCCTTGAGTAATTTCTGCTACCAAAGAATAAGTAGAAGGGGAAGTTGGTCCGTTTTGTACATGGACTACAAGTTGATCAGCTGAGGTCTTTTTTTTTTTTTTTTTTTTTCTTGGATGGAAAAAAATTGGGTAAAGGAGGACAATCTAAGTTAACAGCTTCCACCTGAGCGTGACCATAGTAATACTCTATCCGTTGGGTCCAGTCCTGCGGAAGCAGAAGATCAGCTGAGGTCTCTAGAGCTACATTCAACATAAGAAAGCATGAATTGCAACTCGGCATCACCATTTAAACACAGCTAAAATGAGGAAATAGACAAAGATGAAGATGGGGATGGCTGAAAATAACAATAACGGTACAAGAGGTGGCTCAGGCTTCATGTAGTATGGGAACATAAGCCACGATGATATCAGGAGCAACCCCATGAAGAACGAAGCACAACTTTTATTTTCACCGTCACTGCTCATCCTTATTCTCAGAAGAACGAGGGTAGAACGTGGTTGAGAGCGCATTGGGTTTTCATTAAATATATAGATGACGCCGAAAGTCAATTTTTTTTTTTTTTGAGAAATCGGAAAGTCAAATTAAGTAAAATGTATTAATAAAATTCTATTTTAAGATTGATTGGTACATGCAATGTATGAGCAAAAATATGTTCCAAGTGCATGAATTTTGCATCTAAGGCAAAAATAGACACTAAATTCAGGAGAACTTGGAAGTAGACGTTACTCCGCGAAGTTTCCGAACAGTATGTAATGAAGCTGACTTATAAGAATTCAAAGTTTCAAACGTTATTTTGAATTAAAAATTCAAAACACGTGTTTAGCTTTTTCTTTTTCTTTTTTTTTTAGAAGAGTTTAGTACTTGTACTTTGATAGCCTCATTTATGGCCTTGTTGGTGTGCGTTAGTTCCTTCTTCTTTGAGCATTCACATTGGACTAGCCATAAATTCGCCCAAATGCATTTAAGTTTGAGTGCCTAATCGAATGTGGGTGGCCATTGTTGTACATGGGTGGAGCCGAGTTGGCCTTTGGTGATAGAGTCGTGTTATTTTAGAATTCTAATGGTCTGTTTTTGAACAATTTATTTAGTTAAAATTGAAAATTTTTTACTAAAAGTACTGTAGATAAAGCTAAAAGATTGCTAAAGTAATATAATGAGACCCATGAATAGTACCAAAAAGTGTAATAGAACTCAAAAATAACAAAAATAAACTGAATAGTAGCAAAAATAAGCTAAATAATAAAAAAGTTGACTTTTTAAGCCAATGCCAAATGCACACTAAATCTCACTATTCTAGCTAACTCTTTTTAGAGTTTGATTTACTTCCAATACTTTTTTAAAATGAATCTCTTTTATTTTAATGAGAGACTGTCACATCATCTACTAAGTAAATAAAATATAGGAATTAAAACTTACTACCACTTATCATTATATATTTTAAAAAAAATGATATATCCAGTTAAAAAAGTATTAGAGGTAAGTCAAATCCTTCTTTCTATGTTTTTCTCTCTTAAATCTTTGAATGGTGACTATCTCAAATCAAGTCAATTTCTTTACAATTCTCAATCAATTCCTTTAGATTGATTTAATGTTTTTCTCTCTTAAATCTTTGAATGTTGACTATCTCAAACTAAGTCAATTCCCTTACAATTCTCAATCAATTCCTTTAGATTGATCTATTGTGAGATGGCCAATCTTAGCCATTGAGATATTGATCTAGGTTGTAAGTGACTAATCTTAACTCTGGTGGGAGCAAGTTCATTGTTGGCTGTCCAGTTGGACTTGGGCATGAATGGGTCGAGTTGGTCGTGGGGTGTCATATCTTGGCCATTGAGTGATCGATCTTGGTCTTGGGCTATCAAATCATGCGAAAGATATATGTTATCCAATTTTTTTGCGTGTGAATAAAATATAAATGATAAATAATATTTAAATAGACTAGTAAAAAAGATAGATAGTTTAATGCTAGTATAAATATGAAATGGACTAGACAAAACAGAAAAAATGACTTTTTAAAGTTAAATTTGGCTCAAAATTGCCCAATCCAATGCAAATACTCTTATCACTGGCCTACTGTGTTTAATTTATTATTTATAATTTAATATTAATAAAAATAATAATAATTCTTTTACGACATACCGTTAATTAATGGGTATTAGATACTTTAAGTCGTGATTATCATGAATATCCACTGGTTTCTTTTTGATATAAGATAGATTCAAATCTACCTACTTTTATTAGTTGACCCAATTACAGCACACCAAAATATGTTTTTTTACTTTTATGTTTTTTTGCATTTATCAAGTGATTTGACCAATGGTTTTAACATTTTACACCCGTATTCGATTAGAAGTCAGTTGCTTGTTTAAGATGACATATATGCACCGCACATTATAAACATTATCAGAGATCACATAGCTTTTTATAATAAGACATGTGCCAAACAATCGGTGTAATGGTTAGGTTTAGAATAATGTCATGAGTTTTACATGAAAAAACATTGAACAAAAATCACCATTGTTGTTCACCTTGTAATTATTAAAAATTGTGATTTAAAATTTTTTTTTTTTATTTATAAAAAGGAAGAAGAAGAATAAGAAATTTTTATGAACAGTGTGCTAAATTGAAGGTGTAGTTTTACCAACTAAAAGACTGTGTCGACATTTTCTGTTATTAAGTCGAAACAATCAACTTTACAAAACTTTTGGTAAGGTCTTCTAGCAAGACTAGGGCCGACTCTATAGTATAGGCAAATGAGGCAATCATATAAGGCCTCAAGTAAAAAAAGACTCAAATTTTATCTAATAGAGTAATTTTTTTTTTATTGTAATAGTATTAATTAAACCCAAATTAATAATAGCCAATAAAAAGAATAACACTTTTTTTATCAAATGAAAAGCAAAAAAAAATAGAAAGAGAAATGTTATGTCCAAAACATTTTTGACAACACTTTCATAATGAATCCTAAGTAACAAGTTGTTAAATTCAAATTAGAATTAATAACAACTTAACACCTAAGATTTATTATGAAAATGTTGTGAATATAACACTTCTAAAAAAAAGGGCAATATACAAAAAATTTCACAACAATTTATAACAACAGTTGAGTTGGCAAACTTTTACTAGTTCTCATCTAGGTCAACCACTAGCATCATTTTTTTACTTATCACTATCAATCTGCCACATCGACGAGTGTGAAAAATATACTAATAGATGTACAGAAAACCTTTTCTAAGGTTTATCAAAAATTCCTTTTCAAAAAAAAAAATTATCAAAAAATATTTTTCTGAGGCAGGATTATTTAAAAAATAATAAATAAAAACGTATTATTTATCCCTAATCTATATATATATATATATATATAAAACCGAAACTTTTGAAGCTCTCACAATTTTCCACATCATCACTATTTTCTTTTTATTTTTATTTTTGATTCTTTTTATTTTAGGTTTTATATCTTATAACAATAATATTAAAAAACGTATACAAATTTGGAGGCCTATTTAAGGGCTTCATAAAACTTGATGGACAAGAAAATATATTCTAAAATAAACCCTAATTAATACCTAACCATAATAGGAACCAAATTTGACCTAAAAAAACATTAAAAGAGCCTAAAAACAAAGAAATAAATCACCTAGACCTAAAATAACGTTTTTTGCATAAAAATACCAAAATCTCTTCTCTCCTTAAAACCCTAACAATTACCATCTCAAAACCCTAAACTCAACTTCACTTTAAGATTAAAAAAATAAGAAGGAGAGAAACTCACGTAAAAAAAAAAAAAAAAAAAATGTAGGTTTTGTCTTTTTTTATTTGCTTTCATATGTGCTTAAAATTTTCATTCTATCTTATTGTTTTATTATGTTTAGAATTGATTTTCTTATAAGTATTTGGGTTAATCTCTATATTTTGATAGTGTTTTTATGGGTTTAGTTTTTGCGTTAAAATTCTAATAATTATTTTATATTGTATATGGCAGATGAAGCATCTCTATTTTTTGGAGAAAAATCAAAACTGCAACCTATGTCTTCCAGCCCAAGGTGTGGTAAATTTTTATATGTTCTTACTTTATTGAGAATTTTTATTTGGGTTCATGTGATTTTTTGTTTTTTTATTAAAGTTTTGATTTTTGGTTGATTAATTATTTGTTTGGATTCAACATAAAAGATAATGGAATTAGGTGTTATAAATTTGATAATGTTCCATATTTTGAATTGTTTATCTTATTTAGACTCCTGGTAGGACTCTCTCTTCTTTCCTCAAAACCTTAGCAATTACCATCTCAAAACCCTAAACTTAACTTCACTTTAAAATTAAAAAAATAAGAAGGAGAGAGACTCAACTAAAAAAAAAAAAAAAAACGTAGGTTTTGTCTTTTTTATTTGCTTTCGTATGTGCTTAAAATTTTCATTCTATCTTATTGTTTTGTTATGTTTAGAATTTATTTTCTTCTAAGTATTTGGGTTAATTTCTATATTTTGATAGTGTTTTTGTGGGTTTGGTTTTTGGGTTGAAATTTCTAATAATTATTTTATATTGTATACAGCAGATGAAGCATCTCTATTTTTTGGAGAAAAATCAAAACTGCAACCTATGTTTTCCAACCTAAGGTGTGGTAAATTTTTATTTGGTATATTATATATGAATTTTTTGAATTTGAAGGGTTTTTTTTGGTTTTGAAGTAGAATTTGGGAATTCTATAAAATTTGGAAGGTTTAAGTTTTGGGGTTTTTGGTATTTGCGTCTTAGTAGGTTGATCTTAATTCTTTACCTTATATGTTTTTCCTTTATTGAGAATTTTTATTTTGGGTTCATGTGATTTTTTGTTTTCTTAATTAAAGTTTTGATTTTTGGTTGATTAATTATTTGTTTGGATTAATTTCAATTAATTATTTATTTGGATTCAACGTAAAAGATAATGGAATTATGTGTTATAAACTAATGAAAAGCATAGAAGTTAAATATTTATTCCCATTGTATTTTATTTAATTAAGACAGATCCATTTTTTTTTAAACACTAACTAGCTAGCAAAATGTCTATAATATGCATATTATTAACCCAATTTTCTATTTCTAAATTTTTTAAATTTTATTATATCAATCTTTTTTTCTTTTAAATTCTTGGTGGGCAAATCAGTTTCTCACTAATTCTTTTACCTTAACGTGATGTTGGTTAATTGCCCTTTTATTTAACTATTCCGTGCATCGCACGGGTTAGCGACTAGTTAGTAATTAACTATGCTTTCACACTAGTTATGCATTTATTTTTTTTTCCCCGTCCCCAGGAAAATTCTTTCTTTAAACAACTCTTCAAGATCTATATGATTACAAATCATTGAAAGCAATTTTCACACCTCATACTGAAAAGTACGTTAACAATGTTTTTTGAGAAAGAGTACATTAACAATGTAATACTACAAAATCTTCGCATAGTAAACATTTATAGTATTATATATGATAAAAATTCCCATATATATAGACAAATATACGACTTGAAAACATTTTAAATAAGACTCAAAAGATATGGATTTAATAGAGTGACTCAAATTTTTCTCACCAAAAAAAAAAAAAAGAGCAACTTAAAGTACACCATGTCTTATTATAATTCACAAGTCTTGAATGCTCATTGAAATTGATTTGCATTCAGTTTTTCACAATTTGTACATAAAAGTATTCATTCAAGTAAACCTAACAAACATGTAAAATTTCACTGTCCAATAATTAAAGACCGCAAGTATCATATTATTGAATTAAATTAACCACCAGATGCATCTAAAATCCACACGGACCTTTTCTTTTTGGGTTGTAGATTTAACATCGTAAGTCCACTACGATTATTTATTTCAATAATTTACAATACTCCAATAAGCCTTAATCAAACAAAGAGTCAGATAAACAGAACATTAGAAAACAGTTAATATTGACAAAAATATTCAAATGAAAGAATAAATTTAAGAAAAAAAAAAAAAAAAAAAAAAAAACCGAACATTAGAAAAAGTAGTTAATATTCAAAAGAAAGAATTTAATTATGATTATATATAAAGGCCTTCAAGTACATTTCATAATAAAGTGACACAATCTATTCCAAATGTTACATTACTCACTCTTCTCATCATTCAAAAAACCGAAAATGTGTATCACAAAATTAATTAATTAATTAATTAACCACAAACACACTAATTATTAAAAAGAACAAAAAATAAAAATAAAAAGACATATGCATCACTTAGAGGCTTGACGAAGGAAAATGAAAACCGCGACCAACACGAGGGGGAAGATAAGGAGTACGGAAGCAGAAGGCGGATGCAATGGACCCATCACCAATGGGAAAAAGAAAATCACCGCGGCCACCACCAACATCGCCACTATCGAACCAATGCCCCAACCAAACTCTTCCATCTTGATCAAAACCTCTTGTTCAGTCCCTCACAAAACCTTGAATATTAGAACGGTTAATGTCAATAAGAAGAGCAAAATGGGTTGTGTAAAAATGTGTGGGGGAGTCACATGCAGATTTAGGCAATCATTGGGCGTATGAATATGTATATATAAATAGTTTGCATGGTGTTCCTTGGCAGGGGGTCACAACGGTTGGCTTAGTTTGCATATATGCTAAGTTTTTGAAATTGTACCAACATGACGTTTCGGCCAAAGTTTTCACTTTTGAATTGAGATTATATCATATGGGACAGATATGCTAATTCCATGGGGTTCGGAACATGTATCAAAACAACAAAGGTTTGACGCTAACAAGACATGAATATATATTTTGATAAAAGACATGAATAATATTGCTATATAAAATAAATAAATCAAAGGCCCGTTCTAGGTTTTTTTTTTTTTTTTTTTTTTTTTTTAATTTATTTTTTTGAATTTAAAGGATGATGCATTGTACAAATAGAAAATATTGTTAATTTATTCGGTCCATTTTATTGGTTATTTGATTCCATTTTTTTATAGTGTCTTAAAATATCATATTTTTAGAAGAAAAAAAAATCATCCACAAAATATCAATGACTTTCCTAGCTTTTTCTTCATTTAAAAAAAAAAAAAAAAAAAAAAAAAACCATTTTCATTAGATTTATTTTGGTAAGTTTTTGAAAAGCTTTTCCAATTTTAGGGCTAGGATAAGGCACATTTAATAATGTCCCTTTAAAAGATAGATTTTTCTAAACATGATTAATAAAAATAAAAAAAAGAGGCAAAATATTGAGGATTTTAATCCCTTAACCCAAAAAATGAAAAAGAAAATGAATACGTTCACACACAAGGGGATGAATATCACATAACAACCCAAAATAGCAGCAATATCAGGGTGCATCTATCCATCCCAACTAGCACCACATAGAAGCTCCATAAATCGAAGTAGATGTTACACTTCTAAGGGAATTCGCTCACAAACATGAGCAAACAATTTTTAACAAAATGCTGGCTTTTAGAAAAAGAATTGCATGCCATATACGACTCACAGCAGCTTCCATGTAAAATAGGAGCAGAATACAATAACTTTAGCTCAAATGGCCCCTCCTTACCTAACAAGAGTGGCGAAAGATGAGGCCGTGACCCACTAAATACGCGTGTAACTTACAAATAAAAAACAGAGCCAAATTGAACAAACAATACTTAATACCAAGACCAATACATCACTGAGCCTCTACAAGAGTAACCACAAAATATTAGTTACAGGGTAGTATTCAAGAACAATGTGTAAACAACAAGAAAAACACAAAGAACTTGCATCCATGATGTAAACAATTATAACAGATGCATCCAAGTCTCTCTCCCTCTTAACAATTGTCTGAATACAAGAAAGCACTTTATTTATTTTAAAACAACTCAGCATGATATATGTCACTTGCTCAAGAACACACGACACTGTTTTTGTATTTGCTAAATTATTTATCACAAATTCATATCTGAACAACTTGTAGTACACCTTTCTGTTTTCACCTAAACAACTCATGTCACACATTGCATTAACAGCAGTAAGTCTTTACTCTAGCCAAAAAATTCCCCGGCTCCTCAACAACCCACCCCTCCCCCCTCTGTGCGCACACGCTTTCTCTCTTAGCTGCACTCAAATTTGGAACAAAGCAAGTTTGAGGATGAAACACGCACGCTTTCTCTCTTAGCTGCACTCAAATTTGGAACAAAGCAAGTTTGAGGATGAAACACATAACTAACAAATAAAAAATGCAAACAAATTAGGTCACTGTGTGATCATTATGCAATTGCTGCACTATGCACTTCCCTCTTAACCAGCTCCCACTTTTGTAACATCCAAGCTTTATCTGTATATATTCTGCAGATGGGAGGACCTTCAATATGACAGTTCACGAACTTGAACAAGAACGAGTACCAAAGCCCTTAAAATGATTCTCTTCTCTGAGCTGTGGAATCTCGACCACAACCAAAGACTCCAATACTCGTTCATTTCATACAATTTCAGGTAGGTTGGAGTGTTTGAGTTGCATTATGCAGGTCCATTTTCAACTATAACACAAAGTTTGGTTCCAAAGATCTCAATTGTGCACAATTTTTCAGTTATAATAAAATTTACTTGTATATAAAAGACAGGGTTGAAATAAAGGGCAAATGTCAACTTGCCTAGCCACATAAATCCTGGTAAGAGAGTTAAAATAGCAATGTCCAATCAAAAGTCAAAGTAAGGTGTGATGGTAAAAAATGGTCCAACTAGGCCTCATGATAGATTTAGTGACTTGCAAACACGAATTCAAAACACTCTCCTAACTTATTTTCACCACAAGAAAGCTGATTGCTGGATTTGTCCACTTGGCTGACCTGAATTTGACTCGAGCCATTAAGATAAACAGCTTATAAAGCAAGTACTTTTGCATTTTCTTTTTTATTCTGTAGAAATCCATATACTTTCTGCTGCTCTTTCTTGTAGCCATCTGAACATGCAGTGCATTCCAAATAGGCGCCATATGAGAGCTCTGCAAATCAAAATAACATAAAAATTCTGCAAGTACCAAGAGAATTTGCTCACAAACATGTTAAACAGAAAATTGTTAGGTATCTTGGAATGCACACAAATTATGAGACTTCAATATATACTCAGTGTAACCAACTTGAACTAGCAATATGAGTCTCAAAATTGCATGCACCAACATTACAACACCATTCAGTAATACAATTGCATACAAAGAGCATGTATCAGGGAGCTAGATGTCTTTTTTATAGCAACAAAATGAAAGGAATTAAATTTCTGTGACAAAAGTTCCACAGATAAATTATATTTTAGTTACAAAATTTCAGCCATGGAATTATTTGCAGAATTATGCCAATATATTAAGCAAGAACAGATCACAATAGCCTAGCAGATGATTATGCATTTTTGAACTTTAGCAACAATGTTCAAACAAATAAAAGATAACTCACATTACCAATAAAAAAGTAATACGGGTTAATTGCAATCTCGGGGCTCAACTAAAGCAAGTAATTTAACAAGGTTATTCTCTTCTCATTTTGAAGAATCCAATGATCCCTTGTATAACTTCAACAGCTCAGAAGCCTCATCCTCATGAATCATAACAAACTTCTGCAAAAATGTCTTTTCAGGGCACTCAAAATACGCATGCATTTTAAAATTCTTCTTCACCAAACCTTTTGATAGCAAAACTTGAAGAACCAAACCCCTAGGAATCAATCTCCTTTCCAAGCTCAAAGAAATAAGTTTTGAGTGTTTCTTAATGAGGGAAGACTCCATACCCATCTTGTTGACAAGAAAATCCATTACCCTCATAAGCTTTTCCTCAGACACCGTCATACACCATGGATCGCTTCTAAATGCCATAGAAACCTCATCCTCAGTCCAACCCCACTTCTTATAAACATTGAGCTTCCTTTCCCATGTCGATTTGCTCATTGACCGCACAGCATGTACTGCCGTGGCAAACTTCATCGTCGAAGGATTAAATCCCATTTCTTTTACTTCCTCCACAGCCTCTCTAAACAAAACAGGACGAGCCCTGAATGCTCTTGGCTGTTTTTTAAGTATAGAAATAATATTCGACTCGGGCATTCCGCTCTCTCTCAATGTATTAATATTGGGCACCACATTAGTTTCAGGATAAAATTTAAACATACCCGAACATCGTTGTATAGTTTGAATAGTCTTATCGTCAGACTGAAGCAAGCTTTTAAACAAATCAAAGGAAGGGATAATTTGTTTCTCTAAGCTTCTTCTAAAAAGATCAGGGGCCCCAGTAAACATTTTTGCAAGGTCAGGACTTGGAATCCCTTTAGAGGAAAAGAATTCCATTTTGGGCAAAAGGGTTTTCTCAGGATTACATTTGAGCAGTCTTGGGTATCTTCTAACAAGGTTCGAGATCTGAGTTTGAGAGAACCCATGGTTCTTCAAAAACTTAACCACAGCATCTGCTTTTTCTGGGGTTTCGAAATGAACATATTTGGAAGCTGATAAAGCAGCTTCTGGTGTGAACCCAAGTGAGTTTATGAGGTAAGAGACAGCAAATGGTTGCTGACTTGAAGTGCTGGAGACATAGTATTTCAAGAATAAAGATGGGTTTTGAAGAAAACCCAGTTTGTGAACTGGGGTTGGATATCTACTAGTACTGTGTTTCTCACCATTTAGAATGGTTTTGTAGAGACAATTAAACATGGGGATTGAAAAACGCACCTGTTTAGTTGTGTAGAAGCAATGACTTCTGTGCTTGACTGAATTTTTGAACTCCACAGGTAGTAGAAAAACTTTTAAAAAATTGGTGCTGGGAAGTGATTTTAACTAGAACCGTCTTGTGGAATTGAAAAGAGATTTATGGTTTTTTGACTAAGAACACGCAGATCCGACGTCGTTTGTGAGTCTGTGACCTATGCTATGTAAAGAACTCTCAATCTTGCGTTTGAATGAATTCTCTAATTCTTTTTCTATTTTGATAATTTGTTATGTTATTTATAATTAATTGATTTTTTAGACTTTTAAAAGTGAGGAAAAAAAAAAATATATATATATATATATATATATAGATTTGGGCAGTACACTTAAGTCAAGAGCTATGTAATCCAATAAACGAGACTGCTGTTGTGATGCCTAAGGGTTTAAATCTCTTCTCCCTCAAATATTAAAATAAAAAATAAAAAACTAAAGAATGGAATTGAAAAAAAAAAAAAAAAAAAACAAGCAAAACAAAACAAAACTTTAAAGGACAAAATTAAAGACATGTTAAACTTAGAGGGTGTAATTAATTCCTTCTTCTTCTTCTTCTTCTTCTTCTTCTTCTTCTTTTTATTTTTATTTATTTTTTTTTTTTACTTTCAAAGAAATACTCAAATTTTCAGTTTTGTATATTAAATTAACACAAAATTTATTTTAAAAAAAAAAAAAAAAACATACACAATTCAATATATTCAATGTATACAATTATTCAAAAAAAAATTGTATATAATTATGTACAAAATTTTTCAAAAAATATACACAATATAGTACATTAAACTTACTCAAATTTTCAAATAATGTGTATAATGTTATATATTCAATTTACAAAAAAATTTTAAGAATGTGCACAATTCAATATATTCAATATATATAATTTTTCAATTCTATAAATACTATGTACATAGTATTTAATATAATGTACACAATCACAACTAACCGACACAATTTTTCAAAAATATATACAATTATATAAATTAAGTGTACACAATTTTATATATTTAATTCACATTATTTTTCAAAGAATGTACACAATACTATACATTTTAAGTACTTAAATTTTTAAATAATTTACATCGTTTTGTTTTTTCAATGTATCTAATATTTCAAAAAAAAAATTCAATATTATATATTCAATATACACATTTTCACAAAATAATTGACAAAATTTTGTACATTCATTTTTTATAATGTGTTTGTTAGATTCATGGGCGGCTTTATGTTGAGTTCACAGTGTTCATATGAATAACCTAACTTGCAATATATATATATATATATATATATAATTATTTTTAAATCTCTCTCTCTCTCTCTCTCTCTCTAAGTTTAGAGTCACTTCTAAATTGATGCATCAACTTTTACAATTTAAACGGTCAACTATTACAATTACAATGATATAAAATGTGCCCTTATGTCAAAATTTGTTAGAATCTCATCATTAATCCACACAAAAACAATATTTTCTTAGACCAAAAAAAAAGAGCTGCTTTTAGTCAGGTTAACAAAGAAAATGAGACAAACCTTAACGAAAGAGGTGCATTGACTTCATTGTAATTTTAGATAGTGTAAATTGTAAGTTTGAAAGTTGAGAAATCGATTTAGAAGTGACTCTAAACTTATATGGAGGGTCTAAAGTGAATTTTAGTCTTCAATAATTTCTAGTGACACAAAAATTTTTAGAGCTACAAAAATGACTTGTTATGATTGATAATGCAAAGAAAATCAGTGGGCTGAATGCTCCGGGCTTCAATGGGCTAGTGATTGCTTGAGAGGCCTGAAAAGAAAAAGACAAGATCAAAGGTGACTAGGTTGAACCAGACAAGAACCCTCCAATGCTTAAGTTAGTGTTTTCCTCTTCTACAAACCGCTATAGAAGTTGGAATGTTCAATCTTATCTTCTATAACTGTCATTGGAGGTTAAGTATTTACTAAGAAGTTATAGAGATAAATCAAGATCTCGCTCATGTTTCAAAATAGTAACACGTGATTCGATTCATTAGTCTTTTGTACGTAAATCTTTTTAGAGATGTCCCAAGTGTTGGAGGTCGTCCAAGTGCTTTCCTAATGGACGACTGTCCTACGAGGGATGACCATTCCTGTCTTCTTGACTTGGACGACACTCATGGACGAATTGGAGTTTATTCAATCTTCAGTTCACCATCAATGATTATTATATTTTTTTTTAACAAAACATAATAAAATTGGTGTCAATTTTATCAAGGAAAAAAATTATGTCAATAGTAGAGCCATGTAAAAATAACTTCCAATCAAAACTTATCACCTTAACAAAAGTAAAAGTTTTTGTCTCCATCATTACTCTTTTAGAGTAAATTAGAATTAAAAAATAAAAGCATTTTGGATACATTTTACAAACCACACTATCTAACATTGACCTATTTTTAATTCAATACTTAGATTTTTATTTTTCCACTTCCTTTGTTTAATTTTAGTCTATTTTTTATCTAGTTATTCTATCTAATTTCATTCAATCTCACTATTAATTTTAACGAATCTTATTTTCAAAACAACATTATTTTGGTAAATTTAATAATGTGAAGTGAATGAAAAATGACTATATTAGAAAAGATTTTTTTAAAAAAAAAAAAAACCTTTAAATGGCTGAATTGAAATAACTAAATGTAAAATAACCCCTTTAAATGGCATAATTTAATAAATAATTAAATGTAAAATAAATAATATCAATATAAATTTACACAATTATTATAATAAGTATGTATTTTTACATAATTATACATGACCTGATATGTGGGTGAATCTTAGGAGAATATATAACCTGCATCGAGTATATGCTACTCCTCTCTCATAGTTGGTGGGTCTCACTCCTCAATAGGACCCACTAGCTATGAGAGAGAGGAAACACATACTCGATACAAGGTATATTTTTATGATTTTTAGACTTTGTTAACTAAAATATTGATTGATCTCACTTTTTAATAAGACCCACTAACTGTGAGAAAGAACACATACGAATGGTATATTTTTTTAAGAATTTTAAGATTTGTTGACTAAAACATATTATTTTTCTAACAATTTAATTACTTTTTTCTTGGTGAGTTTCAATTAACTCAATTAATAAAATTTTTAATAGTTATATAAAAAATTTAGAGTTCAATTTTTACCTACACCAAAAACTAATTAGTGTTTTGATCTAATAATAAATAGATATCATCAAATAAGAACAAGCGAGGCTACATGAGTTGAAATTCCCAATAAGAAAAATTTCTAGAATTTCGAGCCCCCACTTTTGACATGAGCCCACGGCCCCATAAGATGTGGTGGTCCAAGTTGAAAGGCCTACTTCTATGTATGTGAGCCTCACTCACGTGACTACTTGTGGGGTTGTACAAGTGGAGGTTGAGGATGAGGGAGCAACCTGCGAGTGCCGGTCATATCAACTTGCTTCTACTGAGTGCTGTCTTGTTAATGCGACCGGTTACAAGGGGGTTCCTCGTTCACGTCGCCTCTGCCACGTTGTATATACTTAATTTGGCACTATATAACTTGACACTTGCCAAGTACTACACTACTATTAGCTTCAACTTCACACTCACGCCACTAGCCACCACAGATTGATCAAAATATTTCACAGAGAGAGAGAGAGAGAGAGAGAGAGAGAGAGAGAGAGAGAGAGAGCTAGCTTTAGTGGGGATATCAGAAATGGAACGTGGAGGCTTCCATGGCTACCGCAAGATCCCCAACACAAACTCTGGTAAACTCAATATTTACACGAACTCGACTACTTGTCACCGTAATTTTTATTTTTCTTATATACATATTCTTGCTATAGCTATATATATGCATGTGTTGTACATTATATATGTGTGTGTGTGTTGTACATTTTATAATATGCTTACATTTTCTGTTATCTGGGATCTTTTTTGACCTTCTCTTTCTCGAAGATCTTACTTTTTATTCTTGCATGAAAGCAATTATCTTAATGTTCATCTTCTCTTGCATGCAAATGTATTTTTCTTTCTTCCTTTCCTTCTTCTTCTTCTTCTTCTTCTTCTTCTTCTTTTTTTCTTTTTTTTTTTTAAATTAAATCATTTTTGATGAATACAAAGGAATGTATCATCAAGCTTAGCCCCCCTTAGCTAGCTAGCAAAGTAATAGGTTAGCTGCAGTTTAAGCTTTCAGACCCAGATCGACCTTTTCATATGTGACAAATTCTTGGCACTACGATTTGAACACAAACCCCTAACAGTTCATTTGGATTAAGGGAGAACGAGGAGAAGTAGAATAAAGTTGACTTAATTTAGTCGAACTCTACTCTTCTCCCCCCTTCACTCTCCCTCCCTCCACCTCAAAATTTAAACAGACCCTAAAGCAAGGACCTTCAAGCTTAATAACCATTAAAGAGCTTGAAGGCACTCAAACTCTTTAATTCTTTGATATTTTAGCATAACTTTTCTCTCTATTTTCACTTTAGTGGGTTTCTCTATTGATCTTTCAATTCATGCAACTATATTTGCTTGTGTAACTCTTTTTTGCTTTTGGGAAAGTTTTAGTTCTCTATAGTAATATGCAGATAAACTGTTTATTGCTCTCTCTCTCTCTCTCTCTCTCTCTCTCTCTCTGTCCATTATTAAATTCTGCAGGTTGTTCCGACTATCTATTCACTTACAGTGGGCTAAATATATCTGATCATCTGCAACAAAGATACTTATTATTATTTGATTGATCTGTTGCTTTGATACCTTTCACTTCAATAATAATAGGGGAAAATAGATTGCACACAATGCTTTACACACACACTTCATACAGACGTGACTTAGTATTTGGGTAGTATGCAATAAACAATGTCATCGTAATAATCTTTTTCTTTGTTCCTCTTTTTAAGTCAGCTTTAGTTATATGATCTCATCTGAGTGTTGTGGACTATAAGATGTTGGTGGAAAGGTAACGGCTGATGAAACTTGAAATAGGGTTTGTTGTACAAGTGGCATGTATCATGCATGCAATCTAGGACCCCACAAGACCATGTGTCTTTCATGCATAAGCAAGCATAAGTGGGACCCCCACTTTAGTCTCCACCTACTGCAACCTTCAATGAATATGCTAGGGATATTATAACTTTTCTGCATAATTTTTATAAACCAACGTGTTACCCATTGCAAAATATTTCAAATTTCAAATTTTAAACATTGTTTAAAAAATAATAATAATACAATTATATTTATTATCACGTCAGTTTGTAAATTTTTTAATAAAATTAGTAATTAATTTAAAATTTTCACGTGGCAATTAATATCAACACTCATACTCTTTTTACTCTTAGGTCTCCAATTAATCAATTATGTTTCATTTAGAGATAGTTTAGACTTGACTCAAAATTAAGACACAATTTTTTATTTTTTATTTTTTGCAATTTATTAAAATATTAAGTTGTCATAGTAAAAATTATTTTAAAACATGAGAAATGTTGCGTCTATAACATTTTTACAACAAATCATAAATGGTAAGTTATTATTAATTCCAATTTGAATTTACAACTTAATTTATTTTTTTACCCACCTATAATAACTAATAACAATTTATTACTTAAAATTTATTATGAAAAGATTGTAAAAATGTTATAGATATAACATTTTCTTAAAATATTATAGATATAACATTTTCTTAAAATATAGTATTGTTAATTGTTATTAGAAACTAGTTATCTCATAAATTTTTGTATCATTCTTATAAATTTTAGATTTAGTTAGGAGCTGAGCTAGCAGAGTTAAGATGCTCTTAACTAGTTTGCTCAGAAGACCTACAAAAGCCCTCGAGGTGCGTTTTAAGTTATGATCGATGAATACAAAAAAACATGAATGGCATTGGTTGGCTGATTTGTCTTTTTATTTTTTTTGCAAAGTGCAATTAGATATTAGATTTGTTGTTTATTCATATATGCTTATGTGGAGAATAGTAAAAGGGCCACTTGGTCCCTTCCTAAAAAGCCACGTCACATTTATGCCCAACCTTGCGTGTCATATGTCTTATGTGGGGGGGCCCATTGAAGCTATAGTTCCCACACAATAATGTAGTTCACACATTACACAGTTACACTGCACATTCAATTAAATTATTAAAATATTGAGTTTCTATTTGCCATGCCTAAAATGTGCACATTGCCATTCTCAAATTTAAATAAAGAGGATGCTCATGTCATCACCTACCTTTTCTGTTGATCGGTTTGAGATGCTCCCGTTACTGCATTATAATGTGACTTTTTTGTAATATCATAGTATATTTGTAATAAAATTGATAATAATTTTAACATTTTTCTCGCACTTCTTATGTGCTTTAAATATATAGATTTCTCAGGTTAGTGATAAATATTATAGGCTGATTGATAGTATATTTTGAATAATAATTTTTTGTGTTTAAATAATGTTACACGTATTTTTATACATTTTTTCACTCGCACGTATTTTTGAAAAAATAAAAATAACGTTACTAGAACAATATTACCAAACCGGCTAAATTCTCAAAACTTGTTTATTTACTTAAAAAAAATATTTCCAACAGTTGTAACATAAGCTATATTGTTGCTTTTCTAACATTGTCCCAGGCCTGAAGCTAACAAACATCAACA
Source organism: Quercus gilva (assembly GCA_023621385.1). Lineage (NCBI taxonomy): Eukaryota > Viridiplantae > Streptophyta > Magnoliopsida > Fagales > Fagaceae > Quercus > Quercus gilva. Next base: position 77,982,997 of record CM042477.1, on the reverse strand, counting down.
TGAGGCAGCTAGCAGAGATGAACCAAACCACCGTTACCACCGCCACAACCACCACAGACGACAACGAATGCATGGTGAGAGAACAAGACAGGTTCATGCCGATCGCGAACGTGATAAGGATCATGCGCAAGATCCTCCCTCCACACGCCAAGATCTCTGATGATGCCAAAGAGACCATCCAAGAATGCGTGTCCGAGTACATCAGCTTCATCACTGGGGAAGCCAACGAGCGCTGCCAGCGCGAGCAACGCAAGACTATCACTGCCGAGGATGTGCTTTGGGCCATGAGCAAGCTCGGGTTCGATGACTACATTGAGCCACTCACATTGTACCTCCACCGCTACCGCGAGATGGAAGGTGACCGTGGCTCCATTCGAGGTGAACCGCTAGGGAAAAGGGGTAGCGGTGGCAGTGTTGATTTTGGGGCACTTGGGGTTGCTGCATTTGCACCAGCTTTTCATATGGGGCATCACCATGGGTTCTTTGGTGCTGCAATGGGTGGGTGGAACTTGAAGGATGCGCCTAATGGAAATGTGGCTGGACCTTCGGCTCAGGCTGCTGTGGCCAGTGGTGAACCACTTGGGCAGTATAAGTGAGATAAGATCACATGGATCGATGCATTTATATATGCTATGGTATGCTGATAATTATGAATCTATGATTATGTAACGCACTAACGTAGAGGCATTTGGGGGTTTGAAACTTTGAATCTATCATGCAGTGGAATAAAAGTGAATAACATGGTTTCTATATTGAGGTATTGCTTAATTTTAGTTTGCAATTTTCAGGTGCTTTAATTTCTAAGAAAAAGAAAATATAATAATATGCATGTGCTTTTTAAAGTACTAGGAAAAAAATTATATGTCTAAAGTCATTATAGATGTATGAATAACATGGTTTCTATATTGAGGTATTGCTTAATTTTAGTTTGCAATTTTCAGGTGCTTTAATTTCTAAGAAAAAGAAAATATAATAATATACATGTGCTTTTTAAAGTACTAGGGAAAAAATTATGTCTAAAGTCATTATAGATGTATAAATAAGTGGATTCCAGTTATCTCAATTGATAAAGTCTCTGATAGTTGAATAAGAGATCTGAGATTCAATTCCCGCCTACAAAAAAAAAATAATTAGTATCTTGGTCTGATGATAAAGAATTATTATCAAGAGTGGACGTCATAAGTTAAAACTCTCTCACAAAAAGAGAAAAAAAAGTATAAATAAGGAAGGAAATGAAAAATACCAACCTAACAAGAATTAATGGATTGGAATAAACTAAATTTTCGAGGTACCAAAGCCAATTGGGTTTTTTATGATAAATAAATTGACTAGAATTATGGAATGGAAATGGCAGCAGCAGCAAGGATAGAATCAGTGAAATTGATACATACTGAAAATGTTGCCTAAAACGACAAATGGTATCAGTAGACGACTACTATTGAAGGGCCTGTGAAAAAACGACAATCGAGTAAAGGAAAGTTACGGTAAAATAGAAATGATGAGCTCCCAGCGAGGATCGAACTCGCGACCTTTCGCTTACGAAGCGAACGCACTACCACTATGCTATGGAAGCCACGTTATTGGCGGTCCTGGAGACAATTATTATTTAACACTTTTAAATTCTCACCCAATGCAACGACTACAACTGTAGCTTCTCTCTCACATCTTGTGCACTGTCGGTTATTGTTGTACAAACTTTTTTTTTTTTTTTTTTTTTGGAGAAACTTGTTGTACAAACTTTAGTGTGCGCTATAATTGAAATTTGAAATTTTTTGGCCATTTGGATGAACTCCCCACAATTATCATCTGATGAAGTCCACCATCCAAACAAGATTCCTCGTCTTTTTTTTTTCTTTTTTCCTTAACAACACTCAAATTCTACAAGAAGCCCCAGTTCTTTATGTTTAGGGTGAATCAGCTATGATAAGCTAACATTATTGCTTTTCATCGATAGGTTGATATCCCGAATGCCAGCTAAAATTACACAACCAATCTCATGAGTGGGCAGTTCGGCTTAACTTCAGAGAAAACGAGTAAATTGAAATGCAGAAAGCTGTTTGTAAATAGGGAAGGTTCCACACAGCCATCTAGCACGCCTTCACACTGGGATGATAAAGGGCATTAGCCTAGGAGATGTTAGTGTAATAGACTAATAGGGTGGAGGCATAGAGATCTCTGGTTTAAGAGGAGCAGCAATAGGCCAATATCATTAAGAATGATGATATAAGGGCCTCAAACTTCCAGTGCTTGAGGCACATGATTAGTTGTTTTCTTGCACAAGGACTGTACAACAAAACAGCATTAGCGTGCATACGCATTCAAACAAAGGCAACTAAAATCAGCCAGCTACTGTCCACTGCTTCTAGCACTCATGATTATAATAAAAGTGCATGGTATGTGCATGTAAAATGTGAAGCTCTGGTTGAAAAATCAATTATGTGGTAAAATTTTTCTTTCCCCTTTTACAAATGCAACACATTAATGGGAATTTGGACCCATTCAAGTCAATTACTTTCCCTATCCATGGGAAGGGACTTCAATACACTTCTTTTTTCTATCCAATTGATCATCTTTCTCTTCATTTTCTTCCCCTGCTACTTCTTGACATCCTTCTGGATCAGCTTCAGGTCTTTTCCTTTGAGAAGGGACTTCAATACACTTCTTTTTGCTATCCAATTGATCATCTTTCCCTTCATTTTCTTCACCTTCAACTTCTTGACATCCTTCTGGATCAGCTTCAGGTCTTTTCCTTTGAGGAATCACTTGAAAGAAAGAAACCTTCCAATCCTTTGTTTCAATAAACTTGAGGAGTATCTCTATCACTTGGTTCACGGTAAGGACCTGCACTCAAATAAAAAAGATGTTATGTGTTGAGATTTGAGAGAAGGAAAACAATCGCTAACTTGCTAGAGGCAACATGAGAATTGACCAACAGGCTGTAGCCAAACATTACGTAATGGCAATATTTCATAAGTTCTACTACAAATAAATGTGAAAAAGAACATGATAAACCCCAGTTTATTTGTAAGGTTGAGACATAGGTCACTATAGCCAAATGGTGCATCATAATTTGAATTACTCCTTTTTTAATAAGTTTAATAGTTTGATAAAACAAAAGAAAAATAGTATACATATTCAGAAACAAGAATCAGAAAGAACGTAGCGAGATTTTAATCACATGATGTTGATCATCATTCATCACTCATGCGTTACTTTCATCATGTTCATAATTCAAAGCATCAGATTTTACACACACCACAAGAGAGAGAGAGAGGGTATTTGAATAACTCCTATAAGAACCAAATATGCAGTTTTGGATGAACACATACTCATATAGAGAACTTGCCAATGCATACTTCCTAATTTCATAGCTAAGGACCATAAATTGGGACAGAGAGTTCTTCTCAAATGATGAATATATTCTCCAATAGAAACCAGAATAGTATACGAATGTTTGCTGTCAATATGCCAGTTCACAGATTGAGAAACAACTCCACTTATTATTAGGAGCAGCTCTAGCTGAAACTTAATCCTCACAAATTATATTTCTATTATAACAAGCACTAGTGCTATGGTAGTCAACCTTCCAAGAGAAATAAAAGGCAAGTATTGAGACCAACTATACCTGGGAACTTGACATCTTCAAGTAATTCCCAATTGGGAGCTTTGCCGTATGGATTCCTTGCTCTTTTGCTTTCTTCATGGTAATCCCTTTCCACCTATTACGATCCACTAATCCACCAACAATATATATTTTCTTCAAATCAAGTTCCTCCAGAACAGTTTCTGCATCTGCTGTGAGATATACCAGATTTTCCTTTTGCTCTTGCAATGCTTCAATATATGGTCGATTTTCTTTCTCAATTATCCAATTATCAAACCCTGGGAGTCTTTTCAATTGGCTTCCCATTTCTCCCTCGCATCCAGTCAACCAGAGATGACAAGGGCTAGTACATCTTCCATTCACCGCATAACAATACATAATCTGCAGTTGCATCAATAATAAAGTTCTTTCATAAATTACCAAGCAAACCATTATAATATTGAACTGTTCCCCAACAAAACAAATCACCCATTAACAGGACCAATAACATTAAAGAAGGATCCACTGATTTATGACCAGAGACTGACAATGAGACAGTACAAATATCAATTCTAAGTTGCAAGGATTCAATTACAAAAGGAGTAACCCTCCACTCCATGATATCAGCAGATGTAAGACATCTAGAGATATGGTTGGGCCTCAACAATTACAGACCCTTATGCAAGATTATTAATTTTGAACAAAGATTCAACCAAAACTATATTTTGTCCAGTTTCAATTTCCATTCCTTATAAAATTTAAAAATGTAATTTTGTGCTTTCATTTATCGCCGTTAAAGGAATTGTTTATGTGAGAAAACTAGAACGGGTATGGCACGTTACTTTCACATAGACCCATCACTAACATTCCTTTCTTTATGTGAGAAAAATTAACAAGTTCTAATTTTTTTAAATTTGAAGGATAGAAATCAAACCTGCACTAAATTTCAATGACAAACCAAAAAAAAACAAATATAAGGAATTTCATATATCATTTACTATAACGAATTAAAGATAGTGAACGCAATAAACAGCAATTAAAAGAACTTGTCTTGAGCTAGAAAATCACATGAAAAATTCATATCTAGGTAACAAATGATTAATAAAATAAAATCCATATGACTTGGAAACTAACCAAATGCAGCACTCATACTACAAAATTACAATTTTTACAGTACAAACTAAAGTGTTCATTTTTTAAACACAAAACAAAAAAAAAAAAAGCAATTTGTAAACTTTTTACAATTGGTGATAACTTTACCATTTACGTCTCTTGAATAACCACAGCAAAAAGACTAAACGACAGCGTCTTATAAAACCTACTCCTAAAAACGACGGCGTATTAGAGAAAGAGAGAGAGAGAGAGAGAGAGGGACCTGTTGAACGAGGCTTTGAATCTCAGAGGGAGTCATGAGGCGAGCGAAGTCGAGGTCGACGACGATCTTGTGTCCGCACTGCATCGCTTTGTTCAGCCTCTCCATCTTCTTCTCCTTCTCCTCCGACCGCTTCTCCATCCTCTCTTTCCTCAAGCTCCGCCGCGACTCTATCAGCTTCGCACGCTCCTCCTCCGTGACGCTCGCCAAAGTCTCCTCCCACTCCTTCCTCTTCCGCTCGGCGTCTTCCTTCTTCTGCCGCTTCTCTTGCGCTTTCTTCTCCGCCTTCTTCGCTTCGTACCTCTGCTGCTTCAGCAGCTTCTTCTGAGCGTTCTTCGAGAGAGTTTGTGGTTGTGGTTGTGGTTGTGGTTGTGAGAGGGCATTTTCGTCATTTTGCGTGGCCTCCATTGTTGCTCTGACCAGTGTTGTTCTCTTGAGCGCGAGTGTGTTTGGGGTTAGGGCACTAACGTTTCTTTGGGAAATCGAATGACAAGGAAAAGAGTGGAACGACGTCGTCCTCATGCGCTTTTTTTCTTTTTCTTTTTTTACTACGTTTTCTTAAGACCAAATTTGGATTCATTACTATTGTTCTCGTTTATTTATATTTAATGTTTTATTTTTATTTTTTGAAAAATAAATTCTTTTTATTTATAATCAATAATAAGGAATAATGAAGCATGTCACTTAAAAAATATATAACAAAGAGATACCACATAATTTTTCAATAAGTAAATGTGTGGGTCAAAAAAATATCTTTTAGGAAGAATTACTCAAATAACCGTTAGAATTAATTTAGTATGGGTCAAGAGTTTAACCAGGTAAAAGAAAACTTCAAATGGATTGAGAGAAAATAAACAATAGAAATGATGAAAAATACTGATATCTAGTTAAAGAATATATCCTTAGAAGTCTCAAGGATGGATATGAATATGATCAATACAACTTTTCCCTCTCACTTGATATTACACTTAACATATTTTTACTCAAAATTTCCAAGCCCTTGTTCATAGGGAGTCTGCCCCTATTTATACTATGATCTATTCAACATTTACCATCCACCTATAGGGTGTATATAGCTTAGGGAAGATACTTGTCTCATTCCCTACTTCCCTCCCCATTCTTTTAAGGTAAAACTAGGTGGGAAACAGGGCACCTGGCACTGTTCTGATGGTCATTCAGTAATAAATTCAACATTGCTAGTGGGTGGACTACATTTAATGTGGAAGGGATAGTTGCTCAGCTCAAACACTTTTTCTTTAGGCCTTTGGATTTGTTCACTATTTAACTCATACAATCCTTTATTTGCCTTCTTGATGCCACCGCAAGGAGGGAGATTCTTGACATGCAACAAAGGATAAGGTGATCCTCAGAGATTTGTCGAGGAGTGGTTGACCTTTGGATGATTGTGGCTTTATCTCTTTCCTCCTTGGTGTGCCTTCAAGGTTCTTCAGGCCCTCAGGGTTGAGCCCTTTCTACTTAAATTGGTTAAGCCTCTCTTTACCAGGCTCTTCCAATTGGCCATGGGTTCTCTCTCTCCCCTCCCCCCCCCCCCCCCCAACAACAAAGATTTTTACTTTCATTATGAAGTATACTAACTTCATTGCATTGTAACTATCCAATTATTTCAACTCAAAAAACTATTGAATTATTAATATATAAAAAATAAGAGTTTCATTGCATGTATTTTGTGTGTACAATGGTTTTAAAAAATAATAATAATTAATATTCGAAAACGACACGTTTATTAAATAAGTTAGTCATATCAACTCGAATATGATACAAACTCGTTAAGCCTCAACCTATTACCTGCTAACTTCGTTTCGCGTCGTGTAATGTTCATAGGTCGTGTCGGATTTTGCCACCCCTAAACAAAACTATCAAAAAATTTAAAATTTATATGAACACTGGATGTTTTCATTTGAAAATACCAGAAGGTGTCAACCAGTTGAGTTATAAAACTCTTGATATCATGCATCAAAAGTTTGTATTTCAATTTTTTTTTTTTCCTTAAATTAACACATCATGCTATAATATATCATCTATAATAATCTATAATCTATAATTTATACTATGATATACATATACATACATATATATATACACATATATATATACATATATATGTATATATGTGTGTGTGTGTGTGTGTGTGTGTGTGTGTGTAGGAGTGATAGGCCCAGGAGTATATATCTATGTATATATTGGGTCAAGGGCCTAATCCGAGGACATTAAGTAGTCCGAGGATGGGTAAACATCTTCCTAAGAATCCATGTTGGTAAGTAAAGAGGTGAAGTCTGATCATGATCATCCAAGAAGGTAGTCTAAGGAGGAATGCTTCCTCAGCTAAGCAAAGCCGAGGTCAGAAGATGCGGTCTGACATCAAGAGTAACGTTCTGGATGATTCCACTAGTGAGGATAAGTATCAAGAAGGAACAGGACAAAAGGAGGCCATGAAATATCTAAAGGGAAAGCTGCTACCACCGTATTAAATGCTCTGCAGTTAACTCTCTAACCATATTAATGAAGAAGTGATACCTAAACAGTATCTTTCAACCTTACAGCTACTCCCCAAAGACTTCAAGAATATGCTGATGGGACAAGAATCAACACCAGCAATCTGGTCTACACATAGAGGGTAGAGATGAAGGGGGAGGACAGTATAAAATAGAAAGAAAACTCTAAGGGGAGGGAATCAAGAAATTAAGAGAGAAACACTGTATGAATTTGTAATCAAACTTGAGAGAAATATATAAGAAAAAAGAATAAGAAGTAAGAAGAAGTACTAATGAAATCAACGAAGTATAAGTACTAGTAAAAAAAAAAAAAGGGGGAGGGGGGGGTAAACAGAAGACTTACCAGAGAAAGGTCTCTTTTTAAGCTAAGGAAAACCTCATGCTTCCTCATTAACTACCATTCAACCATGTCTTTAGGCAGCAATAACGTCTGCTCCACCGCATCGGCCACGTAGCCAGCCTTCCCATCCTGGAAGTTTCTAATTGAAGCATCCATAGGCAAGGGAGCTCCATCTAGAACTAAAGCGGGCGTCCAGTGGAGACCCCAAGTTGGGTATCATCTCTTTTATCTACCAAGGTCTAGGCTCCTTTGGCCTGGTTACCTCCCCTCTGGTGCTCGGCCTCCTTAGAGAGGGGGCCCTTCACTCCTTCCACTACTTCGAGACCTCTCTGATCCTTTTTTCTCTTATGGTCCACGGGATCAAGCCAGGAAGGTAGAGAGAATGGAGAAGGGGGTGTAGCCGAGAATTAGATGTGCCGCTTTAAGCTGGCAGTCACTATAGATGAACACCTTGGCCTTTAATATCTTGTCTAAGGCTGGTTGACAAGATTGAAATTGGGAACCGCAGCGTTCTTATCTGCAACACCATTAGGAAAAAAAAAAAAAAAAAAACATCATTATCATAAAATAGAGTGAATCAAAGGAAAACTTATATACAAACACAAACCAAAGAAAAAGAAAAGGGGATGAATTTGAAATAATCAACCTAGACCTAGAGCCCCACCTGGTGTCCCCTCTCTCGTCGGGTAGGGGAGGCCATCGTGCTACTCCCCTGATATGATCAAGAAGTCCTTGTTTAGGTCTTTGTTAGAATTGGGGAGGCATTGGATGAGCCTAACCTCAAGAAGTCCTTATAGGTGAAAAGAGTAGAATGACTGAAAGAACACTTTAAAAAAAAAAAAAATAATGGTGGTATTCATTGGGTTGTTGGTTTTGCAACTTACCGTCGACATTAGTTCTGCTCATCCAAATCCTATGCTTACTATGCAACAAAACATATATATAGTGGCGTTTTTGACAAATGCCACTAAAAAAACGCCACTATAGGCCCAATTTTTTGTAGTGTATATATAGCACAAATAAAAATCTTAACCGAAATTAAAGCGAAAGATACAAAACCCTAAATTTACATCAAATTGTAAACACTTTACCATAAAGTTACTACAAATTGCACTGTATAAAGCTTACAAACTAATATGGTAATATTTATGGTAATTGGTAATATATCAACTTGTAAGCTCCATGTAGTAAAATTTGTACATTAAATTGTTTTACATTATTTTTCATAAATCCTCAAATGACTGAGTATATATACTTAGATTAAAAGTACAACTAATGTAACTTTTAAACATGTTATGTTATATGAATCACTAAATAATTATTTTCTTATTATCAAAGAAACATAAAATAGGAACACAAAAACACTAAAGTTACATGATTTAGTCTTACGGTCTACGTCTACGGAGGAAACCCTAAAGAGTTATATCATATCATATACTATGTAATAAAAGTTGAGCTTAGAAGCTATGGTTGTGCCAAGTGGTTGCACAAAATTGAAAAAAAATCAAAGAATTTTTTAAAATAAAAATTAAATATTATGTATATCACTATATCCTATTATAATTAGGATTTCTAATTAGCGTGTTTGTTGTTATCCCATGAAAAAAATGAAATAAAAAGGTCATATTTTTATGGATAGATTGAAAAAAAAATGTTGATATCAACATAATGTAAAAAAAAAAAAAAACGTGAATGAGGCAATAAGGATATAAGATAGAGTTTTTTTTTTTTTTTTAAAGAATATATATTGTTACGGTCCCATTTGATGTAAAATTTTAATAATATTGAAAATAGAATTGTTAATCAGTGTGTTATATTACCAAACTAAAAAAAAGAAAGGTCATATGAAATTATGAATAGAATGAAAGGCAAAAACCACAAAAAAAAAAAAAAAAAAAAAAAAAGAAAGAAAACGTGATTGATCTGTAAGGAAATACGATATGATTTTTTTTATTAAAACCTAATTATCAAATGTAGAAATTTAAAAACAAAATAAAATAAATACACAAAGAACAAAACTATTTTATCCTAAGAATTGATAAAACAATAGAAGAAAGGTTGATAAGAACAAATAATATGTTATATTTATCTAAAAAATCATTGTAATTAAAATAAAATAAAAACCCACAAAGAAGAAGAAGTTTTTATCAACATAACTTTATCCAAAGAAATTACAAAACTAAAGAAAAGTACAACTAATTTGTAATAATCTTTTCCAAAAAAATTGTACAGTTTCTCTTTTTTAAAATTCTATATCAATTAGGTTATGTTCCATCTACTTTGCATGGGCAAAAATCGTTTCTTGTATCTAGTAAGTCTAAGATAACAGATGTTATGCCATCACGAAAAGTAGGTACAATCTAGATGCAATTTGTAACATTAAGATGGAAAGGTAAGGAAATTTGTGTTATTAATATGTTCGACCTATCATCCTATCACAATCTCAGTCCAACAACAAACAACAAAGGTTAGTGATTCTCATACTTTTTTTTTTTTTTTAATAGGAATTGAAAGCTAATTCTTAGTACTTTTGAAATAGTGTTGTTTTTAATTATGGAGTCAAATATTGTTGTTTTTCATTATGGAATTGGATCTCTTAAAGGATCGATGAAATTCATGTTCCATTCGCTTTCTTTTATATAGTTTTAGATCTATTATTTTATTTTTATTTTAGTTTTGTCATAGGAAACTCTTAAATTGACATTAAATTCAAAGGTCGTATAATATACAGTTCTATTTTTAATTTAGTTTAATTTTCTTTGTGATTTATATTTTCAATTTTAGCTATTGGTATATGTTTCATTCCATTTGTTATATGTTGTAATAATTTTTTCTTAAAATTTATTTTTTATTTTTTTTCATAGGTGATTCCAAGTAAGCATCCTATAAAATTGTTAAAGACTCCTAAATTGACATACAATTCAAAGGTTGTAATCTATGTTATTCTATTTTTTTTTTAACTTAGATTTTAATTTCTTTATGATTTGTATTTTCAATTTTAGTTATTGCTATATAAATGTTATTTTATATTTTCTTTTCTTTTTCAGTGTTGTCGTAGAAGATTCCATGGGTTCTAAGATTGTTGAAGACTCTTGACACTCAATCCCAAGGATGTAAAGAAAAGGTTGCATAGGCTTTTAAGGTAGGTTCCCATTTTCTCTCAATTTCGTTTTTTAACTCAATTTTAATATTCATCCTTTTACTGATTATTAATATTGGATTTTGAGGTAGATTCCCATTTTGTTTCATTGGTTTTTATTTTTTATTTTTTATAATTTGATAACTACACCAAGGCTATTTTTTGGGTTTCATAGAATGCATTGATTAACTTTTTTTTTTTCTTTGTGACAAGTGTTTAAACTGCCTGGTTATTGAAAATTAAAAAAATATTACCAATAATTTACTCTACGTAAAACTCTATCATCCAAAATAAATTATCTTCAACTATAATTCTATTACTAAATGTTTGTGGCAGTTTAAATAAATTTAATTCAATATATATATAAAATAAAATTTATATATATTTTATACCATACTCACACGAAGTTACATATATTATAATTGTAGGGTCTAAATTTGTTGGGCCAGGCACCAACTCTCTGTATGATGAGCCCACCAAATTTCCCACAATAAATTTGTAGAGAATGGGTTAAACAACTGGGCTAGTGATGGATTTAACGACGGTCCAGATGAACAAAACCCATAATGAAAGAAAAAAGGATTGAGTCAGGCCTTCAACAAGATAAATCCCTGTAGTCCGAAGAGGTTTTCTATTTAAAGGCTTAGTGAATACAAGTTTTCTCCCCCCCCCCCTCCCTGTGAGACTTGCTTCCCTTATATATACACCCTTTTCCCATCTTCACCGCACACTTATCCTCAATCTAGGCACCCACTTGAGTACTAGTCACATCAGCCGTTTGCTTTAACTTGCAGTGAGTGGTGGTGGGTGAAGACGCACTGTTCAGGTGTCTTCTCCACATAAATGCGGTCAGGAAAGTTGCTGCAGTGCATTAAATGTGGCGGTGGCAGCATTATTGGCAAGATATTTCGTGATAGCTACGCAGTTAGGCATGCCCGAAGTTCTGCCCTGGTAGGGAGATCTTTAGCACATCTACTCGATCAAGTTCTGGGCTGCTCCGTTGGGTAGGGTCCCTTCGGCCCGACCAGGTTGTCTTCGGACGGAGCGTTTGTCCCTTATGGATTGCACTTCCACCAAGATGGCAGAGCATTGATACTTTTAACCTCTTCGGACAGGGAGTCGTATCTGAACTAGGCCACAGGCCCAACATGTGGCGTTAGGCTTTCTCACCCACAATAATATTAATCCATTTTATCATATGACTCACTTACTATCAATATGATTATAATTTATTTCCATATAAATTTTAAATAAGTCGTGCATCACCCAAGTATAATACAATGTAGAATTTCGACTACATCATCGAGTGGGCTAAGAGTTGTGACACTCAATCAATTCTCTTATATTATATTTATATTTATATTTATATTTATATATATATATATATATATATGGAAAATGGAATTTTTATTTTTATTTTTTTAATGCTTATACATTGGATAGCTTATAATTTGTGAATTTTATTTGATACTAATTTAATGCTTAAATATTAATTTACATGGACATATTATTTTGTTAAATGTTGATATTAATTTTTATTGTTTAGTTTTATTAGACAATTGGTACTATTGAAGAGAATTATGAGTAAAAATATTTCATTTAATTTACTATTTCTCAAATGCGTTATTATATATTGTATTCAATAAATTATTGACCAAAATCATGCAACGCACGAGCATTCAACTAGTTTTTAATATATTAGAGTGTATTATAAATTCTATGTTATAATGAACTATAATATACGTATATATAATAGGCTAAATCCTACACTAATAGACTTCTAATACAAGTACAAGTCTTGGCTTGCACATAAAATAGAATTAGATTTGAGCGTATACTAATGAGCTAATATAGCTCTAACATTAATATATATATATATATATGTATGTATATCTTCTTATAGCTTCCATGCATATCTTTTATGATAAGCATTTCAATCAATTTTTTCTTAATATTATTGTATACGAACTATGAAGTCGGTAAACTTGGTTATCAGAAGTAGAGCAGAAAAACAAAAAGAGCTAGCTAGTAGCAAGTTGCAACAGATTGAATCCTAAACAACTAGAATTTCATAAACCTGCGTGCGTACGTAATAATCCTAAACAACTAGAATTTCATAAACCTACGTGCGTACGTAATAATCCTAAAATAATAGAGATTAAGAGAAATACTATGATTGTTTTCCTCTTCTCCTTTGCCAACAATAAATACCTGCAGCAAAAGCAGTCTCGTCACTTTTCTCTTTCCTTTCCCTTGCTATATATATGTTAGTGCAGCAACTCAACCCGTGTTCAATATTGAATGCTAACTATTTTTGTCTTGGAAGCAGTCTCTAACTTTTGGTAATGTTTTCTGTATTGTTATATGTATATCTTGCTATCTATATACGTGTTTTTTTTTTACTGGTTTTTTTATTTCTTTGTGTTTTTTTTTACTGGTTTTTTATTTCTTTGTGTTTTTTTTAGAAAGATTGGGACTTGGGGGAGTGATGGACACCATAGCAAGCAGAACCAGGCAAAGGCAAGCACTTTGGTTGCCTATATCCACCAGAACCCGTAACAGGCAAGTTCTGAAAAGCGAGTTTCTTGTGGTTGAAGAGAATAAGAGGAAGGAGACTAATGGGGTTGACTGGGTGGGTAGGAATAGAAAGAAATATAAAGGGCTTGTTAGTGAGAATGAGATGAGGTTGGGGGCAGAGAATAGTGATACAAATTTTATTTGTATTGATGGTTATGAAAAAGATGATTTGATTGATGAGAAAGATTTGAAGGAAAGCTGTGTTCTGAATTCTGATAGTGGTGACAAACTTTTTTGTGATGATTCGGATGCAGTGGCTGATTTGGGAGAAGAAGCTAAGGATGATGATGATGGTGGGTGTGAAGAGGAGGAAAAAGATGAAAATGTGGATATGAATAGAGGAAGTGGTAGACCAAAAGGAGCTGTATTTGGAGTGAAAAGGAGGATAAATGGATTGGATATGTGGATTGACTTAGATTTTGTTAATGACAAAGCAAATCTTAGATGTGTATCACAAAGAACCCGCTCACATTTTCATTCAAAATGGGATAAGAAGGAAACGAAGTTGGGAACTTTAAGTTGTCCAATTACTGTTGATGAGGAGGAAGCATCTAAGGAAAATAATAGTGATGAAGGTGATGATCTTAGTGATGGTGGTGGTGATGATGTTGGTGATTTCAAAATGGTTTCAACTGGAAAGAAATTAAAGACAAACAAAAGCAAAGGAAAGCGAGTGGAAAAGATTGATGATAAGGGAGAGAATCCTATTCAAGAGTCAGCTCCTTCTAGAGATGCTGACAGCAATCCACCGGCTGCTGAGATGACTCTGCCTTTGAAGTTCACCTTTGGTGTCGTAGAAGACCCAGAGCCACCAGAGAAAACGGAAGAGGAGAAAGAACTGGATAGACTTTGGGATGAGTTTGATTATTGTCTTAGATTGACTGAAATTGATTCAGACGATCCTGATAAGGTATGTTGGTTTAAAGCTTTTCATGCTTCAAAGCTGTGAGTGAGCCACAGTGACTTCTGTTTTCTGTCTATTTTGCCTTACAATTTATCTTAGGATCAATTTTTGAAAATTTACATATTTTAGCAACTGTGAGTGTCAAGTATTATTTGTAAAAGAATCTTCTGTTTTGGTGAAATTGTAAATTTGAGTATCCCATTTTGATTGTGTTCTTGCTTAAATTGGCCCAAAAGTCAAAGACTATAAGTTTTTTTTCGAGAATACAAAGACTGTAAGTTTGTAGTGTTTTGTTGAAATATATAGGAATGAAACTTGCATATCAAGTTCTAAATTCTAATAACCAAATGTCTTATAAATTTGATGGACAATGATTAAAATGCACTTAATAAATAGCCGAGTTTCAATTATTAGGTTTTTTTATTATCAAAATTGGAATAATTGTTTTACATAATTCAATGAATTTGAAGAAATATGTTTATAGCATTTATTATGCATGTAATAGTTTCTAATTGAAAGAAGGGGAATGCAATTAAATTCATGTATTGATTAATTGCAAATTGATCCATTAATTTTTTATTATCTATGGAGCAAATTTTAGCCTATATTTTTGCTTAATGTCTGTTTAAATATCATTTTGCTTGTGTTTTTGATCCTTGAACTTGGACAGTGGTACATAATTGATTCAAATCTTGCAGTTTTGAACATATTGGTTTCAAGTACTCACAGAGAGCAGTTACTTGCTATCTTATATGTGCATGACATGTATATAAATATCTGTACTAAGCATTTACTATAAAACCTAAAATTGTAAGTTTCTTTAAATTTAGAGTTGTTATTGCAAGGCCTTTTGGTGAATAAAATGGATTGGATGCATTCAATGTATTTTAATTTCTTTTAGGTATTGTTAACACATCTGCCTCACATAGTTAGCAACTTATTACTTATGTGTGTGCACTTGTTTTTGGTGAAACTTTATTGTTTAATGTTGATCAATAGGTTGAAGACAATGAGAAAGTTGACAGAGCTACCCTTTGTCCATTCAGAGGGGATCATGACTTAATTCTTGACGAACAAATCGGACGTATATGTAGATATTGCAATTATGTGGCACAAGAGATTAAGGATATCACATTACCTTCTGTAAGTCATGCAACTTTGTCTTATTCCCAATTTAATTAATCGACATTTTTTTTGTTACTTTCTTTCTATCTCTCTCTTCCACTTAGCTGAACGGTTGGTGATTTATGTCAAACCAAATTTTGGTTAAGGCTTAGTTGAGTTTAGTTGCTTATTTAATTTTACTGTTTTAAGATCATAGTCTACTTTTTTACATATCTCTCAGTTCTGGAAATCCATTCTAATTAATTTGATAATGGAGGAGTTTTGTACAAACTATCATCTGTTTTTTCTTTTATTAAAACTTGGTTTTGCATATTGCAGAGTAATTTTCGTCTTAGAAAATTGGGCTGGAGAGACTCACGTGAAATGAACCGTTCCCACTCTGATGAGTTAAAGTCTCAAGATTCGGGATCTACTTTCAATTCTGGTTGTGATCCTGAGGTTCCTGCTGAAGGCACTGTGTGGGACATCATTCCTAATTTAAAGACCTATATGTATCCACATCAATGTGAAGGTTTTGAGTTTATTTGGAAGAATATAGCTGGAGGAATCCATCTTGAAAAGTTAAAAAACCAAACAACATTTGCTGGTGGAAGCGGATGCATTATATCACATGCTCCTGGGACAGGAAAAACTTGTTTAACCATTTCTTTTCTTCAAACATATTTGAAACTATATCCTACATGCAGACCACTCATTATTGCTCCTTGTAACATGTTCCAAACTTGGGAAAATGAGTTTAAGAAATGGGAGTTTGATATACCATTTCACAATCTGAGTCACCCCAAGTTGTCTGGCAAAGATGATATTCGTAAGTCAATGATGAATTCTTGGAAACATGAAAAAAGCATCTTGTGGATGAGTTACACACTATACGAAGAGCTTACTGCACGCGACTACAATTTCAGGAAAATACTTCTTGATGATCCTGGTCTTATAGTCCTTGATGAAGGTCACATCCCTCGCAATGAGAACAGTCTTATCTTTCAGGTTTTGTCAAATGTCAAAACAGAGAAGCGCATCATCCTTTCTGGAACTCCTTTCCAAAATAATTTTGAGGAGCTATATAATTCACTCTGCCTGGCAAGGCCAAAGTTTGCACGCGAAAAAGGTAAATGGGATGCTCTTACAAGTTCTTTCACCAACATCACTAATGAAAATGTGAAAAAAGAGAAGCTGAAGAGGGTAAGAGATATGATTGACCCATTTGTGCATGTGCACAAAGGTTCCATACTACAAGAAAAACTTCCTGGATTGAGGGACTCTTTGGTTATATTACACCCAACCCAGCTGCAGAAGAGTCTCTTGCAGGATCTCAAGAATGATTATGGTACTACAAAGAACCATTTAAAATATGATCATTATAAATCTTTAATCTCTGTCCATCCTTCACTGTTGCTCAAGTGTGGTAAGGAAGAGTTTCCTTCTAACAAGCAAAAGAAGTTAGAAAGACTTAGATTGAATGCTGAGGTTGGAGTCAAAACAAAATTTTTAATTGAATTCATCCGGCTTTCTATGGCGTTGAAAGAAAAAGTTTTGGTTTTTAGTCAACATCTTGAGCCATTATCATTAATAATGGACCAACTTCAATCTCACTTTGGTTGGACTGAAGGGAATGAGGTATTGTATATGGATGGAAAGATGGAAATTATGCAGCGGCAATCTTCAATTAACGTTTTCAATGATCCAATCAGTGAAGCAAAGGTATTATTTGCATCAACAAGGGCTTGTTCTGAAGGTATAAATCTGGTTGGGGCTTCAAGGGTTGTTTTACTGGATGTGGTATGGAATCCAGCAGTGGAAAGGCAAGCAGTATGTCGTGCATATAGGCTTGGGCAGAAAAAAGTTGTGTACATCTATCATCTTATTGCGTCCGGGGCAGAGGAAGAGGAAAAGTATAATCTACAATTAGAGAAAGACATGTTGTCTGAGTTACTATTCTCTTCTTCGAGTCAGAGTGATGATCAGCAGAAAATCTCACCTAAAGTCTTAGAAGATAAGATTCTGGATGGATTGGTAGAATGTAAGAAACTTAAATATATGTTTAAAGAGATAAGACACCAAAAGAAGTCTGGATCGGCTGACTGTTAGCTTGTTGGAGAAGCAACTAGTAATATGAAATCAACTTGTTTTTTGGTTGAAAAAGTCTAGTTGCATTAGATACTTAAACAGTGTGCAGTGTGCATAGTACTTAATTTGACTTTTGAGTTCTTGTTCTTGAGTTTTTTTATTATTTGGATTTCAGAATTTATGGTTTGGATGTTTCAGTTTGCAATTAGTAATTGTGAGTTTTGTTTATTTATTTTTATTGATTGGATTTCAGAATTTGGGGTTTATTCGATGGTTTGAAGCATGTCAACACTAGTGCAAAGACTTGCTTTCTCATCTAGTCATGTTATTTGTTTGAGCCATCAGGCAGGATGTTGGGTAGAAACATAAGATATTCTGTTCAAAACAGAGTCCTATGTAGTTTGTGTAAAGTTCCATTTACTGTGCATGTGAACTGCTCTGTTGTCTGTAATTTTGCAGCTCTGATGCTTGTGCTGTATAGTTGCACCTCTGGTTTGGTGAGTTTTAGGATTTGACCACATTGAATCTGCTTGAATTATGATAGTTTACAAGTTCACGCTTTGTTCAAGATTCCACATATGTACACAATCAGATTATTTTATGCATGATTGATTGTAAGAACCATATGTAGGATATTGTCTTAGTATATATATCAATTACAGTAATTCAATAATAAGAAACAAGGGCAAGCAATTTCATGATCATAGAATTTTCAGTGGACATTTTCTTCAGCACCTAGAAAGAGAGAGAAGAGCACAATCTCTAATTAGTTAACCACCACTTCTATAATTTGGCAGTCTGGACCAACAAATAACCCAAACTGGAAAAGAGAATGAAAGAAAAATCACCCTACCCTTCATTTCTCCTTTCAAATGTATCTAGCAGTCCCAATATACAAAAGGTTCGTATGACATCCTGACTTGGATATAGACCATAAGTAACTTAAGATAGGGTTTTCTCAAGTACACATGCAGTGAAGTTGCAAAAGAAGGATATTGTGCAAGCAGCACATATAGTATAGGGTTAAAATGACAATGACAATGGCAAGGCCACAGTGATTGCATGACTGCATAATGGTCGAATACTACATTACTACTCATCCTTTCCTCTTATTAGCATAACCAATGGGAAATTCAATATAGCATCGGAAAAAACAAGTGTAAGGATCTGTTTAGATACAACTTATTTTTGCTGAACACTAAAAACTGAAAACACTGTAGCAAAATAATTTTTAAATGTGTAAATAGTACCATGAGACCTATTTTTAATGAAAAAATTGCTGAAAAGTGAAGTTTGTGGGTCCGTGAACAGTACGCGGGTGCACTATTCATGGGAGAAAAGTCAATAACTGTGGCTTAAAAAAAAAAAAAAAAGAGAGAGAGAGAAAATGTGCAAGAAGAAAACGCAGCTATGAATAAGTTGGATCCAAACACTCACTAAGTAATATGATTATGCTAGATTATTGGAGTATGCAAATTGTAGTGGAGAACCTCAAGTTAATTACTCCATTTTTTGCAAGAGACCCTCAAGTTGTCGAAGAAATGAAAGTTTAGGCTAAGTTTAATTTTTAATATTGGGAAAAAAATTATCTATCAATTAAGGAGGTAACAAAAAATATGACTTTGGATTTAATAGAATGACGAAAAAGAATACACATGCTAATCCTAATTGGTTTATTGAGAATTCATAACCGACTCTAAAATTTTAGGACTAAGTCTTAATTGTTGTGATTATGGGGAGTACAAATTGCACTTTCAACTTTTTTAAGGAATTCAACAGAAAGTAGAATGTTTTAATTTTCTGAAGTTGATTTTAAGATTTAATTTCAAGCATGATTTTAAAATTATATCATACAAAATTAGATTCAGTTTGATAATAAGATAGCCGTACCTGTGGAAAGGAAAGTTTGACACAATTTCAAAACAGTTAAAAAAATGATTTGTTGGATTTGTTAAATATATAAGTGTAACTAATAATATGCTTTCTTTCAAGTATCTATTTTGGCTAAATCTTGTCTTGCAAGTGTCATTTATACTTTCTCGTTCCCTTATTACATGATCATGTGTTAGTTTGTTATACATTTAGAGCTTGTATAGGGTTAATGGTTTGGTGGTGTTTGGATCAAAAATAAAAATATCTTCTAACAAATACAATTGGAAAATGAAAAAATATAAGAAGGGAATTTACCTAAAAAAAAAAAGAATATAATGCAATTGGATGAATTTAAGAAGGTGAATAATGGTAGTGTTGAGTGGCTTGTATCATACAAAGTACAATATTGTGTTGTTTGCTTTGAATGGTGCTAGAAAAACTTTCATTTGTGAAGATTGGAAGTAACTAATAAATTTGAATGCGATCACAGTAGTAAATGAGAGAATGAACAATAGTGGATATGATTAAATCAAGTTCTAATCAGGAAATATGCTCTGAATTTTGGTATGAGCAATCTTTTAAGATTCTTGGAAGTTCTAAAAGAATTCATAAGCATTTCCAAATAATCTCAATTCTCACATTTGTGGAAATATTCCTTCGAAAATAAATGGGCATTCACATTTCCAAGGAATGAGAAAATACTAGGAGCAATTTTTATAAATTAAAATGGCAAAAATGTCCCCGCCTAACTTGCCACGTCCTGCTCCATTCCACGAGGACTTTACTAGCTCCGAAAAAGTGACGAAATAAGGACAGGTTTTACTCACCCCTCTTCACTCCAAATTTAAGCATGTATATATCAGTATTATTTATAAGAGGATTTTTTTTCTTTAGACTGAACTTGTGATTCAAAAATATCCCTAAACTTTATATTTAATAGAAAAAAAAAATTGAAGATAACTCAGTAAAAATATATTTCAAACTCTACTTAAAATGCCTACAAAATAGGACACTTTCTTACTAATCTATATTTTCAAAACAAACTTATCTAAATTCATTTTCTTTTTAAAAAGAAAAATTATGACATTAGACCAAAAAAAAAAAGCTTCATCGCACGCGCAAAGCGCGTGTGATGAGACTAGTGTGTGTATATATATTGATATATATATATATATATATTTAAATTTATATATAATTATGGGTTCCAGTCAGCTCAACTAGTAAAGTCTCTAATGGTTGAATAAGAGATCTGGGATTCAATCCCCACTTACACCAAAAAACCGATTTGGTGTCTTAGTCTGATAATAAAAAGTTATCATCAAGAGCAGACACCATAGATTGAAACTCCCTAAATAAAATTATATATATAATTTATTTATTTTTTCTATACCTGTATGAATTATGATTTATTTATTTTATAATAATTTAGACACTAAGACATATTAGTTTCCCTATAAGAAATACTATGTCTTAATTATAATTTTTTTTTCATAAAAAAAATTTATAATTTTTTCACACATATTCTACAAAGGGCAAAACTTAGGTACAATAATTAGATGTTGTTCCATAAATTCTCCTCTTAAAATTTTGTCATGTGAATTTTTTCACATGAGATGGAAATATATTTTTTAATTAAATAGTCACATGACTAATTCTTAAAAGGGAAACCTAATGAACAGTACCTAAGGTATTGTACCTATGTTTTGTTCTTCTACAAATTCTATAATTGTATTGTTTATATTGTAATCTGTCTTAATTTTTCACACTACGTGTGAGTTTGGATTGCGTTCCAAACTCATCATGTTTGGCGTTTGCGTTTAGCAACAGGGTCTCGTGCACTGTTCATGAGACTCGGTTGTATGGAAAAATACAAATTATTCATCATTTAAAAACTGTTCATGGAACCCACGGGTACTATTTATTATTTAAAAATTATTTTACTACAGTGTTTTCAACAATAAGTTTTCAGTTTTCAGCAATAAATAGTATCCAAACAGACCCTACATGATAGGGGTTGACATGGGGCCAATGCTCCCTGACTTTTCTAATTCCTCCCATCACCCTCCATTTTACTAATAAAAATTTGTGTAAATTTTATTTAATGATTCGATTCATTTCATATTTGTCAAAAGTTTTATAACTCAATTGACATCTTCCGTAATTTAAATGGATGATTTTCACATGACTTTATAATGATATAAAATACTTGTCACGAATTACATAATTAACTTGATGAAATTTTCTTATATTTAAGAAAATAATATATACAGTCAATCATGTATGTTTTTTTTTTTTTTTTTTTTGAATGGTATGACCAATCATGGTAAATACACACTTTATGTCAAACATATATATGGTGAGTGTATGTGTTATATATATATTTTTTTATGAACAATGTATAAGTGTTATTTTGTGGATTTAAAAATTATTTATATATATTTATCTGTGCCCCCTTGAACAAGCTTTGGTTCCGTCACTGCAGTGCTGTGCACAAGTTTGAAAATTGACTTGCTAAAGTTAAAAGTATTCTCAATAACCAAAAAAATGTAATATATTTTTCATAAA
The DNA here is from genome assembly GCA_023621385.1 of Quercus gilva. Classification (NCBI taxonomy): domain Eukaryota; kingdom Viridiplantae; phylum Streptophyta; class Magnoliopsida; order Fagales; family Fagaceae; genus Quercus; species Quercus gilva. Next base: position 77,960,940 of record CM042477.1, on the reverse strand, counting down.
ATGTATTATGAAATGTGGGCCATTTTTGCTTTTTGCTTATAAAGTACCAATTCACCATTAATTTTTTTTTTTTGGGTGTCAAATTAACAATTGTTGAAAGTTACTTGACAAAAAAGCCTTAAAATATGAAATTTGTCTTTCAATGACAACATGAATTGTGATTCCCTTTTCAACGAAAGTACCCTCAATTTATTCATTAGAGACAACAAATACACCCATCAGTCATGTGCATGCCATATGAGTGTGACCCTAAAAATTAAAATATTCCATTTTACTTTTACAGAGTGAAATTATAAAATTAGCCACACTGATGTCCCAAACAAGTCAGCCTCCTCCTCCAGTTTTATGGCAATTTAACACAAATTTGCAGACATTTTTGTTAAATAATACATTTAAAAAAAATTATTTTCTGAATTTGCAGTGTTGTAAAAATTATTTAAGAAAATAGCCTAAATAAAAATGTTATTCTAGTAACGTTGTTTAAATTTTTTAGAAATATGTGTGAGTGAAAAAATGTTGTAAAAATATATGTTATGTTGTTTAAACAATAAAAAATATTATTTAAATACCCTACCAAACACCCCAGCATTTCTGGTAAACTCATGACTGGCAAGATAAGCGAGTCCAAGTCAGTGCCGGCTCAAGGCATAGGCAAGTTGGGCCTAGGCCTAAGGCCCCACAAAAAAACAAATTTTTCCTTAGGAAAAAAGGCCCCACTTTTCATAGTTAAAGGCCCAAATTTTTATAAAATTATATATATATTTTCTAAAGGTTGTACATTTTTTTTATTAGTGATGTTAAGGATACTACAAATTTTACTATTGGCTTACAAATTACTATGTTATTAATCACAAAAAAGTGATATAAACATTCATTAGTTAATTTGATTAAGCTTATCAATGAGAGACAATATCATATTATATTTTGAACATTTTATAGTGCTTTTAATTAGTGTATTTTTCTTTTTCATTTCTATTAAGACTCTCAAAGTACGAGACCAATAGAACTTTAACTCAATTGAAACTCTAAAATATTTCAAAAAGATGTTGCAAATGTGTTAAATCATCAATTATAGATTAATCTCTCCTAATAGTTTGAGACTTTGATTTTTGTAAAATAATATTCTACAAAGTCATACACCAAATAATATCTATCTCTCTCTCTTAAAATCAAAATATAAAATTAAAAATTAGATTACAATTTTATTTAACTATGCATTGTCTTATATCCAAAATAAAGTATCTTTTTCAATCACAATATATTTTTATTTCTTTTTATTAATATTTATAGGTTCAACTATGATATTCAATTCTCTATATGAAATTAACATTAATCTAGTTGGTATTATTTATGTATTTAATGTATTAAATTAACCTTAATTTGATTAGTATTAAATAATTTTGTTTAATTAATATTTACATATTTAAGGCCTCGCATAAATTTTTCGCCTAAGGCCCCAAATTATGTTGGGCCGCCCCTGGTCCAAGTGTAGCCGTCTTTTAGGAAAGACGAGTTCCACTCAAAACATAAACTGATATTTCTTAAAGATGAGTTTTATGTAATCGTTCGCCAACATGGACATGGTGTCTAGCATGGAGGTGGAACTTCTGTGTTGAGCTCATCTCTATAATAATTAATGTACGAATACAATTATCTTGTTAAATAACTTTCAAACATTACTATTTTTTACAAATATTTTTATTTTAGTAACAAATATTATTTAGCAACATTTACAATGGCAATAAGAAGTTTTTTTTTTTTTTTTTTTTTTTTGAGAAGGACAATAAGAAGTTACTATGGCACAAGTATGAACTATGAACTAGGTACTAGGTTAAATTTTAAATAAGATTAACTATACTTTATCCGCTCGTGGTTTGGATATACTCATGGTTTAAAAATTGTTACTTTTCCTACCCAAGATCTGTTATGCATTCGTTACCCATCTTATCACTTTCATCACTACAAACATAAAATAAAATAAAAACATAGTATTATAAATAAATAAAGGCTAAAATATCATTTTGGCCCCTAAACTTTACCAAAAGTTTGTTTTTCGTTTCTAAACTTTAAAGAGTTTGAATTTGGTAAGGATGGGGTGTAAAAACACCATCCAATAAGAAATTGAAATTGCCATATAAGTATTTTACTTAAAATTCAATACATCCTACTACACCTAATAACATCTTAGTAAACTCCCAATTTAGTTAGATTTATATATGGGTATTAAAATTGACTTATTCTTAAATATGTGATAAAATTATATGACATTAGAAGGGTAAAACATGAGTTTTACACAACATCCTTACATAATTTAATCTCAACTTTAAAATGTTCATTTTCTGTCTTTAAACTATTGAAAATGTTCACTTTTTGTCATTAAACTTTAAAAATGATATTCTTCACCCTTAAACTATTGAAAGAAGTTCCTTTTTTTTTTTCCATATTTTTGTCTTTAAACTATTGAAAAAATCATTCTACAAAGTTTAGAGATGAAAAAAAAAAATTTTAAGTTTAGAGACAAAAACAAACTTTTTGTAAATTTTAAGAACTAAAATAATATTTTACCTATAAATAAATCAAGATTTGAAACCCAAGGCTCTCTTTCTTCTATAATTCTTTCTCAAAACTCTATCTTTGAATCTCTATCTCAAATCGGATATCACCCTTTATGATTTGTTTTTGAGGAATGATATGTCTACAACATTTTTACAACAAATCCTAAGTGGCAGGTTATTACTGGTTGTTATTGTTGGGCCAAAAAAGTAATCTTAGTGTTAATTTCAAATTTGAACCAATAACAACTAACCACCTGTAATTTGTTATAAAAATGTTGTAAAATTGTTGTAGACGTAGCATCTCTCTTTGTTTTTTGGTGGGTGTCACCATGACCATGAGCAAGGTTATGCAACTTGTTAAGGGAATAGCACCTTGCAGAGACTCAGATTAAATATGTAATATAACATATATGGACACTATTCAACCCAAATTCTTAAACCTATGACTTTGGGCTTAACTATATTATAATAACCATTTACTCTAATCATTATTATTTAATGTGAGATTCACTCACACTTGTATACCCAACATTTAGTGAGGTTACCATTGCATACCATGGGTATGTGATTTATTTAAAAAAAAAAAGTTGCTACATTAGTTGGAATCTTTCTTGCTTGCTTGTGGATTGTGGAATCTTGTTGCATTGATCTTATTATGATATTTCACCATAATTTTCTTTGTAATTTTTTGGGTAAGATTTGTTGTATATTGTAGGCAGAGAAATTTTTATTTTTAATTTAGTATAGATTTGTTGATTTCTCCTTTTTTTACTTATTATGTTTTTAATAATGAAAGTGATTAGCTAAAAAAAAATAATGAAAGTGATGAGGTGGGTAACGACTACAAAAATGAGATAATTTTGGGTGAGTAAAGTTAAAAAAATTAGAGAGAAAATTAAAATAACCCAAATCACATGTGGGTGTAAAGTGTATTTTACTATTTACATTAAAAAAAAAAATGAGGGAAAGAGAATCCATTAAGTAATCTCTATATATATATAATAACAGGTGAAGCTGAAAGAAAATCCAATTAGATTTCAAATTGGAATTCAATTAGAGTTTAATTTTGAGCCATGTGTCTCATCTAATCTAAATTTTTAAATTTTCGTGCCAAATGAGTTAACATTGGATTTCAATTAGAGTTTAATTTTGCGACATGTGTCCCATCTAATTTAATCTAAGTTTTTTTTTTTTTTTAATTTTTTTTTTAATACCAAATGAGTTAATTTAGTGTAAAAAATGAGAAGTCCAATATAAGTAAACCATAAAAAATACAAATTTTTTTAATGATTTTATATTTACGAGCCTTTTTTTTTTGTAGAACTAAAAACAATTCAAGTTTCTAAGTCATCTATATATATATATATATATTAATAAATAAAACTGAGAGAAAATCCAATTAGAATCTAATTTTGCGCCACGTATCTTATCTAATCAAAATTTTGAACCAAGTTAGTTAGTTTAGTGTAAATATTGTATTTCAATTAGAGTTTAATTTTACGGCATGTGTTCCATCTAATTGAATTTTTTTTTTTGGGTACCAAATGAGTTGATTTAAAGTAGAAAACAACGAGTCCAATATAAATAAATCATACAAAACATAATCATATATTTAACACTATATATAAAATTAGAGAAAGAGAGAGTTTGAATGATTTTATATTTGCGAGTCTTTTTTTTATAACTAAGAAAATTTATATGGCACAAAAATTTTATATATATTTAAATAGGTAAAGTTTAGAGAAAATCCAATTAAATTCTACAATTAAAGTCCAATTTTGCGTTATGTACAAAAACCATAGAGTCTAAAATTAATGAAAATAAAAATATTTAAAAATGGACAATTTGCATATTCTACCTAATAACATTCTTAATAGACTTTTTAAAAAGTTAAAAAAAAAAATATATATATATATATATATATATACTATTAATAATATTTAAGTTATATATGTAAGATTATTATACTATGCATTTTAATGTGTATCTTTTAAATATATTCATGCATATGCATGAGATTACAAGCTACTAGATATAACTGAATTGATAAAATCAGGGCATCAAAAAAAGTTTGCTTGTTTTGATTTGTTTTTTGTTTTTGAGAAAAGGGCATTAGAAAAAGTAAATTCCATAACTGAAACGTAAGGTTATTTTGATGTTTTACGTTAGAGTATTCACATAAACTCTTGTATAAATGTGTAAAATACACATTTTGACCACTTTTACACGTTTTGAATAAAAAAACACTCCACATCAGTCCATTTAAAAATGTGTAAACTTGTGTAAAATTATCAACGAGCTACAGTACCTGTGTAAATTTACACGGGCACTGTAGCATGTGTATTTAGTTTTTTAATAGTTTTTTTTTCTCTCCTCTCTACCTGACTCTCACCTCTCTCTCTCTCAGGTGTTGTGCGCTCTCTCTTTCTCTCACAAAAAACCCATTCCATCATTTCATCCTCAGTGCTCTCTCCCTCTCTCACATCTCTCTCTCTCGTTCAAAGCATGCTACCGGAGTTCACAACGTGATGAGATTGACACTGTGGGTCATAGCGTGGCGAGATCGACGCGTGGCGTGGTCTCGATGGTGGCAGTGTGGGTTTGGGTCGATGATTGATGGCAGCGATGTGGGGAGGTCTCGATGGTGGTTTAATCTGAGTTTATGGTGTGGGTTGGTCTTGGTTTGTGTGTGTTTGCTTGGTCTGGGTTGATTTGGGTTGTGGGTTGATCTGGGTATGTGTGGAGGTGTGGAGGCGTGGAGGCATGGAGACGATGGCATTTTGATCGGCATTGATTTTTCTTTGTGTGGGTTGATCGTTGTTGGTTGATTTGATGTTAATTTTTCTTTTATTTTGGGTGGAGATCAGGTGGGTTCTGATGGAGTTTGATCAGCATTTCTGGAGATCGGTTTTTGATTTAATGGCTTTTGGTTTCTAATGATGGTGGTGATGGTGGTTGTGGGTCTGTGAAAGAGAGGGGCAGTGAGGGAGTGAATAATAAAAAATTGTAAAATAATGAATATTTTATTGAATAAATGTGTATAATAGATAAACTGATGCGGGTATTTTGCAAAAGTGATAGTGTAAAATAGAAGAAGTAGGTTTTTTCGTGTAAAATAGATATAAAATTTAGAAGAACTGATGTGGATGCTCTTAAGAAAATGAGTCATGAACCTGAAGTGAAGTTAGAAGTCAGAAGTTTTTGTGCATCGACTTTAGGAATAGGACTATATGACCCTTCCTATCAACATGTTATGCCGTTTTGCAGTAATGCCACCATCCTCCCTTTTCTTTTCTTATGAGTTAAATTAGTTCCTCTTTCTTTTAATGATCTATGATTTAGTGCTAACTCATTATCTCATTATATAGATTAAATATGAGATATGTCTTTGTTTGATATAGTTAATTCACTGGTTTATTTTACTTTAAAAAAATGAGTTAGGCAACAATAATGTGTGATTTAAAATAGTTGTATATTTTCTTTTGAGATGAAAAAAAAAAAAAAAAAAAAAAAAAAAAAAAAAAAAAAACCTTGTAGGGCACTAGGGCTTAATGAACTAGGGAAATTTCATAGCATAATATGTTGGTCACAAAATTAAAAATTCTATCTTGCTAGCAATATGACAAGTGGCAAATTTGGGATAAGACATCTGCAAAGTAACAAACATGAGGAAAATGTGCAAAGCGTAGACCAAAGTCAATTAGAGCATTGTAATGAAATAGATTTTTTTTTTTTCCTCTAAGTGTCTTTTTAATACATTTTAAGTGAGATAAAATGATTAAAACCTAAACATTTTCATTGAAAATACTAAAAAATATCAATTGACTTAGAGTCATTAATGATTTTACTCAAATGTGTTAATCATACATAAATCATCATAAAGTGGACATTATTGACCTAATTAGTTAGGCAAATTTGTTGTGTTTATTATCTATAATGGAACTTTAACTTGGCTTTACTGGCTCATTAAAGTCTCATAAATACAATAATTTTTGGGTGCATCAAAAAAAAATTAGGGGTCAGTTAATGGGTCCTCTTAGAGTATTTGTTAATAGATTATTTTAAGAAAATTTTGATACCACTTACATGAGAAATAAAAAAAAAAAGTAAATTTTTTTTTTCATAATTTTTTTTTTTAATTTCTTAAACCAATGGTTTTAATACATTAGTTAACTTTTCCCTAAAAGTTATACAACCTACACAAGCATCACCATAAAAAAAAAAAACAAATCATATAAAAAGCCTATAGCATCTATCGGGAGATAGATATCAATTACACAATAGGCACAATTTGTGAAGTCAGCAATTTGGAAGAAAAAAAACTTCAGTTACATTTAAGAGTTTATTTCACTTACTTGTTTAAACAAAACTGCCCAAACAGATCAAAAATAAGCTTTAGAGAGAGAGAGAGAGAGAGAGAGAGAGAGAGAGAGAGAGAGAGAGAGAGAGAGAGAGAGAGAGAGAGAGAGAGAGAGAGAGAGAGAGAGAGAGCTTGAAAAACTCCTTTGGTTTTTCAATATTGTTGATGCTAATGAGAGAAGTGGTTATCAAGCTTGAAGACAAAGAGCCATTAAAGCAATATAATGAAACATATATTTTCTCTAAGGTTACGTTTGGTTCTATGTAAATTGAATTCCGAGTGTAAAATGAATGTAGGGGAAAATATTTTTAGGAAAGGAAAATATTTTCAAGTGTTTGGTTGCATTAAAAAAAAATGCTTTGGAAAATATTTTCTAGTGTTTGGTTATGTTCCTGAAAATGCTTTAGAAAACCCATTTTTATAATGTTTCTCACATTTTCTTAGGATCCAAACATATATTATTACAGAGAATCAAAATATATAAACAATCAAAGAAACAAAAATAAAAATCCCAAGACCAATCGTGAGAGAGGGCCTTAAGTGACAAAGAGAGAGAGATCGGTTCGTGGGTGACTTGGTGGTGGCGACAGTAGTGGTGACATGGACATGGTGGGTCGATCTGAAGGTGGTAGCTCGATCTAGGAGTGGGTCACTCACTGGGTGGTCTGATCTAGGAGTGGCTTGCTCACACGGTGGACAAATCGACTCAGGGGTGGGTTGCTTATGGCGGTCTGATTGGCTCAAGGGTGGGTTGTTCACTGGGTCGATGGCGATGAGGAATAGGTCGGTGGAGTGGGATGGGTCGGTGAGGATGAGGGATGGGTCGGCGAAGTACCTTCTCCTTGCTTGGCTTGAGGGATGGGTCTTCTTTCTCTAGGTGTGAGTTCGGTGAGGATGTGCTTCAGGTGTGCTTCTTTCTCTATACTCTCTCTTCTTGCTCTTTCTCTCTCTCTCTCTCTCTCTCTCCGGGTGTCTGTGAGTCTGGAAATCATTTGAAGGTAAAATAATAGTGTAATTGGTTTTCATGCGTGAGGTTCTCTATTTTACGGTCAACTGAAATTCATTTTCAGTTTGACCGAATTTTCATGTGCACCCAAACACCCTCAAGGGTGTAAAACGTTTTCCTGATTTTCTTTACCATCGAAACAAATGCAACTTAAGTGTTTTATTAATACATTTTAAGTAGGAAAAGAGGGTATGAACCTAAACATTACCATTAAAAATACCAAAAAAATATCATTTGACCTAGAAGTCATTAATGATTTTATTCAAATGTTTTAGGTGTACATAATTGAGTAATGCTAGAGATACAAATTTTTTTACAAATTGTTGATGTGGTGAGTGGTTATTGGTAAATGAAAAAGTGATACTAATGGAGGATCTAGATAAAAACCAATAAGAAGCTGACCACGTCAACAATTTGTAAAAATATTGTAAAATAGTTCGTGACTGTAACATTACTCTATATAATTATCATAAAATGGACATTATCAACCTAATTAGTTATGCAAATTTCTTGTATTTATAATCTATAATGGAACTTAAACTCGGGTTTATTTGCTCATTAAAGTCTCATAAGTACAACAATATCAATTCTTGAATGCATCATAAAAAAAAAAAAAAAGAATTTGATTAATGAGTGTCCCTACAGTATTTATTTATAAACTATAACAAAATAATTTAAAAAGGCCATAGCATCAATCGGGAGATAGACATCTCTTACATAATAGGCACAGCTTTGTGAAGTCAGCAATTCGGGCAAAGAAAAAAAAAACACGCACACACTCTTCTTCGGTTTCATTTCGAGAGTTTATTTCGCTCACTTGTTCGGACAAAACCCATTAAAAAAATAAGCTTTAGATAGAGAAAGAGAGAGAAAGAAAAAAAAAAAAAAAAAAGAAAGAGAGAGAGAGAGAGAGAAAGAGAAAACGCGAAAACCCTTTGGATTTTCAATATTGTTGTTGAGAGAGAGGCTGATGAGAGAAGAGCTCGAAGACGAAGAAGAGCTTTGAGAAAAAAACACGACGCTGTTTTGAAAGAAGGAAGGAAGGAATGGCTCAGAAGCTTCAGCTTCAGCTGAAGGAGGTCGGATCCAAGCTCGAGACTCCTCCTTCTACCAAAGACTCTCTCGTCAAGCTCTTGAAGGTCCTTTTACCTACATTCCTCTTTTGCCTTTTTTTTTTCTTTGAAACTTCTTTTCTTTTTTTTCAGTTTTTCGGTTTGCGCTCTCTGTTTGGTTCCCGAGAAAAAGCTTGTGGAATTAGCCAGCTTGAGTGAGGGGATTAGTTTTGGTTAGGGCTAATTTGGCGACAATTTGAGGTTTTGAATTTGTTTTTGTGTCTTTAGGTTAGACGGAGTGGTTTGTGAGGTTTAGAGCTGGTAGTGTCGGGGAATTTGTTGCTTTGGTGACTGTTTGGTGGCCGAGAAAGCTTAAGGAAAGAAAGTTTCAAATTTGACTCTTTTGTGGAATTAGCTAGCTCGAGTGAGGGAGTTAGTTTTGGTTAGGGCTAATTTGGCCACAATTTGAGGTTTTGAATTTGTTTTTGTGTGTTTAGGTTAAACGGAGTGGTTTGTGAGGTTTAGAGTTGGTAGTGTCGGGGAATTTGTTGCTTTGGTGACTGTTTGGTTGCCGAGAAAGCTTTAGGAAAGAAAGTTTCAAATTTGACTCTTTTGTGGAACTAGCTAGCTCGAGTGAGGGAGGGAGTTTTGGTTAGGGCTAATTTGGCGAAAATTTGAGATTTTGAATTTGTTTTTGTATTTTTAGGTAAAAAAGAGTGGTTTGTGAGTTTTAGAGGTGGTAGGGTAGGGGAATTTGTTGCTTTGGTGGCTGTTTGGTTGCCGAGAAAGCTTAAGGAAAGAAAGTTTCAAATTTGACTCTCTTGTGGAATTAGCTAGCTCAAGTGAGGGAATTAGTTATGGTTAGGGCTAATTTGGTGAAAATTTGAGATTTTGAATTTGTTTTTGTATGTTTGTGTTAAAAAGAGTGGTTTGTGAGTTTTAGAGGTGGTAGGATTGGGAAATTTGTTGCATTGGTTACTGTTTGGTTGCTGAGAAAGCTTAAGGAAAGGAAGTTTCAAATTTGACTCATGTGAAACTAAAAACTGAATTATCCTGCTTAAGTGAGGGAATTAGTTATGGTTTGGGCTAATCTGGCCACAATTTGAGGTTTTGAATTTGTTTTTGTACGTTTAGGTTAAACGAAGTGGTTTGTGAGTTTTAGAGCTGGTAGTGTCGAGGAATTCGTTGCTTTGGTGACTGTTTAGTTGCCAGGAAAGCTCAAGGAAAGAAAGTTACAAATTTGACTCTCATGTGAAAAAAAACTGAATTAGCTAGCTCAGGTGAGGGAACTAATTATGGTTAGGCTAATTTGGCGATGAATTTGAGGCTTTGAATTTGTTTTTGTATGTTTAGGTTAAACGGAGTGGTTTGTGAGTTTTAGAGCTGGTAGTGACTAGAAATTTGTTGCTTTGGTGACTGGTTGGTTGCCAAGAAAGCTTAAGGAAAGAAATTTTCAAATTTGATTCTCATGTGAAACAAAAAACTGAATTAGCCAGCTCAAGTGAGGGAATAAGTTATGGTTAGGGCTAATTTTGGCGACAATTTGAGATTTTGAATTTGTTTTTATATGTTTAGGTTAAGTGGAGTGGTTTGTGAGTTTTAGAGTTGATAGTGTCAGGAAATGTTTTTGTTTTGTGAAAGTTTAGCTCTGTTTGGTTGCTTAGAAAGCTTAAGGAAAGATGAAGGGAAAAGAAAGTTACAAATTTGACTCTCGTGTGGACTTTTTTTTTCTCTTTTAAGGAAAAAAAAAAAAAAAAAAAAAACCTCAATTAGCTTAAGCTGAAGTGTGGGAATTAGTTATGGTTAGGGCTAATTTGGCAATGAATTTGAGATTTTGAAATTTTTTTTTTTGATGTTTAGCATAAACGGAGTGGTATGGGAATTTTAGAATTGGAAATGTTGATAAATTCATTGCTTTGGTCAAATTTTGAGGATAATTTGGTTAAATTAGGGCTTAATTCACACTTAGTTTTCAATCTCGTAGATGAATTGTTTCCGTTTTTTGAATTCTGTGGAGTAAAATTTTGTGTTTTTAGTTTAATTGGGTAGAGTGTCAAGAAAAAAAACAAAAGAAAAATAGAGAACTGTGAGTGTTATGTGATACATTGTTTTGGTTTCCAAGGGCTGAGGTGCTCAACTCAAAGTAGCCTAGAAGGGTAATAGTTGTACCGGGGTAAGCTGAACGGAAGTTTTTTGTTTTCTTCAGGGTAAGGCATAAAAAAACTCTGGCTTTTGTTCGGGGTTAGAAAGTTGTAATTTTTTTATTGGATTTTCAGTATTTCTGGTTGAAGTAGGAGCAGGGCCAGTGGGTTACTGTTTCTCTAATATCAATTAATTTGGGAATAGATTAGTGACATTTTGTGGTGGTTCTGCTTTGATTTTTACTTTATTGGATTGCTTGAGTTGGCTGGGGTTTATGTGGACAGATAATGGTAGTCAGTTCGTGTTCTGAACTGTACTGAGCTGCAAGTTAAATGATTAAGTGGTATTTGATACTAGAACTTGTTTGGGTATGCTAGTTTGAGCTGTTTTCACAGTTCTTGCTTGGCACAATCTACTCTTGTTATGTGGGGCTGTATTGTAGTCATGCTGTACAATGCCCTTTTGTGAACTGATATTACTTAGAGCTGTCAGCTTTGATTTAGAAGTATTGGAGTGCACCTAGGAGGATCTTCAAATGAAAATCTATTAAATGAGCTATTTCAGTTTTACGCAAAAAATTGGGTTTTTTATAGAAGACTTTCGATTGCACTATCAATTTTTCAGTTTGTTTGTTTTGTGTGTGTGTGTGTTTTCTAGATTTATTTGTTGGATTTAAAAGCTAAATAATCTGTGATCTTAACCATATCTTTTCTGATTGAGGAATTCGTTGTTTTCCAATACCAGAATGATGGTTGAAAGATATAATAGAGTTCCATAATAAAAAGGAAAATGCTACTGGTTTGAATTTTGCAATTGAGATCATTATATTGACAGACAAGATGTGATAGCTAAGAGCAAAAGTGATGATGTAAAAAATTCAGATTAACAAGTTCGAAATATGCAGAATTACATCCTGTCTTTAACCATGGATAGTTATCAGATGATCACAAGATGTTTCATACTCATACGCAGAATTAAAGTTCTTATTTTTTAACTTGAACAGCTGAATCTTATAACTAACTAAATTAGTGTTTGAAAGCTGTCTGAACTTCTGTTGATCTGACATGTTGAACTAAGACCTACTAGTTGCACGTAAACCACATATATCAAGATTGCCTCTTTTCCACATGCTTACCCTTTTTTATTTAATTCTTTTGTTCCTATTTGTGCCTCTTAGAAGCAATCACCATCGTTTTTATCATTATTACCTGCACTATATTATTATCAATGTTGTCAATAGATTTTTTTTAAAATTTTTATTTTTTAATGTTGAACCGTTAGTACTGAAACGCTTTCCAAGTATGTATTTTATTTAAGAAAGCCTTAAAAAAACGTAATCATTATCCATTATTCAATTGATGCTGTTAGATGCTGAAGCCTGTAAAATTATGTTTAAAAGTTAAATTTCTTGTTAGTAATATTATGCAATTTTTCCTATCAACCTGCAGCAAGCTGCAACATGTCTCTCTGAGTTGGATCAATCACCATCGGCTTCAATCATGGAGTCAATGCAGCCTTTTCTTAATGCAATCGTCAAGCCTGAATTGCTGAGGCATCAAGATAGGGATGTCAAGCTTCTAGTAGCAACATGTATTTGTGAGATAACCCGCATTACTGCACCTGAAGCTCCTTATAGTGATGATGTTCTAAAGGTGCATATCTTTTATCAGGGATACTGTTTTAACAAAGTTGGTTGTGCATTTCCAAATAAACTTTTTTATTTTATTTTTCTGTGTACTTGTACTCAAACCTGGTCGTTGTTTGATCTGTTTGCAGGATATCTTTCGTTTGATTGTGAGCACTTTTAGTGGGTTAAGTGATACTAGTGGTCCATCATTTGGTAGGAGAGTGGTCATTTTGGAGACTCTTGCAAAATATAGGTCATGTGTTGTGATGTTGGATCTTGAATGTGATGATCTGGTGAATGAAATGTTCAGTACATTTTTTGCTGTTGCCAGGTTTGATTTTGTCAATTTTTTAAATTTCGAATTAGTTTTGATGAATGTGCTTATATTGATAGTAATACAATCCTTATTTCTGAAAGTCAGTTTTACAAATATAGTAATTTCTGTTCCTATTATTTTGAGGCTGTAAGCTTTTATTCTGTCACTTCATCTTTATTATCTATTTTAAGCTTTATTCCCGAAATAAAATCTGCAGATCGGTGCAAATGTTGGGCATTATCAATAATGGTTGTGTAGTTTGCAATTTTGATCTTCATTTTTGGTCCCAAATAATGAAAAGTAACCTAGAAACTTTATAACTCTATTACAGTTGGAATGGGAGATGTGAAACTCTGTTAAGTCATGATAAGGCCCAGAAAAGAGCTATATTTCATTCTCTCTACTAGATTTGGCATGTTGTATGTTCATGTACTAGTATAGACAATAAATTGTTCTTATGAATTAAATGATAGAGTTTTGACTGGGAGCTCATTGATAGGCTAAAACACTGAATTATCGCTGCTTTGAATTAGTCATTTGTCAGTAACCACCCGACCTTTAGTTGGGATGGCATCTCCAGCTCGCCCCACGTGGGTGCAACTGGGTTCTATTTAAGGCATCGGTCCTGCTTATCTGTAGCCAAGAAAAGAGGTTATTTGTCAGTAATTTGCTAAAAGTTGAACCTGAAATTTTATTATGAGCTCTCTTATGAGTTAAAATTTTTATGCAATAGCTGGCTAACATGTTCTGCATAGAGTTTTAGTAGGTATTTGTGCACTGTCTGTTAGCTTTTCCCTACTTATTATTTCCTTTCAATTTGTTGACTGAAGGAAGGATTATTTTTTGGTTTGCAGAATTAATAACTGCTATTCTAAATTTTGTTATGTATGCAGTGATGATCATTCAGAAAGTGTTCTGTCATCAATGCAAACAATTATGGTTGTACTCTTAGAGGAGAGTGAGGATGTCAGGGAGGATCTTTTGTTTGTTATATTGTCTATACTGGGTCGTAATAGAAGTGTAAGTATATTTTCTTTATGCTGGCATCTGCAATTGATTAAAACGTTTTTTGAGTAAAAGTAACATGTATTTAGCTGCAATAACATTAAGTTTATCTTATACTACTTTACAAGGGAACTGACTTTATAAAACTTGAATTCCAGGATATTACTATGGCTGCAAGGAGGCTTGCAATGAATGTCATAGAGCACTGTGCAGGAAAACTTGAAGCTGGCATAAAACAATTCCTTGTATCATCAATTTCAGGAGATAATAGGTCGCTGAATAGCCAAATTGACCACCATGAAGTTATTTTTGATATATATCGCTGTGCTCCTCAGATCCTATTAGGAGTAGCCCCATACCTGACAGGAGAGCTACTGGTAATTACTGATTCAGCGACTTCTTCTTTTTTTTGCTTCCCCTTTTGAATGGTATTTAATGATGATAAAAGGCTTCTTGGTTTCTTCATCTGCAGACTGATCAGCTAGATACTCGGTTAAAAGCAGTGGGGTTAGTTGGAGACCTATTTTCTCTGCCAGGCACTGCTATCCCTGAAGCCTTTCAGCCTATCTTTTCAGAGTTTTTGAAGAGGTTGACTGACAGAGTTGTTGAGGTTCGAATGTGTGTTCTTGAACATGTCAAGAGCTGTCTGCTCTCTAATCCGTTAAGAGCCGAAGCTGCTCAAATAATTGGTAAGCAAATGAAATTGATATACAAATATAAATTTCTGTAACATTTACTAATGTAATGTACCAGACAAATACCATTGATGTAACATCTACTGATTTTGATATTGGTCAACATTTTATAGATGCACTTTGTGACCGACTGTTGGACTTCGACGAAAATGTACGAAAACAAGTTGTTGCTGTAATCTGCGATGTGGCATGTCAGGCTCTAAATGCTATCCCTCTTGAAACAGTAAAACTTGTAGCTGAGCGCGTTCGGGACAAATCTGTACATATGATTCCCTTTCTCTCTGTTTGTGCTTATTTGTTTCATTAACCAGCTGGTGATTCTGTTCTAATATTCGTTCTGCTCTGAATTTCCAGCTCCTTGTTAAAAAATATACCATGGAGAGATTGGCTGAGATATACAGGGTGTACTGCTTGAAGTGCTCTGATGGCTCAATTATGTCCGATGATTTTGACTGGATTCCTGGGAAGATTTTAAGATGTTTTTATGACAAAGATTTCCGGTAAAAATTTTAATCCATGCTGCACAAGATTTAATTATTTTTTGGCTTATGCCTTTTCATAGCATTTGACTTCAAGCAAAGCGAAAGGCAATAGGTTTGCCATTTTTACAGATGATTTGAATGAAGCACTGCATGGCAGCCTCATACCTTTTTTTATTATTCAAAGATGATGGGTTGTATAGCTGACCTGTTAAGAAACTTAACTAGTTGTATATGAGTTGAGCTGTTCAAAAACTTGAGTTGGCAATGGCTTGCATAATTTGCTTTTATTTTTTTTAAAAAAACCCTGCAGTTTTAAAAGTCTAATGCAAGCAGGAAAACTTAAAACAATAATATCACTTCATGGGTCTCTAACAATTACAGCTAATTCCAGAGAAAAGTCTAGTATGATATTTGTTACATACTGACAATAAACTAAACTTCTCTGGATGAATATAGGAATTTGTACTAAAACAGATGCAGCTGATATTCATTGGGGTCTGTTATTTGGTTGCATTTAGT
This sequence comes from Quercus gilva, assembly GCA_023621385.1. Taxonomy (NCBI): domain Eukaryota; kingdom Viridiplantae; phylum Streptophyta; class Magnoliopsida; order Fagales; family Fagaceae; genus Quercus; species Quercus gilva. The sequence continues at coordinate 77,945,181 of CM042477.1, read as the reverse complement.
TTGGCCCAACTCCAGTAATAATACTGCACTTTGATTTTGTAAATTTTGGTTCTTTTTGCTGAGTGTTCATGTTCTTAATTACTTTAACTATGCAGATCAGATACAATTGAATCTATTCTGTGTGGGTCCTTGTTCCCAATTGAGTCCTCGGTCAAAGATATAGTTAAGCATTGGGTAAGAGTTTTCTCAGGATTTGATAAAGTTGAGGTGAAGGCCCTTGAGAGGATACTGGAGCAGAAGCAAAGGTATGCTTATAACCGTTTGGTGTTTTAGCACCAGGCAATTCCATTTGACTTTCGGATTTTTATGAATCTCCCAATCTTTCAGTTTTGATATGTGATGATTTGTGGATTGATTTTGGGGGATTTCTTCTGGGGCTGCAGGTTACAACAAGAGATGCAGAGATATCTATCTCTTAGGCAAATGAATCAGGTTTGCAGAAGTTGAAAGTTACACATATTGAACTATTATGAGAATTATCAAAATCAAAGAGATTGATTTCCATTCAAACACAGGATGGTGATGCTCCTGAGATCCAAAAAAAAGTGATTTTCTGCTTCCGAATTATGTCTCGCTCGTTTGCTGACCCTACAAAGGCTGAAGAGAATTTTCTGATTCTTGATCAATTGAAAGATGCTAATATCTGGAAGATTTTGACAAATCTTGTTGATCCAAACACTAACTTCCATCAAGCTTACACTTTTCGGGTAGGAATTTACTGATTAATGCCATCTAATTTTAGAATTGGTTTTGTTTATGTCACACGTTGGAAGGAAATAGGTAAGTCATTGATTTGGGGTTCCTTTGTTTCAACTCCAAAGTTTGGGTTTTGATTGAACTTGATATATCACCTAAAATATGAGAGTGGAAAATCCATAATGCGTTGGGATTCACAAATGTGAATTTAGATGTTGATTGCAAATTCTGTGAATATAAATTGAGAGTAGTTTTTTAATAATCTTTTTTAACACTTAATAAGGTATGCTGCTCTTTCTACGATGATCACCTACATTAGCTTGTCATAATCTTATTGACCCTTCATCACCACCACCTGCATATTACTACCCCTACAGACTATAGTAATTGTAAAAACCTGTGCTGTCTTTAACAACTTTCTTAATACCAATGTTATGCATACTTGGAAACCCTTATCACCACCCAAGGCCCAAAGGCTTCATATTTACATTCATCAGCACCATTGCCATCACTTTTGTAGGCACAGACCCCACAATTACCTCAGAAAACTGTGAACACTACCACTAATATTAGCTTGAGCTTCAGCAATATGGTTCTACCATTCTGTCACTCAAGGTGCCATTTTGTTGTCTCTATCAGAATCACATCCTCAACACCAACACATCCATTGTAAACTTGTCGGTTGTATAGTTCCAGAATCAGATTTGTGTTCAATTTTAGGAAGAATTGGAATTCTGATGATCATTTAAAGTTTGAACTTCAAATACTTATTTCAGGATCTTCAAATTCAAATTCTATGCAAGGAATAATGTCAATCTTGTGAACATAATGCACCTTTATATTTCTTTATTAATAGCAGTGGGATACTGCATGTTCTAATTTTTTATGTGCTGGTTTTCATATGATATTTTCCTTTCTTGTAGGATGATTTGCTTAGGATACTTGGTGAGAAACATCGACTCTATGACTTTCTGAGCAATCTCTCTGTGAAGTGCTCTTATTTACTTTTCAACAAGGAGCATGTGAAAGAAATACTTTTGGAGGCTGCCACACAAAAATCCGCTGGGAATACACAATATACTCAATCATGCATGAATATACTAGTGGTAGAAGCATGTCATTCCTACATTTATTCCTGTACAGAGATTCTTTAAGAGTTACTTAATTTTAGTTCTTTTCTTCACAATTTCAGATCCTTGCACGCTTCTGTCCATTGCTGCTCAGTGGTTCTGAAGGGGAATTATTAAATTTTCTTAAAGATGATGATGAAATAATAAAAGAAGGTGTCTTGCATGTTCTAGCAAGGGCTGGTGGTACCATCCGAGAACAACTGGCAGATTCCCTGGCTGATTCATTGAGGTGCAACTCTTGAATTTTTTGACTTGTGATGCCAAGTCCCTCATATATTAATGTTAGTATTATGTTTGTTATCTCACTATTGACTACTTGCAGTTCCATAGACCTTATATTGGAGAGGCTATGTTTAGAAGGGAGTCGAAGACAGGCCAAGTATGCTGTACATGCCTTGGCTGCCATAACAAAGGATGATGGACTTAAGTCACTTTCTGTTTTATATAAGGTTTGTTTCTTATTTGGCTGTGGAAACACTGGTGCAATTAGTTTTTTATTAGGCAATTGATACTTTCTCATACATAACTGGTAGATCTCCTTAGCCCCTAGCAATTTCAATGTCTGCATATAATATTTGCGAAAGCTGAGTTCTTCCTCAATTTGCAGAGGCTTGTGGATATGTTGGAGGAGAAGACACATTTGCCTGCTGTACTACAATCTCTAGGGTGTATAGCAGAGACTGCAATGCCAGTTTTTGAAACCAGAGAGAGTGAAATTGAAGATTTCATAATAAACAAGATTCTGAAGTGCAGTAATGTATGGCTTCCAAGATCCACCGGTCTTGTGCAATTATTTCCTATTTTGTCTTTAATCGTTTTTAGTTTTCATTTATGTGCGCTTCACTGACATTTGATGTATATTAATGGTTTAATGTTTCAGAAAGCAGAAGATGATTCAAAAACATCTTGGGATGACAGAAGTGAGCTTTGTTTGTTAAAGGTTGGTTATTTTGGGGGGAATTGTATTTCTATTCTTTTATTTGTTATGTGATAATAAAAGCAGCATTGATAAAAATTCTTTGATAGTATTATCTATAAAAAAAAAGCTTTGATAGTATTGCCTTGACAGTATGTCCAGGATTGTTATCTTCTGATATTTTCAGTAATGCAGTAACTTAATGATTGGTTTACCCCTTTTTTTTTTTTTTTTTTTTTTTTTTTTTTTTTTTTTTTTTTTGGGGTGTGGCAGATTTTTGGCATCAAGACTTTGGTTAAAAGCTATTTGCCTGTTAAAGATGCTCATGTTCGTCCTGGCATCAATGGTGTTCTGGATATCCTCAGAAACATACTTTCTTTGGGAGAGATATCAAAAGACGTAGAATCAAGGTAATATCTGCCACATGGGATCATTTTCAAACATCACTATAATCAAATACTCAGTTGATTTTTGTGTTATCATTTACTTTAAATGTTTAGCTTGTTTGATAAAACTTGAAATTATACATACAAGTTTTTGGCATCATACAGCTCAGTTGATAAGGCCCATTTGAGGCTTGCTTCTGCAAAGGGGATTCTTCGTCTGTCAAAGCATTGGGATGAGAAGATTCCTGTTGATATCTTCTACTTAACCTTGAGGACATCAGAGGTGGACTCCTTTCCTTTAATGCTTGTTTTACCATATATGCTTTTGTTGTTATTTAGTTTTTTTAATAACAGAAAACTTAAGATGTCAAGTTTTCACATAGATCTGAAAGTATTGCCTTTCTTTTGCTTGCTACTGATCTTGTAGATTAGTTTCCCTCAAGCTAAAAAACTATTCCTGAGCAAAGTCCATCAGTATATAAAGGATCGACATTTGGATGCAAAATATGCTTGTGCATTCTTAATTGGATCCAAGCCGCTAGAGTTTGAAGAGGTAACTCCGCTAAACTTGATTAATTCATGTTAGTTTCCATGTTCTAGTCAAGTCCATATTATGTATGCCGTAATGGTTATATTTATGATTATGAGATATGGTTGGGTGAAGCTTGTGTTTTGTTTGCTATGCAGGATAAACAGAACCTTGCTGACATTATTCAAATGTATCATCAAGCAAAGGCTCGACAACACTCTCTGCAATCTGATGGAAATTCCTTGACAAATTATCCTGAATACATTCTCCCATTCCTGGTTCATGCTCTTGCTCATCATTCATGTCCCAATATTGATGAATGTAAGGATGTCAAAGCATTTGAACTAATATACAGGTATATACACGCATATTTAATAAGTTACACACTCACAAAATCTGGATCCTTGTGCACTGGGACTACCTTCTTTACCCCCCTAGTGGGTTTTGAACCTACAACCTCATCCACTGCCTATTTTTATTGGGGGGGGGGGGGGGGTGGGGAGGAGGTGCCAATTTGAGCTAGAGTTTATTGGCTATTTCTCATTTTATATTTTCTTAGATGAATTTCTGAATACTGTTTCATATGACGAAGTTTTGTATGTAATGGGTGCTATAATTTTTTAGAGCAGCAGAAAGAAGAAAACTAAACCCAAGGCATCGTAACATGTTTGCTAATTTATGAGACCCCAAGGGGTAGTGCAATTGATTAGGGACCAAGTCTCATAAAATAGGAAGTCACTGGCTGGAGTGTCCTTGGCCAAAACTTATTTTGAAAAAAGTCTGTTAATTTATATGCTACAAAATTATGTGGAGATTTTTTGTATACTGAATATGTGCATTTTCAGAAGACTTTATCTACTCTGTTTAGTAATTTCCTTGAGCAAACTCTATATACGGTTTTTTCTTATGCGTCTCTACTTTTGTGTCAGTGATTCTTCCTTTTTCATCAACGGATATATGTGTGCAGCATAGCTTTGAAACATGACTGATTGTATCAATGCAAATAAGGGTGAACTATTCTGATTTTAAGGATGTTAACTGTAGCTTGAAATAATCATGTTGTATCTGGTATGTATTGTGAATGCTCATTCTTGCTGACCTTTACACTATATGTTTTTTCAGGCAATTGCACTTAATTATTTCTATGCTGGTGCATAGAGATGAAGATGCCAAGTCAGAAGCTAGTACGAACAAGGAAAAGGAGAAAGAAGTTATTTCTGTTATTAACTCTATCTTTCATAGTATCAAGTGCTCTGAGGATGTGGTTGATGCAGCAAAATCAAAGGTTCTTATCTCATATTCTTGGCTGTTTCAGTTATTGTTAGTGTCCTTTTGGGAACAGCTTATCTAGCTTTTTGCTGAAAATGTGCTAAAGTAAAGTATACTTGTACCTTGAAAAAAATTTGAAAATGTGAGAAAATGTGGGGAAAAACTTGAGGTTTTAAAAAGCTGTACACAAAAACTAAAAGCTAAAAGCTGAAGTAGATGCCAGACAGGCTCGTAGAGTATAATTCATCAAAACCAAAGCAAGAGATTTTAGAACAATGAAAAGAGATGCATTAACTCCTATCTTTTATTTTTTTGGATAAATAGATGCATAACTCCTATCTTATCTGTATCATCATTTGAAATTGTCAGAACTCGCATGCTATTTGTGACCTTGGGTTGTCAATCACCAAGCGTTTAGCTGCGAAGGAGGATGACTTACAAGGGTTTACCGCATCAATCCCTTTGCCCTCTATGGTGTATAAATCGTATGAAAAGCAAGAAGGGGATGACTCTGTGGTAAGTTTGCAAAGAATTCATTTGGATCGGTTTATTGTATCATGTATTGGGTTGAACAACTGAAGAAGAAAAACTTGCTGATTCTTTGCTATATTGTTTAGTAAACTGTATATAATATTGTTGGGATGCTCATGCAACACCTTACCTAATTACTTATTTTTAATTTAAATTTATTTATTGATATGTAATTTTGTAATCATAATTATTTAAGAAGGTGGTTTATGTGGCAATTTTGACTTACAACTACAATTTTGACTTACAACTACTTCGCTACTTGAATCTGTAATCTATATTAGTTGATGATTCTGTTCAGTGAGTTTTTGTGTGATGCTCCATTGTGTGCGAAGTCTCATCACTTCAATTAGGCAGTGATGGCAGATCTTTGTGTGTGTATTTGTGGGTGGGTGGATATGGCATGTCATAGTTGAAGTTGGGTGTAGATGTAGCTTTGCTTAGTTTATGGACTTGGTGTTCATTTTGCAGGAAAGTTTTGATTGTTTTAGTTTTCATTACTACAAACAAAATGATGAGGAAAAAGAATTAGTACCTACAGATATGTTATGACTTGGACTGATGTTTATCACCCCAATTTTGACCCTTCTTGGAGTCTGCTACATTAATTCGTGCTTATATTTTTCGTTTTTATATCTTGTCCATTAATTCCCTTTCTTCTATTCAGCAGGCCAATGTGGGGCAAACATGGTTGGCCGATGAGAACATCTTGACTCACTTTGAATCACTTAAGTTAGAAACTGATGAAAAGGTAAGTTCTCTTGATCAATAGCTTTCAGCTACATGGTAATGTTAGGTGATATTTTATGCGTCTTTATTAAAATAGTGCCGCTTTTATAATAGCAGGTTTTTTCTGAAGGAGCTCAGGATGAAGAAAAACATGGTGAAGTAGATGGAAATGAAATGCCCATTGGGAAAATGTTAAAACACTTAAAATCTAAGGGGGCCAAGGCTAAACAGGTGAAAAAGAACAAGTCTTCACCAGCTGAAGGAAAAAAGGCTGAAAATGATGTTGATATCTTGAAAATGGTAAGGGAAATTAATATTGATAACTTGGGGATGTCCACTAAGTTTGAATCAAGCAATGGTCATGAACATTTTCCAAGTAAGAAAGCAAAAGTTGATCCTAAGCATGAAAAAGGTAAAAAAAGAATCGCTAGTGATGCAGCATCTGTTCAAGTACCAAAACGCCGGAGATCATCACCAGCTCACAGTGCTTTCAGATCACCAACAAGTACTTCAAAGGCCCGTTCAAGAGTTTCTAGGGATGAATTAGATAGAGGCAGACTTTCCTCACTTCAATCCATTGAAATGGATCAAGACACTGGCTCTGATGTAAAAGACAAAATATCTACGCAGAAGAAAAAGGTTGAAGGTGCTGAGACAGACTTGTTGGTATCTTCCATTCAAAAGAACAAAAATTCCTCATCAAAACAAAGGGGCAAGTTGTCTGACTGGGGCGATAATGATGAGGAAAATGAAGTGGGAGAAGCCAATGACCATGATGTGGAGGTGAGCTCTGCTACTTGTCAATATGCTTTAAGAGTTACTTAGACCTAATATTCTCCTGGTGGTCTAAAATTGAAGATATTTACTTCTTTTCTTACCTCTCTTTGCAGAAGCCTAATGTGCTGACAGAGACTGATAAAATTAACATAAATAGTAATGTCAAGTCTCCAATGGGGTCTAGCAGGAAGCGGAAGAGGAGAAGCATTGCAGGATTGGCGAAGGTCAATATTTCCACATTCTTTCTGATCAATATTATAGTTTTGTTCTTTTAATGCACTTTCTTGCTATATATGAGTCTGCTTTTATTTGTACTTCCAGCAACTCCAAAAAGGAGTGATGCCTTCCTAGAACCTTTTAGTATGCAGATATAATGAGGTTTATAAGTTAAATGTTTCTATTGGTTGCTCTTTACTTAGTTTTGTACTAATCCCAGTTGCTGAAAAGGTGTGATTGCAAAATTTAAAGTATTTTCCAGTCATAATAGTGATTGTGATTGTGTAGCAGAATGATACAAAGGACACATCAGAGCTAGGACAGTAATTAAATGATCTCTGATTATAGATTCTCTTAATATGTCTCGGCAGCTAACTTATATCTCCTATTTTTAGCATTTTAAAAAGTGCTATGATATACCAAACTATAATGAACAGTATTTTGTGCTCATGTCTGTGCCCCAACCTCCCCACAACAACAACAACAACACACACACATATAATCCTCCATCTTATTCTCACAGGAGGAGGTGCCATTTGAGTTAGAGCTCATTGACCCCTTTGTTTTTTTTCTTGTATTGAGGTTTCATGGTGTACTCTGTATACAGAATCAATTACTTCCCTTAGAACATGTCCTTAAATGACCTGATGTTTTTTTCCTCCACAGTGCACATCAAAGGCTGGTGGACTAGATATCGAAGATCTGAGTGGTTGCAGAATAAAAGTTTGGTGGCCTATGGATAAGAAGTGAGTCCTCTTTCCATCTATATTAGGCAGAGCAAGGAAAGCAAAAGAAAGCTTGAGGCCATACATTTTTTGTCACAAACACACATGATCAATCATACTTGCTATGAGATTGAGATTTCAGAAAACCTTTTAACATATCCACCCTGTGCCATTGTTTGTAAAGGCCCTACTCGCTTTCTGAAAACAGTATTTTTATTTTCCATTCTGTGCCTTACTCTTCTCAAGGGACAAACTTTTGTCCTTTTAATTTTAGCTCAAATATTCTCCCTGATGTCTTGTTGCCAAAATTCCCAGATTTTATCAAGGAACGGTTAAGTCTTATGATCCTCTAAAAGGAAAGCATGTGGTAAGCTGCACCTTGTGCTCTCCCTCTGAGTTACATTCTTGGGATTAGTTGACAATCTTTTCACACTTTATTTCTACCAAATAATACCTTTTAGTCTTAATTATTTTACATGATATCTATCACATGAGTTTCATAAATTTCATATGGAAGGTATTATACGAAGATGGGGATGTGGAAGTTCTCCGTTTAGAAAAGGAGCGCTGGGAGCTTGTTGACAATGGTCGCAAGCCTTCAAAGGTTTAAGATTTTCATTAGCATTCTTCCTCTAGCTGAAGAAATTCCATTATTTGTTTTTAGCAGGGCAATGAGTTGTGACTTATTTCTGACCCTTTTCTTTCACCAGAAACAGAAGTTAAATTCATCAAAGGGCACCCCTTTGAAAGAAGTGTAAGTACTGCCTTTCTGATACCGTATGTAGGTATCCTCATACTCCAATGGTCAACTCATATTTTTTGAAATGAGAATTTGTACTGTTTGGCTTTACAGTAATATCTGTGTGTATCTCTATCATCTTCATTACATGGTTCTGCACTGGTATGCTATCTTCTTTTATTCATCTCTTTCATTGTTTTACAGGTCACCTGGGAAGAAAAATAAAAATTCAGGTGGTTCTCATCGGAATAAGGAATCAATTAAGAAGTGAGTTAAAATAAGCATTTCAGGTGCAATTTTTTAGTTTCAGTTTACTTCTTAGGTAGGAATTAATTAAGTAATCATTATTTTCTAGTGTTAAAGGAAAAAGAACTCCAAAAAGAAATCTGAAGCATGGACGGAAGGGTGTTTTAAAAAGTGACTTGGGTGAAGCTGAAGACAAAGGGAATTTTGACATGCCAAATCCTGAACCCACTACATCATCCAAAGCAGATGAAATGAACTCAGGTGAAGTGTCTCATCTATTTCTATAGGTTATTAATACGTGCCAATAGTTGTTGGACTTTGGACCAATTGGCATCCTCTCTGCATACAGGAGTGGTGGGTGATATCATGGGTCAATCCCATGTTGTGAGTTGTGTATTCACTGCTTGTAAAAGAATGTCCAATTATGTTTGCTTTATTTACGCAATGCAATGTGCTAGGGAGTTAAAAGGTGGTTTTTGTTGGTGGTGCTGCTGGTGGCATTTGAATGAATGTTATCCCAGTATCATACATGTATCAATTCTAATATTTTAAAAGCCATTTAACCATTCATTTAGATGTGGAATGCTGACCATTACAGGATTGTGTAAAATGTTGTCATCTTATGAAACAAAAACATGTACAAGTTCAATATTTATTTACATAATTGGCCACAGGCATATGTTCTTTGAATGAAAGATGGTTGCTTTTTACTTGTGTTTTGGTAGACAAACATCACAGGCGCTGGCCGTGGAGATTGTCTGGTATAGTGTTGCGCTTGTGTTGCAGAATGGTAATTGAACTCTAAAACATGGCATGCCAAGTTTACCTTCAAATTCAACTCATCTTATCTGATGATAAATATCACTCTAGTCTTTGGGGGCCAATGCTTTCCTTATATATGTAGTTGTGAGGTGTTTTGCCTTTAAATATAAGTGAGAGAGACAGAGAGTGGTCACATCACTGAATTCTTTCATTTCTAGTTATTTGTTTTCATTACTGATGTATAAACTTGCACAGTCATCATGTAGATTATAATATATATGTTTCTTAGTATTTAATTGATTTGTTTTTCTTTCCAGATGATTCAGAAGGGGAACAAGCTGAAATGGACGAGAACCTAACAGATAGTGAGGAACCTGAGAAGGAAGTGAAGCCAGTTTTAAAAACAAAACAGTTGGAAGACACAGAGAAGAGCCCAGATCTTGCGGATGAACCTGATGGAGAAGAAAATCCCGATTCTGAAGGGATAAGTGCTGAAGATATTGAGACTGTCCCAGAAGATAGTCAAAATGGTCCTGAAGAGAAATCTCATTCAGAAGATAAAGAAGCAGATGAGTCAAGCAGCACCTTGAAAGAGGTATCTAATGAAGAAGACAAATCCGATTCAGAAGGGAATCAAGAAACCAATGAAAGCAGTCCCACAAAACAGAAGAAGCCTAGAAGAGGGTCATTAGATCCTTCTGATGCCCCTGATTCTGAAATTTCTGATGATGAGCCTCTTGTACTTATCTCCACCCTTTGTATTTAGTATAGATTTGTATTAAGTTATGTTAGCTTGCATTGTAAAAGTTCGACTCTTATTAAATGCAGATGAAGTGGAAGCGGCGAGCAGGGAAAAGGAAAAGTGGCTCAAGACGGTAGGGTAAGTAGCTGTAGTAGCGGTGACGTACAATACTTCACTAAGCTGTGGTGCTGTGGCAGGTTCAATGTCAGTGCTTTCTGTCTAGTTATAGGCGCCAAGAGTGAAAGAAGATGAATGCCATTCAATTATGTAAACAAGACTAATAAGCGTACAGAGTAGTTTGCCGGGCGGGCAGCCATGTGTAGAATGTAAAATAACAGTAGAAATTCCCACGTTTAGGTAACCAGTGCAGTGTTAGAAAGTGGGGGTGATGATCCAACAGATGACCGTGTTAGTGGCTAGGTGGTAGTAGGTTTGGCACATAATTTTATCATGAGGTGTGGTGCGCATCTTTTTTGATCTCTCAGATTGATAAATTGATGGGCCACATGTACAGTTTATACGTGGGGATAGATGTATGTTAGTATATTCATGTTTGATTCCTAACAAAACCTTTACAAGTTATAATCTGACTGCTACTCTGTCTACAGTTTTTTCTGTAATTTATATTCCTCACTTCTCTGTTTTCTTTATACACAATTGTTGATGTGGCAGGTTGTGATTGGTGCAACATTACTTTAACAATCACTTGTCACTTTTTATTAGCATCAATCAAAACATACAACCTTAGTAATTGTGAAGAAAGATTATGATAAATTGTGTCTTGACCTATTATTACACGTGGTCATTTCAATATATATTGGTTAGACCCTAAACAAGAGCCTTCTCGCAGTCCAAATTTCCCGTCAAGGTCAAGCGGAGAGGGTCAAAGGCAGCTTGGGTTGACCGTGTCTAAGAATCAAATCTCTTTGCCCTTGGACTGCATCAATATTCATTAAATGTTAGGCTTCCACTTCAAGCTTTTGCTGAAAAGGCTTCCACTGCAATTAAAATTTAGAAAGTATAAATCTTTTCTATTTGTTTAGTTTCTTTCTTTATCGAACTTACGTTTCAAGGGCCGTATTTGATTATCACAATCACATCACCATCAATAGCTTCTTGATATAAGCGCATACTTGTTCTCTTTTGACATGTACATCAATTGACTGGGCAGTGATGTCTCATCTGTTTTGAATTGAAATCTTACCTCTGAATAATAACAAATTACAAGGAGTAGAAAAATTTAAGCATAAAATCTTTGACAAAAGCATCTGTCTCCCATTACCATTTTTTTTGTTTCACCTACCGTATAATTAATTATTATTATTTTTAATAAAAAGTTTTCATTGATAAAATCAGAAATTTGCATTTGATCTTTGTTAGATAGCAAAACACACATCCTAAACACCAAGCTAAAGAAGGTTGATGAATTATATAAAATTATATGTTGACTATTAACTAATTTTTTATTTGGCTGAATTAGACTAATTAAATAAATTATTATTATATATGAGTCATGAGTGAGTGACAGAGAAAAAAAAAAGAATCCAAAGAAATTGGATTTTTTTTATAATTTTAAATTTTGACAAATTATTGTTCCAACTAAAAAGCAGATCGGTCAGAGTCATCAAGGAGCCAAGGACCGGATTACTAGTACTACTGCTTCACTTTAGAAACGAGTAAAGACCAAGTCTCGTCAATGTACTCGCAGACTGACATCTGCCAATTCCTCCGTCACACTATATAACGTAGATACACGCGGAAACAAAAGCCCGCAAACCCAATAGCTAAAAAAGCCTTAAAGATCTCAACGACCTGTAGTTGCCGGTGTTATAAACTATGTACTAATCTGGCCGTGTGAGTATCAAAATACTGCACAAAAAAGGAAGTAACCAACAAACAGATCAGCAACCAAAGCTCTCCTGAGACCCCTAAATCTTTGTCTTTTTTGGTAAGTCTGTTTCAGCTACTTCTGCTTTTCTTTGTTGGGTTTCTGTTTATTTATTTGCTTTTAGAGATGCACATACTTGCTGGTGGTTATTTCAGTTTGCTCTATAGTTTTAGTGATTTTATATGGGTTCTGTTTGTCGGTAGTTACTTGTGGTTTTTTCTTTTTTTCGTTTTCTGGGTTTTGTTTTTCTTGGGATTTTGCTTTGAAGCGTGTACTACATGAATAGAACATGCTTGGGGGGGTTTGTCACTTTCTAAATTTGTTAACTTTAATGCAAAGTTTGTTTATTTCTTTTTCGTTTTCACAAAGATCTCACAGCCTCTCTCTAATCTAAAGCTATCTCTTCCTCATGTAAGATCTCACAAGGTCCTTTCTTTCTGTACTATATGTATGCATTGTATAGATGTATACGTATGAATGTATGTATGTATGTGCGGGAGCTAAATGGTTTTGTTGGGATTTGTATAAAGAATGGTATTTTAGAGTTAAAGGCGTATTTTAAGTACCTCTTGAGTTTTTTAACTCATTAGTGTGTAAAATTGCCTGTGTGTGTATGTAGTATATGATGTGTGATTATTGTATTTTGGAGTTGAAACTCATTTTGGTTCAATGCTTTGCAGTGATTGGGCGTGTTTGTGAAGTTGACAAATCCTTAGAAGCCAATTATGGGGGAGCCGCTTGGGCAGCTAAAAGTGATGGTTGTGCAAGGAAAAAGATTGGTAATCCGGGATTTCAAGAGTAGCGATCCTTATGTGATAGTCAAGTTAGGCAATCAGGTGATTCTAGGCTCTTGTATATGTGCAGCGTGAAAATCTGAGCTGCAGTGAATTCAATCATATTCATCTGACAGCACTTACATTTCTAACTTTACTCTGATCGGAAATTACGTTGCTGATCTCTAAGCTTGTTTATTCTTTTCACTTGATTCATTATCAGTGATGATACATTCTTTGCTGTCAGTTATTGTGCAATGTATACACCATATGATTTCAAAGCTCATGTATGTTTCCTTAATCAATGTATGAGAGATGAAGCTATTGAATTGATAGATCTACTGGGTTGAGTTAATGGTTCGAATAAAAACAATGAAGGAAGCAGAGTTGTAAATTATTTATAAACCAAGATTGGACTTATATTTATCTGCCAGGATTTTTTACTTGTTTGTTTATATAATTTTTTTTCCCAAGTATTCTGTTGTCAATAGTTAAAAAATTTCTCTGGTTTGAAATTTTTTGAAAGAATCATAGAATATCACTTGATAACTTCTTTTAGGCACCTATTTGAATGCTTAGGGAACTGGGCTTGTTAATGACTTCCTTCATATTGCGTTCTGTTGTTTGACTCTCGTATGTTTTAAAACTAACTTATTTGTGTTATCTGTATCAGACTGCAAAGACCAAGGTTATCTATAGTTGCCTTAATCCTGTTTGGAATGAAGAACTAAGTTTCTCCCTCACAGAACCTGTTGGAGTTTTAAATTTTGTAAGTTCCTAAAATTTTGAATTTATTAGTTTCTTAAATATGCACATTTTTTCCCTTCAATCTTGCCTTTGTCAAGTTGCAAATTGGTTCAGTGGCATGCGTACCTAAAATGCCCTATGATCCCCAATTGTGTTTAGTAAAGGTGAAAAACATGGTTTATTCTGTGCTCAGCAGATTGTTTTGTTTCATTCTGTAATTTGAATTATCAAATTTGCCTGACTTCTTGCTTATCCTTACTTTGAATTATCATTTCTTGTTGTTCCTGATTTTGTGTCTCTTAGTTTTCTTCAACTCCTAAATTCAACTTTGAATTCAAAAAGCCATTTTCAAACTCCTCTCCTTGAGATGATTGAAACCTTTTTGTAGCTATTAAGTGATGGGTTTATACCATATAATATCCTTCACGTAACTAACAGCTGTTTGCAATATATGATGAAAGTCATCATTCTTTGTTCTGTAGTGAGAGTACATAATTGAGCTTTGCATATCAAAACCTTAAAGAGTGGGTTTGCTGGATGGAAATTCAACGCCTTTTAAAATTTTGTCTTCTTTTCTGTTTTAATGTGCCCTGCTCGGTATTTAATTGATTCATTGTTCTACCTTCAGTATTTTGGTTTCCTATGTTGGTGAAAATTTGATTCTTGTAATCTTTTGGTAATCTTCTGGAAGAAGGTAGATAACCCCTAATCTTTTGTTATTTGCAAGAGTAGTCTGGTACTCATTTGACCATGGTATGCCGACTATTGTCTAAATCAGCTGCTGTTTGCTGACTTTTCGTCTCTTCATTTTTTGGATTCTTGGTATTGTGCTTCTTGTTTGTCTGAAAATTATTGGCCAATGTGGGGACAAAGGGTTTTGAGAACGTCAGAAGGCTGAGAGGTTCTGTTGTAGTATTTTGCATTGCTTTCTTACTTTTTGTTTTGACTTATCTCCAACCTTTTAATGATTGGAATATTCTGTTATTTTTATCATTAAGAAGATCATTGTGTTCTCAGCCTCTATTTTTCTTTTGTTTGTTACTTACAAAACAAAGAAGGTTTTCATTTATTGGTTTTGGCCTGTTTATCTGTCCCATCATATTTTTGTAAATACAATTTTATTCTCATATCTTCTCTTAAAATGGGAAATCTTGCTGTGTAGTTGTCGTTTGATTATTTAGCTCCTAAAGTAATCTTAGTGAAGCTAATGATACTTTTGGATTTTGGAATGTAACCAAAGTGCATTTTTCTGTAGGAAGTGTTTGATAAAGATCGTTTCAAGGCAGATGACAAGATGGGGAATGCTCACCTCAGCCTTCAGCCAATAGTCTCTGCCGCTAGGTTGAGAAAGATTCTAGGGGTTTCTTCTGGAGAGACAACATTAAGGAAGGTAGTCCCAGATGGTGACAACTGTCTTGTTGGAGAGAGCTCTATCTGTTGTGTAAATGGTGAAGTTGTACAGAGCGTTTGGTTAAGGCTTGGTGGAGTTGAGTCTGGAGAGATCGAACTAAAGATAAAGTTCATTGATCCTCTTGAAACTCCCTCAACGTAGTGGAGAATCTATGTTTTGCATAGGCTTAGATTGTAACAATGGGGGGATGAGGTCCAATATGTGTGTAGTTTAGTCCAGTCTCATGTAACCCCTTTAGAGATGTTAAAGGCATTCTCAGTGTAGAATTAGTATAATTGTGAGTTGGCTCAAGTGGAACCTTGCTTGTGTAATTTGCTTTTTTCTATATGTTTTCAAGCATGTTGAAATAGGAGGCCAAGTGTTTGCAGGGGTTTGATATGAATTTTATCAGTGGTCTTTGCATTTTAATTTTATATATATATATATATATATATTATATAAAGTTATTTATATAATATATATCTTTGCCAAGAGTTTTATAAGTTAACTAACCCTTCTTGGTGTTTTCAATAGAGATTTTTAGAGTTTAAATCCATCATCCTCTATTGTTATAAACTATCTAATTATCGTATATATATATGTTTCTCAAAAAAAAAAATTATCGTATATATATATAAACATGACTTGCAATTTAAGAATTTAACAAGCAATTGAATGGACGGGCTTGATATAAAAACAAGTCCATGATAGCTGATAGTTAATGCCACTTTGCGAATACACGCCTGGAGTTTTTGCATTCCTTAGTCAACATTTAGCAGCGGAAAATGCTAGGGTCTCACGTGGTGAGCTGCGAGTAAAATAGTGGGTCTATATTTTCACTACTTACAGCTTGCCATGTGACGAGTTGTGATAAAAGTTACAGACTTTTTTTGTATCCCTAGCATTGTTTGCTTTAGCAACTTTTATGAGCAATCGATTGTAGACATGGTTTATGAAGTCATGTTTTCTTTTAAGAAAAAAAATGAAAAACATAAAGAGATGTAAAAAATTGGCATTATTTAGGTAAATAGAGGGAGAGGGGTTGGTGGGATTTGAATCACAAGAGGTATTGGAATCAAATATGCTTGGGATTGACCCAAGTGTGATAACATATCGTTTAAATGTGTCCTCGTCTTATAAGTTTGTCCATCAAAATTGAAGGGGTATCCTCCAAATCCCATAATTAAATTTTAATTGACAAGTAAATTAATGAGATGGAGCATTTATTTATGCCTAACCTAAATTAAGTAATGCAATCCAATCCAAAATCTAGTTATAAAAATTGCATCGACCACCCTAAAATAAAAAAAAACCTAAATTAAGTAACCCTATCTAGCCTTTTATTTTTATTTTTATTTTTATTTTAAATAATCATAACCCTATCTAACCATATAGTTACAAAAATTATACCAACATTAAATCATCTCCTAAGTACTCCTATTAATTATGAAAATTATTGATGATGTGATAAAAAAAAATCAAATCAACAAATGACTAATGTAACAATTTTCACAACAAATTTTATAATCTTTGAGTTGATATATAGGTTATTACTAATTCTCTTGTGAGCAAATCATAGACACTCTATTATTAGTATTAATTTATTATCCACGTTAATAACTTTGCCAGCTCATACATTTTCTTTTGTAAGTAATTTGTAGTGAATTTTGGCTTGACCCTAAACTTATTGGCTTCACCAATTAGGAAGTCACCTTCCCTCAAGTAACTTTTTTTTTTTTTTTTTTTGATAATAACTCTATATAACTTATTGACTTGGGTTGTGCCCTCCAATTTTTTCATTCGTAAAAGCATAAAAACCTGGTATTGGCGCCTAACTAGTGTCTGGTCTCTGGTCCTTTGAGTCGATGAGTTTGAAGTTGAAAGCGGTGTCAGACTCAGACACCGATCCGAAAAACCCCAACAGTAAGCCCAACAATGAAAACATAATAAAGAGAGAGATAGTGGATTTAAGGAATGGAAGCGAAGTCCTGTACATACAAAGGTTCTTCACCTACGACCAATCCTGGAAATGGTTCCATTTTCTTGACAATCACATTCCTTGGACCAGACCCACCGTTCGTGTCTTTGGTCGCTCTTGTCTTCAGGTACTCCCAATTCTTTTTTTTTATTTATTTATTTAATTTTTTTTAACATGTCCCATTTGGTTAACTAGTGATTGGAATGATAAATTTAACACACCCACACAAAAATTTTACTTTTGGTTGTGAAAATTTGTAATTGGTAATGCAAGCATCTTAGTAATGAGGTCAACTTAATCAATCAAGTTCTAACCTTTTATGTAAAAAATTATAATCAAGAAAAGTTAACAATTTTCTTTGTAAGGAGGAAGAGGGAGATTTTTTTGTAATGGACATAAGTTTGTCCCAAATGGTTTGGAGGAAAATTTGTACAACCCACTATGTGGTAATGTTTGAAAAAAAAAAAAAAAGGTCTGGAAATCTTTAATCTTGTGCTGCATAATGGAACTGGAGGCAGTCAATTGATATAAGTTGATTTGAAATTTGATTCAAATCAAATATAACAATGTTGAATCGATCTATTTAGTGAATAGATCTGATTGCAACGTTTATAGAATTAGAATAAAATATACCAATCAACATTTATTAGATTTGGAAATGATGCTGAAAGAATTGTTTTGAAGTTGATTTGAAATTTGATTCAAATCAAATATAACAATGTTGAATCGATCTATTTAGTGAATAGATCTGATTGCAACGTTTATAGAATTAGAATAAAATATACCAATCAACATTTATTAGATTTGGAAATGATGCTGAAAGAATTGTTTTGATCTTTGTATTTTTATTTCTTGAATTGGAAGTTCCATGAATCAAGATCCTAATGCATGTATATACAAACAGTCCAATCGGAGCAAGAATTTCAATAATCCTTAGGTGTGTGATGTGACTTGTTTAAATAACTTAATGGGTCATTTGATTAAAGTACACGTTGTGAAGTTGTAGAACATGTTTACCATACTTAGTGAGTGATTCAATTAAAGGTGTTGGAGCTTGTGGAATGTATGACTTGTAATGTGTATGCCATTGTTGTGAATTCAAGGATGTTTTTGTTTGGAGTTGTGCCTCAAATTGTTATGTGACATCCTAGTGGTACAGTGTGGGCTGATCTTCTTATCAGGATGAATTCTCTGGTTTTATATGTAATGCCATAATGGGATGTGCATTTCTTGGCTGAATAATTTGATTTAATCATACTTAGTAGGACTTACTGAATTGATCATGTATGATGTGAGGTAAGAAGCAATGCTTCTTCTTCCTCCTCAATTTTGGGGTCTTGATATACTTGGACATCCTTGCTCAATTGTGGGTTCTTATGTTATATTTGTTTCCGTAGCCTAGAGACACATGTTATGTTGCAAGTCCAGGATTGCCAGAGTTGATTTACAGTGGATATAAGCCACATGCCTATTCTTGGGATGATTATCCTCCACTTAAGGATATCTTGGATGCGGTAAGAATAATTTGGTATAAATTTTCTTATAATCAGTACTACAAGATATCTTTATTAGTGCAATACAGTTGTATTTGTATTGGAAGCTGATGCCTTCACGAATTTGTGAAGGTACATAAAGTGCTTCCTGGGAGTTGTTTCAATAGCTTACTCTTAAATAGGTATAAAGGTGGTAATGACTATGTTGGTTGGCATTCTGATGATGAGAAGCTTTATGGATTGACTCCAGAGATTGCTTCAGTATCCTTTGGATGTGATCGTGATTTCTTCTTGAAGAAGAGACCCTGCAAGACATCAAATGGTATGATTAAGCATCTTTTCACTTCTTGCAAGTGTTTTCTACGTGTTCATTTCCTTCTTTTGGAGGGTCTTGACTATGCACTTCATGGATGCTCTTATATATTGTTGCATCAACTAACTGTTGGTTTAATTTATTTTAAGCAAGGATATATACTACTGTTTGTATTGTATATTTCTTACAAACTTGATGATAGCCGTATGTTTGCATCAAGTTTACGTGTTCCTCTGAAGTACAGACCCGGACGCTGTTAATTCATTTTTTTGCATTATACTAATCTTGTAATAATTTTCTATTGAACTTATAGTTTTATGTTTACAATTGTCCTTTGGTTCTAGTGTCAAAAAGGCATGATGAAGAACCTGCAAGCAAGCGATTGAAGAAGAGCTGCCATGCTGATCAGTACACTTTCAAACTTAAGCATGGATCACTGTTGGTGATGAGAGGCAACACTCAGCGGGATTGGATCCACTCAGTTCCTAAGCGTGCAAAAGCAGACACAACTCGTATTAACCTCACCTTCAGACATGTTCTTTGATTAATTATGTTACCAAGAGTATGGTTTTTCTTTGGGCTTTATTTGTTGTATTGATTTCTGGCCAGCTTTTGCAGAACCTTCTGTTGCAAGGTACCTTGTATTCTGTTAGGAGATAGAATGTATAGTCTAAAAGAACTTGATATGAACATTAAAGGTTCAGAATGCTTTTAGCTTTTGGTATTGCGACATGCATCTCTGTAAAGGCATCACTAAAAGTCTAAAAGGTGGAAGATGCTTGTCGCTTTTGGTTTTGTGACATGCATCTCTGTAAACATCACAAATAATTTTCTTATATTTCTTTGTTGCTAGTGTTGCTAAGTTGGCTTTGTGGATAATGGCTTGAAATGTCCCTCATATGATGCAATTGCTGATTTTAGTGAATTCAACATTCATGTTTTCATCTATTCTACTTTCCCTGCTGGTTGCCATGGTTTGTACTAAAGTGCTCAATTTTCAGCAATACAGCAACGCACATTAGCCACAGGACATGCCTCCTGTTGTTCCATTTGTTGCCACCAGATCACTAATATTCACTATTGCTCTTGTTCCCTTAACCAATCCACTTCTGTTGTTCCCAATTGCCTATCCTTTCTCCATTTCTCCACTACTCCCATCTGTCTATGCTGCTAATGAATTTTGTCGCCCTTTTACGTTATTATGGTTTAGCATTTAACAATTCTTCTGGGTCTAGACAAGTAACTTGTAATGCTGGTCTACTAGCAGTGTTCCAGGGAACTCCTATACTTTATAAACCGTCTAGCCCACCAGGTAAGTGAACCTCTTTTAGGTTCTTGAAGAAGGCTCTGAAATCATGCATTGGAAACATCATGCAGTCTGAGTGCTTTTTTTTGCCATACAATCCATTGAACAAGAATTGTGTAGGTTTGTTGAATCACAGTCCCCGATGGCAAAAATTAATGTGGAAGATCAAAGTATGCCAAAAATAACAATGCAGAATGGAGCTTCTATAGTCTGAAATGCCATTAGACAGTAGTGAATAGAGGTGTATAGGCTGATGACTTGATAAGGTGCATAGGCTGATGAGTGCAGACCATATTTGGTATGACAATTATGGTGTTGGAGCTCTGGCATATATAATAATTGTATTTTGTTAGGAATGCTATAAGCATATAGATGGTAATTGTTGTAATGTTGCAATTAGTTAGTTAGTTGATTAGTTAGTTACAATTTCAAGCATGTTAATCATATTTAACACATGTTGGAATTATTAATGCATATGTGAAATAATAGGACTATTAGGATAAGACCATGTGGGCCAATATAATAGTTTTATGGTTCTATAAATACTTACTTGTAATCACATTTTCATGATTGAAGAATAAACTAATTCATTGCTTAAGTGCATTAGTGCATCTCTCACTCTTAATCTCTTTCTTTTTCTATGGAAGGTGACTACCTCGAATTAAGTTAATTTCCCTATAATTCATATCTATTTCCATTAGGAACCATGAGGTTCCTAACAAGTGGTATTAGAGCTGTAGATCTTGACACGGATGAATGTGACCGAAGAGAATTTTGGAAAGAATTACGGCAAATGTGAATGAAGTTTCCGAGGATTTTAAGGCTTTGTATGAATCTTACAATGCTGTTTTAGAGAAGGTCAAGGACTGGGTTGAATCTGACATGGCCACGAAGGAAGAACTTTCAAGAGTGCAGGAGGATCTTGAGAATATGTCCGAAGAAGAGATACAGCTTCTTGAAGGTACAAGCAACAAATTAAAGCTTCTTGAATCAACTGAACTTGCCCATGATTTTGAAGATCCATGTGATAATCTTTGTTGTTCATTAAGCAAAAGTCTTGAGAAGCTCAAAGAACAAACAGTGGTTCTTGAGAATAGTAAATCGACTGCGTTTAGTGAACAAAGAAAAATTGAATAATAGTTCCTTCATGGGTTATCATTTTGGTATAACTCCAACATTCTTTGTCAATGCGGATCACTTAGAGATCAAAATCACATCGGGTGCTTGTGGTCTATATGGGAAGGAGATTTGTCCAAAGGTGAGAAATTCTGAACCTTGCGATGTAGTTGGTACAATGTAAATGATTTGTATTGATATGTACTTCCCATTCACTAACCATTCTTTTGAACATCCCTCGGCATTGAGAATAATGTGCGGGCATGAAGTTTCTGAGAAGTTGGCTTTTGTAATTACAACATGGAGTGAATTTGTTTCGAAGGACAATGAAATATTGGCTACGTGGAAAGGTATAGAATGTTCCAAGTTCCTTGGTGCTTTGGCTATGGTCTACGTAGAAAAAGAAGGTGCTGTATATTGCGGACAACAAAGAATGATAGAATTCGGTCTTATTGGTCTAGAGGGACACACTCCCATATGTGATGGTGTACTAGCAAACTTCCCTGTTGGGATTGTTGTGCATGACTTTTAATCATTCAACAAATCAAGGGTCAAGGTCCTGCTAGGAGTGTCCATTTGTTGGTCTAATTTGAAATGAAACCTGTTTACTCAAAGTTTGAGCTGTGATTAATTGCTTTGGTGTTGTTGGTGTGTCGGTCAAAATGTCTTGAGGTATTGGTATTAGTGTAGTGGCCAATCACCCCCTCATGAAGATTACAACACCACCTTGTAGGCAAAGTGTTTTCAAGGGGAAGGAAATGTTAGGAATGCTATAAGTATATAGATAATAATTGTTGTAATGTTGTATTTAGTTAGCTAGTTGGTTAGTTAGTTATAATTCCAAGCATTTTAAATCACATTTAACACGTTGGAATTATTAATGCATATGGAGAATAATAAGACTAATAGGTTAAGGCCATGTGGGCCAATAGAAAAGTTTTATGGTTATATAAATACCTACTTGTAATCACATTTCCATGATTGAAGAGTAAACCAACTCATTGCTTAAGTGCATTAGTGCATCTCTCTCTTAATCTCTTTCTTTCTCTATGGAGAGTAACTACCTTGAATTAAGTCAATTTCCCTATAATTCCTATCCATCCCCACTAGGAATCACTGGTTCCCTAACACACACACACACACACACACACACACACACACACACACACACACACACACATATAGATATTCTGAAATGCCATTATACAGTAGTGATGATAGAGTTGCATAGACTAATGTGTGGAGTGAGGTTCTGTCATGTGGTACTTTTGTTTTTGAGATTTTTATTATTTAGGCTTCCTTCTTAACAAAGTTTGCATTCATATCAAAGTATTAATTGATTCATTGAATTAGCTAATGAAGTAAATACATATATTAATTAGGGTAAATTGCAAATTATACTCCTGAAGTTTGGAGTTGATTGGATTTTACACCCGAAAGTTTCAGAAACTTGATTTTACACTTTGAAGTTTGGTTCCATTAACAATTCATCCCCCACAGTTAGTTTTTGTTGTTAAGTGACACATCATCATGCTAATGTGATTTATTTTTGCCAAATTAGCCTCAAAACTACATCGTTTCAATGATGACCAAGTGAATAGCTGGCACAATCAAAACTACGTCGTTTCAGGCCTAAACTTAAAACAAAATGTAGCTTCAACGGCAGGCCAAACTCTAAAATTAAAAACAAAAACCACAAAGAAGGCAGACCTCATACCTCCCTAACCCAAACGCAAACCCCACGAACCCAGGCCTCTCTAACCCAAACCCATCAGCTCATCTCATGAACCTTGGCAGGCAGTGAAGGCTCTAGGCTCACCTTAGACCACCATATGTTTAATTTGTGCTCACAAATGGGCTATTCCGTTAAATCAAAATTCATGAACTGTGAATGGAGTTGATCTATGACTATGTTCATTGAATTTATGAAAATGCTTAAATTTTTTTTTGGGAATCTGGAGATCTTTATGCTATACTTGACCAGTAGTGACGAAATAAGGAATGCTATTATGCTTGCACACAAAGCCTTGCTTCGTAGTTCGCACTTGCCGATTACAACAACGAGCCCTTTTTTTTATAGCCTGGTTTTAAGTTTCAATGAAAGCCAAACCCAACTCTCATTTCATTGGCGCATGGAATAAAAAGCAAGTGGATCAAGGTTTTCAGTCATAGACTCATAGTACTAAGTAAATATACCCCAGAATCCCATTTTTGGATGATATAGTTTCGTCATTGTGTAGAAGCTAACCAACAAAGGTGGAGGTAATTTTTGTTTGTGGCCCAGTGATTTCGTGAATGAAGATCTTGCACGCACAACCTCGTTTGTGGCCTGCCTTAAGCTATAGTTTGTGTTTTAAGTTTAGGCTTGAAACGATGTAGTTTTGATTGTGCCAACAATTCATTTAGTTATCAATGAAATGACATAGTTTTGAGGCCAATTTGTCAAAGATAAAACACATTAGCATGATGATGTGTTACTTAACACCAAAAACTAACTGTAGGGGGTGAATTGTTAACGGAACCAAACTTCAGGGTGAAAAATCAAGTTTCTGGAACTTTGAGGGTGTAAAATCCAATCAACCTCACACTTCAGGGGTATAATTTGCAATTTACCCTATTAATTATTTATAGTTGTTCATTAATTATTTGTGTTAAAAAATGACACTCCCCCCCAAATTTGAAGGAAAAAAACACTTTCCTCTCTTGACATCCTATTAGCCAAACTTCGTTAAATTAATATTAAAAATGTTGTATACTGACCTACCTTTTGCTTAAGGTCAAGTTTTCAAAATTATCTTAATTCATAATTAAAATTCATTGTTTTAAAATTTTAACTATAATGTAATTTAAAATATTAAGTTTGAATTTTGCTTATTATTATTTTTTTTCTTTTTTCAATGGATCATGAAGAGATTTTCTGATGTAAGTGTTTTGATATTTGATAAATTTTGCATTTTTATTATAAATTTATTAGTTTTTTTTTTTTATTTTACTAACTATGGTTAAACTTTTGTAAAAAAATTCCTATAAAAATTTAGAATATTTCATCACTAATATAAACCAATGGGGGGGAGGGGGAGGGGGAGGGGGGGGGGGGGGGAAGTGTTAATTTCTTTAAATTTTAAGGCAGGGGAGTTTTTTTCTCTTCAAGTTTAGGATGGAGTGTCGTTCCCCCAAACTTAAAGGGAGGGAAGTGTAATTACTCTTAATAATAAAAATAGATTTAGAATATAATATTCTTCCCATGTTTAGTTGCTTTGACAATAATTGACACAAAAGTTTTTTAAAAAAATTATGAATTTACTAAAATTAATCTTAACCATTTAAATTTCCTAACTTATTTAAGTGACATGTAATATATATATATATATATATATATATATATAAAACCAAAATTGTAGTGTTTACTTTATGTAGTTAAAAAGATTATTATTAGGATAAATACATTTATTTTGTTATATTATTTATTTTATGTGATTCATTAATTATTTAAGTATAATGAAATTTTGTTATTATTTTTCTAAGATTTATATTAGAAAAAATTAATTTGAAATATTATATTCTTGCTCAAATTTAGTTGCTTGCAACAGTTGAAACAAAGTCCAACAAAAGAGAGAGGAATAAAAAAAAAAAAAATTAATGACACAATCAAAATGTATATTGTTTTATTTTATTAAAATGATATTTGCATTTTTGAGTAGGCGTGAAACATGCCTATATATCAATCACTATATTTTGCAATTTTTAAAATTTCAAACAACATAGTATGATAAAATCACTCAACTACGTCTATTTTGTCTATAAAATAAAATATTAAATATTACAATTTTTTGTCAAAAAAATTATTAAAATATTAAAAGAAACTAATAACGAGTGCACCCTTATATCTTGTAGTAACTTGAATAATTTGTTTGTAAATTTTGAACTAAGATCTTTTTTTCTTTATTGAGCTACACAAACATCAACGGGGATTAAGATAGATACTACAATATGCCAACTTATACTCTATATTCTATATGCTCCAAGAGAAGAAGAAATTATAAGAATCTCATGGTGGATAAGTGATGTGGTCCACCATTCCAGTAAAAGACTTCCACTTGTTTAAAATTATACAGTTTTAAATAAAAATTAAATATTGATTCAACAATTTTAAATATGTGGGAGTTTTTTATTAGAATGGTAGACAAATGACGTGGTCCACCATGAGGACTGTATAATTTCTCAAAAAATAAGGGAGTTGGAGAAAGGCTATTGTGAGAGAGAGGAACGATGGAGACGTGAAGAGAGAGTGGGGAGAAAAGAGGAAGGGTTAGCTTTTATTCAAAGTCTAAAACCACGTAGTATAATGCGTGAGATACACCCTATGACCCGGCCAAGCTTTTAGGTTGTTTAAGTAAGTTGGACTAGGTCGGGGCGTAATGGTTGCATTGTGTCTGGACTAGTAGGGAGTTCCATGTGGCCGCAAGAAAAATGGTATCATAATGTAGATGAGTAGCGAGATCCTATATATATGATGGCTAAACTAAAAGTACAAACTTGAAATACTTTGCAGATATTAATAATTTAATACATATAAGTTGGTTTTGGTTTGGTCCAACTGAAAAAATAAAAAAATCGAAAAAACTGAAAAAAGAAAAAGAAAACTAAATTCGGTTTGGAGTTTGGACGGTTGATCGGTGTTTTTTATTTTTATTTATTTTTTATAGTTTTAGTCTTGCAGGACTTTTTTTACCGATTCCCTTTTGTGGCGAAGTGCTTATTTCTTAAATAGGATCTTAATTTTTTGCTTCCATTTAATATTAATATCATCATAATTTTAGTTTAGCTTTCAAATTTAGCTGAATAACCAAAAAAAAAAAAAAAAAAAAATTTTTTTTTTGATTCATTGATGACTTAATAAGATTCAAAATTCAAGATACACGAGAAGTAAGCTTCTAGTTTTCTAACACGCCTCATTGGTCGAACACCATATAGTGGAATTTGACAATGAAACTCTCTTCACAGTTTTACAAAATAATAGTTATCCATGACATATTAGATTAATTTGTCAAGATATTAAAGCAATATCTTAAGACTCAATGTCTATCCAATTTTCTGGCATAGATGAATTTAGTAAGGTTTTGAAAGGTTTGATCTAAAAACAAAGGTTGGATTATTTATTTATTTAAAGTTTTTTTTTTTTTTGATGATATAGGAGAACTTCACTTAGATTAATTGCACGTTGCAGAGCATACTGTATAACAATCCTCACTGTTAATCAAACTCTTACGGGTAATTGACCCCACCCACCAGAACCAGTTTCCTAATAATCCAGAGGATTTTCACTCCTGACGGGTTAAGCAGTTTATCCTCATGCCCAGGAGGCTTACTTATTTAAAGTAGAGGGAAACAACAACAAATACTCACTTCCGTTGTATTTTGATTTATAAAGACCCGAAAATGGTTGGTAGTTAGTTCTCACTTCTAACGGGTTAGACTATTGTATGGACAATCCCATCTAGACACATGGCAAAAGGTGAGTTTGGTTAAGCTTTTTGCTTTTTGATTTTTAAAAAAGTGAAGGTTTATAATTGTTGCTCAAAAAATAAAATGCAAAAAATGCACCTTTTCATATTTACAAGGCCAAGAATCCTATATATAATCATGTTTTCAAACAGTCACCGTGATTTTGATCCAAAAAGCTCTAACCAAATGGGCACACAAGTAACCTTCAACCTCGACTAATTTACCATGTTCAACCTCGACTAATTTAAACAAGTGAAAATTTTTTAGTAGAATGATGGATCTAGTATTCTATCATTTCTCCACTTGCCGGTTGCTGTCTTGGTGGAGCATACACACAGATTTCTCCTAACTACTAGGATTGTTAGATTCCTATTTTTAGTTAGTAGAATAAGTGTGAGATTCAGATTCTGTCCAAGTGCTTTATTTATGAATAATTCTAGTACCTCATACTTTTAGACATACTTTATTAAGCGAGAATGATTAGCATCTCCAATCGCGTGGAGCCACATAATCTTCCACTGATCCACTTTTTAAGACAGCCTGGAGACTAGGTCACGCTCACATGAAGCCTGTAGTGTGTATCCGACCCTTTTTTCTCTAATTTAATTCCAACATGTTCACCATTCTCCTGTGTTACCAGGTCAATAACCCCATAAATCTAGTAAGTTCCACCCTGGATTTTCAATCTTTTGACAATTTTTTTTGTGGTCCCACAATCGTCACTTCATACTTCTCTGATTCCATCTGATTACTACTCCATAAGCAAGCAAATATTATTCGGTACACCCAACCCTCATGACACATTGACACTAACAACCCTCACAAATTTTTTTTTTTGGATAAACAACTCCCCCCAAAATCTAATTCTAGAGTTTCCTACAAGGTTAAAAAAAAATTAAAATAAAATTACTCACTTGCACTAAACTAAATTACCTTGCCACTATAGTTTCAATGCAAAAATAGCTTTTTTTTTTTTTTTTCCTTCTAACAATCATTTTAAGATCTTCTAAAATGGAAAAGTGAATTATTTTTTTGAAAAAGAGAGAGCATCAAACTATGAACCATAAAAATAACTACTATTCAATTAAATCATATTATGTCTCGTACACAATGATCCCACCTAACACACGCACACACAAGATGAAGTAACCCTTTTTTTTTTATTTTTTATTTTTATCTTTGACGGATTAATAAGCCTAATAATAACCACAAAGATGAAATACGAATAACGTTGCACCACTCATAACTTAACATCTAGTAAAGTAGTGAAAGAAGTTATTAAGTATTCCTATTGACTAGTTTGCCATATAATTCTCTATATAACCAATCTCCAAGTTCCATACAAAGGAATAGACA
This sequence comes from Quercus gilva, assembly GCA_023621385.1. Taxonomy (NCBI): domain Eukaryota; kingdom Viridiplantae; phylum Streptophyta; class Magnoliopsida; order Fagales; family Fagaceae; genus Quercus; species Quercus gilva. The sequence goes on along the minus strand of CM042477.1, from coordinate 77,916,926 downwards.
CACTGAGAGATTCTCTTGATTTCTTCAAATTCCGATTCCCTCCTAGTCTTGGTAGCGTAACAAAAAAAAAAAAAGAGAAGAGAGAACTGTGGAATTTGATGGCAACCCGTGCTTTGCCTCAAAAGAAACTCCTAAAAAGCCTCGCTCACCGCTACTTCTCCTCTAGGCCTCTCAACACCGCCGCTTCCGCTTCACCCTCAGCCTCTTCTTCCATCTCCATCAACCTCACAGAGAAGCCTGAATCCATTCTCCAAAACCAACTTGCTGCATTATCCGCAAACACAAACACAAACACAAACACAAACACAAACAACTCCTCCTACATTAACCTCCACGATGCTGAGAAGCTATTCTCATCTGTATCGACCACAAAGCTCCTACGAGCCACAGCCAACCTGCACTTGGCGTCCATGGAGCCCATTGTGGATTTGGGAATGTGGGTCATGAACTCCAAGCTCATGGACATGGAGGTTTTCAGAAATATCGTGTTGGCTTTTGTTAAGCACACGTTTTACGAGCATTTTTGTGCAGGAGAGAACGCTTTGGCCACTGAAAACACCGTGCGGATCCTGAACAGTGGTGGCGCTGGACTTAGAGCCATGCTGGTTTATGCTGTGGAATATGCCAGTGACAATCAGTCCTGTGATCGAAACTTGGAAGCCTTCCTTGACACCGTTGAGATAGCCAAGTCTCTTCCACCATCTTCTGTAAGCTATTTCTCTTGGTTATTTTTATGGGAAATTATTGATTCACACATGTTGATGTACGTACACTCTTTTTACACAATATCTATATTTTCACAACCTGTGTTTGTATACTCTTTTTACACAATATCTATATTTTCACAACCTGTGTTTGTATTTTTAAGAATGAGTTCACAATTAACACGAGATTGATGATGTGTATGTGAATTGTATATGCGTGAGATAATCTGAAAGAATTTTCTAATTTTTTTAATAATTGATATATACCTTTTTTTCGTGGAATTGTTTCACTGCTTGAGATATTACTTTGATGAGTATGTGAAGAGAAAGATGGTAGAGATTGAAATATCAAAGATCTTACTTTTCTTTTTTCCCGTTAACCATAATTTGTTTTTGGAATTTATAATTTGGTTAGGTAAGGAGAAATTGTAATCCACTTTTGTCCCACCCTCCCTTAAAAGTTACTATGATTTTTGAATGGAGTTGTGGTGTGTGTTTGTATTACAATATTTTTCTCTCTTTCTTGTGTGTGTTTGTTTCAAAAAAAAAAAAAAAAAAAAAAAAAAAAAAAAAAAAAAAAAAAAAAAGAAGAAGAAGAAGAAGAGAAGGACGTAACACAAGTGGATAAAACCGAATAAGCATGTAAGTTTAGGATACATGATATGAGATGAGGTTAGGACATGTTTGTCATGAATATATGTGCCCCAAGTACTTCTATATCTGGAAAAAGCCAATCTTTAGTCGTGGACCTGTGGTACCAGTTTTCAACTTGTGATGCAGTGACACTAACAAAGATTAACCGCAATTGTTAGTCTACTTAGTAATAAAGTCTATAATAATTGTAAATATGATCTGACAATAGTGAACTAGGGTATATATGGATTGTAATGTTTCCATCCTTTGTTATAGATGAATGTGTTGAAAAGTAAGCTAAGTGTGGACATATCTATGATTACTACTAGAAGTCTATCTGAAGATTAAATTTTGTACATGCATAGGATATTTTGAAGTCAATAATTTTAAATTTTACTACTTTTCAATTCAAACTGTTAACATTTATGAACTTGTCTCTAAAAGGCTTTACTTTGATGCACTAAGGCAATCATTGGGTTTGGATGTTATAGAAACTTTCATTGATGACTTGTCAAAAGGCTAGTGGGATTTGTGTTTTTCATTACTTTCTTTGTTACTTTCTTGTGAAGTTTGATATGAATAATTGACTGTTTTTTTTCTTCCCATTCAACAGGTGAGTTTTATAATTGTGAAGCTATCTGCTATTTGTCCCATGAAGCTGCTTGAACGGGTTAGTGACTTGTTGAGATGGCAATACAAAGACTCTTCTTTCAATCTACCATGGAAGCTAGATACCCTCCCCATTTTCTCTGATATTAGCCCTACGTATCACACCCTCAAAAGGCCAGAACCATTAACATTAGAAGAAGAACATGATCTCCAACTAGGGCACCAGAGATTACTTAAAATATGCCAAAAGTGTCTAGATGCCAATGTCCCTTTGACAATTGATGCCGAACACACGTCAGTTCAACCAGCCATTGATTATTTGACATACTCTTCAGCGATCATGTACAACAAATATGATAACATTGTCATGTATGGGACAATTCAAGCTTACTTGAAAGATGCAAAAGAAAGATTGCTGCTAGCATCAAAGGCTGCAGACAACATAGGAATCCCAATGGGTTTCAAATTGGTCAGAGGAGCTTATATGTCAAGTGAAAGAAAACTAGCTTCATCCTTAGGTTTTGAATCTCCTATTCACAATAGCATACAAGAAACACATGCATGCTATAATGAATGTGCTTCTTTTATGATTGATAAGATTGCCAATGGTCCTGGTGCACTTGTTCTTGCAACTCATAATGTGGAATCAGGTAAAGAATTTTCACTTTTAATTTTTAAGAATTTGTAATATAATGTACTGTTTGTTTGGCACATTATATCTAATTTAAGGTTTTGATGATAAATAGGGAAAATAGCAGTGGCCAAAGCACATGATTTAGGTATCGGAAGGGTAAGCCAAAAGCTAGAATTTGCACAATTATACGGAATGTCAGAACCACTTTCCTTTGGATTGAGAAATGCAGGATTTCAAGTTAGTAAGTATATGCCATTTGGCCCTGTGGAGATAGTTATACCATACCTTCTAAGGAGGGCTGAAGAGAATAGAGGGCTTTTATCAGCTTCATCCCTTGACAGGCAACTCATGAGGTAAATTTTAGTACTCTATAAAATTTTATGGCAAAAATGTTGGATATGTTAATTGATTATGATTTTAATTACGGTGGGGATTTTTTTTATTTTATTTTTTTGGCATGCAGGAAAGAATTGAAGAGGAGAATAAAAGCAGCAGTTTTTTAAGGTGTACAAGATGTCTTTGAAAAAGATCGAGCTCAACTTGTCGCCAATTTTGTACAAATTTCAAATATTTTTATCATGGACGTTGACTTATTTGCATTAATGAAATTTGCATTGTATGATATCTCTAGTGTGTGTTTCTAGTTGTATTTGGCTGACACTTCTCAATAGCGATCTCTAGTGTGTGTTTCTAGTTATATTTGTTATCATAAAATTCACATTGTATGATATGACAATTAATATGATTGATGTTGTGTCAGTAATACAATAAATAACAATTTTTTTGAGTGATACTATAACTACTATAGATTTTATGTCACATTAGCTTTAATTTACAAATTTCTATGTCAATTTTTAACAAAAAAAAAAAGTTAATTTGAAAATTTGTTTAATATTATGTTTATAATATGACATCAATCATATTCATTAACTATAGATACGCACAAGACTACACGCTAGTTCTATTAACACTAGCGTGGGCTTAGAGGATTTTTTTTTTTTTTTTTTTTTGTCTCTCTCTCTCTCAAGCACAGTACTTTCATTCATCATTAATTTTTTTTTTCTTGAGGGAGTACTTTTCATTCATTATAATTAAGGTTTAATGCATTTATCAATTACAAAAATTCAAAAATACTGATATGGATAATGATATTCACTTAAAATAAAAAAAAAAATCACATAGTTATAATGACAGAGAAAGTTGGGCCCCATGGCCACGTGGTTAGATGTGTATTGCGCTTTCCAATGTCGAATGAGTTCCATGTTGGGTGCACGTGACACCCTTGGAGTACAGCCCACATGCTTTGTCAAAGCTCATTTATGAGCTTGCTTTTAAAAGTCTTTAAATCAGCATTGCCTCTTAATGAGACTTAACTCAAGCATGTCTAACATACTGAAGGAAGAAAGAAATTTGGGTGAAGCAAAAAGCATGGTCTGACTTCTCTTATTGAGAAGTGTTGCAAAGCGTGTTGGACATGCTGAAGAAAAAGAAAAGAAAGAAGAAAAGGCCATTTGGCCTTGTGGAGTGCAGAGCAAAAACAGAGAGAGCATTCGGCCTAGTAAGAGCTGAAACAAAGAGCCATATTCGGCCATTTTGTGTGTGAGTTCTAGAGAGAGCAACGTAGAATTTTTTGGTGTTTCATTATTTCTACTACGTACTCTACAATTATTTACTATATTCTTCCTTTCTCCTCTCTACCCTACCTACAACCTTGCAGGTAATTTTTTTTTCTTTCATCAAATTGAATAGATTTTGTGTATTTATTGCCTTTTTATTATATATAATAAGATTTTTATCAACAAGTTTTATAGATAGACTGAAATTCTATGTTTGATCACACATTTTAGTGTTTTTTTTTAGAAGTCAATATAGCAAGTAATATATATGTATTTTTAATTTCTTATTATATGATTATTTGTTGTTGACATCAATATTTTATAATGGATTTAATTTGTTATGACTTTTATTTGGTACTTTGTTCCATGTAATCTATATTCTTTAATTAAAAGCAAAATTTGCTTTTAAACATGAAATTGGATACAAGAGAATCCATCTGTTCAAAATTTTGGATATTTTTTCAATTATTGAATTTATTATTTTTTTTCATGTGTAATATTAATATTTTTTTTATGATAAAAAAATAATGTGTTCTTAAAGGCTAAAATACAGTACAATTACAAACATTACTTTAAGTTAGGGTGTTATATTTATTTATTAGTAAGTTAGAATGTTACATTAAGTTAGAACATTATATTTTTATTTATTATTAATTTAGAATGTTACATATGGATACATATGCTGGTTTAGAGATGATATAACTTATAACCATTTGAATGAAAGTCAACACTAAAACAAATGATTTAAATATCAAAATAAGAAATAAAAATTAAATTTTTTTTAAGTGTACAAGTACAATTTATTTTTTAATATTAAATTTTGAATTAATTTTTATTTTATTTTATTTGTTATTAAATTTAATTATATTATCAAAATATTTTTTATTAAGCCGTGCATCGCACGGGCATAATATTAGTTATCAATATAATTTTGAAAACTGAAAAAATGGATTTTTAGATGGATCTTGGATTTGAGTCGTTACAATCTTGAAAACTAAAGAGGTCGGTAGGATTTAAAAAAATGCTAATATTTATTTTTTGGATTGAGAGAATATACTCAGAAACCTCTTCTTTGGAACCCCCACGCCACCCCACGCAGGGGGTCCCCTTTCTTTTCAAATCTAATTTTGGAATAATGAAAAGAGGATATATAAAGATAATGGCAGAAATGATTTTAATTCAAAATTTACTAAATGAATAGATCTCATCTTATAAACAATCGAAATTGCATACTGGAATGCTACTTGTGAAACAAATCAATTCCTATTGAGACTTTTCTTTGGTTCCACTATATTGAGACTGAGTCATAGAATTCAATAGGGTTAAGGAATTTGATGCTCTGGAGTGGAAACATCCACTCTCTAGAATCTTTTGTGCAGAAAATAATGAAAGCTGGAGGGTCATGGGTGGGGTGCAGATTTGTGGCAGAAACAATTTGGTGACACGGCTACGGACTTACAGGGGAAAACTTTTGTTTGAAAGACACGTATAGTAAAACCATGGCTAATTCAAAAATGCATCACAACAATGGTATTTGTGTGTGTCTTTTCATGACTCATAAATGGTTGTTGTCTTAGTATTGTTCTATGAACATTGTCAATTTCTTAATTTTTGTAATCTTTATAAAACCAAAGCCTACTTAAACTTTAAAGGGCTCACAATTTTTCATATCACTATTATTTTTTTAATTAATTAAAATTTTATTTTAACTTTTGACTTTCTGCCTTAAATCCCTCCTATAAACCTCTTTCTCCCCCAGTATGCCTTCTTTCTTTCTCTCCATCTTGCAAACCAGAAAAAGTCACTGAACCAGGTACATGGATTAATTCTTTACATATGTTTGAAATAGTATGCACTAGCCGCCTCCCCCACCTCTCTTTCTCTCTCTCTCTCCCAAATGTTAGGCCCTGAAGCTTTGAAGGGAAGGTTGGATGGTAGAACGTAGAAGCAGAAGTAGAGTTACAGAGTTGTTCTTCTCCAAGGAAGCTGTGTGCAAGCTATAGACTTGAACTAGGCATAAAAAATTTTCATACCCAATTTGAATGTAAAGAACTTTGAGGTAGACAACTGGGCGTTGAAGATGAGGCTTTTAGGGAAAAAAAAAAAGATTAGATTTTTATGGAGGTCGAAGGCTTGGGCTTTTGGAGCTCTGCTTCAATTAGAGCTCGCATCTTTTCTTATGTGTTTAATGTTTTCTTTTCAATTAATTTTGTGGGAGTCCCTTCACTCTCATCACCGCTCTGGTGGATTCACAAAAAAAATATCACCGCTCTGGCTTCCTGATGTCACTGGCCACTGTGTGAATGTTCTGTTATTTATTCCGGACCGAAGATTTCTCACTTATTTTTTGCAGATGATAGTCTCCTTTTTTGCCGGGCTCGAATTGAGGATGTGGATGCCATCCAAGCCCTTTTGAATCTTTATGAGAAGGCTTCAGGTCAAAAGATAAATTCTGCAAAAACCACCCTATTCTTTAGCAAAAATGTCTTGGATCCCACTAAAGAGACTATCAAAAACCTATTAGGTGTTGCTGAGATCAAAGAGTATGAGAAGTATTTGGGATTACTAGCTGTGGTGGGGAGAAAGAAGAAAGCTAGCTTGAATTACATCAAAGACAGGGTGTGGGGAAAGCTTCAAGGGTGGAAGGAGAAGCTACTCTCCCAAGCGGGCAAAGAAGTGTTGTTGAAAGCTGTAGTTCAAGCCATCCCCACTTTCGCTATGAGTTGTTTTCGTCTTCTGGTGGGTCTATGCCAAGACATTGAAATGCTTATCCGGAAATTTTGGTGGGGTCAAAGGGGTGATAGGAGAAAAATTCATTGGAAAAAATGGGAGACCTTGTGTAAGCCAAAATTAGAGGGAGGTTTGGGTTTCAAAGACCTTTGCAAATTTAATGAGGCAATGCTAGCGAAGCTTGTTTGGAGACTGATACATGATACAGATTCCCTTTTCTACAAAGTATTTAAGGCCAAGTATTTTCCAAATGGCAGTGTTTTTGAAGCTAAGTCAGCCACGGGTTCATTTGCATGGAAAAGTATTCTTCGCTCAAAAAATTTAATTGAAAGGAATGGCCGCTGGAGAGTGGGAGATGGCAAGAGTATTCGGATCTTCCATGATGCTTGGGTTCCAAATTCAAATGCTGGTAGAATCCTTTTCCATAACAATGTTCTTGCTCCATCTACTACTGCTAATGGGCTCATTGATCCCAACTCGGGGTGGTGGAATATAGGCTTGATTGATCAATGTTTTTATCCCCCTGATGCTCAGAAAATTATTTCATTACCCCTGTGTATCACTCCCCAGGCCGATTCATTTGTTTGGCCTGCTGAAAAGAATGGCTCTTATTCAGTGAAGTCGGGTTACAAAATTCTCTGCGAGGACCTTTATCCAAATGGGACTGTATTTGACTTGGCTGAAACTCAGAGGAATATGTGGAAGGCTATCTGGAAGCTCAAAGTACCGGGAAAGATTAAACACTTCCTTTGGAATTCCTGCACTAACTCTTTGCCCACTAAGGTAAACCTGATGAAAAGAACAATTATTCAAGAGAACGTGTGTCATCTCTGCTCTGAACACCCTGAAGATGTGAAACATGCTCTGTGGGGTTGCTCTAAGGTTCGTCAGGTGTGGCAAAGGAGGTTTGGTTGGTTGATAAATTCTTAAGGGATGGAAGACTCCTTCTCGGACCTGGTTCAATTAGTCCAGAAAAATCCCAAGCTATTCCCTCTGTTTGCAGTCACGGCTTGGACAGTTTGGCATCACCGAAACAAGTCACGTCTCCAAGCAGCCACGCTTCCTTTGAACAGGCTAGCTGAATTTGCAGGAAACTTTCTGCAAAATTATGTAGGCAGGTTCGGTCACTAGGTCTCTCCCGTGCGAAATGCAGTTCCAGCTGTCCGTTGGAGTCCACCGAGTGTAAACATGGTAAAAATCAACTTTGACGGAGCTATGTTTGGTGAGTCGGATAGCGCAGGCATTGGGGTGGTGATTCGGAATTCAGATGGAGAGGTTATGGCATCCCTTGCTGAAAAAATAGTGAAACCACAAGCAGCGGAAATAGCAGAAATTCTTGCTGCCGGGCGTGCTGTGCTATTCTCCAGAGAAACGGGCTTCTTCAATTCTGTTTTTGAAGGGGATTCTTCTACTGTAGTCAAGCTTCTTCAAGATAGGAACGTGTCTCATTCTCAGGGTGGGCATATTTTAAAAGACATTTTGTCTCATTTAAACTCTTTTCAGAGTTGTTCTTTCTCTCATATAGGTAGGCAAGGAAACGCTGTTGCGCATGCTTTAGCCCAGAGAGCCAGAGTTTCTTTCCCTTTAGAGGTCTGGATGAAGTCTGTTCCTCCAGACATCTCTACTTTTGTACGGTCCGACCTTCGGGTTTAGTTTTCTATTGATTAATTATCTTCATTCTCAAAAAAAAAAAAAAAGTTTTATTTGTATATTTAATTATATTGTTAGCTTATGGTGTTTACATATATTAATCTCTCTCAAAGATTCAAACAAATATGAAGCCAAATTTTTTCAAAAAAAAAAAAAAATGAAGCCAAATCTTTTCACTACTCCAGAGTTCAGCCACTGTGTGAGTGTTCTGTTATTTATTATTAGTTTTATTTGTATATTTAATTATATTGTTAGCTTATGGTGTTCACATATACGACCCTTTGGTTTTGTTTATGAATTCGGTTCTTTTTTTTTTTTTTGTCGGGGTTTTCCTAATTCTTCTGCTTTATAAATATACAACAATAAACCACCAAACTCCGAATTTATGATTGTTTATGATTATTTTATAATTTATTCATTGTTTAAAGTTTAGAACCCATTAAAACTTATTGCTTTATGGTTATTCATGTTTTTTTTTTTTGGGTTTCCTTTTCCTTTTGTTTTTGCAGGGTTACTAGAAACACAACCTAACAGGTGAAAAAAGAAAAAAAAGAAAAAAAAAAAGATGTTTGTTTTATTGGTTTTCATGCACTTTTTGAAAAGCGATATTGGTATGTCTTTTTATACAACCATAAACCATCAATTTCTTTGCTATCGACTGTTTATGATTCCTTTTTTTTTTTTTTTTTTTTTTTTCATTGTTTAAAATTTAGACTCATTAAAGCTTATTGTTTTATGGGTTTATGTACTTTTTTCTTTTCCTTATATTTCTCTTTTGAATAGTCATTTATTTTTTGAATTGTTTCAATAACTTCTAGGATTTGAATCTTTTAATTCTTTAATATTATATATATATATATGTGTGTGTGTGTGTGTTTCGCATATTGGAAGTTTTAACATCTACATTTTTGCGTTAGTTTTTTGCAATATTTGAACATGTTTGGCAGATTTTAATAATTTATTCTTTTGAATGTAATCAATTTTTCTCTTATATTTCTTTATTGTGTAATTATATATATATTTTTTTGTTTCAATAAATTATAGGAAGTGAATTTAATGATTCTTTAATATTTTTTGGCTTTTTAGAAGTTTTAACATTTGAATTTTTGAATAATATTTTTGCAATATCTAAAACTATTTGGCAAATCTCAATGATTATAGCTATGAATTATTCTTTTAAGAGTAACATATCTTTTTCTTATATTTCTCTCCTATGTGGTCACACATAGGCTCTGAATCTTTTGTTTTTTTAATATTTTTTTTCTTTTGTAATTTTTAACATTAGTATTTTTTGGGTTCATTTGAAACTGTCTGGCAGGTTTCAATAGTTATAACCATGGATTTTTTTTTAATATAACCCATGTTTCTCTTATATTTCTTTATTGTGTAGTCATATATATTTTTTTTGTTTCAATAATTTTTAAGCAATACAATCTTTTGATTCTTTAATTCAAATATTCTTTAATATTTGAATTTTTTAGTTTTTTTTTTTTTTTTAAGTCATTGCACATTCAAACAATGGCTTCTTCATCAAATTGTAACACAAATTGAAATCAAACGAGAGTAATTCATGCAATGGTGTAGTTTCATAATCAATTTAAGATTATTTTAGTCTACAACACAAATTGGTAAGTTTCCGTAAGTAGCACAGGTTAGCGACTAGTTTTTCTTAATCCATCTTTTTTTTCCCTCCTCTTAATTAATTATTGTAGAAGAAGCTTTAGCTGCTTTGGGTCTAGGCCGAATTCAATAATTATTTAGCTAGTAAGTTTGTGGCTTGCCTACTACCCTCTTGCATTGGTGACCACATTCACATTGCAGCAAATAATTTCATTCATTTTATATTATTTTGGATATAATTTTAAAATGTCTTGTCAATATTGTCATTTGCATCAAGCGTGAACGCCCATTTAATTATGACTCTCTCTTGCTGATGATTTGTGTGTGTGAGAGAGTGAGAGAGAGAGAAAGAAAGAGAAAGCTAAAGGTATGTCTAGAGGTAGAAACAAAAAATGAAAATGAAGATAGAGATAAGAAGAAGTATACGGGTGTGGAGGAGAAAAAAAAAGAGAAAAAAAAGAAAGAAATGTATGGATGAAAAAAAGTATAGAGATAAGGGAAAAATAAAATAAAGAATAAGAAATTAAAATTAAGAAATACTACCACAATATTTTCACAATATTATCACAATAAATTTTAGGTAGTATGTTATTACTAGCTAATATTGGTGAGAAAAAAATAATTCTTTTAAGAAAGAGAAATAAATAATTTTATTAGTGTGTTCAAATTAAAATCAGTAACAACTTGTTTTAAATGATTTGTTGTGAAAGTGTTGTAAAAATATTATGAATGTAGCTCTTAGGAATGAATGAAGGAAGATTGAAAAGAGAATAAGGAAATATTAAAGAAAGAATGAAGAAGTAATATTTAAATGGAATAGAGAAATGATAGAGAATCTGTTGGAATGTATTTGAAAAAATAAATAAACAAAAAGTAAAATATACTGTTCATTCTCTGAATAGTACAAAAATTTAAAGAGGTTGCTGCAGATACTCTCAACAATCAACCACATATAATGTCTGTATTCTAAATCATGTGGTGTCACTAAAGGGTTAATCTTTCTTTAGTTTGCTATTTTGTTTGAAGTGTCCTATTTTTTTCACTCCTCTTCCTGCTTTGTTGGAGTCATTGATGCCTTGCATTTTTCTTTTTTAGTGAAAGGGAAAAAATATCTATACCACTAATAAAATGATTACTTATTTGATTTTTATCATTTTGTGTACTAAAATACTTTCAAATTCAAAGAATAAGGTTAGATATGTAAAAATACTAATTTAAATACTCCTAAATTTAGATACTTATCTATATCTCTTAAAATTAGGCCACTCCATCTCTCCTTATTCCTTTTGTACTACAAGTCAGTTACTAAAATCAAACATAAATTAATGTCTCTCTTGCCCGGTTTTTTTTTTTTTTTTTTTTTTTTTTTTTTTTTAGGAAGGAGTAGTCCTTTCCTACAAGGTAATTCTTTTAGTGCATTTTTTAATCATTTTATTGTTCATATGATTTTGGTTGTTCTATATGATTTTTAGTGTCTTCTTTATCTTTCATTTTTCTGAAAAATTTTGACATTAAAACAAAAAAAAAGAAAGTGCATAATAACAACTAAAACCGTATCGATAGTGGTAAGCAAAATAAATTGTTGAACAATGCTTAGCATTCCATACCATACTAAATCAAAATATGAAAAGTTAGGCTACAATGATGAACTAGAGAAGAGAACTGAACTCTTGGGCAAACTTTCAAGTCAACAACAACTGAGTAACCGACCTGGCATGACACACGTGCTACACTTTCTTTCTTTAGGGTTTTTTTTTCCTTTTCTTTTCTTTTTTTCGTTCTCTTTCTTTTCATACTAACCACTTTATTTGAGGCTCTATTTGATTGGAATTATAGAAAACATTTTAATTTTCAACTATGTGTATTTAATTGAGGATGAAAGAGACAAAGAATTGAAAACTAAATACTGGAAACACACCCATTTTTCTCATTTTCCTTCCCTCCTTTTCACCTCAACCAAAGAGGCAAATGGTGTCAATCCTAGGGAAATGAACTTCTTGTTATTTATTTTTTAATTATTATTACTTAAGGACATACATGAACTAAGTAGTAGCAAAGCAAGTGCCACTCAGCAATAGTAAGGGCTAGAAAATAAATAATAATAAAATAACAAAATGATGGATTGCAATTTCTCACTCTCAAGTATAAGTAAGATTTAAGTACAGTATTTAGGTACTATTTCTTAGGTTTCTCTTTTAAGATTCTACCATGTGGATTTTTTTTCTCATGGGATAAAAGTGTATTTTTTAGTTAAGTAGCTACATGACTGAATATTAAGAGGAGATCCTAAGAAATAACACCTAAAATACTGTACTTAAGTTTTTTTCCTTAAGTATTCAAGGTTGTAATGTCCTTCCTCCACTATAATGAAATGATGAGGGTGTTAAGGTCCATTAGTGTGGGCTTTAATTTGACATAATTAAAAATATATATATATATATATATATATATATATTAAGCTTACAGAAAATAATAACAAAAGGGGCAAAGTCCTTTTCATGAAATGTTAAGTTAGAACTCTTGTATATTTTAAACTAATGAGGACTACAAAATTGCTTTATATTTAAAGTGTATTTTGTATGTTTCATAATAATTCTTCATCACAGGCAAATAAGGGTGTGCATCCAACCCACCGACCTAATGAAACTAACTCAATTCAACCCAATTATTCGAATTGGTTTTTTGTGTATTGGTGGCTAGGAATATTAATCCTACCCAACTCGACACACCATATATATATATATATATGAGATGGATTCAAGTTTCATCTGGTGTAACTTGTTCAAGTTACACCTTTTTCTGACCATAGATTACCATTAGATCTAACAGTTAAAAAATTATACATACCTTATCATTAATATTCTAAATATTGCATTAATGAGTTACCAAAAATCTTCCTTTTATCTCTCCAAAAAAAAAAAAAAAAAACCCTTCCTTCTATTTATTACTTATTCTTTAAAATTAAATACCTTCTCTCTCCAATCACAAAGTAGACATCTTCTCTCTCTAAACTCATCTCATTCTCCCATGGCTTCACCCCTTAATCCTTTCCACAACAGATACATGATATCTCATATCTTCATCAACGAATAACTGTTATAGGCTTCCTTAAAAATTAAGCAGTTTATTGAATTATAAAAAATGAAACGTTGGGGCAGTATTTGAAGTTTGCACAATATGTTTTGGTGTTTTTCACTTCAGTCATTAGGATGACAAAGAAATTCTAGTAAAAAAAAAAAAGTGCTAATGATATGGCTATTGCAATTTCTGAGTTTGTAAGCCATCAAATTGACAACTTTTCTCTTAAATGTTATTACCTCTAAATCCTTTAAAATAAACACTTAATTTGGTCAAACTTGTTGATATCCAATGTTGTGGTGGAACTATGGAAACTTTCATTAAAATCTCATAATGTTAGTGGTTGTACCAAACTACTAGTCATGTTCCAATTCAAAAATTTGGGGTTATAATGTCATAAGTGGTGGAAGGTTAAGATTTCATATTCACATCCACAATTGAAATTTGCTAGATCCACATTCATAGGGGCCCAAGCAAAATAAAAAAAAATAAATAAATAAATAAAAGGGCAGGGAGAGACAGAAAAACTAGGTTGTCCTTTAAACACAATACAAATGGACTGATTTGGCTCTTGCTTAATTTCTTTTCTTTATTATCATAGATGAATATATGAGATATCATGTGTCTTGTGGTGGAAAGGGAGAAGCCATGGAGAAGGAGATGAGATTTGAGAGAGAATGTGTGTGCTTTAGAATTGGAGAGAGAAGGCATTCAATTTTAAAGAATAAAATAAAATGGAGGTTTTTGGTAACTCATTAATGCAATATTTAGAATATTAATTACAAGGCATAGAGTGTTATTAACCATTAGATCTAATGGTAATCTATGGAAAAAAAAAAAAAAAAGGTGTAACTCTTGTTAGGTTACACTAGATGTAACTTGAACCTATAAAGGGTTCAAGTTACATCTAGTGTAACTCTAAAAAATTACACATTTTTTAAACCATTGGATTTAAGTAGATCTAACAATTAAAAAAAAAACTATAATTATTACAAATATTTTGTATAGAATCTAATTAATTACCCTTATTTATAACCTTCTAAACCCAAAAAAAGTTTGACTTCTAAACCTATTATGATAGGCAGCTCTAAGATGGGCTGAGGATATAGTTTTTCGCCAGCAACAGTATCTTTGTACGCCATTTTTTTTTTTTGCCGGCAACTTGTGGAGGTGGTGGACGAGAAAGAGAGAGAGAAACGCAAAGAGAAAAATGGGGGGAGGGGGGGGAGAGAGAGAGAGAAAAGTAAATGAGAGAGAGTCAAAAGTCAAACTCTTTTTGGATTTAGAAATAGGTTTATAAGGTAATAAATAAAGGTAATTAATTAGATTTTATACAGAATATTTGTAATAATTATAGTTTTTTTTTAATAATTAGATCTACTTAAATCTAATGATTTAAAAAAGGTGTAACTCTAAAGAGTTACACCAGGTGTAACTTGAACCCATCTATATATATATATACTCTTATTTTAGTTTTTTTTTTTTTTTTTTTTTTTTAGTTTGATTTATTTTGGTATTTGGAGAATTAGACATTATGATTTTGAAGATTTGGAATAGAATTTAGGCATATTATGTGAAATGCAATAATTCATTGAAAAAGTTCAAATATTTGTTAAAAACTCAATTTTTTTCTAAGCATGAAACATGTAAGTACAATCCATTGATCCAACCTAATCCATGTGAGTTAAATTGGGTTGATTTTTACACATGTAATGGGTTGGGTTGGGTTAAAAAACCCTCAAACTCAACCTAATCTAATCCATCCAGGCAAGTGATTTGTAAGGAAAATGTTTTCCTCCAAATCGATTTGGAAGAATCTCTTCTAACACATTATGTGTCAACTCATAAAACCATCTATGTCTATTATTTAAAGGAAAAAGTTTGGCTTCAAATTGATTTAGAACTATCTTCCCCCAATCCATTATAAAGCTATTTAAGATATCATCGTGTGTAATTTTAATCACATGACATTTTTATAAATCGCCAGTCTCATGTGAGTTTTCCCTACTCAAAAGGTAGATGAGAAACTATGATCCGACCTTACCCCACTCCATTGTCATCCCTAAATTAAAATGTAAGGATTGGCTATTGGCTAAGGCTAGGGCTAAGCCGTTGACTAGCTACTTGACCAAAAGCCGCATGCTTAACTTATCTTGACCATTGAGTGGTCGGTTGAGTCATAGTCATAAATTGATAAACATAGGATGAGTTTGGGATGAGCTTATTTCTTTTAACTTATTTAGTTTTTTGCTTCTTTTTGATACCATTCACGAATCCAATTGCATGGGTACTGTTCATGGATCTCATTGTACTATTCAGCTAACTTTCAATTTCAGCTAAATAAACTGTTTCCAAACAGTCCTATAGTCAATTTCGTACCGAAAGCCGTTTCGGTTTGGCCTGAGAAACGAAATATTTTGATACCGGTTAATACCGGTGTAGCATTTTGGAATTATTGCTATTTTATATTTATATATATACATACATATTAGTCAAAATTAATATAAAAGTCCTTCAAGTTATAAGCACACATAATAGTCCTTCCTATTGCTTAGATGTCATGCATTAATACTAATAAAGCTAAGAATTTGATCTATTTGATAACAATAACAATAATAATAATAATAATAATTGAATGTTCAATATGGGTATGAAACACCCTTAAACGTTTTAACCCCAATTACAAAATTATCAATTCAGGCTTAAAATCAAACGATTAACGTGCGGAACATGAAAATAAGCCAAACATAGAATCGATAAACAATCTAAGCCAAATATAAACACATTCACAGTAGTAAATATAAGGCAAAGATAAAGGAAGGGAAGATGCAAACACAGGACAACACACAATGTGTTATCGAAGAGGAAACCGAAGCCCTCGCTTAAAACCTCTCTGCCGCCCTCCAAACGGTGAATAATCCACTAAAGAATGTAGTTGGGATACATGAACAGCAGAAGACCCTCCAAGCCTAATCTACCCAAGTACCTAAGCCCTTCAAACTTCTTGCTCCAACGAGGTTACGCCGAACCTATTTCTTCTTTAGCTTCCTGGATTCCGCTACTAGACCATAGTATCAACCAATGTAGATTGGTTCCTTCCTAACTGCTTCCCAACAGCACCAAATAAACCTTTTCACAGACATGGGTGTGGTGAGATAAGGATTTGGTAAAAAGTCCTTTCAAGGGTATGATAATGGAGAGGAAGAGAGAAGAGGAATTTGTAGAGTCTCTAAGGTAAAGATTGGGAATGAGACAATCTTGTTTTTCTCTAAGGTTTCTCTCACAAAATTCTCTCTAGAAGCTCTCTCCATATCAAGGGAATGAGGGGTATTTATTCTGGAATGAGAATGGAATGTGAAACGTCAGATTTCCCCAAACAGGGCATTTTGGCGACTTGACCTCGCGACTAGGTTAAGTCGCAAGTTCAAGCCGCGAGCTAACGGCTTGGCCAGCCTGGGACTTTTGTCCTGTAGTGCAAGAGCTGGCGTGACTCTTTAGTTTCTAACATGCTTGGCACGTGTGTAGCTTCTGGTGACTTGCTAGCCGCGAGTCACCCGTAAGATCCAGTCGCGAGTTTCTGTTTCTTTGCACAAACTTGAGCATTTCTTCACACTTTCTCACTCACTACCCTTAAAAGTTTCCCACCTAAATATAGGGTTACTAAGTGCAAAAATACAAGAAAATTGGTACGGAATAAAGCCAACAAGATGGTTGATTAAATTCAACCTTACAATCTCCCCTTTTGGCTATTCCGTGACAAAACTCTACAATAGACTCTAGACTTAAAGCGTGAGTTGCGAACAGTTGAACAAAACTCACTCACACCTAACTCTAGATTCTGTATAGCTCTTGAACATATGAACAAGTAACTCCTGAAACACAACAACATAATAATATCATTGTATGCAGAAAACTTGAAATGCATATGGAGCAATATAAGCATGATCAAGCAAAAATGAACTTAAGCAATAAAGCAATAAATCACGACTTGATCAACCAAGCAATCACTATACAAAAGTGATTACTATGCTCATTCACACAAGGAATGAACATCCAAACATGCAAAGTGATAAGCTCAATTGAAGAGCATCATTTGCAAGTCCAACACTCAGCCAATGCATACAAACATATATGCATCTAGGAACAATCCTACAAGGGTACAAGAGTGACAGTACTTAAAAAGGAATGCATAGTATTAAGTTAGAAGTACTGATTTAACAAAGCACAAAGGTTGCATAAAGCACAGTACAAACCACAAAGGCTTACAAAAGTGCACAAAGGCTTACAAAAGTGCACAAAGGCTTACAAAAGTGCATAAATATAGGTACAAAACATTAAACATATGCTGAATAATTTGAATAAACATCATCAATATATAAATAAACCAAAGTGTTAAGAACATTCAAGAGTAATGAGTTTAATCCAAACTAGAACACATTGTATCAAACCTATAATCATAAAAACATAGTTATCCAAAACATAGTATCAAAGCTATAGACATAATAATATTTGATTATGTAAGCTCCCCCTCAAAACAAGCACTCCCCCTCAAGATCTGCCCCCAAAAATTCTCCCCCTTTTTGACCGGAATGGCCAAAGGGTTAGTGCTCTTGGTTGGTGTGAATGCTGTCAAACTTGGCAGAAAGTATATCCAGTTGATCCTGCATTGCTGTCAGTCTTTTAGTATGTTGAATTTGGACCTCTCTAAGTCCATCAAGCCTCTCTAAGATGATCTGAAATGTATCAGGAGGTGCAGCAGATGAGGTAGAAGCCCTGCTCCTCTTAACTCTTCTTCTTGGTGTGGAAGATGGTCCTGCAGCCTCTGCTTCAGTCTCCATCGGATCCCCTTCTCCTTGGTCACCCTCCTCTTCAACACCTGGAAGACGACTTTGTATCCTTGTGATGGTTAGTTTGTTGATTGCTGAAAGTGGAGTCATAGGACTGATATCTTGAGGAATTCTAACACCCTTTGCTTTGAAGATCCTCATAAGAAGGCTAGGAAAGACCAACTTTGCCCGTGAAGTTGTTTTGGACTCATCCATTATTGTGTCAAATATATGAGAGCTTATGTCAATGAATGTTTTCTCCTTAAACTCCATAAGGAAGATAGCTCTGGCATTAGTAAAAGTAGTCAATTTTCTGATAGGATACAAGTTGTACATCATTATGGTAGTCAGACACCTCATGTTAACAGGAAAGGCATTGGTGTTGAGGCATCTCCCTTCTTTAACCCCACTAATCTGAGCCTGGACAGAATCTAAGGACAACATCCTGTCTTTGTAGTTGATGAACTCATACTCCTCTAGACCCTCAAGTCCAAGAACCTCATCAATGTCATGGGCATCCAAGGTGAACTCCTTTCCTCTTACCCAACAATTCAGCTTATCCTCCTTTATAACCACATTTGCATAGAACTCCCTTATTAAGGGCTCACAGACTGCAACTAGGTCACCCAGAAGTTTATCCCAACCTCTGCCTTCAAAGCATTTTGGAATGAAAGTATCCTTCAGGTCATGTAAATCCACAACCCTTTCCTGGATAATGGTTCCCTTCATGAAGGAATCTTTGTATCTCTCAAAATGCTTGACAGACCTAAACAGGTTACTGTCCATTTTCATCCTTTTATCAACCTTCTTAGCAAGAGTCTTATTCTTTGAAGATGTGAAAGCCATCTGTAAACACGCAGAAAAGGCCACAACAAGAGCAAAACACAATATGTGGAAGTGCACACATATTAGTACCAAATTGATCACAATGGCAATAACAAAGTGACAAGACAACCCTCAAACCAAGAACAATAAATACCCACAGATTTGTAAAACAAATCAAACAAGATCATTCAGAATAGATGCATACTAGAGCAGGCATTAAATAATTAAAAATGGACAGTGTAAAACACTATCAGACAGATGAAAGCATATGTTAATGAAACATGACATAATGAGTACGACAAATGCAAGATAGACCCAAAAGCAGCAACACAACCACGATATGATGACCTAGAATCAAAACAATACTAGCCACTCAATTAAAAACTCAACCATACTGAAATACCTAAACTCATATTCAGAGAAAAAACAACAGAAAACCCCAAAACCATATACACTCAAGGTATGAGAACTTACGAATATCAAAGCACAAACCAAATCAGGCATAAAGATATTAAAACATGATATTAACCATATTCAACAACAAGAGTAAACAGACTCACTTAATCAAACCCAACATTGTAAGCAAATCCATGTTCAAACCCCTCAAAGCTTAAACCAACATAGCAACTCACAGATTCAAGAAAATAACACTTAAATCAAGAAATCTGAAGTGAGAGATAGAGATAGAAAACCCATACCTTTTTCTTGAAGATTTGAGAAGAGAAACTGCAGAAATGGAGGTTTTCCAAAGGAGAACACGGAGTGTTTCAGAGAGAGAAGACAATGAACAGTCACTTGATTTCGAAGGAAAAACTGAAAAGTTTTTGAAATCAGACTTAAAAACGCAAAACACGCGTTTTTCACAACTGGATCAAGTCGCCAGTAAGTCACTAAGGGAAGTCGCGAAACACTGTGAAACCAAGATTCTTGAAAAATCTTCTAAGTGTTTTTCACGACTAGAAGATCTACTCGCAAATGAGTCACGAGCTGAGTCGCGAAAATCTCTGTGTACTCCTCGCGACTGGACCTTCCACCCGTGAACAAGTTGCCATACTGAGTCACGAAATATGCAAAAACTCAAATTTTGAAAAATTTTCTAAGTCTTTTTTGTGACTGGGATATTGACCCGCCATTGACCCGTGAAAAATCTAGGAGTGGGCTCGCGACTTGGACATGCGACTGGCTTAACCCGCGACTTAGTCGCCAAAACAGGGGAAAACAGTTTTTGAAATTTTTGATATTTTTTGTAAAAACAAAATACTTTCAAAAAACAATTAAAACACTCAAAAATCTTTTTGTGTTTGATCAAACAAAGATTGAGCATGTGAAAACACATTTAAACAAGTACAATCACACAAATGAATAGGGCATTCATTGAACATAGACTGGTGTGTTGTGTGTGGATATCAAGAGTGAGATAGTCCTTAGTCCAAAGTGATGCTTCAATGATCAATTCAATCAAGGCATACACAACTAGCACTAGATAATGTGACCTATCTCAATTATAGAAACATGCATATATGACATCCCACATGCACTTGATAACAATTCTTTAAAACTTTTCATTTGGCTCCATATTCAACAATTCATTTGCACTTTTTGAGCAAAGAAAATCTCATTAAGAGATAGATGCCTAAAATTTTTGATATTCCAATTGATGAGTTAGCCTTTAGCTTTTTGGGCATCAAACATTTTATTTTGGTCGCTTTCCCTTTTTTCTAGTTAAATACTAGTATGTGCGACAGGCTTTTGTAGCTCTATATCTCTTTTCATTTGGAGATTTATATTTAGAGAGCTCTTTTAAGTATAAAAATAAAAAGTGAGAAGATATATAGGCATGAGTCTATGCATGTCTCAAGATCAATAAAACCATTTACTAATTATTCATGATAAGATTGAAGATCTATTTACAACAATCACACAGATTTCAGAATTTTTTCCACAATGATATGAGTGCATGAGAGACAAGCTAAGTTAAATGCACAAAGCCATTAGTACAAAGGTACAAGGCAAAACATGCTTTGAGACAAAACTCAACAAAGTCGATCAATCTTTTTGGATTATCTACTTTTTATGTGTTTTTGGATTTTTGACACAAAAGCAGTAAAATATTGATAAAAAACATAACAAAAAAAATGTAAAAACATTTGAACCAAAGACAAACACACACACAAAACAACAACCTAAATACTAGCAAGAAGCACACAACCAAGCATATTCACAAACATGGGAAGTATTGATGCATGGACATATTGTAATACTTATGCATGAGTACCCTTTGTCACCCACACGTCACGTGCGTTTGGGGTGATATCCTTGACAAATTGGGTATGAGAGTTAGGACTTTCAAACCTTTGGATGAAGCTTTTCAGGCAATTGGTGAAGGCACCAATC
The DNA here is from genome assembly GCA_023621385.1 of Quercus gilva. Lineage (NCBI taxonomy): Eukaryota > Viridiplantae > Streptophyta > Magnoliopsida > Fagales > Fagaceae > Quercus > Quercus gilva. Next base: position 77,895,607 of record CM042477.1, on the reverse strand, counting down.
ATCTTCATCACATCCATCATTCTTAGATCACGGTTTTGACTTCTTGGTTGCTCACCACCCCAAGACCTCTTGTCATTTCTTCTTCCTTGTGACCGAGGTGCACTTACATTGTTGTCTGCTCTCAACTTTTAACAGTTGGGTTTAGTATGTCCTTACAATCTGCAATAGTGACACACATAATCTGTTCTAGGATCCTGTTGTGATCTTGAGAGACATCTTGCTCTACCTTCAAATCTGGTTTGTGGTTGATTTTGAAACTTATTAACCACTCGTTGCTCAGCCAGCTTCGTCTTCTTCTCAACCTTAACATTCTCAAGGATGGGCTCTTCCACAATGGGCTCTATGGCCTTCACAAATTTCACTTCTTTGATAGCTTTTGCCGATGAGCTACTCCCTCCGATATATCCCAATCCGGACTTATCTGAGAAGTGTTTTTAAGATGAAATAACATCTTCCAACTTCTTGGAGGAGACCCTTTCTATCTTGGCTTGTGCTTGCACCACCTCTTGCTCAAGAAATCTTACTTTGGTATAAGTTTCCAATAACTCGCCATTTTATGTCTCAATCTCAAACTTAGTCTCTTTATATCTGACCAGAAGACTTTTGTAGTCCTCTTCAGCTCTTTTCATCTTCTTCACAGCCGCCTTTGCAACCCTTGCATACTCACCCGATTTCTTAAAGAGTAAGGCGTAATTCTCTTGAAGACCCGATGTATCTTCATCCTCTTCAACCTCCGATTCTTCAGTAACCCCAATAGACTCCAAATCAGAATGCTCACCAAGCTTCTTCACAAGTGTATCCAAATCATTTGAGGATTCCACATGAGCAATGGTCATGAATGCAGAGAAATTTCCTTCTCCATCACACCTCTCTTCTGAGTCAAAGTTTGATGAATTCGAGTCATTCAGAGTAGTGGCATAGACCTTTCCTTTAGACTTCAAATAGTTGGGACATTCCTTTTTGAAGTGCCCATGTCCATTACTGTAAAACGAATCAAACGACTCATCCTCACTCATCTTTAACTCCTCAAAGCGAGTGGTCAATATTTGAAGTTTGATGTCCTTCACTTTCTTAGTCCCTTCATAAGTTGTCTCAAGAATTTCCCATGCTTCCTTAGTAATGGTGATATGTGAAATCCGGTGAAATTTTTCTGAAGAGACACTGCAGAAAATAGCATTCAATGCCTTGCTATTTGCATTGGCCGCAGCAAGAGCAGCCTTATCCCAAGTAGATTTGGCATCCTCTGGCCTTGTCCATCCTACTTCAACTGCATCCCACACAGCATCATTAATAGAACACAGAAACACCCTTATATGGACTTTCCAAAATGCATAAATATTACCGTCAAAGAACGGTGGTACATTAAGAGATTGAGACCTATCCATCTCAAAGGGGGTTAGGGTTCACACTTAGGTAATTAAACCACAACAAGTGTACCCACTCTGATACCAATTAAATGTTCAATATGGGTATGAAACACCCTTGAACGTTTTGATTCTAATTACAAAATTATCAATTCAGGCTTAAAATCAAATGATTAACGTGCGGAACATGAAAATAAGTCAAACACAGAATCGATAAAAAATCTAAGCCAAATATAAACACATCTACAACAGTAAATATAAGGCAAAGATAAAGGAAGGGAAGATGCAAACACAGGATAACACACGATGTGTTATCGAAGAGGAAATCGAAGCCCTCGGCGCAAAACCTCTCCGCCGCTCTCCAAGCGGTGAATAATCCACTAAAGAATGTAGTTGGGATACATGAACAGTAGAAGACCCTCCAAGCCTAATCTACCCAAGTACCTAAGCCCTCCAAGCTTCTTGCTCCAACGAGATTATGCCGAACCTGTTTCTTCTTTAGCTTCCCGGATTCGGCTACTAGACCATAGCATCAACCAATGTAGATTGGTTTCTTCCTAACTGCTTCCCAACAGCACCAAATAAACCTTCTCATAGACGTAGGTGTGGTGAGATAAGGATTTGGTAAAAAGTTCTCTCAAGGGTATGACAATGGAGAGGAAGAGAGAAGAGGAATTTGTAGAGTCTTTAAGGTAAAGATTAGGGATGAGGCAATCTTGTTTTTCTCTAGGGTTTCTCTGACAAAATTCTCTCTAGAAGTTCTCTCCATATCAAGGGAATGTGGGGTATTTATACTAGAATGAGAATGGAATGTGAAACGTCAGATTTCCCCAAACAGGGCATTTTGGCGACTTGACCTCGCGACTGGGTTAAGTCGCAAGTTCAAGCCGCGAGCTAACGGCCTGGCCAGCCTGGGACTTTTGTCCTGTAGTGCAACAGCTAGCGTGACTCTTCAGCTTCTGACATGCTTGGCACGTGTGCAGCTTCTGGCGATTTGCAAGCCGCGAGTCACCCGCGAGATCCAGTCGCGAGTTTCTGTTTCTTTGCACAAACTTGAGCATTTCTTCACACTTTCTCACTCACTACCCTTACAAGTTTCCCACCTAAATACAGGGTTACTAAGTGCAAAAATACAAGAAAATTGGCACGAAATAAAGCCAACAAGATGGTTGATTAAATTCAACTTTACAATAATAATAATAATAATAATAATAATAATAATAATAATAATAATACACTAAAGCTCTATTTGGATTGCATTTTTGGGATTCGTGTTTGCGTTTGCCTTTTTTTTTAGAAGTGCGTTTTAGCTTTTTTAGTGGGTCCCGTACAATTGTTCACAGGACCTACAAACATCTTTTTTTAACAAAATTTTCATTAAAAATGGGTCACACGACATTATTCACATATTTAAAAATTATTTTGCTATAATATTTTCAATTTTCAGCAAAATAAGCGGTATCCAAACACACACTAAAGCTGGGTTTGGGAAGCGCTTTTTTCGTTTCCTAGGCTCAGTGTTTTTGTTTTTAGTAGGTCCCGTGCACTATTCATGAGACCCACAAACTACTTTTTTCAAAAAAAGGAACTTCAAAAATGGGTCCCATAGTACTATTCACACATTTAAAAATTATTTTATTATAGTGTTTTCAGTTTTTAGTTTTTAGTTTTTAGCAATAAGCTGAATCCAAACAGACCCTAAATCTTTTTGTGTTTAGCAAAAAAAAAAAAATCTTTTGTTAACAGATGGCATGTGCAAGATTCTAAAACTAAAGTGGTGTAGTTGAAATTTGAAATTCAAAAGTTATTACTTTTACAGCATAGTAACTTCACGTGAGTTGTCAGTGGCACACAAAACAATAGCCACAAAAACTTAAAAAACCCAAAATAAAAAGAAACGAAAGGGAAGGCAAATGGTTAGGGTTCCGTTTGGATACAACTTATTTTTGCTATAATTAAAAATTGAAAACTAAAAACACTGTAGCAAAATAATTTTTAAATGTGTGAATAGTATCATGGGACTCGTGAACAGTACATTTTGCCTCATGCACAGTGAATTCATGTGATGTTACGGTTCACACGCTAAAAAAAAAAAAAAAACGTAGAAAACGCAAACGTGAAAACCTGTTATGGATCCAAACAAATACTAAATCTCAAAGTTGAAGATGACGAAGAAGAAGAAGGAGATGAACAAAACAAGTGGGGCAAAGGATCAGCGAGGTGGGAGTGACGACCGGAAATGTAGTGACAATGGTAGAGATCGTGAGTTATTTGCCATTAACTTATATATATATATATATATATATATATTTTTTTTTTTTCAATTTTTTGTAGCGGCCGGTTTTTATTTTCTAGCCAATATGTTCGATATTCGCTGGTATATCCGGTATAGTCCAGTATTTTAAGCGGTATGAAATAAAGGTGTTTTGGTATCGATTGACCGGCCGGTACAGTACGATATTGAGTTGGTCAAGTGAATGGATACTTGGTCTTAAAGTGTTTGTCCCAGGTTCGACTGGATATACTTTTCAGTTCGAGTCTGAATATCTGCACTTTGAAGAAATCTTCTGAGCCAACAATTTGCCCTAATAGAGCCCACCCATCGTAAATAGTAATTATTCTCTAGTTGAAAGTTTTAAAAATACACCGTAAGGGAAAAAAAGAAAACAACAACAACAACGTGCCTGACTTTAAGGACTCGTTTGGTACATATGTTTAAAAATTGAAAATTGTTGTTTTAAAACATTTGTGAAAATACGTATGGGTGAAAAAATATGTGAAAATACGTGTGTGGGGACATTTTTGCCTCAAGACCAAGAAACCAAGCTAGTGGTACTCTTAACTCCTTTGGTTCATGCCTTATAAGGTAGATTGAGGGAGGATTTCTTTCCCATGTGGGATTTGAGCCAAAAAAGATTACAAAGTACAACTCTTGGTCTTAAGGCAAAAATATCCCCATAACATGTAATGTTATTTAAAAAGTGAAAATGATTGTTTTAAATCACAAACCATACACTCTTTCAAAAAAATTAAGTATAAAAAAATAATAATTCGTTTCATATTTCAAGAATGGTAATTAAATATAAATAAAAAAGAGAAAGAAGTCTTTTTCAAGCCAACAAAACATAGTTGCTAAATGACAAGTATTCGTCACACCTGCCCCCTAAGTCCATTCTTTTTTTTTAAGTGGGCCAACAGTTACAAACACTATTCCAATTTCAGCTTTAATGCAATCATCTCGTTGACTCTCATTTCCTCTCTTCACTTTCTCATATTGCTCTGTTCTTGTACCGAAAGGTGAGAAAGGTTTGCTCATATTGCTCTGTTCCTCACGCATCTGGGTCCGGTTTTATATTATTTATTTATTTTTCTTTGCCGAAGCTGGTTCTCATTTTATAAGTTTGATCATATTTCTCTCTACTACTTCACATAAGGAAATTGCTAACAAATATTTTTTACCCTTTGTTGTTGGTTTATTTTTCAGATCTGCTTCATATTCACCGATCTTCTACATTCCCTCAGCTTCTCTCCCTTGCAAGGTACAACAATGGCTCTTTTATAGTTTTTTTTTCTAGCAAATATATATGAAGTCTAATTTGTGAAGTGTAATTTCTAACACCAAATATATATATTCACTGATCTGTGTTTTAACGTAGTTCATTAATTTCTGAAGTGTAAAATGTGTTGGTCAGAGAGTGGAGACGCTGCTGAGGTCAGAGAGTGTTGAAGTTGTGGACAAAGTGTTTTGTTGTGGAAAGGGTGTGAACAGGAGAGAGAGAGAGAGAGAGAGAGAGAGAGAGAACGCGGGTTGGCAAAATTGCCGTTCTGTACACCTGCTCTGCAATAAAATTTTTGTGGGATCCAGTGAGTGACATAAAGCTGAGTTTTTGAATTGAATAACCCATTGAGATATTTCATCCAAACGACCCACCAAGCAGAACTACGAGTTTATTTGAGTTAGAATTATAAGAATTGAGTCAGGGAAATCAGTGATGGGTGATGAGGGGCATCCAAACCAAACAGGGCCCATTTCAATGGATAGAAATTTATTTCATTTCCTGATATGTTTGTATGTGACCCTGCATATGCATGTGACTATACCTTATTATTACTGACAAGTTTTTGTTTTTTTGGTTGAGAATCCACGGAAAAGATCTTATTCATAAAGAAGCAAATGAATTTTTTTTTTTTTTACAGAAGTAAATGATTCTTTCTAATCTATTAACCTTCGACTAAACAATTGAAGCAAATCCTATATTTAACACTGTAAGCACCACCAAAGTCAGAGCGTAGAGGGATTTATCTGAAGAAGTACCAAGGAAAAAAAAATGACAAGCATCAGGTCTATTTCCATAGTGGCTCCAAGCGAGCCTACTCCAAATGGCCTTTTACGGCTCCCTGAGACTGATCAAGTGGCGCAATGGACTCATGCACCACTCATATACATTTACAGAGCCAAGTCCAACAACACCACCATCCCATTTTCATTTGAGGCAATGAAAAATTCCGTAAGCCGTGCTTTGATTCACTTCTACCCGTTGGCTGGCCGGCTACACTGGATTGAAGGTGGCCGTCTAGAACTTGATTGCAATGCCATGGGAGTGCAACTATTGGAAGCTTATTCTGAAGCAGAATTGGATGAACTTGGTGATTTTGCACCAACCGATGCAGTGCGAGATCTTGTCCCAAAGGTTGATTATACTACTCCAATAGAGGAGTGGCCATTGTTGCTTGTACAAGTGACAAGATTTCGCTGTGGTGGCCTTTGTGTTGGAGTGGCAATATCCCATACAATGGTTGATGGACGATCTGCAACTCACTTCATCAACTCATGGGCAAAGTTGTCTCGGGGATATGATCTGGAGAACGTTGATATGCCATTTCTTGATCGAACTGTTTTGAGATCAAGTGAACCAGTTAAGACTCCACGCTTTGATCACATAGAATATACCACAAAGCCACCGGTCTTGATTGGGAGGACGGATGCGAATGAAGAGAGAAAGAAGGAAACTAGTGCGACCTTGTTAAAACTTACAAGGGAGCAAGTGGAGGTTCTAAAGAAGAGAGCCAATCGAGATGTCGTTGGGGTAACAACAATAAGGCCCTATTCTAGATATGAGGCCATTGCCGGCCACATGTGGAGATGTGCATGTAAGGTACGTGCAGTTGATAGTCATAATAGTCAATCAACAAGAGCTCGCCTTGGAGTTGACATTCGTAATCGGTTAAAGCCATCTCTTCCTGAAAGATATTTTGGGAATGCAATTTCAGCTACTGTGACACCAATATGTCTCTATGAAGACCTCTTGTCCAGGCCATTGAGTTATTCTGCTGGGAAACTAAGGGAAGCCATTGAGAGAATGGATGATGAATATATAAGATCTGCTCTTGATTTTATATCAAGTCAGAAGGATGTGAGTGGGCTAAGGGCTAACTTTCACATTCAAGGATACTCGGAAGGACCTTTCCTAGGGAACCCTAACATTTCTCTTGGCAGCTGGATAGGTCTACCATTCTACGATGCAGATTTTGGATGGGGAAGGCCTATATACGTGGGTCCTGGGTTGCTAAACATGGATGGTAAATCATTCATTATGCCAAGTCCCACTGCTGATGGATCTCTCATTATAGCACTTCGTTTGCAAACACAATACATGGATTCTTTCAAGAAAATCTTTTATGAGGATATTAGTGTCAGCCTAGCCAAGTTATGATCATGATATTACCTAATAATAGCTGTAAAATGCAATGGAAAATTCAAAATCTTCAAAGGCTTTGAGGTTGATGGCTAAGATGTATTGATGTTTATCGTGTGTGTTTCTATTTTCAGCAGTTAATTAATGTGGTTATTTTGCTCTTTTTTCTGAGTTCTACCGCCTATGTTATAATTTATTCAGTGCTCTTCCCACCCAATAATTGAGTGCCACCTGCATCGATGTTTCCAACACCGTTTTACATGGATTGAATTTTACATAAAGCATACAATATAAATTTAAATTACGTACCCACTCATCAGTAATGATGAGATTCAAGTCTTCAATCCCCTCCGCCCTCTTTAATTTCATGGGTAGGAACAATCCAATATTAGTGAGAGAGTGGAGAGCCTGGTCATCTTTTCAAAACCATTCAAGAACTAGAGTGCCAGTGCAATTTATCATGGACTCTAGAAGATAATACATTCGAAAGAAATCATCTACACTTTCTTCTATCCTTATCAGAACCAAGTAGTTATGGTGCTCAAAGGTGTACCCCATCAACTTTATGATCATTAAACGCTGGATAGGCTTACAAGTATATCAAAGACCGAGCAACCAAGCTGAGCTTAGTAACGTGAATTGTAACAATGTTAAACTTTATGGTAGTTAAAAATGTTAGGTTTATGTGTTTTGGTATTGTCAAACCATGCCAAATTATGTGTCTTTTATTGAGTTTTAATATGTCTTAAAGTTGTAATTGAAGACCAAGTTGAAGATACAAAATTTGCTCAAGAAAAGCTTAAGAAAAACACATTTTCAGCACTTTTTCACCGTGTACCTCGATAGCAACTTGATAAAGGCTAGAAATTTACTATTTCCTCGATAGAAGCTCGATAACATCTCAATCTATTGAGCTTTGCAGATCAGCAAAAATCAGCAACATGAAAAAATCCATAACTTATTCATTTGAAGCCCGAATTGAGATTTGTTTGAATCGGTATTTAAAAGACATCATAATTCATCTATTAGAGGTTTTTTAGAGAGAGAAACACTCCGTTTATGCAAATAGGGTTTTGTAACCAAGTTTTTTCTATTTCACCAAACCAAAGAGTTTCAAAGTAGATTTGAAAATTCCATTGGTGAAGAAGTTGAAGTCATAGCAACCACCACTACAAGAAAAATGCCTATTAGCGAACAAGAATTTTTGACGGACCCAAAAAGCCCTCTCAAAAAATCTTATTTGCAATGGAAAAATAAAGCCTTCGTAAATACTTGGTAAAATGTGAAATATTTGTGACCAACAAGAAAAGCTATCGCAATTATGTGTTACAGCTGTCACAAATACTAATATTTTTTAGGGAAATTTTTCCTCCATATTATTTGCGAGGGACAATGAAAAATCTCTCGCAAAAAGTGTATTATTTGTAATGGTTAAAAGAAAGCCATTACTAATACTAAATTATTTGCGAGGGTCAGGATCGACCTTCACAAATAATCATTAAAATGTCAAAATTTTTGGAAGGAAATGTTCCCACCAAATTATTTCCAAGGGACAATAAAAATCCCTTGCTAAAAGTTTATTTTTTTGTGTGGGTTAAAAGTATGCCCTTACTAATACAAAATTATTTGCGAGGGCTACAATTGACCTTCGCAAAAAATCATTAAAATATTAATTTTTTTTGAGATAAAAGTTATTCAAAAATTCAAAAAATAAAAATAAAAAGAAATGTATAAACATATAGCACTTTGTATTCTTTAGATGAATCTTTTGCTTACCGTCTAAAAAAAACCTTTTATATACATCCCATATAAGAAAATGTTTGTCCTTATTTTCTAAACAATTATACCCATAAAAAAATGATAGCACTTTTAACTTCAAAATGGTAGCCTAAAATTAAAGAATTTCAGTCTTTTGTACTCTCTCTCTCTCTCTCACAAAAGTGAATAAAAATTTCTTCCCATTAAAATAATGCATAAAAAATGAGTTTATAGATCAAATGATAAATTATATCCGATTGGTATGAAAATTAGCATGCATGTTAAGAACATATAGAACATATAATCTAATAGTTGGATTTTCAAAATATGAATTCAATAATAAATTATTGGGTGATGTAACATTTTTTAGAGTTACATCACGTGTAACTTGAACCCAACTATATATTTCTTAATTCGATGTGAATTTTGACAAATCTACTTTTAGATTTCATTATCTTCATATATTTTTCATGCTTATAAAATTTCAAAGTAATTAAATATTAATAGCCATGTCATCAATCAATTGTCTAGATTTAATTTTTAGTAGTTCAAAATAATGCATAAAATATGAGTTTATAGATGAAATAGTAAATTATATCCGATTGGCATGAAAATTGGCATGCATGTTAAGACCATATAGAACATGTAATCCAACGTTTGGATTTTTAAAATATGAATTAAATAATAAGTTATTGGGTGGTGAAACATTTTTAAGAGTTACGTCAGGTGTAACTTGAACCCAACCCTATATTTCTTAATTTGATATGAATTTTGACAAATCTACCGTTAGTTTACATTATCTTCATATATTTTCATGCTTAAAAAATTTGAAGGTAATAAAAAATTAATAGTCATATCATCAATCAATTGTCTAGATTCAAGTTTTAGTAGTTTAAAATAATGCATAGATGAGTTTATAGATCAAATGGTAAATTACATCCGATTGGTATAAAAATTGGCATGCATGTTAAGACTATATAGAACATGTAATCTAATGGTTAGATTTTCAAAATATGAATTTAATAATAAGTTATTAGGTGGTATAATATTTTTTAGAGTTACGTAGGTGTAACTGGAATCGAACCCTATATTTCTTAATTTGATGTGAATTTTGATAAATCTACCGTTAAATTACACTATTTTCATATATTTTTCATGCTTATAAAATTTCAAGGTGATCAAAGATTAATAGGCATGCCATCAATTAATTGTCTAAATTCAGGTTTTTTATAGTTTAAAATAACTCGTAAAAGATGAGTTTAAAGATTAAACAGTAAATTACATCCGATTAGCATGAATATTGGCATGTATATTAACAACATATAGAACATGTAATCCAACAGTTGGATTTTCAAAATATGAATTCAATAATAAGTTATTGGGTGGTATAACATTTTTTAGAGTTATGTCAGGTGTAACTCGAATCCAACCTTATATTTCTTAATTCGATGTGAATTTTGAAAAATCTATTGTTATATTACAGTATCTTCATATATTTGATGTGAATTATGAAAATATATTTCTATTAATTAATATATTTCATTTTATTAATTTGTAGTGTTAAATTATATTTTATTAATTTAAAGTATTATATTAAATCTTATTAATTATTAAATTATACTCAAATAATTTGTAGTATTAAAATATATTTACATAATTGGAAGTATTAATTATATTGTTATTAATTAGTAAATTATATTTTATTGAGAATTGTAGTATTAAATTGCATTTTAGTAGTTTGAAGTATTAAATTATATATTTGTTAATTTGTATGATTAAATTATATTTTTTTAATTATTAAATTATATTTTATTAATTTCAAGTATTAAATCTTATTTTATTAAAAAAAATCCGTAAAGATCTATTAAGGTGGGCTTAATTTTCGCCACAACAAGTTATCTTCCCGTCATAATAAACCATAGCCTACTCTTTCTTTATTGCAGCAGCTCTGAAATTCTGAATGTTGTCACAATAGGTCAAAATGTTGTCACAATAAAAATTCTGAATTCCCTCTAAAACTCTCTGGTTCGGTGGTTCCCACCAAAACACTACGTAAAAATTTTGTGTCTCTTTACTCTCTCACTCAAATCAAACCATCGGACTGCCGAGCCTCACCCAAACACTCTCTACCTCATTCTCCCTCACTCTCGTCTCCGTCCCCTCGCCGCTCGGATTGCCAAGCCACCACCGTCCTCCACGCCGCGGGTCCAACAGTCCTCCGACAACAGTCCTCCGACTCCGTCGGCCTTAACTTCTGCCGCCGACACCACCACCTCCAACAACACAGCCACCGCGGCCATCCTCGGACTTCTTCCCTCCCTCAGCCGCCTGACACACCCCTGATGGTATAGCTTTCACTCTTTATTTATTTAGCACTTTTTATTTTTGTTTTTTCATACAATATTTGTCTTGGGTTTTTGGTTTTTCAATGATGGGTTTATTCGACAATGAATTGGGCCACAATAGATTTTATTGGTAAGCTCATATAAATATTCAAATCCTGCAATATGTGTTTAGTTGTTTGCTGTTGTATCTATGATGTTACTAAATTGGACCCTATTTGAATTTTTTGGGTTTCTTTTACTGTAGATTAAAATTTGCACGGTTCTACATATTTGTTTTTATTGCATTCCACATGTTCGATGAAATCCCTCTTAGAATTGATATGTCATGTTTGGGTTTGGTTTTTCCCACCCCATACCTGATTGTCCACATTGCATCTGTTTGTGCTTGGAGCTAAACTGACTATTCAAGGCTAAACTGATTTTTCCCACCCCATACCTGAGTGTCTCCCCATGTGCATTGCTGAAAGCTTTCCTTGTTTTCATATACATTCAGTCTATTATGAACACCTAACAAGTGTGTGCGGTCGTGTTTCAGTGCATTTGTCTCTGCACATACTTTAGAGCTTAGTATAATGCAATGGCAATAATTGTCAGGAGCCCCCAGGATTGTACTATTGATTCATCAAACTCATTCTGAACATGAAGTCTTCATTTTGACTTTTCCCTTTAGCATTTAACCAACCTTTTATTCCTTAGAATTTATCCTATTAATTATCTAGTGTGAAACAAAGGGACTAATATTCAAATACTTAAAAAGAGTTCCAACTAGCTGATTAGCAAAAGATAAATAAATGGTCATGGCTTTCATTGCTCACTTTTCTTGACCATAAATTATATTATGCAAGCAAATGTTGGATACTCACTTTTCATGGCTTTTATTGCTCAGTTTTGCATAGTCTGTCTTTATGTTTTGTTAAGATGTCATAGATTTGTGTAATTTGTGTGATTGATTGTATGGTCCCTGGCTGTATCTGTATACTTGGGCGATTCTTTTTTTTGATATCAATAAGAATTGTATTACTTGTTAAAAAAGGTTGGATTTTATACTGTGTTGCTGTGAAATGTCAAGTTCTTAAATATTATAACATGTAGAAATAATTCTTTATCAAATTTTTAAAAATGAATTTATAGAGTGTACGTGTGTCGTGTGGGACATTGGCTAGTAATAATAATAATTAAATTTTTTTTTGTCATTTAAGTCCCAAACATGATTACTTCATGAGGGAGTTAAATATTTAATTTTTTTATATATGTTTCATTCTTCATAAACTTCCAAGGGTTAATAGTCTCGAGGCTCCACTCATACACCAGCTATCTTTTTCTCATAGAATGCCAAGCACTAACAGTGCTGACTAAGGAGAGGGACTCAGTGCACCAAGAAAAAGTGTCCACAATGTGGGGGCATTGATTGGGTTTACCTAATCCTCACTGAGGATCAATCAGATTGAGTTTAATTGAGGATATCATTTTTTTTGAAAAAAAAAATTGGGAGAATGAAAATTTTTTTATTTGTCTTCCAAACTTTGCCAATAAGAGTAGATATTCTAAGATATTTAGTAGCGTCATCCTAGACCTAAAATGTTGAGTTTGCCAGTTATAATATTAGTGGCTGTAAACAGAGGAAAGACTATTAGATAGTACTAGAGGGAGATGGAGTTCAAAGTAAAACATGGGATGGGATGGGGAGGTGAAAATATTGGGATTAATCATTCGATTTTTGAGGGAGATTCTGAAATTGTTGATAACTCTCTTCGCAACGGTGATATGCTAGGTTTGGCTTTTAATCATTTAGGTTTGGCTTTTAATCATTTGGTAAGGGATACAGTTCAGAGTTTTTATTTTTCTCATATATTTATAGGCAAGGTAATGTTTTAATCAAAACTGCGGGACTTTTTTTTCCCTTTATTAGTCTGGATAGAGGTTGTTCCACCAAACATTGTTGATTTTTTTAGCTAATTTACTAGCTACTTAAATAAAAAGCATGCCGATCAGTTTCTAAAAAAAAAAAAAAAAAGGTGTATTAAATTGTGCTGACTGAGAAGAAAGTAATTGCACTAACCGCACCTTCTTTCCCTTTTTTTTTGAGTTGACACTAACCAAACTTGGCTGCTATATATGATTGGAGGTTTTAATTAGTGGGGTTTACTTTTATTTTTTTGCTAAATTAGTGGGGGTATTTTTAAATGTTAGCTCGAGTGTTAGTCAGAATGTTCTCGTCATATTTTCTAGGACACATTATTCATCTCATTCATCTGAAATCACACAGCATCTCTCAGTGTTGACCACCTCTTTAAGGAATGCAACAAATTAAGCAAGCAAAAAAGAGATAAGCCCCTTGTCAACCAGTTTTAGCTTGAGGTGGTCCTTGTTACATGTAATATACGTGGACTATTAACTTCATATGTGGCATTAGATGCAATTAATGCACCTCATTCCTCATTAAGTTCAAGCCACGTCATTATCAGGTTGCCCATTTTTTATAGCTGAAATTATAGGAGCTGTCATTGAGATGCATGAACATGAAAGTGCCTTGGAATGTGTTTTAGTTAGTCTTTGGATTTTGAAATTACAGAAATAGCCATGCTCTATGGATGATGAATTAGTGATTTGCTATTTGCACCAAAGTTAACATTGATAGTATGATAAATGTGTAGGTGTAGAAAAAAGTTTTAAACACCCAAAAGTGGCAAGATCACCATCACGTAATTGCTGCAGAAAAGCTGCCAGACTTAAATCCTTTTGTAAGTTTTTGCTTCCTTTTAATTTGCTTCTTCTATTTGATTTGTAAAGAAGAGTTGGGCTTGTCTAATGATCTTCATCGTCCCATTTTTGTTATATCTGTAGCCTTTTGTAAATTCCTGTCACTGAATTATTTAAAAACAAAGTTTTGAATGGGTTTATATCTATATTTATTTATAGCTATGAATTTATTTTCTCGTGCTCAACCTTTACCATTTTCATGTAAAGAATTATTGTAGTTCTTTGTTTGTATGGATCATATTGTTTGAGTTTTGTGTTTTCGTTTGTTATCATTTACTTCCTTTGCAGTTTTGTGTTTTGATTTGTTATCATTTATTGCTTTTGTAATTTTCTGTTATGCTTTGTGATTACTTAAGCTATTACTAATCAAAATGTCATTACTCTGTAAATGAAGACTAGGAATCATCTTACATAGGAATGCAAAAAATTTAAGGAGGGACATAGAATACTATATATACTATATAGACACACATATAACCATAAATAGTTTGGGGGTTAAGGTTCTGTTGTTTAATTTATTGAATTGGGTACCCAAAAATAATTGATTAAGCTTGCAAGTCTGTTTGGTTAGGGTGATAATAAAAATAATTGATTAAGCTTGCAAGTCTGTTTGGTTAGGGTGATAATAAAAAGAATTGTTATGGGTGTTAAGATACAGTGATAATGACTATAGTGTTGATTATTCTAATGTTGAATAGGAATTTAGGAATGGCAATTGGGGAAGTCCTTATGTATTGTGCCTTTGATATTTGATGGCCCTAAAGTTGCAGAAGCACATGTTTCTTTATGATGTTGTTTGGTAAGTTAAGTGTCGCCTGTCTGAAAAATACAATGTTTTTGCAAGTTGATTTTCAAACCACATGCTCATATCTTTTGATTTTCATGATGGAAATGATGGACTGTATGTAATTTAAAGTCTTTGGTGTTATCTTTAATGTGAGTTACTAAATTCAATTGTGGATTAGTGAAACTAAATAATATGATTCTTATTTTGTTAAGTGGACATTTTCATGTGGTGGGTCTTTGTTATTGTCAAGGAAGCTAATAGTAGGTAGACATGGCAAGGGCTTATAAAAAAAAAAAAAAAGGTAGACATGGCAAGGGAAGGTAAAAGTAAAGGTAGAATCATCACACCTAAAGCTACTTGAGAGATTACTATTCTTTTTCACCCAAAACTGAATGGAGCTTGGACGACTTTTACTGAATACCCAAGATTTGAGCACGAAACTCTATATGCTTGCTATAGAGCTCAACATTTTAAGCATAAGCAACTAGATGAGGAAGTGAAGAAAGCATTTGTAGAATTGGTGAAACGTTGTTATTCTGATTGGATGTTTCACATTAAAAATCCTATTTTTAAGAAGTACACAGAGAAAGAAGATTGTTATATGAATGGTCATTCCTTCATTCCTACACTCTTTTGGAAAAAGATGGTGAATAAATGGATGGATGGAGATTAGGGGGTGAGTATAAATGAAATACATGTCATGAATTCTCTCTATCTCTTGTGCACTCTCTTTAACCATTATTTGTTATTATTTTTATAAAAGCTAATATTCTAGTGTATGAATTTTTTTTTTTTTTTAGGGCATTTATTTCTTTGGTTTTATGTGCTTTTAATGCTTTTTAAGTCAAATTTGGTTCTTGCTATGGTTGGGTATTAATTAGGTGTTATTTTAGAACATATTTCTTATCTATCAAGTTTTATGGAGTCCTTAAATAGGTCCCTAAATTTGTAAACGTTTTCCTAGAGTTTATTATCAATAAAATACAGATGTTTTATCAATTTCTTTCTCTGGTGGATTCTATTTTATCACTTTGTAGATTCAAGGAATCCCTCATGTATTTGAGATTTATTACCGGAAATTAATAGTTTAGTTTTTGTCTATCAAAGAGAGCATCATGTGTACTTTCTTCAGGTTTTTGCGATATTAGTTGGTATCAGAGGCCTGACTTACCCTAGTCTGATGGCTAATTGGTAAGACATTAACCACCACAACTACAACAACAAATTTGATGGAGATGTGTGTAATTTGGATTTTATCGATTGACTTCTTGATTTGTAAGAGTATTTTAATTTTTGGAAGATTTTTGATTAAGAAAAAGTGTAGCTTGCATCTAATACATTGGGTGATAAAGCAGAAGAATAGTGGGAAGACATTCAATTGATAGAAAGCGGCGAGGTAAGCATTCGATCTGCTCTTGGCAAAGAATGAAAAATGTATTAATTAATTTATGGTTTCCTAATGACTATTATGATGTGCTAGATTATACGAGTGTTGATTACAAATCTATATATTCATATGAAAAGCAATATGTTCAAAACATGAAAGGTCAACCACAAAACCAAAATTACTACAACCATGTCTATGTGTCAAGTAAAGGAAATGTTTTGAAGGTTGAGAAGAAGTAGCCTATTTCTAAAGATAATTTTGAAGTGATTAAAAAAGATCAAGATTTTTTTCACAAGTTATTGAATTGAAAATTGAAGATAACACTTGTCAAAAGTTTGATGAAGGTGTCAACGAAAAAAGGTTGAGTTGATTATGGATAATGACAGAAATCAAGAGATGGTAATTATTGAGAATATTGTGGAAGATCTAATTGAGGTTAAATATGATGATGAGTCCGTCATCCACAATCTCTAGGTTCTAATTGATTTGTTGAAGATGACTACACAATATGTTGATTTTCTTAGAGTAGAAAATTTTAATTTTATCATCAATCCTTTGTTGATTGATGTTGCAAATAAATTGAAGGTAGATGAGGAGAAATTATATGCTACACTTTATGAAGAATTCCAGTTTCAAAATCAGATCAAATTATTAAAGCATTAAAAGTATTTGTTTATTTGAAAAATAAGATTTTAGATTTCAAAGATGAACTCTAGGACGAGTTTGTTTTAAGTGGAGGGGTCTGATGTAAGACAAAATCTTCAAATTAATTTATGTGATTTTATATTTTTTATATTTTTATTTTTATGTAATTTTCATTATAACAGTCTAATGAAAATTGCAATTTAATGAGAATTTTTAGTTTCATCTATTTTAATTATAACAGTCTAATCTCTAAGTTAATTCATGATTTATATTATTGTGAAAATTTATTTAACATGCAATGCATATTGGGAACATAAACATACACATACATATATGTTTATATATGTGTATATTTGTGTGAAAAACATAAATAGATACGTAAGCATACGCACAAAGATCATTTTCCATGAATGTGTGAAACTTTAATTAGAGTATTCTTTATTAAACTCATCATTACCAAGCCTACATTAGATATTAACTACACCCATAATGATAGAAGTCTCATCAATTGGGTCAACACATGATTAATTGGAAATGTAGGTGAAATCCTTGTCTTCTATCTCAAATAATGTTAGAATAAGAAATATGTAATATTAATAATAATGAAGTTGTCAAATGAGTAACTAATAATAGATATGTTTTTTTTTTTGGATAGGATAATAATAGATATGTTGATCAATAATAAACGGTACTGTTTAAATATATATATATATATATATATATTTAACTCCACACATCCTTCCGCTTCATTGGTAATTTTATCTCGACTTCAATTGGAACAGGGTTTTTAGCAAAATTCATTTTATATATAAACTTGAAAATTTTATTTTCCTTTTTAGGAGTTGAAATTTCAAATATCTGGACTGTTAAGAGTGGTATAGAGTATATTTGGAGAGAAGTGAGTTTTGTATTGGTTATTATGTAAGTAGATGCTTTACAGAGATACAAAAAAATCATATATACTCTCCAAAGGAGCATCAAATGCTCCTTTGGTCAGTTCTTGCTACTGACTGAACTCAAAGTGGGTGGATGTAGTAGGTCAGTTATTATTCCTGAAGGCAAAGAGAAGCTTGGTTGGAGGGCCTTTGGCCTTGAACTAAGAAAGCTGTTGAATCCCTCCCATTATGCGTTGGCTGGTTTTGGTCCTCCAAGTTTTTTTCCTCAGGTGCAGAGGTACAACTTGGAAGCCCAAAACTCCAGAACTTTTGCTGAAGTTGTGCAAGGCTTCCAGGGAAGAACAGAGGATAGAAAGCACCTTAAGTAGCTGGATGAAAAGAAGGGGGTGAATCTAAGACTTCAAGGTGCCAAAGTGGGGGTGTTTCTGGTGGGTAAGGCTGATAAGATGGAGGTGGTGAGAGGGGATAGGAGGAAGCAGAGCATTAATGTGGAGGCAGAGGTTGGTGAGCAATATCTGGCAGATAGGAGGTTACGTTTCCCAAGCTCCAGTTTAAATTCAAAAGATTATGAAAAGATGAAGAAGAGTGATGCTAGGAGATATGGCTGGTCAGTAAGAGGTCTTATCGTGGAGGTTGATGTGATAGGGAGGAGGCGGGTTTCTTGGGACAGAAACAAAGTGGGAGAAATGAATTTCAGAGGGGAATCACGTGCAGGGGCTTCGGACTGCAATATAAGAGGTACTAAGGCCCTTAAATGGGTTGCAAGGGAATCCAACCAGGCTGAACAAGTCTTGGGCCTTGCCACAAGCCCATTGCTGACCGACCCAGGTGTGGGTTATTTTAATTGCTCTGGCCCAAGTCATTTTGAAAAGGGTGAGAGCTCTCGGTTGGAGAAGAGAGACCAACCCAAAGCCCGATGAAGGAGGCGAGCCCCATGGCTTGTTCCCAGTGTTTCGATCTTGTGCTAGTGGTGTTGGGCCGGGTTTCTCAGCCTTCGACGGGGGCCCGCGGCCCATCTTCTGCCGGAAGCAGCTCTGATGAGCCCTTTTTTTCATCGGGTAAGTTTGAGCTGACGATTTCGAGGTCACCGGTGGATCTTCTCTCTTCTTTTCTCTTCCTCTCTGGCTTCTTTTTATGCTTTTCGAGGGCTGGGCTCGTGGATACACCCATGAAGGCTGTGGGTGATGCCCCTGGAAAGGGAGTTTTGGTGGTGGAAGAGTTGGAAAACTCAGAAATGGGTTCGGGTGTGTTTCACACGAAGGCAGTGGGTGAGGTCAGTGGGGATGGAGTTTTGGTTGTGGAAGAGTTGAACAATTTTGATTTGGGATTGGGTGTGATACCCACGAAGGCAGCGGATGATGCCCCTGGGGAGAGTGCTTTGGTGGTGGAAGAGTTGTATAATTCCGATATGGGTTTGGGAGGAGAGGATAGCTTATCAATCCCTCTGAGGTCTATCACACCCTTTGGGATGCCTTTGGCAGCTAAGTTGGACTGTGATTATGAGACATTGGAGTGTGTGGATACGTTAGATATTTCCAGTTGGGTGAAGAACAGACTTCTTGGTTTTAGTAAGCTGGTGGGGCTTCCTCTGAGTCGACATGAGAAGTTATGTATTGCTTTATTACAAAAGATTGAGAAGGAGACAGAGGATGTCAAAGTGTTGAACAAGAAAGTTGCAATTCCTAGAAAAGCTCTCATTAAAAAGAATAGAGGGAAGAGAGAGCTAAGGAACTTGCAATCTTCGGTTAACTATGATGGCAAGTAGAGTGTAGGTTGCTGAGCTATTTCATTAGTTGGGATTTTTATGTCTTTATGAATTTAAAAATTCTTTCTTGGAATGTTAGGGGATTGAATGATTGTTAGAAACGGTTAGTTGTGAAAAATTTATTGCGTGAGTGGAAGTGTGATGTAATTTGCCTTCAAGAGACTAAGCTTTCCGGCTTGGACAGACAAATGGTTGGCAGCCTGTGGAGCTGTCCCTTTGTGGATTGGGTGGCTTTAAATGCTGTCCAGACGGTGGGTGGGGTTTTGTTGATGTGAGATAGGAGGGTATTGGAGAGCTTGGACTTTCTATTGGGTTCCTTTTTTGTGTTTGTTCTGTGGAAAGGGGTGGGGGATGGCTTTACCTGGGCGTGTTCTGGGGTTTATGGCCCAATTGATAATAATGCAAGGGGACTTATGTGGGACGAGTTGGTTGGTATTCAGCAATATTGGAACGTTCCTTGGTGTTGCATTGGGGATTTTAATATTGTTCGTTTCCCAAGTGAACAGTCGGGTAACTCTCGTCTTACTCCGGCTATGGAACTTTTTTCGGAGTTCATTGAGGATCTTAATTTGATTGATTTGCCTTTGGAGGGAGGGAATTTTACCTGGTCTAGCGGCTCCGATCAGCCTTCGATGTCTAGGATAGACAGAGTGTTGGTGTCTCATGATTGGGAAGAGCATTACCCGGATGTGTTCCAGCGGGTTTTACCTCGTCATGTTTCAGATCATTTTCCAATTTTGGTGGAGGTAGGGGGAATGGCGAGGGGGAAAAGTCCGTTTAGGTTTGAGAATATGTGGTTAAAGACGGACGGGTTCATTGATAGAGTTCACTCTTGGTGGAATCGGCATTCTTTCTCTGGTACTCCTAGCTTTGTGTTTGCCAAAAAATTGAAGGCCTTGAAAGAAGATATCATTCAGTGGAATCGGTCGGAGTTTGGTCATGTCGGTCGCAAAAAGTCTCAATTATTAGAGGCTTTGAAATTGCTTGATGCCAAGGAAGGGGAGTTTGGCCTCACTGATGCTGAGACATGCGAAAGGATTGTGGTGAGATCCGAAGTAGAGAGTCTTCTCTCTTTGGAAGAAATCTCATGGAGACAGAAATCAAGAATGTTATGGATTAAAGAAGGAGATAATAATACTAAATTCTTCCATAAGATGGCTAATTCCCGTAGAAGGTTTAACCATCTAAGAATTTTGGAGGTGGATGGGGTGGTTTATGAGGAGTCGTCTGAGGTGGCTGCTCGAGTGGTTCAATTTTATAAAAATTTGTATCAAGAGACAGAGGAGTGGAGGCCTTTTACGGAAGGTTTGGAGTTTGATCAGATAGATGGGTCGGAGAGGTGTTGGCTTGAAAGGAGGTTTGAGAAGGAGGAGATTCTTCTAGCTGTTAATGAGTTGGCTGGGGATAAAGCCCCAGGTCCAGACGGTTTTTCTATGGCCTTCTTTCACCATTGTTGGAGAGTGGTGGAAAGAGATGTTTTAGCAGTTTTTGAGGAGTTCTATCTCCACAGTAAGTTTGAGAAATCTCTGAACGCTACTTTCATAGCCTTAATTCCTAAGAAGAATGATGCTTCCAATATCTGAGATTTCAAGTCTATTAGCTTGGTGGGGAGCTTGTACAAGATCTTGTCTAAGGTTTTGGCAAATCGCTTGAAGACGGTTTTAGACCAACTGATCTCTGAGTCCCAGAATAGTTTTGTGGGAGGTAGACAAATTCTTGACTCAGTTCTCATTGCTAATGAGTGTGTTGATAGTCGTGTTAAGAATAAGACTCCGGGGTTATTTGTAAGCTTGATATCGAGAAAGCTTATGATCACGTGAATTGGGAGGCTTTACTAGATCTCTTGAAGAGAATGGGCTTTGGGGAGAAGTGGTGTAGATGGATCCGGACTTGTATTTCAACTGTTCATTTCTCTATTTTGGTTAATGGGACTCCAGCTGACTTCTTTAGGAGCACGAGGGGTTTGAGACAAGGGAACCCGCTATCTCCTATGTTGTCTCTGGTTATTATGGGGGTTTTAAGCAGAATACTGAAAAGAGTTGAAGGTGCTGGTTTGATCAGGGGTTTTAAGGCAGATGGCAGACGGGGTGAAGGGGAACGTGTCTTTCATCTTCTGTTTGCAGATGACACTATTCTTTTTTGTGATGCGGAAGAGGAGCAGATCCTTCACATTCGGATGCTTCTCCTCTATTTTCAGGCTGTGACAGGTTTGAAGATTAATGTCCTGAAAAGCGAGATGGTTCCAATAGGAGAGGTTAATAATATGCATGCCTTGGCAGAGATTCTAGGTTGTAGGATTGGGACTTTGCCTATGACCTATCTAGGTATGCCGTTAGGGGCTCCTCATAAGTTTCCCTCTATTTGGAATCCTATTTTGGAGAAAATTAAGCGGAAGTTGGCTAGGTGGAAGAAGTTGTATTTATCGAAAGGTGGAAGACTGACGTTACTTAAGAGTACGCTATCTAGCCTTCTTACTTATTATTTGTCTCTTTTTACCATTCCTTCGCATGTGGCGAATAAGATTGAGAAGATGCAAAGGGACTTCTTGTGGGGGGATTCGAAGGCTCACTTGGTGGGGTGGGATAAGGTGTGTGCTTCTAAGGCGAATGGTGGTCTGGGTGTAAGGAAAGTAACCACTTTCAACAAAGCCTTATTAGGAAAATGGTTATGGCGTTTTGGGGTTGAGGAGACTCGTCTCTGGAGGAGGGTTGTAGTTTCGAAGTTTGGGGAAGAGTGGGGGGGTTGGTCTTCTAAGTTGGGTAGGGGTGCCTATGGGTGTGGTTTATGGAGAAGTATTCGAAAAGGTTGGGAGGTGTTTAGTAAATGCATTCAGTTTGAAGTAGGGGTGGGGGATAGAGTGAAGTTTTGGATAGATAGGTGGTGTGGGGACTTTCCACTCCATCGATCCTTCCCATTAGTGTATGGGATTGCTTCTAATAGAGAGGCATCGGTGGCCTTGTCTCTCGAAAGGTTGGGGATGGAGGCTCAGAGAAGCTGGAATTTTCGCTTGTTAAGGGATCCAAATGATTGGGAGATGGGTGAGGTGGATGAATTCCTCCGTACATTGGGTTCTAATTTGCCTCGTTCTGAGCTTGGAGACCGTATGAGGTGGATGTTGACAAAGAAAGGGGATTTTGACATCCGCTCTTTCTACAACAAGCTTTGTTGTCCTTTGTCTATTATCTTTCCTTGAAAAGGTATTTGGAAGGTTAAGGCTCCTTCGCGCGTCTCTTTCTTTGTTTGGACTGCAACTTGGGAGAAGATTCTTACAGGAGACATTCTGAGGCGTAGAGGAGTGGTTTTTGTTGACCGGTGCATTATGTGTCGTAGTAATGGGGGACGGTGAATCATCTGCTTCTTCATTGTGAAAAAGCTTATTTGCTGTGGAGCTTGGTTTTTAGAACTTTTGGGATCTCTTGGGTTCTGCCAAGATCGGTTGCAGATACGCTTTTTGGTTTGTGGAATTGGTTTGGAAAGCATTCTTTTAGCATTTGGAATTTAGCTCCTTTGAAGATACGTACATATCCAATAATCAATTGCTCGCTTTCTTTAGTGGTTCTCTTTTTGATTGGATTAGGGCTTGGGGAATCACCTCTAGTGACTCTCTCTCTTTGTTCCTTAATTCTCTGATTTGTACTTAGTTCTTATGTTGGCTTATGTTTGTTTTGTTGTTTTTTCTTGTTGTTTGTTTCCTTCTCTGTACTCCTTGCTCTACCTTTTGTTTTTCTTGAGGTAGCTCTTTGAATATACATCTTTTTACTTATAAAAAAAAAAGAATTATACGAGAAAAATACCATATAGAAAATAATACAAATAAACTTAAATAATTAAACAAAATCACTTTATCATGTGCATGTATTATGATTATATTTTCTATGAGGATTTAGCTAAGTGTTTTCTATTTTTTGAGAGGAAAAAAAAAAAAAGCATTTAAAATACTTAATTTAAAGAGAATAAAATTATTGTAAGTAATCTCATTAATTTCAACTTTAAATGTCAATTTAGTAAAATATCCACATAAAAAATTTGAATTATCTTGAACTCATAATTTCAAATATGAATATTTTGTTTGTCTTTTAGATGTAGCAAATCATAATCTTCCTAGATATTTTTTTTTTTTTTGTTATCGTAAAAATCAGTGTTTCATAGGAATAGACACATATAAACAAAAACATAAACACGCGCGCGTGTATATATATATATATATATATATATTTATGTGTTTTAGGTGCATTGGATTTGAAGTAAACTTTCATACTAATAAAAAAAATATGAACTTAAAATTTTTATTTTTATTTTTTAAAAACATATTGGGGTTTTAATGTTGACTCATTCCATGATGTTGGTAATAATCACAATTCAAGTTTTGATGAAATTCATGGATTGTAGAAAGGTAGGTAAAAAGTGTTTTGGAGCTACTTGAAAAAGCACATTCTAGATAATTTCACAAGTACATGTGAAGCTCACTTAAATGAAAAAGAAAACTCTCTCAAGCAAAGGAGAACCTTGCTTGTGTGAAATAATAAACCAAGTTGAGACTTCGGATCTCTCACTCGAGGCTCACTTGAAGAGCACGAGGAGACCAACAATGGCAAGGTCGAATTTGATGTTAGGGATAGGTTTTGCTCGCTATGGTTGGGCTAGGTTTGAATGCCACTGGAATTGATGTTTGGATACAATGGATTGTGTTTTGTTGATTTTTCTTAGGGGGTTACCTTAGGTGGGAGTTGGGATTTGCATAATGTAGTTAGGTTTGTTGTGGGTTGTCAATCTTATCGCTGCAATTGCTCTCTGTGTCATTGCTGTGGTTTGGTTTAGATTGTGACCAATGGCATGGATTAGTATTGAGATTATGGATTTTTTTTTTTTTGGGTAAAATACAAAAACTACCCCTAAGTTTTGGGATAATGTTGGGTAGTACCAAAATTTTTCAAAAATATTCAATTTTCTCCCTAAGTACAAAATCACTTAACATCAGTGGCGATTTTAGGAATTTTTTTTAGTGCTCAATAAAAAACTTAAATTATAAAAAATCTAATAAAGAGAAAACTTGAATAAATCGATGTTACCAAAAAAAAAAAAAAAAAATCACGTAAATACATGAAGTATTACAATGTCATTCTATTAACAAAAAGAAAAAGAAAAAGAAAAAGAAAGGATTGACAAGAGATAAAGTGAAAATTGAGAATGTTGAGATGATGGTAATAAAGTGAGAGAGAGTTTGAAATGATGAGAGAGAGAGAGAGAGAGAGAGAGAGAGAGAGAGAGAGCAATTGATTCTATTGCGAACTGAGTTGCTAAAGAGAGCAAAGTTGTTGTGACAAAAAAAGTGGAAGAGAGCAGAGCTACCAATACTGCTAATGAGAGAACACAATTTTTCTCTTGGTATTATTTTTTTTGGGAATAATGAAATTAGAGATTATTTCTATATAATGAGTTGAACAAGTTACAAATTTGATTGATTAGGGACTTTAATTTTTGTTTTTGAATAAACTTTTTGTTGAATAATTTGTTTACTTCTTGTTGTTTGGCCTAGTCTTATTTTTGTTTTGGTTAGTTTTGTTGTTATCTAATTTTATTGTTGTTATTTGAGCTTTTTTGTTTTGTTTTGTTTAAGGGGTTAAGGATTATGTTTGGGGGGTTAGAATTGTTTTTGGGGTAATGCTACATTCACAAAATTTTCATTATAAATTTTATGTGACAAGCTATTATTGGTAGATAGAAAAATGATATTAGTATTGGGTCCAAATTAGAATAATAATAGCTTATCACTAAGGATTTGTTTTAAAATTATTATAAAAAATGCTGTAAACATAACACTACTCTTATGTTTATTGAATTGAAATCCTTGTGATTCTAAAGTTAAGGTGTTCAATATATATATATATATATATATAGAGGATGATCCAAATAGATTATAAATTTTATTTCTTGCAAGTATTTACACATTTGTTTTTGCATGTTAGGACTTAGGATGTTCATGTGAACATGCATGAACACCCTGACTGACATGAATGTGAAGCACCACTACTAAGCTTGGTTTGAAAAATTCTCCTTATTTGGCTCCTATTTATCTACTATTGGCTTCACTGATACTTCTTCACACATACAATTATCATAACAAAGTCACTACGAGATCTGTGTAGTCAATATAAACTGTTGGAATGAGAGTCATTTGGGTAAATATTGCTTTTTTTAAAACTAATTTGCGTTATAGTTATTGTTAGAAACTATTTAGTAAACTGAGGAGAGAGATTGAATTTTGGCAATACTGTTGCCGAAATTCAAGAAAAATAGGAGAGAGAATCAGAAAAGTGGAGGAGAGAGAAAAACATGAATTACGGCAATGGTATTGCCGTAATTCCTCTGCCCAATCTGCCCGGGCTTGTGCGTGTGAGGAGTGCAATGTGTGAGTGCCCTCGAAAAAAAATCCCACAATTTCGGCAATACCATTGCCAAAATTGTGGGGAATTTTTTTTTTTTTTTAATAATTTGTGGCAATGGTATTTCGGCAATACCATTGCCACAATTGTGGGGAATTTTTTTTTTTTTTTGCCACAATTGTGGAGAATTTTTTTTTTTTTTTTTTTTTAATTTGTGGCAATGGCATTCAATTGTGGGGAAAATTTTTTTTTTTTTTTTTATTTGTGGCAATGGTATTTCGGCAATACCATTTGCCACAATTGTGGGGGAAATATTTTTTTTATTTTGTGGCAATGGTATTTCGGCAATACCATTGCCACAATTGTGGAAATTTTTTTTTTTTATAATTTGTGGCAATGGTATTTCGGCAATATTATTGTCACAATTGTGGGGAATTTTTTTTTTTTTTTTATTAATTTGTGGCAATGGTATTTCGGCAATACCATTGCCACAATCGTGGGGAAATTTTTTTTATTTTTTTTTATTTTTTTATTTGTGGCAATGGTATTTCGGCAATACCATTGCCACAATTGTGGGGGAAATGTATGGGTATCAGATTGCCACCGCTCCACCAAAGAAGTGATGAGACTCCAGTCAATATCTATATGTGGTAAGCGGGTAACACGGTATAGTCTACATTGTTGTAAATATGGGATAATACGCTCGCCTAACTGCGGGAGGGGTGCAAACGATTGGGATCGCACTCGTAAGTTGGAAACCTGTTTTTTTTTAAATGTAGAATGTTATATTGCTAATGTTGAAATTATTTTCATGTAAATTGAATAATTGTAGATATTATTAGGACATTAATAAATTTGGATCTTGCAACGTACATTGCCTTCCATTGCGTCATTAGAGATGTGATATTGTTGTTGCTCCATTTCAAATATATCCTACATTAAATGCTACAATGAGTTAAACCATGCAATTTCCATTTGTAGTAAACAATAATAATAATAATAATAATAATAATAATAATAATAATAATAATAATAATACACATACATATCTTTATTATAAACCAACAAACATATTATGCAATATATTTTTTCCAAGAAATAGATGTAATAATTGATAATAACAAAACACATATTGATTATAAAAAAATCACAATAATATAATTTATTACAATTTTTGTGGTCATGTACTAATAATAACAATAAATAATATTAAATAATTTCAAAATTAACAAATACAAATTTAATTAGAGAGTTGAGATGCTTACCACAACTGTGATACCAACTGACAGAGTGAGAATTATGGAGTGATACTTGCAAAAAAAAAAAAAAAAAATAACACAATCAGATAACCATAAAAAATAATTCATTAATCTAAAATTTGAATAACAACAACAACAACAATAATCATAATCATAGGCATATAAATAATATTAACTACAACTACAATAATACATAATATTTTACAATGTATTGGCTTCTAATAATTACAAAGCACGTGTTTATACAATAATACTAAATCAATTAATTTATAGAACTATAAGTTAATAAACAAAGCAAAAACACTTACATTAACAAAAAAACTTACAATTCTTAATTGTTCACCTAAAGCAAAGTAAAAGACTAATTGAACAATCGGAGGACTTGTAATCCTATGTGAGGAGATACAACTCTTCAGCGAAGGAGGAGAAATAAAAAGACGCTTGTACTTACAAAACTGAAGAAGACACTTGCACTTGACTTACCTTTTATTACAAAACTGAAGAAGACAAAAAAGACTCCTAGACAAAAAAGACTCCCTGAGAGATTACAATAATGAAGAAAACAAAAAAAGAATCTCTCAAAGAGATTACAACAGTGAAGAAAACAAAAAAAAGAATCTCTCAGAGAGATTACAAAAGTGAAGAACACAAAAAAGAAAATTTACGAGAGTTTTAGGCGTGTGTGATATGAATAGTAAAATATATTCGATGCAGAGAATAAGAATCAGATGAGATGAGAAGTTGAGGCAATTGATTAATTGAAGTTTTGTTTTTTTGTTTACAACGTGCACATAATAATCTATGTACTTTCTTTGCTTTTTTTTTTTTTTTGTTTATAGCGTGCACATCAATCATTTTTGTTCGTTCATATTGTAAAAACATATGTACTTTCTTTGCCTTTTTTGGTTTATAATGTGCACATCAATAATTTTTTTCTTTTCTATTGTAAGAATCTATGTACTTTTTTTTTTTATTTACGATGTGCATATCAATTATTTTTTTCTTCTGTAAGAACGTATGTACTTTTTTTGTTTTTATTTACAACGTGCACATCAATCATTTTTTCTTCTTTATACTTTTTTCTAAAATAAGAATCAATGTACTCATTGTACTTGAATCAATTCTTATTTCTTTCATATGGTACTTTTACAATAAAGAAAAGAACATAACATACACACTACATCGGTCAAAAAAATAATGTTGTCCTCAATTTTAAAATAAGAATCAAGTTACTCCTTATGGCAATTGTGGCAGTGCCATTGTCGAAAATTGGAGGAAAATTTTTTTTTTTTCCCAATTGTGGTAATGACATTACCGAAATTGATTTTTTCCCACAATTTCAGCAATACCATTGCCACAAATAAAAATAAATAAAAAAATTTCCCCCACAATTGTGGTAATGGTATTGCCAAAATACCATTGACACAAGTTAAAAAAAAGAAAAAAAATTTCCCCACAATTGTGGCAATGGTATTGCCGAAATACCATTGCCACAAATTAAAAAAAAAAAAAAAAAAATTCCCCCACAATTGTGGCAATGGTATTGCCGAAATACCATTGCCACAAATAAAAAAAAAAAAAAAAAAAAAATTTCCCCACAATTGTGGCAATGGTATTGCCGAAATACCATTGCCACAAATTAAAAAAAAAAAAAAAAAAAATTCCCCACAAATGTGGCAATGGTATTGCCGAAATACCATTGCCACAAATAAAAAAAAAAAAAAAAAATTCCCACAATTGTGGCAATGGTATTGCCGAAATACCATTGCCACAAATTTAAAAAAAAAAAAAAAAAATTTCCCCACATTTGTGGCAATGGTATTGCCGAAATACCATTGCCACAAATTAAAAAAAAAAAAAAAAAAAATTTCCCCACAATTGTGGCAATGGTATCTTTGTGGCAATGGTATTTTGTGGCAATGGTATTTCGGCAATACCATTGCCACAATTGTGGGGGAATTTATTTTTATTTATTTATTTTTTTTAATTTTGTGGCAATGGTAAAAAAAAAATTTCCCCACAATTGTGGCAATGGTATTGCCAAAATACCATTGCCACAATTGTGGGGAATTTTTTTTTTTTTTATTTGTGGCAATGGTATTTCGGCAATACCAATGCCACAATTGTGGGGGAAATTTTTTTTATTTTTTTTATTTGTGGCAATGGTATTTCGGCAATACCATTGTCACATTTGTACATTTGTGGGGAAATTTTTTTTTTTTTTTTAAATTTGTGGCAATGGTATTTCGGCAATACCATTGCCACATTTGTGGGGAATTTTTTTTTTTTTAATTTGTGGCAATGGTATTTCGGCAATACCATTGCCACATTTATGGGGAATTTTTTTTTTTTTTTAAATTTGTGGCAATGGTATTTCGGCAATACCATTGCCACAATTGTGGGAAATTTTTTTTTTTTTTTAATTTGTGGCAATGGTATTTCGGCAATACCATTGACTTACCTTTTATTACAAAATTGAAGAAGACAAAACTGACTCCCTAGACAAAAAAGACTCCCTGAGAGATTACAATAATGAAGAAAACAAAAAAAGAATCTCTCAAAGAGATTACAACAGTGAAGAAAAAAAAAAAAAAATCTCTCAGAGAGATTACAAAAGTGAAGAAGACAAAAAAGAAAATCTGGGCGTGTGTGATATGAATAGTAAAATATATTCGATGCAGAGAATAAAAATCAGATGAGATGAGAAGTTGAGGCAATTGGTTGATTGAAGTTTTGTTTTTTTGTTTACAACGTGCACATAATAATCTATGTACTTTCTTTGCTTTTTTTTTGTTTATAGCATGCACATCAATCATTTTTGTTCTTTCGTATTGTAAAAACATATGTACTTTCTTTGCTTTTTTTGTTTATAACGTGCACATCAATCATTTTTTTCTTTCCTATTGTAAGAATCTATGTACTTTTTTTTTTATTTACGACGTGCATATCAATTATTATTATTTTTTTTTCTGTAAGAATGTATGTACTTTTTTTGTTTTTATTTACAACGTGCACATCAATTATTTTTTTCTTCTATAAGAATGTATGTACTTTTTTTTGTTTTTATTTACAACGTGCACATCAATAATTTTTTTTTTTCTTTATACTTTTTTCTAAAATAAGAATCAATGTACTCATTGTACTTGAATAAATCATTATTTGTTTCATATGGTACTTTTACAATAAAGAAAAGAACGTAACATACACACTATATCGGTCAAAAAAATAATGATGTCCTCAATTTTAAAATAAGAATCAAGTTACTCCTTATGGCAATTGTGGCAGTGCCATTGTCGAAAATTGTGGGGAAAAAAAAAAACTTTTTTTCCCAATTGTGGTAATGACACTACCGAAATTGATTTTTTCCCACAATTTCGACAATACCATTGCCACAAATAAAAAATAAATAAATAAAAAAAAAAAACATTTTTCCCCACAATCGTGGCAATGGTATTGCCGAAATACCATTGCCACAAATTAAAAAAAAAAAAAAACATTTTTCCCCACAAATGTGGCAATGGTATTGCCGAAATACCATTGCCACAAATTAAAAAAAAAAAAAAAAAAAAATTTCCCCACAAATGTGGCAATGGTATTGTCGAAATACCATTGCCACAAATTAAAAAAAAAAAAAAATTTCCCACAATTTCGGCAATGGTATTGTCGAAATTGTGGGATTTTTTTTTTGGGGCACTCCTCACATGCACAAGCCACTCCTCACACGCACAAGCCGGGCAGATTGTGCAGAGGAATTACGGCAATACCATTGCCGTAATTCATGTTTTTCTCTCTCCTCACTTTTCTGATTCTCTCTCCTACTTTTTCTTGAATTTCGGTAACAGTGTTGCCGAAATTCAATCTCTCTCCTCAGATTGCTAAATAACTCCTAATAGTAACTATAACGCAAATTAGTTTAAAAAAAAGCAATATTTACCCAAATGACTCGTTGGAATGAAGCAGGGGATTTAGAGCAATAGGGAACTTTCAAACAATGTTAAACAATGTTAAGTGTCTTTTGTGTGCGCAAATTAACTAGTTTTGAAAAATCTTGGTAGTACATGTATTAGCCCAAACTCATGGGTGGCTTTTGTATTTTACTCTCTCTCAAAGAAAAATATATGTTTCTTTCATTTCATTGTCCGAAGTCTTTTTGTAATTGTTTTTGCTTACAAGGAAAATGAAGATTAGGAAGTTTGGGATGTTTGCCTATCTTTCCTTGAGTCTTCTGTTAGGTTTGAATTAATGAATTCTATTTTTCTTTTGGAATTCCTTAACAGTGCCAGTGGTTTCTCTCTACTTCTTTTTAAAGACATTTAAGAATGCTAGTCTCTCATAGGGTTTTTTTTTTTTTTTTTTTTTTTTTTTTTAAATAAAAATATTAGAAGCAGCACAAAATATGGATGATAATTATGTAACAGTAATTATATAAGAATATGAATATGTATTACAAAGAATAAAAGATGCTATAATATAATATTTATTACTATTCATTTGTTTGGTGATAATACAATAATAGAACTTTTGAAAATAATGAAATAAAAACATTCGAAATCAAACTTAAAATATGGAGCTGTTTGGTATCAGTGTTTAAATAACAGTTTTTAATATTTAAACAATAATAACACTATTTCTATAACCCTCAATTATGTATCTCCACAAAACTAAAAACTAAATAACAATACTAAAAACCTCCAAACAAATATGCTTATATTTTAAGAAATATATTCCTCATATAATTATCAATTACAGAAATTCAAAAATACGTAGGGTGTGATATGGATAACGATATTCATTATAAAGAAGGAAAAAAAAAAAAAAAAATCAAATAAGGATAACGAGAAAAAGACAAAGTTGGGCCCCACGGCCACGTGGACAGATGCCCATTGCGCTTTCCAATGTCGAATGAGTTCCGTAGTCCATACTTTCCATCAATGTTAGAAACAAGCAGCCGTGCACACCTCTGTGATTGCCAAACTAATTTTAGTATTTCTTTTTTCGAATCCAACTATATTATCATAACCCTTTCTTCGCTCAAATCTCATTTCTAAGTACAACTACTAAACCGAACATCTTCTTTTCTCTTTCTCGGACCCTCCGAAAATGGCTCCTCTCTCAAGGGCATCCTCAGACTCCATTAAACCTCGAGGTTTTATTTATTTATTTATTTTCTCATTTTACAAGTTCGTTTAACTCTTGGGTTTTGCTTTCTTTCTTGGAATAATCTCAGTTCCTCTGTTTTTATATGATTCAATTACTGGAAATTAAGCCACACCCACAATTTATCAAGCTTATACCAAGATCATAAGAGATCAAAGTTTCAATCTTTACTACTTATTTTGGGTATCGGGCTAATCATTTGCTTATTATTTCAATTCAAAGAAAAGGTTTACTATTACGATTTAAGCTTCTTTTTTTGGTGTGGTAATTCTCATATCATTGCAGTTGTCTTCCATAGTGTTTTTATTGTTTTTATTTTTATTTTTATTTTTTTATTATCGGAATACAGATGTTTGTATTGTTGGTGTTGCACGTACACCAATGGGTGGATTACTTGGTACCCTTTCATCGTTGTCAGCTACCAAGCTTGGGTCTATAGCTATTCAATGTAATTACCACTAATTATCCTTTGTATTATGTCTCTTTTATTTTTGTTTCTTCAAACTATGTATAGTATTCCAAATTATAACGATTTTTTTGGGGATTAATATTGTGCCTTGTGATTGTAATTTATCTATTTGGAGGTGCTCTTAAGAGGGCAAATGTTGATCCTTCACTTGTGCAAGAGGTTTTTTTTGGCAATGTCCTAAGCGCGAATTTAGGCCAAGCTCCTGCTAGACAGGCTGCGTTGGGTGCAGGGATTCCTAATTCTGTGATCTGCACGACTATTAATAAAGTTTGTTCTTCGGGGATGAAAGGTTCACTCTTCTTTAAATTGAAACGGGTAGTTTCACTTTTAGTAGAAAACTTAGAAATGGCATTGAGTGGTGATGTGTTGTTTATCTTGATCGTCTCAGCAACAATGCTTGCAGCACAGTCTATCCAATTTGGTGTAAATGATGTTGTTGTGGCTGGTGGAATGGAAAGCATGTCTAATGCGCCTAAATATCTAGCTGAAGCAAGGTTAGCCTCTTTGTCATTAACCTTTACTCATTGGTTTATTTCATGTTGCTTTTGTACTACTCATTCATATACTAGGAATTTGGAAGTACATGCTTGTAAAAAACTTGAGGAGACCTCTAAAGTGTTATGATAGGATCTTTCTCATTGCAGCATATAGATATACATGATATACAAGCTTGGAGGGTATGCCCATCTTGGTAATTAAATGTTAATTTGTTCAATTATAATATGGAGAAAGTGAGATTTGGTGATTCTGTCAGATGTTTGTCTGAGAAAGAAACATAAAAAATTTTCATTTTGGAACTTTCAAGTTATATGTGATATGATTACCTATCAAAAAAGAAAAAGAAAAAGATGAAGCTACACGTTATATGTTGGTTATCTAAAACATATTGTCTCATTTACTTGTTTGGTCATGCTTCTAGTTCTTTGCTACTTTTATGTAGCTGTTGCCATAAGAATGGACCTGATGTCTTGTGTTGCCTCACCTTTGCATACAGTTGTTCCTATTTTAAGTAGACAGAAGTATCTTTGTTATCCATTCTGACTCCTATGAACAGAAAGGGATCTCGATATGGACATGACACTATTGTTGATGGAATGGTGAAAGATGGACTTTGGGATGTGTACAATGACTTTGGAATGGGAGTTTGTGGTGAAATATGTGCTGATCAACATGCTATAACAAGAGAAGAGCAGGTAGTGTACTGTGGTAATTGGCCAATTTAAATTTCATTACTCAGAAACACACCAGTGCAACACACTACTTATGCAGCAAAACCAGAAAATACAACAATATCAGGCCAACAAACCAATAAAGACTACATCAGAGACTAACTAACCACCCCAAACCAGATCTTGGTCAAGCACAGAAAAAGGAAAGTGCTGCAAAGGATCCTGTTTTGGATGGTGTTTTTTACATATCTACTCCAAGATAATCTGCCTCTAACATAAAAAAATAAATCTTTAAATCACTTATTCTTCAGAACACACCTAGGCATCATGAACCCCTCCATTTCTTTCGGCCCATAAGTGGTAAATAACTCCTGCTCAGCTAACTTGCAGATGACTTTCTGAAAATTCTTACTTTTCAACTTCTTCAAAGCCCAAGCTAACTCAAGAATCCAGTCTCCAATCTTCCTTTTATTTTATAAGGCATCTTCTCAAGCTCTCAGCATCCCTTCCTGGATTCTTTCAGAGAAAGAAAACTTAAAAAATATATCATCCCTTGATTCCAGCTTGCTTCTATAGAAGGAACACAGCAGATCACCTTGATATCCCAGATTTTTTTTTTTTTTTGAATCAATATTTGATTCAATGAACCGATATTTAGCGAGTTTAAACTTCTGTTTTGATGATATGCATAAAAGCATTTTACAAATAAGAAAAGAAAACAATGGAAGAAAATTTTTGCAATGCTAGTTTATGGTCTAATTGCAGTAATGTGTTTTATTTAATGTTGTATTTCCCATTATTATATAGGCTGGTTTTCTACTTGACTTTAAAAAGTAGTTTGCATAAATTTTTTTCTCTTCTGCTACATCCTTTTTTTTTCCCCTTCTGGCAGGACAATTATGCTATTAGGAGCTTTGAGCGAGGAATTTCTGCACAGAATGCTGGTGTCTTTGCATGGGAAATAGTTCCGGTGTGCTTTCTAATTCCATTCCAAGCCGGAGAAAGTTCAGAGTCTATGGTATCAAGCTGTTATCACTTGATAGTTCTGTTATGCAGGTTGAAATTTCTGGGGGAAGAGGGAAGCCTTCCATGATTATTGACAAGGATGAAGGTTTAGGAAAGGTGAATACAACAAATGGAAATGGTTGATTTATGTGAACTTTCATTCTTTGAGCTATATGATGTGAAGTTGTAGATAGCTCCTCTCAATTGTTCCCCCTCCCTTTTTGGTGGATTGGAATGGCCATCATTAGCTGAAGATGCTGCCATTTCACTAATTTGACTACAGCAATTTAGCTAATAGAGATAAAGCTATTTGTGTTTAGGTATCGGCAACTTTAATATTATCAGTGCCCCAAAAAATAATGGTAAAGAGAAGCTGAGATAATGGCTTCATTGCTTGTCCCACCTCAGGTTATTGGAGGCAGTGAGGCACAGCTATTTATTTTTCTCTTAGGTGCTGAATTAATTAAATTACCACCAAGCTCCCCATTGAAATAAAAAATTAAAATTATAATTACAGTGTTCATAACATATTTCTACTCATGTTGTGGTTCCTTGGTTTTCCAAGTAAAAAGGGCCTTAGCATTACTTAGAATGCTACAGGCTGCTGTGAAGGGGAAAGAAAGACATTTAGGGAAAATTTAGTTCTTAAAAAAATATGTTTTTATTCATGTCATATTTTATTTTACTCTACTTTTGGACTCCTAGAGTCAAAAGTTTTTGGGGATCTCTATGTCATTTCTATTAAAACTATGGTTAAATGATTAAATTCATCATTTCCTAATAGTTTAATCTTTTGGTAGAATAGGTAATCTAACATGGTATTATAGTAGAAATCCCCGATGTTGGGTCCCACTTATTAAGGAGAGTTTAGGCCTACACGTGAGGTGGAGTGTTAGAACTATGGTTAAATGATTAAATTCATCATTTCCTAATAACTTAAGCTTTTGGGAGAATTGGTAATTTAACAATTTCCTTGTCTTATGTTGACCTTTTACCCTTCCCCTGTTCAATTATTTACTCTGTACTTGTTTCTGTACTAACATATTTATTTTTGTTGAAATTTAACCCTTTCCCCCATTTCATATGTACCATTGTAGTTTGATGCTGGAAAACTGAGGAAGCTGAGACCAAGTTTCAAGGAGGCTGGGGGTTCTGTTACTGCTGGGAATGCTTCTAGCATAAGGTATGTCCCTATATCTCTCTCTAATGCCATAATATATTTGTTGTATAATTTGTTTGCTTCCTTGTACTGGTGTTGAAGTGAATTCCCTATCATTTGACTCTGGGTTGGTGCTGTATGATGGACAGTGATGGTGCAGCTGCATTAGTGCTAGTGAGTGGGGAGAAGGTTCTTCAACTAGGGTTGCAAGTAATTGCAAAGATCAAAGGATATGCTGATGCAGCTCAGGTACTCTAAAGAATATTGTTGGTATTTGGCTCAATTTTGATAAAACTTACTGCAAATTAGTGCTAAAACAAGATTGTGTGTGTAGGCACCCGAATTATTCCCAACAGCCCCAGCCCTTGCAATACCAAAAGCTATTTCAAATGCTGGATTGGAAGCTTCTCAGATTGATTACTACGAAATTAATGAAGCCTTTTCTGTAAGAATTTGTGCTGTTGTTCTCTGTTACATTGAGCTTTAATTTGCTAGATATGCGTGCTAAACTCTTCCCTGCAGGTTGTGGCACTTGCCAATCAAAAGCTGCTTGGTCTTAGTCCTGTGAGTCTTCAAGTAACTCGGTTGTTTATTCTAACTTGTAGAATTGACTTGTATTTAGCTGTTTTATTCACTAGAGCATTGTAAAAATTTCATCAACTCTATACCATTATAAAGTAATTGTCTCTTTACTTTGAATGCAGGAAAAAGTTAATTTACATGGTGGGGCTGTATCTTTGGGACATCCCCTAGGATGCAGTGGAGCTCGTATTTTGGTCACATTATTAGGGGTAACATATGAATGCTATCTTTATTTGTTCTGTATGCCTAGTTAGAAATGATTTGACCAAATATTATTATATAGCTCTCTCTCTTCACGTAGTGGTGAATGTGGCTGCAAAGCATTCCTCTGCCTTGCTTCTCCAATTGAAACCATTTGGGAGATGAGGAATCTTTTGTAGAAATCAAGTAGCACTCAATATTAATTCACTTCATATATATATATATATATATATATATATATATTTTTGAGCTTATTCAAAAAGGAGTTGTTGCAGGTGTTGAGACAAAAGAATGGGAAGTATGGGGTTGGTGCTATCTGCAACGGAGGAGGAGGGGCATCTGCTCTGGTTCTTGAGAGAATGTAAGAAATTTACATTGTTTTTCCATTTTCATTTGGTACGGCAGATGCTCAATTGATTACTTTCAGAATTTCTAGTCCTATGAAGTAGACATTCCTGTGCTTGTTATGCTTATTGTCCCGACTGACTTTTAGAAGGTTAAGCTTGTGGGATTGTCTTCTCTACTGTTACTGATATTTGATTAGATATCTGAATGATGAATCAAAGAGAATTAAAAGAATGTATAAATCATACCTGATCATAATTTTTCTGAAATCATCAATAAATTGCTTTGATCAGATATTCTTGTTTCATCATCCCCATTTTGACCTGATATTCTTATTACCACCATCCTATATTGTCATCCCTAGTTTCTAAATTTTGAAAGGTATGGAATTGTAGAGTTGTCTTCTCTTCCGTTGGTGATATTTGATGAGATAGCTCATGACTAACCACAAATAATTAGAACAAAGTAAAACCTATTGAATCATTGACCTGATATTATTGTTTATCACTTTTGCCTCTGAAGAAAAGAAAGTTTCAATTTCTTCCCATAATTTAAAAGTTCCAATAAGTCATGAAAGAATTTTGCATCTTGCAGGCCAGTTGCAATGGTGGGACTTTCTAAGCTATGATGCTGATTTGTTCTCACATTATCCTATATTTATGCAGTTTTTCCCCCTTTTCTATTTTCATTTCTGAATATATTTTTATAAATAAAATAAATTGTATAAATAAACTTGTGCAAAGATAGAAAGGGGAAAAATGGAGTATATCAACTATATACCCATAAGTTCCCTTACTAGATCAATAGCGATTTTAACATTTGTTATTGAGTAACAAAGTAAAAGTGTGTTGTATCAAGTCTTTTTAAGAAATATGCTTAAGTAATTTTTTCACTTAGTCATGTATAGTTGTTTTCTATTTTCAGTTCTAAAATCTATTGGAAAAAGTTTTATCTATTTTTTGATGAATTCATAAGTTCAGGCTTATTATGTTCTGTTTCTTTAATTTCTATTTCTCCTTGTGTTAATGTAGTGGATTTAGTGTATAACCTGATATCTAGCATGTCATGTGAGTGTTTATCAAAAAAAGAAAAAAAAAAAAAGAAAAAAGAAAAAGCATGGCATTTGAGATTGTCAATCAATGCTTTGTCTATGAAAACTTCTTATGACGTCCAACTGATAGAATATTTTAAAATAGGTAACATGGTAAACAAATAGCCTTCAGGCATCACTGGCAAATAGAGGAGATAATGTGCTCTAGGCATGTTTGTCGCAAAACAAGATTGCAAATTCTATTAAATACCATGACTTTTAATTTTGTTTATTATCCAGCATGATTATTTATCTGAACTGTACCGATCAATAAATAGGATACAATAAAAACCTTGACAGTACAGACACTACAGTTTCCTTTGATAGTGCAAACCCTTGGTGTCTAGAAATAGTTCCTTCTAGGTATTTCTTAGCTGGAAGAAGTTTTACTTGGCACAAACATTGAACTTAATACAGGGATATTGCACAAGCACATATAGCAAACATTATTGACTGGTATGTTACTGAGGTGGGCATACTACCATTGTCTTTCCTGAGGAAGAGACCTTGGTAAATAGGGAGGTTAATAAAAACTAGCAGACCACATAGAAGAATCTGCAGTGTAAATCGTTCCCAAACCAAAGTTTCCACATCCGCAATCACCCTCATCATTCCTCCAATGAAACAAAATGCGTTTAGCAATGCAAGTGTCGCTAAAATGGTGAACATTGGGGAAGAAGCACCGAACTCCATGATCTCTTGCTTGTATCTCTGTGACACATCATCATCAGCCACCTTTGCTGTTATGACAAAGGCTGACTTTGAAAACCCAAGTAGTCTTAGGATGTTGTCTAGGAAGCCAAAGAAGTAGGAAGTCATTCTTTTATACAGCCACATTCTTTGATCATTCCACCAACCTTGTAATGTGCCCCCGAAGAAAACAAATTCTCCTAGGCTGTATGCACGGTGGACAAAGATGACAAATGCGAATGGTAGTACCCATGAGTTTGAAATCTGTTGGTGTAAGATGATTGTATTCTTAGAATATAATGTAGCAACAATCATAGATAGGTTTGATTCAAGTAATGAAAGTTTTGTACCTCTGGAAACAAGGAAATGCCTCTAAGCAGGCATAAAGATGGCACAACAACATAGTACAGCGTAGCCAAGCAGTTTGCAGCCCATAGCAAAAAGTAACAGTATGAAAGCTGAAGTTTTAGGGGAATTTTTTTATATCCCATCACAAACGGAGAATACCTAGAAGCAAATATCTGAAAATCACCTTCAGACCATCTTTTGTGTTGTACAAGTGATTGTAGAAGTGTTGCGGGAGCGACTCCTAGGAAGCCCTTCCTTTCGGGATTGAAATATATGGATCTCCAACCTCGACATTGTATAGCTAATCCTGTTACGACGTCTTCCACTGGACAACCATACTTTAATCCCATCTGCAAATCAGTATATGTGAGGTTTATATGAAGTTTGGGAGAGAGTTGCATATGTGAGGTCTATATATACATACATACACATATATATATATATATATATAGAGAGAGAGAGAGAGAGAGAGAGAGAGAGAGACCTCTTTTCCCCACTGAGTGTTTTCTTCATAGGTACAACTAGCAAGAACTTTGCATGTTTCTTCTAGTACACTAACGCTCTCTTCTACCTCTCTATTTTTCAATCTCTTCCAATCTACCTTACATTCCTTGCTATACTTTTGCCCACAAAAAATCTCTCTTCTGTGAAAGCAACCACTACCAATATAGCAAGGCCCTCCATTCCCATCAAGTCCAGGAAGCTCTGCCTTTATTGTTGGGTACACCACAGGTAGAAATTCCATTAAAATATTCTTCAATTAGAAATATAAGTTTTGAAGTAAATGGAAGTTTTTCGTTGATGCTCACCTCATTTATTACATTAAGGGAACTACTGTAGACATCATTTTTTGTAAGGTTCTCGAAAGTTTGTGGAAACTGTATGAAACCAACTTTGTGCCCCTCTTCTTCATCCATAAAAAAACATATAGCGTCTCTTACAGACTCTGAATTGTTTGAATACATGTCGCAGTCCACATTAAGAATTATAGGACCGTTGCTTATCTTCGATGACACTCTCAGCTATTTTTTTTTAATGACGGATGATTATGATATTTAAAAATTTTATAAAAAATAACACATGAAACTTTTGAAGCTTGATGTGTGGATATGGTGCAAGACTTACCAGTGCATTCATGGCTCCTGCTTTAAAATTGTGGTGGTATTGAGGTCTCTTTTCACGTGCTAAGTATACCAAAGTTGGCAAAGGTTGTCCTTCAATGTCCACGGCGTTGGGGTCTCTCCCATCAATAAGTATCTATGAAT
This sequence comes from Quercus gilva, assembly GCA_023621385.1. Classification (NCBI taxonomy): domain Eukaryota; kingdom Viridiplantae; phylum Streptophyta; class Magnoliopsida; order Fagales; family Fagaceae; genus Quercus; species Quercus gilva. The sequence continues at coordinate 77,855,082 of CM042477.1, read as the reverse complement.
TAGATACAACTCTATTATCGAAGAACAGTAATTGAATACAAACATACGATTTGGATATAGAAGTGTTCATTTGCATGAGATAGAGAGAATGTAGGAAGTACTTGAAGAATAGTTTGATGATCACGTTTGCTTGCAATCCATGTCCACTCCTTGAATCCCTTGTGTTCTTGATAAATTTCTTCTGAAATTCGACCTAGCTTTGTGGTGGTTTCAATCTGCTTTTTCATGTCTTCATATAATTTCTGCAACAAGATATGAATCACGATTTTATTTTATATCACATGTGAACCAGAAACTAAATAAAAGAAAAAATTTACAAGATGTTTGTAAGCTATTTTGAACTTCCAAATTAGAAGTAATTATAGTTTGACTGAAGTAATAAGGGTCGAGTAAAAATTAGGTATTGTACCTTAATGTAATATATTAGATTTCCAATTAAATTCAAACATTTAGTTGCATTGATCAATAAATTGTAAATAGTGTTACCTTTTCCAAAGATAATTAAATTCAGTACAACCAAGTGATTTAATTAAATTGAAAAACCTAACGTACTACGCTTGAAGTTCTGTGCCAAAGTTCTATCCATTAGGGCCAGTTCAACATGCTTTCTTATAGTATCATTTTCATTTGCTAAAAAGGCTGTAGGCATGTGCTACACTGCTACAGCCTACAAGTCATTTGTTTGTGAAGAAAAAGGAAAATTCCACGAAGTTTAAGTGCTCAAATGACCTATGATTAAAACTTCACGTATTTTAGCCATAGTTTCTTTTCTTACTTTTGGCTGCAAGTGCAATACCACTTCACCTTCCTCAATCTTTCAGCTATTTCATATCAACATCCCTATTTGACGACCCTTATTTATGAATGCCACTAATAGCTCTTTTATAAAATCTTTTTAGGACAGAGTTTAACTCTAAACTAGTTTGAAATTATCTTTTCCAATCAATCTAGTAAGTGGTGATTTATAAGATTATTTATGTATATTATTTAAATAATTCGTATGACTCATTAAAAAAAGTCATATGACTAAAACTATACAAAAGTCATGTAACTAAAACTACATATGAATTATCTTTTCAATCGTTACATAGTGAATTGAAAGAAAATAGATCTATACTGGTTTGGAGCTAAGCTTTTTCTATCTTTTAATCCATTTCTTTTCAAATTAGACTAGAGTTTACAAATAACACATTGCATTCAAACAAAATAAAGGCAATAATCTTCCTAAAAACCTTTAACTAAACCAAGAAAAGTATGTTCAAATTTAAGATTTAAGAATAATATGAGAAGTTAATAGAATAATTTTTAATACATTCTAAGAATTAAAATAGAGGGAATATTTAATGATTGTACCAAGTTTAGTTACAATTCTCACTATATATAAAAAAAAAAAAAACACATGACTAGATATTTGAAAATTTAATTATTGAATTGTATGTTGAACATGTTTTTTTATGTTCTTAATACATATATTAAATTTCGTGCCAATCTTTTTTTTTTTTGGAGAAAGAAACCTAGAAATATTATTAAGAAACAGAAGCCAAGTTGGCAAGATAAACAGTTGAAACTTGTGAATTGACATCTTCCACCCACACAAGGGAACCTATGACATAGCGTGCATGTCTAGTAAGGTTGTGAGCTACAAAGTTATTATCTCTACAAACATGAGAAAAATTAATACAATGAAAATGCTCTGCAAAAAGACTCATGTCTCCAATAAGAAGACCATAAGATGCTACCGAGGGAGAGGACTCTTTTAATGCATTAATCACTATCACAGAATCTCCTTAAAGAACAGCTAATTTACTAGTATAAACTTATTTTTAATGCGTATTTTAAGATTACAAAAAATTGAAATTTAAACATTTGATTAATGATATAATTATTGATTTTTTATCTTTTGAAAATTTTGCAAGAATGAAAGATATAAGGAAAAAAAATGTAATTTAATAATAGATTTATCAAAATTCTCATTACTAAAAAAATATTAAATGTAGTTAAAGCCAACCTTTATTCTTAATCATTTCTAATCATCTATTCGTCAATCCATCTGTGGATAGAGACAGACGCATACATATTCTGAAGCTCAGCCATCGTCTAGGACCTACCATGAATTATATATTCAAAAAATAAAATGTATGACAATTGAAAAGGATTTTATATAATAATAATCGAGTTGCCCACTACGGCCCATGCATCCTCAAATACTGATGTGATATTTTTTAACTTATTGCGTTCTTTAAGCACAAATTGTTGAATGTAACTTATTGCGTTCTTTAAGCACAAATTATTGCGTTCTCTACAAATTATTGTAGAGAACGGTGGCCATTGATATATAATATAAACATTATCTTCTAAAAGTTGTCCACGCTGACCAAAATTCTCCATTCGGGTAGTCTAGGCCATGCTTTTTGTGGAAAATCAAATGCCAATTTGCATGTGGTTACGGACAAAAGGAAAAGCCATTCTATTCTATATATATGTGCACAGGGGCGAGATTAAGCTATTTCGTAGTGAGTCATAATTCAAGAAAAACTCAAAATGATAATGTTTTTGTGCATTGGTTTAATCAATGTAATTCTTATTAGCACTTAAAAAAACTAAATGACCAATTAAGTATCTTAAGTTCATTTTCCCTTCTAAGTTTCTCTTAGTCCTTTTAACAACCATTAGTTCAACCATTCAATAAATTAAATATAAATATAACAATTACATCTACCAGAAAATATAAAATTTTTAGAATTAAAAATAACAAAATCCTTATAAGCCAGTATGAAATTATATACAAAAATACAAGATGACTTTGGTATTTTGAATAAATCTTATCAATTGGTTTAATAAAAAAAAAGAAAAAAAAAAAGAGAAGAATACTCTAGTACTTCTCAAGATCTTAAAGTCATTTTTGCTAGTTTCAAATAAGCTTAGCACTCTTTTTTGAAACAAAATTATAAATTTTATGCAAAGAAAAAAAAGAATATAAAGACAAAAGAATGGCAACAACAAAATAGAGCAGAAAAAAACAAAGCAGGAAAAATAGCAACAGGTATATTCAATAACAGAGAGCAACATTTACTAGCAAGTAGCAATAGATGCGGACAACAATCTCAGCTTACAACATAGAGCAATATAATAACAATAAAGAGCAATATCAGCTCACACCAGATCAGAAAAATATATTGAAGCTTGGGAATTGAAAAAGTAAAACTTCTAATCAAGCCAATGGTCTGACATATGAAGGAGTTTCAACAGTAAAAACTAATAATAAATGAGGGAAAATAATATTAAATGTGGAAAAAAGGGGGGGCCAAATAATTTTTCATGTGGGAGCCAGTTCTTAGAAAAATGGTTTAAGTATGTAATTTTACCTACTCTAATTTTTTTTTAAAAAAACTTTTGTGGGGGCCATGGCCCCCTCAGTCACCAACGTAGCTCCGCCCCTAACTACAATGATTCTCTACATAGGGATAAGATACTCAACAATGAATGGAACAAATTTCTTTTTAGAACTTATTTAACTCCTATAAAGAAGTCAGATATATATTATTATTACACTATTGTCTTAATGAGTTTCACTCTATACTTTACTAATCGCAGCTTGTCACATGCCCTTTTTTTTCTTAAAAAATACATGTGATATACAATAGTTGGTGGATATTTGGAACACTTCTAGTGAAACATAAAATTCTTATTCCATATAGAGATCTAACACAATTGAGAGAGAGAGAGTTCAATTTCTCTTGGTCATGTTGATCCAAAAAATTTAACGCTATGTGGATTTTTTAGGCTATTACTCGATGCATTTGGTGGTAGAAACTGAGGGACAGGGAAGGAGGCAGAATTCCGAGTTAGTGGAGGCTATAGTATAAAAAGAAAATTATTATGAAACTCCAATTAGTATTAACAAATTAAGAGAGTCAAAATAGTGCTTGAAGCTGTTTCAATTTGGCAAAGAAAACTAAATATTTCAATACCAACTAATACCGGTATACCGTTTTAGAGTTACCTTTACTTTATCTATATATATATATATATATATATATATAATCTTCACATTGTGTAATCCCAGTATATTGAGCTAAGATATAGTAAAATAAAAATATATTATATTAGAATTATATATATTTTTTAGTAATTATGGACTGATTTACAATTTTTTTTTCACTTATATCTCTACCATAATATATATAAAAATATCTCTACCATAAATATAATTGCATGGTTTTAGTTTTCCCACCTACCTACATACCACATTTTTTATTTTTGTTTTATTCCCCTCCACCCATTACATATAATGGCCCAACAATAATTATATATTCATTGCTTGCCTGCAATTGTGGAATATTCAAGTGGAATTTAATAATTATTCAATGTGTTATAACAAGGTACATACCTTAACGGAGGTCCACTCTTTGGCCATGGCAGGCTCCCCAAGTGGCTCAACTGCTGTGCGAAAATAAGCCTCCGGCGATCTTGGTTCTACTTTGAACTTCTTGCAGAATGGAAGCCAAATCTTCGAGAAACGTGAGGCCTCTAGCATAGCATAAAATGTCAAAACTGAACCACCATCATCTGATAGATAAACACTTAGCTTCTCAGGTGGATAGTCATAAGCCATGACTGATAGGACTGTGTTAATCACCATTGCTGGTGGTTCTATCGTGGGGTCAGCAGTGCATACAAATATGTCTATGCTTGGCAAGAACTTTTCGTACCTGTTTATTGATTAAACAATCACACTTGTGACTGAGCAAGTAAAGCAAAATATTCATATGTATGTGAAAGAGAGAGATATTCATATGTACCTGAGAGAGAGGCGGTCTTTGAAAGTGTAACGATAGATGGGGTTCAATCGGACAAACGTAGTAAGAAACCAATAAAAAGAAAACCAAAGTTCTGAGAGAAACAATCCAATCCAAGCCCATCTTCCAGCTTCTTCTCTTCTTGGTATGTGGCTCAGTCTATATAAAAAGATCAAGCACACACCCATAAAAATCAGAATTGCATACAATTGGAAAAGGATGCGCCCCTGCGCTGACTTTGTTACAAAAAGAGGAAGACTATTGTTGTCTCCCATCTCTCTCTCTCTCTCTTATGATTAAAATGAGTTGAATTGCACGTATTAATATATGGTGCCAATAGTTTATGTTTAACAACTTGAAACCCATATTTAAAGAATGAATAGTCAGAAGTTAGATGAGTTTTAATCATCTAATAAATGAATGTGATTTTAGTTAGAAGTTTACTACATAAATTTTACAAATTCATATAATAATAAATATGATTGATGAGTTTTAATCATCTAATAAATAAATGTTTGAATTTTGTTTTGATAACTAACACATTAAAGTAGAGAGAGTGAGACGCAAAATTTGGATTCCTTAATATAGGAAAAGTTATAATATCTTTAACATCGCTTTATACGGTGATTTTAATTATTTTAATATTTACCTATAATGTCAAGCCAAAATATGTTATTTTCGTCATCCTTTGTCCAAGTTTAATATAATCTTATCCTAATATATATATATATATATCCAAGTTTAATATATATATATATATATATATATAAATATGTCCGTGCCACCCATAACACTATTATGGGATGACACTTTCACGTTAGGTGTCTTTTTTTTTTTTTTTTTTTTTTTAAAATTTTTTTTTTATCCCCAAAATGTCTATATTTAACCTATGATTATTGATTAAATATGATGTGTAATCGAATGTGAAAGAAGACCTAACAAGGCTTTAAAAAAATTGGTCAGCCTGTTTCACGTGTGGCAATGTGGGTACTCCGTACACACTAATTTTACTATTTTTGTCGGCAAACGAAGAAAGCATTTTATTTATTTATTATTTTTAAGTGTAAATAACTAATAAGTAGAAATATTTATTCAAAAAATTTAACCCAAAAAAAAAAAAAAAATTTATTCAAAATGTATACGAAGGTGTATCACGAAATGGGGCAGCTTTGTCAAAATGTTGACAGTTCTTTCTCACAAATACAATTCATTAGGTTCATCAGTTAGTGTCCGTTTGGCAAAAATTAATTTTGCCAACTTATTTTACTATTTAACTTATTTTTGGTACTATTTATAGGTCACACTGTACTTTTTGGTACTATTTATGAGTCCCACTGTACTATTTCAGTTAATTTTTATCTTTATTTACAGTACTTTCAGCAAAAAGTTTTCAATTTCAACAAAATAAGCAAATCCCAAATAGACCCCTAAACATTTGTTTAGATTAAATTTAATTAATTTTCAAAAAGATAATAAAATTATGTTTCATGATTAATGCAAGATTAAGAGACATCAAATAGCTTAGGACGTACTTATCCAATAGTCTACCGGCCCATAGGATAATAGGTGGCCTAACCCGGTACATTTGAGGCTTGTGGGTAGCCCACTAGCCTAGTAAGATGGGCACGTGCTGATTTTTCTATCCATGCCCACCCACTATAGCCAGCCCAACTAACCCATGATTAATTTATAAATAATAATAATAATAATTTTGGGGGTTGAACTTGAGACATGAGAAAGGAATCCTTTAAGGCCACACATAACCACCAGTGAGGGGTCTGAGGACCAAGGAGTTACCAAGGATTAATTTGCCAGATCCAAGCCAAAATGGATAAGTAGTCTTCAAAGGCTATGCCTACTAGAGGAGAGCATGAGAATCGAGACAACTGATATCCCTTAAAGGCCAATGGATAAGAGAAGAGATAGCAACTGGGGCAACGATGGTGAGAGGGCGTTTCTTGAAGGAGATACCTCCCACCTTCGCATTCAATGCCCTGTACCAACCTCATCAGCTACATTAATGTTGAAATGACCCCTGAACAGTGACTTCACAGCTAGCAACTCCTTCTACTACCTCCAAAAGGGTATTGATGAGACTAGTATCCTAAGAAGTGCCCTGAGACGGACATATGGAGGGCTGGGATGGAAGTAAATGGGCTATAAAAGGAAGGGAATCACCTAGAAAAAGTGGACGAACATTTTCTAAGTAAAAAGGAAACTAGTGAGGAGAATTCATGATGACCTTGTAAGGAACCATAACTAAACTTATATACAAGAAATTCATCCTCAGACTTGCCTGAGGAGGATATTATCCTCAATTATTGTTCCAATTGCATTTATCGATTACTTTGGATTCTTCGTTCTTAGACTTGGACTTATTTTTGTATTGAACTTGAGTTTTTGACCCATTCTCTTAAAAATTTTATTGTTTGAGCTTGATTTGAGGGACAAGGTACCACTGTTCTAGGTGGGCTTGGACTCTTATTTTCTAAGTCGCTACTCCACCAATATATTAAAAGAGTAAAAATAATTAGTTTAAACTATACTTATTAATATATATTTTGGTAGTAGTCTTGTAACTTGGAATTTTAAAAAAATAAAAATAAATAAAAAGGTTGGAAAATTATTTAATTAAAAGATAGAAAAAGAAAAAAAAAACTATTTAAAGCCTTAATAAATAAGTTTTAACAGTAAACAAATTCAAATAGGCTTTTAATTCCTTGACTCCTTAAAAAACTAATTTGATTTTTTCATTAAAAATTTGAATTTTATCCTTTCAAAATAAAATAAATATAAAATAAGATCTTAACATAAGCACAATGATAACCGATTAGTCCACTAAAGACAAAATGAACATTGCTCATTGGTTGGGATTTTCCTTTCAGGCCTATAAGCTGGTCAGCAGCCTACTTAGCCTGACCTACTAGGTCGATGGGCCAAGTACAAACAGGTCGGTGTGGCCCATTACCGAACCTTATGCAAGCTTTTTGAATTTAATTGGAAGTTTTACCCATATTTTAATAGGTAAAAAATTAGTAAATATTAAAGTATGGTACACTAGTTTTCAAAATTAAAACAACTTGGTGGATTGAATTAAATTATTTTTTGTGTTTTGTAGTTTTGTTGGTGGAAGGTTCTATGGACATAAAAAATTGTCACAATAGTTGAGATGTTAATTTGGTCAGAGTAAAATTAAATAAAATAATAAATATTATATTGAAATACCCTGCAACTGAAAATAAGGATGTTGTGAAAATATTATGACATTTTATTAAGTATTTAGACTTTCTCTTATTAGTTAATGCATGCAAGCTAAGGTAATCTATATTGTATTTAAGTTTAACCAGTAATGATATAGACAATAGTTTTCATAACTAATTTCACAATTATTATTAATTCTCACATGGAGCTACACTAAATTTATTATCCACTCTTAACAATATGTCGCCTAAAATACTGAGTTAACCAAACAAAACAACAAAGACATTTTCCTAATCGCCTTGCTTAAGATAGTAACAGTACTTATTGAAGAGGATGAGAATTGGAGGTGACAGATCCATTTAGATGGACTTGACGGTGTTAAACAAAATGGATGGGCACAAGGTGGACGGATCAAAAGGCCACACGGCGCCTAATTGGACATTGTGTGATCTCCAAGGAATCCTAAATGGAAACAGTTAATACCCCCATAATTAACCCTAGTTCATAGAATCCCAATATGAATAGAATTCCACCATAAGAAGGATTCTACAATATAAGCAAGAGATCTTCCCTACAAGGAAAAGACTTGTTACACAAGTATGGGACCCGATTCTACACTATTATAAAAACCCAAAAACCCTCAGAAAATAGGTACGCATAATTCATCCCAGCTCTAGTATTCTAGAGTTGTAGAAAGCTTTTCTAACTTAACCTTCGGAGGGTCTTTGGCCGATATCACATCGGTACTCTCCTAGGGTTTTCTCTTTTTGATTGTGTAGGGATTGTCTCGAGTGTGCGAGGACTGTGTAGCTCACTGGTGAATTTATTCGGCATTATCAGTTGGCGTCATCTATGGGAATTTGCGATTCATAAGCCATAACATCGCCACCCGGACAAAAAGTTGCATGGTGCTCACTCGCTCAATGGCAACCACCAATGATGTTCAAGGAGATGAACCACCCACGACTGCCCTCAAGAGGCAGGTTCAAACTCTCGCCGCTGCTGTAGAACGCCTCACTAAACAAAACCATGACCTGGAAGAATAGTTGCGCCAGAAGAACGCAGCCTTAAACACCCAAAAAGGAGATCAAGAGGGAACCAGGGCTGAAAGAAGGAACCAAGAAGGGTCGGAAGGAAGCAACGCCCTAAGCAGACAAGAGTGACAGGATACCAGTCGACCCTTCGGCTTAGATACAGTTCCCCCTTACATAGTCGCAGAGATGTAGATGATGAGGGAACAGATAAACCTTATGATGAACGCCCTCAAAGGACAGGTGTCCAACGACCTTGATGATTTGGTCCAACGAACAGATTCGCCCTTCACCACATCTGTCAATTGCTTCCCCCTGCTGCAGAAGTTTTGCATGCCGCAGATAGAAAGCTACGACAGAGCTAAGGACCCCCTTGATCACCTAGAGACTTTCAAAACCTTGATGCACCTTCAAGGGATAGCAGATGAGATCATGTGTAGGGCTTTCCCTACAACGCTTAAGGGTTCTGCGAGAATTTGGTTCAGTCGACTAGCACCTAACTCCATCAATACTTTCAAGGAGCTAAGCGCCCAGTTCACTTCGCACTTTGTTGGGGGGCATTAGTATAAGAAGTCTATTGCATGCTTGATGAACATCAAGCAACGAGAAGACAAGATGCTGAGGTCTTACATAACCTGCTTTAACAAGGAGGCTTTTTCGATTGACGAAGCGGACGATAAGATACTCGTCGCTGCCTTCACAAACGAACTGCGAAAGGGTAAGTTCCTGTTTTCCTTATACAAGAACGACCCCAAAACTATGTCAAATGTGCTATACAGGGCAACCAAGTACATGAACGCAGAAGATGCGTTGTTGGCCCGAGAAAAGAGGCCTAAGAAGATGAAAAGACAAGAAGACACACGGCAGGACAGGGGACCAAAGAGGGCAAGAACCGGAGAACAACGGGAGGACAGGCACTTAAAATCCCTGCAGGAAAATTCACGAGTTTCACCCCATTGAATGCTCCAATCGACCAGGTCTTAATGCAGATCAAGGACGAAGGAGTCTTGACCTTTCCCGGTAAGCTGAAGGGAGATCCTAATAAAAGGCCTAGGGATAAGTATTGTAGGTTCCACCGCGATCATGGCCATGATACGTCTAACTACTACGACCTGAAGCAACAAGTCGAAACCCTTATACGACAAGGAAAGTTTTAGAGATTTGTCAGTAAGGAGAGGACATACCAACCACAAGAGTAGGCCCCTAGAAGGGAGAATGAGCGTCCCAGGCCACCCATAGGGGACATAAGAATGATAGTAGGGGACACGATGGCCACTAGGTCGTCAAAAAAGGCCAGAAAAACTTACTTACGGATGGTTCAAAACATTAAGCTAACAGGCTCCATACTGAAAATGCCATGGATAGACAATCCCGTCATTGGGTTCTCAGAGGAAGATGCCTGACGTTTTCATCACCTGCATGACGATGCACTCGTAGTCAGCATACGAGAAGGAGACTACAATATGCACCGAATTTTGGTGGACAATGGCAGTTCGGCTAACATCCTTTACTACTAGGCATTCCAACAGATAAGGATTAATAGAGAACGACTGATTCCAACGAACGCTTCGCTCATTGGATTTGGAGGAACACGGGTCTTCCCACTTGGAGTAGTCACATCATCCGTGACCATAGGTGACTATCCCCAACAGATCATAAAGGACGTGACCTTCCTTGTGGTTGATTGCTCCTCCACGTACAATGCCATCATAGGGAGGCCCACCCTCAACTCATGGAAGGCTGTAACCTCAACTTACCACTTGATGATCAAATTCCCTACATATTACGGGGTAGGAGAACTGTGCGAAAATCAGGTGGCTGCCCTCGAATGCTACATAGCAATAATGGAGATGGATGACCACCTCCAAATCACCAACATAGAAGAACATCGAACAACCACAAAGCCAGTGGAAGAGCTCGAAGAGATACCCCTCGACAACTTTAGAAATAATCAAACAACGAGGATTGGCACCCTCGCCAGCCTAACGATTTGCCAAGCTCTGACAGCCTTTCTCAGGGATAACCGGGACGTATTTGCTTGGCGTTATGAAGACATGCTGGGGATAGATCCCGCCATAATGGTGCACAAATTGAACGTATCACCCACCGTCACACCCAAATGATTACCAGAAAAAAAAAAAAAAAAAAAAAAAAAAAAAAAAAAAAAAAAAAAAAAAAAAAAAAAAAAAAACAAAACAAACAAACAAACAAACTAGGGAAGTTGTGTATTTTCAACATTTTCGGTAAAACGCTCAGGTTGATGGGCATATGCTTGCTCACTCCCAAGTGCAGGAGATCGTAGCAATATAATTCTCAGAGTATCAAGGTCGAACCACAAGGAGCAGGATAGATTTAAAGACAATATAATTAAACAAAAATTTGGGTGAAGAAGAAAAGTAATTTTGCTTGGTGATTGTTAACAAGAATAATAATAAAAACTGATTTAAATGAATAATGTAAATACTAGGGCATCAGAGTGTTTCCCTATATCGATGTGAGATTCTTTGTGATCTAAGAAAATATATATTTCATAATTGATTGTTCTTATACAATTAAAAACTTATGATTCGGTTGAACTGAGACAATTCAAGAATGCATGATAACTTCGATTAATAATGCGGTTAGAAAAGTTTTCAGAAAAACCCATTCACTTTAAAACCTGATTTCTATTTGAAACTATTAGAAATTCATCTAAACAATAAGAAAAACATGATTGAACTTATTGAAAGCACGAAAGAACTAATACATCAAAAGAAATCTAATTAAACAATCAAATATGTCGTTGATAAAATCCTAGAAAGAATCACATTGAATATTCATACCGTATAGGAGAAACATAACCCCTAGCCCTAGCAAAGAGTTTAGGCTGCCATTAGAGAAAGGAAAATACAAGGTTTTCTCTCCCCAATTCGTTCTACACAGCCTCCCTTCCAAAACCCTCGTGTAAAAAGTGTCCAAAGAAAATAAAACTTTTACTATTTTAATTTTCGTCCAGGTTTACATCAGTAAATTGTGAGTTAATTTCAGCCTTCAAAAATTGAGAATTTTGAAAAACTCAAAACTGGAAAGTTGTAGATAATTAAGTCACGGTTCCAATCCATCTAGCCTTGTGTCAATTGGATTTTTGAGGAGAGAGATACGCCGAAAATACTGATCAGTGCTCAAATCAGATTTTTCCTTTTCAGATTCTGCCTCTTATATTTCTTTCCTTATTTGAAGCTTCCAATCATGGTAGACAATCCGAGCACTCCAGCTGCACCTCCTTAGACATTTAAGCATGGTCCTTTAACTCCACTTTAGTTCCAGTTTGTTCTCCATTCTCTCACAAATTCCTGTAAACTTATCTTTCTCACATGATTTCCTGAAAGTAGAAAATTACACACAATGAATAGCATCTTATTCAAGAAATTATGTAAAGATAAATAATAGGGACTAATGCAAATCATGGCTTAATTATACAAATTAAGCATAGTAATAAGGAGATAACGCCCACATAAATATATAACAAGTATACATTTTAAGGCATTATCAGCATCTCCCTCGATAGTCTGAACTTGGGCTTGACAAGTTGACTCCCCGTCGCCAAGAGCCGTATCATTTGCAAAGAGATCCTTTGTGCTCTTAGAGGTGACGGGCTGAGCAGTGGTTTGGGTCTGATAATCAATATGGAGCATTGAGAAGTCAAGCTTAGGGAAAGCGTTCTTGGCCTGACGAACGGCATCATCAAATTCATCCGCATAGGAGACCGCGAGCTCCTCTATGAGGGCGTTAGAGTCGCGATATTCCTGGATTGCGGCCTCCTTTGCTTGACGGAGCTGATCCCTGGCATCTTTAATCTCTTTCTCCTTGTCCTCTAGGACCTTTTTTAGGGTCTCTGTATAGACTTCAAGCTTTTTCTTGGCTGTCTCCAACATAGTAAATTTGTTATCCATGCTCACCTTCCAAACCTTCAGCTTGTTCAGCTCATTCTCCGTCGATGACGCCTTCTTGCATACGCGGTCCAACATCGTTTCATGATTCGTTTCATGATTTAGACATCGTCCCATTAGCCCCTTCATCATAACCATGGCTTGAAATATGGAATGGAATGGTTAGCTTTGAATTAAGAGGAAAGGACGGATGAAAAGTGGACGGGCAAGATTACCTGAGCGATTTTGAAAAGCCCGGTCTCCCCTATCACCTCCGTTGAATGGTTGCTTGAGTCCTTATAGTCTTCAGCTGTTATGATGGACGAAAGCCCTAAGGCGTGTTTTAAGTCCTCTCGAAGGAGGACGGGTGGCTTTTCCTGGGAGGTAGACGGACCCTTCATACAGCCTTTTCCACGCCATGTTTGATAGGTGTGACCGTCTTCTCAGCCTCCAAACCAAGGATGGGGTCCATAGTGACTTTGGGCTTTTTAGGTAGACGGTCTTGTTTCTCTGTCTGTTTTCTCTTTATGGATGGTTTAGATGAAACCGTCCCCTCATGGGGTTGGCCGTCATCCTTTTTCTTCTTTGCAGCCTGTTGCTTAATGGCAGCCCTTCTCTTAGCAGCATCCATCTTTGCAAAAGTGGACAGACACATTTAGATGCGTGATTTGGGAATAATTAGTTAAAGTTTGGTATTAGAGGACGATCTTATGGTTTCTAACTTGAGCGTCGTATTGACGGGCTGTTGTGGTTGGTTTTGGTCCGTCATAGTGCCAATGGATTGTATCTAATGTAACCAACTTGGACCACGTCCTTTCCTCTAGTTTTGACTTATTAAAAATTCTCTCCAGAAAACTCCACTCTTCAAGAGAAACTTGTGGACGGTCGCGAACTGTAAAAGAAGGCGGTTAGAATAACATGAAAAATAAAATATGAGCCTAAAGTAGACGGATACATACCAGACGGTGGCAATATGCCCCACGTAGTGTCAACTGGCATAAAATCATTATCACTAGGACGACACATCCACTCGTCACCCTCCATGAAAAAATACCGACTCTTCTAGTTCCTGTTAGAGTCAGGGGTCTCACACACAAGCCTCAGCAAAGGACTTCTAGGCATGAAGCTATACATACCTTTTGACTGAGCAATCTCATCACACGGTAGCAATGAAGGAATTCCCGCACCATCAATCTCCTGGCACCATCTGACATTGCCTCATACAATACTTCCACACCTAAGAAGACCCTTAAAGCGTTTGAGGAGATTTGGTTGATGGAAAAACCTAAGTGTTTAAGGAGTTAATGGTGGAGTGAGCTTAAGGGGAATCTGAGCCCTTCCTTTAGCATTTGCTCATAAACCCTAACACCTTCAACGCCGTCATAATAGCATTTCTCCAACTGGTAAGGTAGACGGAGAGGTATGTTGTCAGGTATTTGGTACTTGGCCCTAAGTGTTTTGAAGTGATTTTCTTTGTTTGTGGAGTTAAAGTCATTGACTGTCCATATGGGCAACATGATGAACTCCTTAAGTCCATCAGGACCCACAACGGATTGAACTGGGGCATCAGCATCATCCAGGCCTTCACTACGGTCATCTTCTGGCCTTTCTGTCTCCAAACCCTCATCCCTTAAGGAAGGAAAACTAGCTGACAGATTCCTTTCTTCACTCGGACTGTTAGGGTCTTTGTGACCTGACGGGTACACTTCATCGTAGCTCGCTCCGTCGCGTATAAACGACTGGTTACTCGACGCACTAGACATGACCTACATGTGACGATAAATCCTAAGACTATGACGGGTCTGTAATGAATGATGGAAGTACCAAGTGTAGAAGTGAAGTACACAAGACTTGAGGAAAGAATACTTACCAGGATAGGACTGGACGATACGAAGCTTTGACGATGGATGCAACAAATAAACGGTATAATCGTCTGGCAATAATGACGGGTGCGCTCTGATCATAGGTTTCAGCAGAAAAGTAAGGAAATGAGAGAAAGAAAGATTGGCTTATATAGAGGGACGAAATAAAGACGAAGGGACGCTTCAATCCAAGTGAGCGACCATCTAGTAAATGCCACGTGTCCTTCATCATTAATGATCTGTGGACAACCTGTCAAGGCCAAGTGTTCCCCGAGTAATCAGGTTAAACCGTCACCCCATGAGTCCTTCCACTAGGAGATCATCACGGACCCATGAGGTGAAGGGGGCAACTAAAGAGGATGAGAATTGGAGGTGATGGATCCATTCAGATGGACTTGATGGTGCTAAACAAAATGGACGGGCACAGAGTGGACGGATCAAAAGGCCACATGGTGCCTAATTGGACATTTATGATCTCCAAGGAATCCTAAATGGAAATGGTTAATACCCCATAATTAACCATAGTCCATAGAATCCCAATATGAATATAATTTCACCATAAGAAGGATTCTACAATATATGCAAGAGATCTTCCCTACAAGGAAAAGACTTGTTACACAAGTATGAGACTCGATTCTACACTACTATAAAAACCCTCCTAAAACCCTCAGAAAACAGGTACACATAATTCATTCTAGCTCTGGCACTCTAGAGTTGTAGAAAGGTTTTCTGACTTAACCTTTGGAGGGTCTTTGGCCGGTACCACACTGGTACTCTCCTAGGGTTTTCTCTTTTTGATTGTGCAGGGATTGTCTCGAGTGTGCGAGGACTGTGTAGCTCACTGGTGAATTTATTCGGCATCATCACTTACTAAATCTCGAAACAAACATTAGACTTGCAGTTGACCCCGCGTGAAGGAAAGGAACTGATATGAGCAAGTAATTATGAGAGGAACAAGTCAGCAACAAGCGAGATATGGGGAACAAATTAACCAGCAATAGGGGGTTGAGACATTCATGCCACTTTGATGCTTATCAATTACTTTAGTTTTATTGTGTATGTGTTTAAGTACAAACCAATTTTATGTCCGCTCGCAGTGAGTTAAATGTATGGGAGACATACGTTACACTTGTGACTTGTCACAAAAAGGATATGGGTTTGGTAACAACCTATCTCAATAGGACTTTTTTTTGAGATAATACATAAGTTAACAATGAGAATACAAAACACAAAAGATAGAATATTTATTATAGTAATCAAATTAAAAAGCTTACTATTATAATGCTTAAATTTAAGTTAGCAAGCTTACTCCTAGTTTATGCGAGGCATTCACACACTTACAAGCATGGAGCACTTACAAGTATGGATTGATAACCTTCGAATTTTAGGAATGAGAGAATCAATAACTCTGGTTCGATAGATTAGTGTGCGTATCTTGTGTGAGAGAGTGTTTTCCTCAACAAATATCCTCCAAGAATTCCTTATTTGCAAGAACTAGAACCCTTGGCACTCTAAGAACATCCTTGACAATTTGACAGCACTAAACCTCACTAGAAAGGAATTTTGTAGTTTTTATGTCTCATACACTCACTTTGGGATCATAAGTAGACTGGCTAAATAACTAAGGTCTAGCAATTTTGCTCAATGAATAAGAGTCACTAAATATTTCTTGTTTGTTTTTAGACCCCTTAAACATAACCAGATTAAGAGAGTCATTAGTAGCACCCCAATAAGAGTCATTGCCTTCATTTCATCTGCAAAAGAGTGAACAAGAGAGTCATTAGTAGCATAAAAAACAATACCATCAACATAAATTTGAGCTACAACAAAACCATTCTTATCCTTTCTTATGAAGAGAGTAGTATCAGCAGATCCCCTTTTGAATCCATGCTCAGTGAGATATGCAGTCAATCTATCATACCAAACCCTAGGAGCTTGTTTCAAACCATAGAGGGCTCTCTTCAACTTGTAGGCATCATCCGGTCTGTGAAGATCAACAAAACCCTTTGGTTGTTCAACATATACCTCTTCTTGCAGTATCTCATTCAAGAAAGCACTCTTGACATCCATTTGATAAAACTTGAAATTCAGATGGCTTGCTATGGCCAAAAGTATCCTGATGGATTCAAGTCTTGCTACTGGTGCAAAGGTCTCATCAAAATCAATCCCTTCCACTTGTGTGTACCCTTGAGCAACAAGTCTTGATTTATTTCTGATAACAGTGCCATGTTCATCTGACTTGTTCTTAAAGATCTATTTAGTTCCAATCACATTTACTTCATTTGGTCTAGGAACTAATTCCCACACATCATTCCAAAAAAATTGATGAAGTTCTTCATGTATGGAATTAACCTAATCAGTATCTTGAAGTGCTTTATCCACCTTTTTCGGTTCAACTTGGGATAGATAGCATGAGTGAATAATCACATTCAAGGCTTTTGATCTCAATCTCATGTTATCATTTAGACTACCCAATATATTTGTGGTAGGATGATTCAACTTAACTCTAAAAGATGGACCTTTAACCAGAGATGTGGAGGTACCTTTCTGTTCAGATGGAGGACTAAGCTCACTTTGTGCTTGTTGAGTTTCATGAACAGGTGTGGATGGTTCTGAACTTGATGGTATTGAAACTGTATCATTCAACAACAACAGCTCTTCCTCACTATGCTTCCCTATATAATCAACAGGAAGTGAATCATCAACTTCTATAGACTTATCTTGAACTGGAGTAGTGTTTTCAGAATGTGCTTTTGAACATACTTCATCATTGATCACAACATTTGAAGATTCCATGACTATTTTGGTTCTCAGATTGTACACTCTATATGATCTACTAGTGGAGGAGTATCCTAGAGAATATCATTTATCACTTTTTGCATCAAACTTTTCTAGGTTCTCTCTATCATGCAGAATGTAACAGTCACTGCCAAATATCCTGAAATATTTGACAACAGGCTTCTTCCTTCTCTAGAGTTCATACGTAGTTTTCTTGGAATCAGGTCTAAAATACACCCGGTTGAGTGTATGACAAGTAGTGTTAATTACTTCTCCCTAGAAAGATTTGGGCAACTTTTTATTGTGTAGCATGACACGTGCCATCTCCTGAACAACCCTATTCTTCCGTTCCACTATTCCATTATGTTGAGGTGTCTTGGGTGAAGAGAACTCTTGATGTGTGCCTTGATTATTGCCAAAGGTAGCCAGCTTCGTATTCTCAAATTCTCTTTCATGATCACTTCCGATTCTGGCTATCATAGTATCTTTTTTAACTTGTAATTTCTTGCACAGATGTATCATCTTCTCAGGAGCCTTATCTTTGTCTTTCAAAAGCACAATCCAAGTATATCTAGTAAAGTCATCCACAACAACTAGAATATACTTCTTTCCACCTAGACTCTGAACTCTGGCAGGACCTATAAGATCAATGTGCAATAACTCTAGAGGTCTTGAAGTTTGAACACTAGCCATAGACGGATGTTTGGATTTCACTTGTTTACCTATCTAACATGGTCCACAGATGCACTTATCTATCTTCTCAAACTTAGGCAAACCAATAACTGCATCACACTTGGAAATCTTCTTTAATTGCTTATGACTTGCATGCCTCAACCGTTGATGCCACAAATCAACTTGATCGATCTTTGCACTAAAACACTTGTTATTTGTACTTGGTGTTATACCATAACAATTGTCAGCTGTCCTTACACCAACACACATACAATCACCTCCTCCATCAAGTATCTCACATTCATACTTAGTCAAGAGAACATTCAGTCCATTGTCACAAATCTGACTAATGCTGAGTAAGTTAGCCTTCAACCCATCAACATACCAAACTTCTTCAAAAACTGGCAACCTTGGAATGTCTACTGTTTCAATGCCTCTGATCACAGATTTGCTTCCATCTCCAAAGGTGACTATCCCAATCTTTCCTTCAAAGAGTGTCTTGAATAAACCTTTGTTTCCTGTCATATGCCTGGAACAACCACTATCCAAATACCAAAGACAAGAATCACGTGCCTTTAAGGCGGTTAAGGCAATATAACACAAATAATTATTATCACATGTGATTAGACCAAGATGCATTTAGCAAAAGCAACAAGAGACAAAAACAAGAAGTAGACAAGTTGACATATAAGCAAAAAGATTTTCTAAGGATCCATGACAACAGGGGTTAAGGATCAGCTCAGAGATCAAAAGATCTACAAACAGAGAGCTACCTGCTCTGATACCACTTGTTTGTTTTTAGACCCTTTAAACACAACCAGATTAACCTAGTTTATTAGCCAAGTTATTACTTAGTCCAAATTCCAAATCTAGGTTAACACAATCATACAATCATATCAATGTAAAGTGCAGAATATAAAGAACACAAAGATATGATGACCCAGGAAAACCAAACTGGTAAAAAACCTAGGGAGGTTTTAACCTAGCTATTCTCAAGGTAAACTTGAATCCACTAATGAAAGAATCGAAGTTTTACAATAGTGACTTAGACCACTAACATCCTATTGCTACCCACCAGTAGAAAACTTACTGACACGACCACGTGCAAGCTCCGAGACTACGGACTCCTTCTTTCTTGGATTCTCCAGCAAGTACAAGCACACCCGCTTGTGTATCTTTAAGCTCTTTAGTGCAGCAATTGAATGATCATAAAGTTATCAATCAAATCTCCTTCTTGATAATCCTAAGCATGTGTGAAGGCAACCACCTCTCAGATCTCACAAGAGATACACACACAAAGCAAGCAGAGCAACCTTAAAAACGTGGCTAGGGTTTGTCTTTTATACCTAAGGCAAAACATAAAACCCTACACGTCATATGGGCTTAGGGCTGAGTTGGAAAAATATGCAGAAAAACATTCTCCCCGACTTTCGATCGATCGAGCCTAACTTTCGATCGATTGAGTCAGTCAGAATTGCACACTCAATTCTGCAGTTAACTCAATTCCAACTTTACATAAAAGACATACTTTGAGCAAGTCTAAAACAAGACTAAACGCCTGTTTTGATCATGGTTTGCCAACAATACAAATTAGAGTTCTAATACATTAATTCCTAAGTACTTAGAACCTAACATTTCTCAATAGCTCAAGTTGTGGATGGACATTGCTTCTATCAAAAAATCGCGCAAAGGTAGCTTTATATAGGTGCGCAATTAGGGTTTAGAAATGATGACACAAAACCTTATTTAAAAGAACGGAAAAATTAGATACACACAACCTCGCCCAAGCAAGCCTTAACTGAGGGATAGGCGAAGTCTTAGGTTGGTTTATTGTTTCCTCCAAGCAAGGTTCTCTTTCATTTGAGTGAATCTTTTCATACACTTAAGTGAGTTTTGCTTTTGATGGAAATATTTTAGTGAATAAACAAGTTTGATACAACGGAAAATGACCCGAAAAATTAGCAAGAATAGAAAATAAATAAAAGTTTAGAATGATATTCTCACAATGCTATTGAATCATATTGTGAAAGTATTGTCCTTAAAGATTGCTTTGTGCCACCTATAATAAAACTCGGTGCAACTAGTTCTTTTAGTTGAACCCCCCATCCCCCAGGAAGACAATTTTGTACCGAACAGGCCGGTACGGCTGGAACTTACCGTTTTGATAGGTTAAACGGTATAGAAGCACTACTGATTCGTACCGCCCAAGATACTGGGGTATTTCGGCTTATTTCGGCAGTTTCGGCGAATTCCGGTGTGTTTCGGCGGTAAACTTGTTCCGGGCCGGTACAAGATGAATGAGTTTTTTTTTTTTTTTTTTCCTGAGTATTTTTGGTACTTGCATATCTTTATCTTTGGAGTGTTGGATGACCATGATAGTCCAAATTTCAGCTTGCTGGATCATCCCTCACTTATTCTTCCTCCTTTTAACAGACCAGATGGTTGTGAACTATCCTTTCTCTTTTTGTTTTCATTTTAGCGAGCAACTTCCTATTTTCTCTACATCCTTCAAAGACAGAGTCCCATTTTATTTTAAAATGAGACAAGTTTTTATTTTTTGTCAAAAGGGTGAACGTATTGGGACATGCACCTCAACAGAACTCACTTTTTGTTTTTCTTCAAGGCATCAGATGGATCGTGTGCATTTACTGTGCACCATCAAGTTTTGACACTTGATGCGGGTACTTGTGAAGTAACTTGTATTAACTTAATTATTTATATTATTTGTTTTGTTTGTATGAAATGGACAATCAAGTTTTGTGTTTTTTATATTATATATATATATATATATATATATTTATATATATATTTTTTTTCTTTTAGTCGATGCTAAAGTTTAAAATTATGAATAATTTGTTTTGAATTTAGGTAATGTTTAATGGTAAACGTGAATTTTTGAGATAATATTTTATGGTAAATAGAGATTTTTTTTTTTTTGGTTGTGTGTGTGTGTGTGTGTATAAAATATATAAAATAGCTGTAAACCTGAAACGGTACACCAGTATTGACAGATATCAAAATATATCATTCTGTTGGCTAAATTGGTACAACTTTTGGTACGAAATTGACTACCCTCCCCCCCCCCCCCCCCCCCCACAAAGATTAGATTATAACGTTGATTTTCGTGATGGACTCACTTCCACTCATGGATTCTAAGAATAACCTTCAAATGTTTCCTTTAAAAAAATATATAAATTATAGTAAATATATATGTGTAAGAGAGAGGGAACAAAATTTGTGTATCTGGAAAACAGTGGCAAAAGAAATCTTATAGGAAATTGTGTTTTGATCATTATATAAGCCAATAATGACAACCATAGTCAATGGTTACTAATAACCCATAAATACCCAACAACTAGATTAGAGAGAAAAAAAAAGTATTTGGAATATGCACTTGGATCAGCAACTTTCAATTGTGAAATTGTTCAAATTAAAATGTACTTTTTAAACCCTTTACAATGAATAGATTTTTATCAAAACTTGAATTTTGATTACAACCAAAGTTATGGAATGGTTATCACATTAAAATCCTATTATATATGTTTCTAAAAAATAAAAATAAAAATTGTAAGTTCACATATGTGTGTGTGTTTTATATATATATATATATATGTGTGTGTGTGTGTATGTATGTATGTGTATTTTAAACCCTAAATGTCTTGGAAATACTAGGAAGTACCAACCAGATGATCTATAAAGCTCTTTGCAAGTTCATATTTTTATTAGTATGAAAGTTTACTTCATATGCAATGCACCTTAAAAACATAAACATATATATAAACACACACGAATCTTTTCATTTGCTTCATCTAAAAGACAAGCAAAATGTTTAAATTTGAAATTATGAGTTCTAGATAGTTCAAATTTTTGTTGTGGACATTGTATTGGATTAGCACTTAAAGTTGCAATTAATGAGATTATTTATGGTAACTGTATCCTCATTGAATTGACTATTTTAAATATATCTATTTTGTTTTTTCCCCCCTCAAAATTTAGAAATAACTTGCTTAATTCCAAGTAAAAAATGTAACACTAAAAACAATCATAGCTCTCAGTCATAAACACTTGGACCGAGAATATGGAGGCATAAACTGGTTAAGTAATGTTCCTCGACTAAATTATGAATTTTCAAATTAGTCCTAAAATTTAGTCTTTTTCTAAGCATAAGACTAGATTATGAATATTCAACTTAGTCCTAATTAAAGTCTTAGAGAATTAGGTCAGCATTATATCAATTAAGAACCAAATTCTGTTGCAATCCATCTACTTTGAGGGTGAATACAAATTGATATGAAGAAATATAACATGTTTTAGGAGATCTTGCTGACTACATAATTCGTAACCAGTGATATTCTAAATTTACAAGTACACTACTTCTTGTAAAAAGACCAGTTTATATATAAAGGAAACTTGCTAAAAAACCAATAAAAACAAAACCAAAACTCTGAGAGAAACAATCCCATCCAAGCCCATCTCCCAGCTTCTTTTTCTTCTGGTATGTGGGTCAGTCTATATACAAAGATCAAGCATATTCCCACGAAAATTGAAAGTGCATGGAATTGGAAAAGGATGCGTCCCTTTGCTGACTTTGTTACAAAAAGAGGAAGATTATCATTGTTTCCCATCTCTCTCTCTCTCTCTCTCTCTCTCTCTCTCTCTGTGTATGAAAATGAAGTACTAGTGTACTACCAAAAAGATTTTAACAAAAAGAATGAGGTAGGAGATGAGCAAACGTGGATAAGAGTAGGACAAATGCAAACTTTGCTGGCCAACAAAATTGTGGAGAGGTGATGATCACCTCGTTAGTTTTAACAGTCATTAGAAAACAAAACAAAAATGGACAAAAAACGCTGTTTCCTCGTGACTTTGATTCCTTTTTCACAGTGCGAGGCAATAAATTAAGAGATTACATTAAATACAGATTATATACGCATATATATGGTAAACTAAAACGTGCAATTTTAAGCCCCGGAAAGCAATTCCAAAGATATGTATTGAGGTTCCTAAACTAAAACCTCTGGATGAATGGCAATAAGTCAATCCCCATTTTCCTTAGTCCCTCCCACAGTGCTTCAATCCAGTATGGGATGCCACATGGAATGGTAGTTACTCTAGATATACCTCAACCATTTATGGCTTCATTTTCTCTTCAATACACAACCAAATTACACAACCTTTACTAATCCTTCAAACGGTTGAAGACCCAATTCGAAAAAGGTGAGGAAAATCACAGGCGGTGTCGTCAGAATTAATATTGGAACGTACAAAACAGATCCATGACCACAAATACTTGGAACATACACATTTTTACTGTTATCCCTAGTTGACTTCATCTGTAGTCAATTAGAGATGAAGTGGAATTTCTAAGCCAGCTATAATATTAGTTTGAATTTTTTAGCTATTAGGAATTTGGATTGTCTTCTATACCATTACTATTTAATGAGATTTTTGGTTAAAGAAGTAGAAAAGTAGGAGGATAGAAAATTGTGGAAGGATGGAAAATGGGAGGATGAAAAAGATTTAGTTTTCTTCATGTGTGTTTGGTTGGAGTGATGGAAAAGTGGAGGGATAAAATTTTTTTTTGTTCAGTTAAAAAAAAAAAAATGAAATGATGAAAAATGAAATTGATATAAATTTACAATTATGTCCACATTAAATAAAAAAATAACATATTTTTTAAAAAATTGTGTACGAACATTTCAAAAAATTTTTTTTTTACAAGGAACACAAGCCAAAGGAAGATGAGCACCAAAAGAAGAAGAAGAGAAGTACAAGGAAAAAAAAAAAAGGAAGAAGAAGAAAAGAATAAAGGAAAAAAAAACGCAAAACAAAAAGAAAGATTTTTTATTTTTATTTTATAACCACAAAAAAAAGATATTAGAACGGACAGATAGACAAAAATTAAAGGAGAAAAAAAAAAGAAAAAAAAAAAAAAGAGAAGTACAGGAAAAGACAAAAAAAAAAAAAAAAGAAAAAAGAAAAAGAAAGAAGAAGAAGAAAGAAAGAAAGAAAGAAAGAAAGGAATAAGAAGAAGAAAAAAAAATGTATAAAGGGAAAAAAAATGAAAAACAAAAAGAAAGATTTTTTTTTTTGTTGATAACCACAAAAAAAAAAAAAAAAGATAGTACAATGGACAGATAGACAGAAATTGGAGGAGAAAAAAAAGAAGTTAAATTGGCAAATAAATGAAAACTCATGTGCATTTATGCATTGGCATTTTTGTCTTCTTTATACACAGTTTTTATCTTAGTTTTCTCCTTATTTTGAGAAGAAAACATTTTTGTAGGGCCAACAAAAAAACATCTAGGCCCTACTATTTTTTTTTCCGTCATTTCTTCCAACCAAACACACTAAAAATACTTTCACTCTACTTTGCACTCCTCAATTTTTCATTTTCCCTAAAATCTCTTCAAACAAACATACCCTAAAGCTGGCAAGACTTTCAATTCTAGCCAAATTCATTACTTAGTTCTCCGTGTTGAATTTTTAATGCCATAATTAAGTTTGAATTTATATTTTTTTAATAATTTCAGATTTAGAATATGCACACTCAATCCAAACTTGTTATTTTTATTCTTAAGTGTATAAAAGTGGATTGAAATACTACATTAATGTGGCTCAACAAGAGCATAACAATAATAAATATCAAACAGAAGTTTTGTGTGGCACAAACAGAGGAATTAATATAGGGCTATTGCACAAACCAACAGAGCAAAGATAGTTGATTGGTATGAAACTGAGGTGGGTAGGCTAGCAATGTCTTTCCTGAAGAAAAGTCCTTGGTAAACAGGAAGGTTGATTAAAACTAATAGACCACATAGAAGAATCTGTAATGCAAATCGCTGCCAAACCAAAGTTTCCAAATCTGCAATCACCTTCTTCAGTCCTCCAAAGAAACAAAAGGCGTTTAGCAATGCAAGTGTCGCTAAAATGGTAAACATTGGAGACGAAGTACCAAACTCCATGACCTCTTGCTCATATCTCTGTGACATATCATCATCAGCCACCTTTGTTGTGATGACAAAGGCTGACTTTGTAAACCCCAGTCGTTTTAGGATATAGTCCAACAAGCCAAAGAAGTAGGAAGTCGTTCTTTTATACACCCACATCCTTTGATCATTCCACCAACCTTTGAATGTGCCCCCAAACCAAATACATTCTCCAAGGGTGTATGCACGGTGGAGAAAGATGACAAATGCAAATGCGAGAACCCATGAATCTGAAATCTATTAGTGCAAGATGATTCTATTCTTAGAAGAGAGTTTAGCAACAATAATACACAACTTCAATTTAATTAAAAAGTAAAAGTCTGTTACCTGTGGAAACAAGGATATGCCTCTAAGTAAGCATATAGATGGCACAGTAGCATAGTACAGTGTAGCCAAGCAGGTTGGAGCCCATAGCAAATAAATACAGTACGAAAGTTGAAGTTTTAAGGGAATCTTTTTATATCCAAGCACAAAGGGACAATTCCTAGAGGCAAATATTTGAAAATCACCTTCAGACCATCTCTTGTGTTGTACAAGTGACTGTAGTAGTGTTGTGGGAGCAACACCAAGAAAGCCCTTCCTTTCTGGATTGAAATATATGGACCTCCAACCTCGACATTGCATGGTTAATCCTGTTAATACATCTTCCACTGCACAGTCATACTTCAAACCTGTCTACAAATAAATGTATAGGAGGTTCAAATGAATTGTGCACACACATCACAAATAAGAATATAGGAGGTTCAAATGAATTGTACACACACAAACCTCTTTTCCCCACTGAGTGTTCTCCTCATAGCTACAACTTGCAAGGACTTTGCTTGTCTCTTCTAGTACACTTGTACTCTCCTCTACAGTTCTATTGCTCCATCTCTTCCAATCTTCCTTATAATTCTTCTTATACTTTTTCCCAGAAAGAGTCTCCCTTCTGTGGAAGCACCCAGTACCAATATAGCAGGGCCCTCCATTCCCATCAAATCCTGGCAACTCCAACTTTATTGCAATGTATAACACATATATAAATTTTGTTAAAATGTCTTCTCTAATCAAGGGTACACATTTTCAATTCAACATATTGGAAAAACTGTAAGTAATTTTTTTATGCTTACCTCCATTATTACATTCAAGGAACTACTGTAAACATCATTTTTTGTTAGGTTTTCGAATGCTTGTGGAAACTGTACGAAGCCAACTTCATTTCCCTTTTCTTCATCCATAAAAAAGCATAATGCATCTCTCACTGACTTTGAATTGTTTGAGTACATATCGCAATCCACGTTAAGAATTATTGGACTATTGCTTATTCTCGATGACACCCTTATCTAATATTTTTGATTATGAAAAATGATTATGAGTACAAAATACTTACAAACTAATAACATATGGATTTTATGGCTATTGAGAGTTGAGACTACAAAAAATAGAACTAGTTTGGCGAAGCATTTTGCATGTGGATATGATGTATGGCTTACCAATGCATTCATGGCTCCTGCCTTAAAATGGTGGTGGTATTGGGGTCTCTTTTCACGTGCCAAGTATACCAAAGTAGGCAAAGGTTGTCCTTGAATGTCCACAGCCTCAGAATCTCTCCCATCAATAAGTATCTATAAATTAGTTATTATTAATTAACTAAGCCATGAGATCGAATAAAATTTAATTATTCAATTAAGTATATTCAGCTCATGAGAAAAAGAGAATATATAGTATATACTTGAAGAATTGTTTGCTGGTCACGTCGGCTTGCAACCCATATCCACTCATTGAATCCCTTGTGTTCTTTGCTTATTTCTTTGGATATTCGACCTAGTTTTGTGGTGTTTTCAATCCGTTTCTTCATGTCTTCATATAACATCTACATACAACATGAAGCATGATTTTATTCTTTATCACGTGTAATGTGAATTGAAAAATAAAGTAAAGAGGAAAATTACGAGATATTTGTCTACCAATTTCCAACCTAATCGTAAAATAGATACAAAATAAATAGACGACTTTGCAAATGTCACGTATCAAAAAGATACAAAGTAAATATAACAACCTTCCTAGAAGCCTTTTGATGGGGTTATAATTGAGGGGTATTATGGAAATTAAGTAAAGTAGATAAATGATTTCATTTTTTGGGATTCTTTCGTATGCTTTGAGATGGATTTACAATCGTGTGTATATATATATATATATATATATATATAAAAGTAAGAACATCATGAGTGAAAACATAAGGTTACATCATATGGCATATTTTTTTTTATAATTCTCTCATTTGACAATCCACCTCATTTTTTGATTAATTCCATATATCAATCTTCTTTGAAAGGGATATAGGTTTTATAAGGGATGGAGCTATCATTGGACTAGGGGGCAATGACCCCCCCCCAATTTTTTATTAAAAAAAAAAAATTATATATATGTGTAATAATTTTAGCAAATTGTTCTCTAAAATTATATTTTGTTTCTCTTAAACAATATCATTGATTCTTTTAAGCATAATGCTATGTCACAAACTTTTTTACAACATTTTACAAACTATTTAGTAGCAAATTCTTATTTGTTTGCATAATGAGCTCACCACTCACATCATTTTTTTACTTACCCGTAACCACTTATCATGTTAGTAATTTATAAAAAGGCTTGTAACTCCAGCATTTTCCTCATTTTAGTAACTATAAAAATTTTATAGATCTAGAATCTAAAAAAAAAAAAATATACGAGCCCAAAAAAAAAAAAAAAAAAAAAGCTCAACAAAAAAAATTACCAATAGTAAAACTAAAAGAAAAAAAAAAGGTCAATTAACCAATTTTATCCAAAATAAACAACCCTGCCCTTTAAAAAATTCTAAACAAAAGTAATTTTGTTCTTATATAAAATAAAAAAAATCTCAGTAACTAAATTGTAGCAAAGTCAGAGGTTGAAACCACAACATACAGCCAGCAGTAAAACCGCTCCCTAACTCAAAGTTTTGGCTCTATCCCGAGGTATCATTCATTTAATTTCTTCCATCAAGTAAAGGTTTTAATGAATTAATTCATTAAACTTTTAACTAAGAAAATGGTTTAATAAATTATTTAATATTTATTATTTATTTGTATTCAAAGATAAATAATTTTATTTCTTTAGCTTTATATTTTTTATTATAAAAAATTTTGGACAACTACTTAGCAAGAAAATAAGAGATACTCTAAATTTTTCCTTCCATATCAACAAAAAATTTCCCCTTTTTTTTTAATATTATTTTTATATTTTTTCTTTTCAGCAAAAAATAATAGTGTTTTCTTTGATATTAATTTTTTAGTTATGTGTTTTTGAGATACATGTTCATTTTACTAATTATTAATATAAAAGGCAATTGATATGTTTTCTTTTTCACACAAAAAGTGGGGAGGGGGGATTTAAATTTAGGTTCTTCTTGGAAAGTATACGGTTATTATTTAAGATTTATATCAAAAAATAATTTATTTGAAATATGACACACATGTTCAAATTTAGTAATTTTAATAATAATTGAAAAAAAAAACTAGAAAAACACAAAAGTAAAATATAGAAAATTTTGTGCAAATAAGTTAGTCAAATTAATTAAATATTTGTGAATTCATTAAAAAACATGTTCATAAATGAATTATATTAATCACAATAATTCATATTTCTTCTTTTTAATGACATGTGATATCATTAATTATCAAATATAATATAATGAATAAGTATTGTACATGAATTATATTTTATATAAACTTGCAATGTACTCACAAATTGCAAGAGATATCCATTTTATAATGGTAAAAGTATGAGTTCTCAAAAAAAAAAAAAAAAAAAAAAAATTCCCTAAATACTATTATGCCAGTTGATCATTTTTCTTAACTCTTATGAGGGTTAAGTTGACTTTTGGGAAAAAGAAAAAAGAAATAAAGAGAAGATCAATTTTGAAATATATTAGACTTCATTCAGTGATTTGTTTTAGCCCAATCCTTGTTAATGGAATTTTCCTATTTCTATTTGATTCGTTTCAGGACAGGCAAGTTGCAAAGGCCAACACCAAAAAATCAATGCACACTGACAACTGTCTTGAGGATTTGGACAGTGTTAATTTTGGAGGGTCCATTGAATTATGTCGTTTCTTGTTAGCTTTTTTTGACCGACGTTTCTTGTTAACTAGTGACACTGTTTTTGTAACTTTTTTCCAAAACGGACCAAGAACATAGACAGAACATGAGATGAATTAATGATCAGATTTTTGAACACGGTAGACCACTTTTGTACGTTTGTGTGTCTGGCTGTGCTTGTACAGATAAAATACGCAAAGTTTGATTTTGACGGAGCTAATGGGGCATTTTCTATCTCAATCACTGGAATCAATAATCAGATGCCAAATTACAGCGCAAACAAAGAATATTACACTCCATGTGCCAAACAAATACTTTTCCCCGGATGTTTGTCTACACTCCTCACCAACTTAAACAATCATTAATTAAGGGTCTGTTTGGTTGAAGGGATGAAAAAGTGGAAAGATAGAAAAGTGAGAGGATAGAAAAATTTTTAGCTTTCTCTCACGGTGTTTGGTTTGAAAGTACAAAAAAAGAAGAATAAAAAATATAATTTTTATAAATTTACTTTCATACCCCTAATAAATAAAAAATAACAAATAAGAAAAAAAAAACAGATGAACAAAAAAATAAAAGCACCAAAAGTGTACAGAGAAGGAAAAAAAAAGCTAAAGAAGGAAGTTTATAAAAAAAACAGAAAAGGAAAACGACAAAAAAAAAAAAAAAAAAAACTAAAGGAGATTAAAAAAAAGAAAAAGGACAAAAAAAAAACTAAAGAAGGAAATTTATTAAAAAAACAAAAGAAAGAAAAGAAACAGCTCACAGGTAAAAAAAGAAGACGACGTGTAA
Organism: Quercus gilva; assembly: GCA_023621385.1. Lineage (NCBI taxonomy): Eukaryota > Viridiplantae > Streptophyta > Magnoliopsida > Fagales > Fagaceae > Quercus > Quercus gilva. The sequence goes on along the minus strand of CM042477.1, from coordinate 77,824,959 downwards.
AAAAAATGACAAAACGGAAAAGAAAGCAGGAAAAAAAAAAAAAAAAAAAGATTATGAACAATACCTAACATGTTAGCCGAGGGGAGTTTTTTGTCCAAACATTTTCTCTCTTGTTTTCTCACCATTTTAGAGAGAATTTTTTGGTGGGTTTAGAGAGAAAACACTTAAGTTTCACCATTTATTTTCTTTTTTCTCTACCCAACCAAACACACTCCAAAAAAGTTTTCATTATTATTTTCTCTCCAAAGTTTTCCATCTACCCTATTTCACCTCCAAACAAACATACCTTAAGAGAAAAAAAATCTTGTATATATCTAATGTATAATATTTATGTGAGGCTGACATGTAGGTTCCACAGACTCATGTGAAATTGACATGTAGGCGTTGTAGAGCCCACATGTTAGTTTCACATGAGTCTTATATGCCCAACTAATAAGATAACTTTTCTAGATGAAGAGAGCATAATGCTTACAAAATTAAATTTGACTTAAAGAAAAAAGAGAGACATGCTCGAGAGGCTACAACAACAAAATTCTTTACTGGTATGTTTGGATGATATGATTTGGGTATTTAGATTTGGATTTAGGTGATTAAAATCCAAATAACTTGTTTGGGAAGTTCAAGAAAGGTTAAGGATTTGGATTTGATAAATCCACAAAGAATTTTAAACCTTTAAAATGCTTGGATTTGAAATAACTCCTAAAATCAATGAATTTAAAATCTCTTGATTTAAAATTTATTAATTTAAAATCCAAATCCAAATCCAAATCTAAATCCAAGTTCCTAAACACAACCTACTAGTATTTACAGCGTATTGCTCAAGCTGCATATCCTTGCTTCTATGCATAATATTTCACCCGTCTACTAGTAATAAATTTCACTATATATATATATATATATTTAACAGTTATTAACTTTAATTCTTCTTGGTCATGTTGGCCTAGCTAGTAAGGTTTTATTTTTATTTTTAAGTTGAGGCAAATGAATTTAAACTATAAATGATTATGTTGAAAATACTTAAAAAAACTACTAGTTAAATTGTAAAACTCTTAACAACTATTAAAGTAAATAAATGTAGGACCTTTTTATATATTTACATTGTACGTTTAATGTAAATTTACACTGTCCATATACAAAAGGTGGCAAATTTTATACTTACTTTGCAAAAAGTGATAAATATTGTACAATTTTTACAAAAGTATACAATATTTTCTACTTTTTTATGTTTCTACAATATAAATTTACATCATAAAAAAGAAGTATTTCTCATAATATATATATATATATATATATATATATTTTTTGTGATCTAAGAAATAATAAAGCATTAATAACCGTGAAGTGTAGTCTTTTTTTTCTTTTTCTTTTTTTAATTGAAATGATGAGGGTCATATTATTCCATCCAACAACGAATGGTGTTTAGCAAATGATGAGGAGAGAATGATAGCGACAAATTTACCTTGACAGTTGACCACTCCTTGGCCAAGACAGGTTCCCCAAGTGGCTCAACAGCTGTGCGGAAATAAGCCTCCGGCGATCTTGGTTCTACTTTGAACTTCTTGCAAAATGGCAGCCAAATCTTTGAGAAACGTGAGGCCTCCAGCATGGCATAGAACGTCAAATCTGAACCACCGTCATCTGATAGATAAACGCTTAGCTTCTCAGGTGGATAGTCATAAGCCATGACTGATAGCACTGTGTTTATCACCATAACTGGTGGTTCTATCACAGGGTCTGCTGTGCAAACAAATATGTCTATGCTCGGCAAAGCCTTTTCATATCTGTTTATTATATACAATCACACTCAGCAAGAAAAGCATGTAATAGACAAACGCATACATAGAAAATCATGTTTGCATGCAATATATCTAAGCTAGCTGGCTAGGCTTGTGAAACAGAGAGATATACCTGTGAGAGAGGCGATCTTTGAAAGTGTTACGATAGATGGGGTTCCATCGGACAACCGTAGTGACAAACCAATAAAAACAAAACCAAAGCTCTGAGAAAAACAATCCCATCCATGCCCATCTTCCTGGTTCTCCTTTTGCTGGTATGTGACTCAGTCTATATGCGAAGATGAAGCTTGTTCCCACGAAAATTAAAAGTGAATAGATTTGGAAAAGGATTCGTCCCTTTGCTGACTTTGTTTCAAACAGAGGAAGATTATCATCTTTTGCCATCTCTCTCACTCTTTCTAGCTCCTATGGTGCTTCAAATGAGTTAAACTGCATGAATATATATAGTACAGCCAGAAGTTAAAAAGAAAAAGGATGGGGAAAAAGAGATAGTACAGGCAAAAGTAAAAAAAAAAAAAAGGAGGGGGGAAAAGGCACGTATAATAGGAGCCAAGCAGAAGAGTAGATAAGACTAGCAAGTAGGATTGATTGACCAAAGGGTAATTGTCAATACAAACCGTACACACAAATAACCAGGTTAGCTAGAGCAACAAATTTGTGAAGAGGCTTAAATGGGAGCAGCTAGCGCTGGTTGAAGTCAAAGTTGAATATTACCAATTTTGATAAACTAACAAAACAAGGAGAGAGAGGGAGAGATGACAGGCCATGATGGTGCCTGCGATATTGCAAACAAATATGAGGCTATTGTACAAGGCTACAACCCAATCACGGTAAAATAAATTTGAGTTTGTGTGATTATCAACCAAAAAAAAAAAAAAAAAATTGAGATTGTGTGGGTTACCCTGGAATAAGAAACTTGTGTTTGAATTCTACTTGCACAAAACTCTTAAAAGCCATTTCACTTGAGTAAAAAGTAGAGGTCCTTTAGGTAGAGGTGTTTAAGCATTGGTATTTAAAATAATGTGAAAATTTTGGTTTGTCAAGTATCATGAAAGCACATGTTTAAATTATTTATAATGCAAAAAATTTGTTTAATACCATGTTGCAAATAATATATTTTAAAATGTGAAAAAATATAATTGTGTGTTTGATATATATATATATGTGTGTGTTTGTGTGTGTTTTTTTTTTTAAGTGATGATATGTATAGTTAAAGTATACTATTTTATTTAAGGAAAGAGGAAAAAAAAAATAAAGAAAAAAGAAGAGAGAAGGACAAAAAGGCAGGACAGATCGTGGGAGAAAAAGAAGTTGAAGTGAGTGTGAGAGAGTTCCAATTATGTTTGGTTTTGTAAAGTGAGTCTCACGGCTTTCAACTTATTTACAAAATAGCCACTCAGCAGTGTTACTTGAACAATAAATATTGATATGTAAAAGTTCTCAAAATACATGTTTTAAATACCGTAATTTGAGAATTGTAATTCAAAACGCTCTTAATAAATCATTCTTGCCAAACTCTTTATATTTTTTTAAACACTGAAAACTGTTGTTTAAAATCTATTACCAAATAGGCCATATTTCACTCAAACTTCGCTTGAGTGTAGAGTTGAGCAAAACAATTTGAGATTTAAAAAATTTGTAAAATTACGTGGAATATATGTTCTTTAAGTGAGGGATGACTATTTGAAGGTTGTGATTCGTCAATTGTATCTTTTCATTGGTGTCTCTTTATTGACTATTTATATAACTAGTCGCTAACTCATGTGATGCATGGGATAGTTAAACAAAAATTACAAACAACAAATAGTGGAGTTCAATGGTCATCATCTCAGCGAGAACTCTCTCAGTTGCTACCTCCAAGAAAACCTTCTCATAATCCTTAACACATGTTTAAAGCAACATGAAAGCCAGAATTACAGATGAATAACCAATAAAATACATGGAAAAACTTTTTAAGGTTCTCACCTTGAGGAATCATACACTAAAACAAAACATGTTGAAATGTAGTAGGCCTAAAATTTAAGTAATAATTTACAAAAAAAAAAAACACCCTTAAAGATTAAAAACAATATGAAAATACACATAGACACACACCACACAATATGAAAATTAATGGCTCTTTCCTATAATTTAAAACAACAATTTAAATCTTCTTTTGGTAATAACAAAATCTTGTGTCAAACATCAAAATCTTGCATCAATACAGATAATATCCTCTTCCTAGTAATAACAGTGAGCTCCATCTGAAGATTTTGCTTAAGATGTGAAAAGATGAAAATATGGAAAGTAATAAATTTATGTATTGAGCACTATTATGCTGCTAAAATCTTATATTACACTCATTAAGATATTCCCATTTTCGAGGCTCTACAGGTGCCATCATAAATTGGAAAATTGGAGATTGAGCTACATATAATTAAGTATATTTTCCTCAACAAAAAGATTTTGTAAAAAAAGAAAAAAGAAAAAAGGAAGTGGAACTCCTTGATTGATGGCTATTACATAAATCTCTATAAGAAGAAATCTCCACTTCCTTTTCAGGGTTCCTTCTTTTTGGGAGGGGGGAGAAGAACCTAAATTTTTCAAAAATAACCTAAAGCATCACCATTTCATTTTGGAAACATGGTCCAATAACTAAACTGCTTAAGCAAAGTGAAGCAAATAGCCACTCCACATCCACAAGAAGCATAAGAAGAATAGTCATTGCAGTTTTAAAACATATATTCACAAACAAATATCCTCAAAAACATTAGCTCTGGAAATTGATTTTGTTTTGGAATCAATAACATAAATCTCCTCAAAAGCAAGCACAAACTCTGGGTCATCCAACCTCTGGTTCCTCTATTGATTTGTCTAAGAAACCTAGAACGGAAATGCAGCCTGGTGATGTTGTTGCTAATAGTAACAAATGAGAAAAAGAAGAACTTCATCCTTAATATAATTTAATTAGCATCTTAAGAGAAATCAGTTACAATATTGAAGGCATTGTTAAAATGACCGTATTATCCTATCATGCCATCTATCAAATAGACATCTTGATATTTATTGGGCAGCTAAAGGGCCAGGCCATACTGATATTTTCAATGATCTTTAAGTATTTGAACTTTGGGATTTATCAAACATATTGCATGTCTGTCCAAAAAAGAAATGATTTCAGCAGCTAGTGGAACAGCCAAAATTTTTCCCATGCAAATAGGAACTTTAGATCAGACATTTATTTAAATCTTCACCCTAAAAGAAAACCCAAAAAAAAAAAAAAAAATGTGACTATTGTTTCTTCACCAATCTGAAAGGTTTATTTGCCCATGCTATGACAGAGCACTTCATTGTCCTTGTTTATTTTGGTGGTGTTGAAGTTGTTTAATTTGGTTTAGTATGCAATATTATGTATTTATCCAGCTCAAGTGAAAAAAAGTAAATACGATAGATTCTTGATGATATGATGTAGAGCATTCAATCAATTATATTTTGGTAATGATCAATTTTAAACTCATCCACATATTTATATCTTAATTATATAAAAAAAAAATGTATACTAATTTAAAATTTAAATACTTTTAACAATTCACCTTAGTTCCACTTGACAGCGAACATGAACTCATGCAGAAGTTCATAATATTCATGAAAAGAATTGTCAAAATCACCTTAGGGAATGTATATTATACTATCACTTGTAAAAATTTATGAACCAAAATTGGACCAAGGTGCAAATGTAAACTATGAAACCTGCCCCGTTGGCCTCCTCTGTCTATGCCCAATGTAGAACTCATCTTTCAACAACTGTTCATTGTTTGTCCCCACATCAATTGTTATAGGCAAACACTACAAGAAGACAGTCCATACAATTCTTGATCAGAATAAGGGATATTATATGATTACAACCAAGGCTTTTATTTTGAACTTGGTTTTTCTTGGCATTTAGAAATGTGCCCTAAGGTTTAAAACAAAGTACATCATGTGACCAAAAATTTACAATGTAGTAAAATGAAGCAAGAACCACAAGTTTTATTTGAATAAACTTACTGCAGAAGGACGAAGACCTTCGAGTAATGTATGTAAAGACAATTTCTCCACAGGAATCCCCATCCCCTAAAACATATCCAACACCATCATGTGAAGGCTAGTTCACTTTTACAACCCAATAATTTACAGTTGGAGTATAGACAACTGGGAGAAATTCCTCAACATTATCAATGAGAAGTTTTTAGAACAGCCTTTCATTCCTCTCCTGTAAAAAATAAAACATAAAAAATTTAAAAGGAAATATCTGTATTACCCCTCTTTCAAAATTTCAATAGGACTTCATTCATCTCATAAGGATAAATTAAGTCCATTTGTCTTTCCACAAAATTCTAAGCACACAAACATGCATTCCAACAAAGCCTCATTAAAGAAAGGGGTTTAATTATACCAACAATAGAAAGATGAAGGAAATAAAGAAACAATAAAAATGTTAAGGCATCATAATTAAACAAACTATAGTCCTACAATGTCTCAACATCTCAAGATGATCCCAAACTTGAAAATACACAATCAGTCCAAATGTCATTATGCACAAGACAATCATTTTCAATAATATTCAAAATATTATCAGAAAATTTGTCGGAACGTGGTGACCATATGCAAACAATGTACAACAATCATCATCAAAACTAAATTCAATGACGATGAAACTCCTAGTCCAACCTGATGAAGCTCCATCAAGGCAATGTATTTTTGCAGTGGGACTTGAATTTGTCGGATGTTTTGCATCAATTTCTTCTCCTGGGATTAGTAAAATACAAAATAGGGTCAGCGAAAATTCAAACTATGAGAACAATGAATCAGGTAAAACGATGCTATAAGCCAATATCAATAAATCAAATGCACTCAATTTGTATAGAGTAAGAAAATGTAAATATTAAGTATTCTAAATGGCACAATGGATTTTGCATAGCCACCTTGCATAATCATATCAAAATATGCCCAAAGGATCCAAAAGCCAAGACAAAGTATTCAAATTAAAAACTTTCACCCTTGACCATAACATTGTTTGCTTTATAAATAATTTGCAAAGGGTGGACTTGAAACAAAACACATAATTATTTGCATAGTTATGTATTTCCAATTAAAGCAATCCAACATATTTTTATTAAAGCACCCATCTACCAGCAAAGAATCAAACAATCTATTTTCAATACCACCGATATCCCTATCAAGCATCCTTAACAATCTAGAAGCTAACACAGTGATCCCTCTTGTCATCTTAAATCCATGTTTATTTATCACTTAAGGAATCCCATCAAAGTTGAGCTTCTATAACCCATAAAGTTGACCTAATATGAACTCTAGTAATCCAAATTAGGTACCTTTACAGACTTAGCACAAACTACTAAATTAAACAACAAAATTTAGTTAAAGTGGTGACCTCCCCATTGATCACAACCCAGTGACTAATTCCAAGTCCACAATCTACACATTTTATTCCCATGATCAAATATAGGCTTTCCAAAAAATGAAAACCCAAATAGTAATTTAAACTTTCACACACTCATAAATTGATAAAACCACCCACATCATCACTTCAAAACACATCCACATTCAATGACACCAAAACCAATTGTCAACAAAGCTCATAATTAGAAACAAAACCATGCTAGCATAGGATTTAGACTTTCAAAGATTTCCCCATCCAATTATCTTCATTTTTTCACTGAAGTACTATCTGACTCTATTCCTAAACTGAATCAACCCTATGACTCTTTTTTTCCCCCATTCAATATACATATGAAGCAATTTTCAAATATTTGACATAAACTTTCTAAAGTCGGGTATATGAATCTGTTTGGAATTTGGGTGAGAAAAAGGAAATTACTATATTGCTTAAGAAATTAGATACCTAACTTAGCAATTTTAAACTTTTCTATTACTCTCCTATGTTCTTTAACAAGTCCAAATGGAGGCTTAATGAGATATCATCGCATAATGTATTCCTTCTCCCATATGTATCCATTATCCACACATCAGTAATCCAACCTAGTCTTCAAAAATACAATCAAGTTAGTTCACCCCATCAGCACAACCCCATTTTTCATATAGCAAAAATATACACCCATGAATATAAGTTATAAAACAGAAATACATGACTTAATGACATATTGAATAGCAAGATGCAGCTTAGTAACCATGGGCCATCATCAAATAGTTTATGTTTCATTTATTCTATTATTCCAACACATGTTCAACAGTTACTCTTGTAGGCCTTTTGTCAAAAACCTAACAGATATAGCCAAGACATAGAACTTGATTGATGTACATGTGCTGAAATAGAAGAACTTGAAAAAAAAAATTAAAATAATGTAATCTAGGAATTAAAAACTTATTGACATATTAGGATGAAAGAAAAAAAAAAAAAAAAAAAAAAAAGAAAGAAAGCAAAGAACAAAAAAAATTACATATATTTATTTTGATTGATGGTATAACGACTTAAAAATGAATGAAAATATTAATTTAATTCAAAGTAAAATTGAATTGATCATTCCCCTAATTATGTCGTGCAAACCTAATCCCTAAATCTGATATACCACCAATTTCAGGCTTAAGCCCAAAAATCCAATTTATATTCAATACATACAACAAAAGAATTGGGGATATAACCTTATTGCAACTGATGAACACCACTACTAGTCCAGCAAATCCATCTCAAAGAGCTACTTAATGGTCATCACAATCTTCTTTGACACACCCAAAAGATAGTTTGTTATCAGGTTCCTAACAAATTATTTTTAAGATACAATAAGCCTAATTCTAAAAATATTAATTGCAGAGAATTCCAGGATTTACTTTATAATATACACATACAAGGAAATCCTGGAATTCTCTGCAATTAATATTTTTAGAATTAGGCTTATTGTATCTTAAAAATAATTTGTTAGGAACCTGATAACAAACTATCTTTTGAGTGAGAGCAAATATTGTCTTAAGTGATTCAATGTGAGTTTTTAACACCTGTAGAAAATGTGTATACTAAGCCTTACCAAAATCTCGATGACCTCCTTATATATATGTCTCTTCGAGCAGACCTTGCATATGTGGAATGCTTAGGTCAATAGCTGTGGAAGACTCTCTTTTAGGGCGGGACGAGGGTTGGCATATATTATGCTCAAATATAAATTGGGCATGGCAACATCAATATAGACATGGACACCTACCCAATTATATACGCAACATCAATTTTCTAGCTATTTTAGGAGATACTAGTCACTAAAGATTGAAGACTTCCAACTCTAGCTAGCCAAATTCAGCATTTAGTTCTATGTGTTGATTTTTTAGTGTCACAAATTTGATTTAGATCTATATTTTTTTTAATAAATTTTAATTTAGATTAAGTATTCTCATCTCAAATCTGTTTATTTTACTATTCTTAAGTAAATAGACTAAAGTAGACAGAAATAGACTAAAATGAACCAAAATACACCGAATGTTTTGAAATGTTATGTTAATGTGGTTTGACATAAGCATAGTAACAATAAATGCAAGGTTTAAACTTTTAGATACTAATAGATAGATTTAATATTGAAGCAAAAAGAAAAGTACATAAAAAATCAAATTCTAATCAATTCCAATAATTATTTTGACAAGATATGGTTCCATCGAATTAAGAATATATCTTAGCCAACAGAAGTTTTGTGACACACAAACATAGAAATTAATATAGTGGTATTGCACAAGCTAATAGAGCAAACATGGTTGATTCAAATGTTACTGAGGTGGGTAGGCTAGCAATGGCTTTCCTGAAGAAAAGACCTTGGTAAACTAGAAGGTTGATGAAAACTAGCATACCACATAAAAGAATCTGCAATGCAAATCGTTCCCAAACTAAAGTTTCCACATCTACAATCACCCTCGTCAATCCGCCTACGAAACAAAAGCCGTTTAGCAATGCAAGTGTTGCTATATTAATGGTAAACATTGGAGAAGTACCAAACTCTATGACCTTTTAGGCTAATTTGTATTTGTTTGGGCAATTTTTTATAAGTGTTATATCCACAATATTTTTACAACAAATCCTATATGAAAAGTTGTTATCAATTTTAATCCATTGAAATTATCGTTTTGTTCACTAGTCACTAAAGCTTGCAAGACTTCCAACTCTTGCCAGCCAAATTCAGCATTTAGTTCTATTTGTTGATTTTTTTAGTGCCACAAATTTGAGATCTATATATATATATATATATATAATAAATCTGGATTTAGATTAAGTATTCTCAACTGAAACCCTTTTTTATTTTATTTTATACCATTCTTAAGTAAATGGACCGAAGTGGACTAAAATGGACCGAAATGAACTAAAATGTGCCGAATGGATTGAAATGCTACGTTGATATGACTCAACATGAACGTAGTAATAATAAATACTAGGTTTCAATTTCTAGATACCAATAGATAGATTTGAATAATGAAGCAAAAAGAAAAGTACATAAATCAAATTCTAATCAATTCCAATAATTATTTTGACAATATATGGTTCCATCAAATTAACTGTATCTTAACCAATAGAAGTTTTACAAGACACAAACATAGAAATTAATATATGGTTATTGCAAAAGCCAATAAAGCAAACATAGTTGATTTGAATGTCACTAAGGTGGGCAGGCTAGCAACGTCTTTCCTGAAGAAAAGACCTTGGTAAACAGGAAGGTTGATGAGAACTAGTAGACCACATAGAAGAATTTGCAATGCAAATCATTCCCAAAACAAAATTTCCACATCTGCAATCACCCTCTTCAATGCACCAAAGAAACAAAAGGCGTTTAGCACTGCAAGTGTTGCTAAAATGGTAAACATTGGAGAAGAAGTACCAAACTCCATGACCTCTTGCTCATATCTTTGTGACACATCATCATCAGCCACCTTTGTGGTGATGATAAAGGCCAACTTCGAAAACCTCAGTCATTTTAGGACATAGTCCAACAAGCCAAAGAAGTAGGAAGTTGTTCTTTTATATAGCCATATCCTTTGATCATTCCACCAACTCTAGAACATGCCCCCAAACCAAATAAAATCTCCAAGGCTGTAAGTAAGATGGAGAAAGATGACAAATACGAATGCTAGGACCTATGAGCTTGAAATCTGCTAGTGCAAGATCAATATATTCTTAGAAGATAATTTAGCAACAATAATACACAACTTCAATTCAAGAAATAAAAGTCTCTTACATGTGGAAACAAGGATATGGCTCCAAGCAAGCATAGAGATGGCACAGTAACATACACTACAAAAAAAATCGTCCTGCAGTAGCATTTTTTTCCCGACGATTTTTAAAACCGCTATAATAGATTAACTTGTACTAGCACTTTTAGAAACTGCTGGTATAGGACACCCTATAGCAGTGCTTCATAAATTGCTGCAATAGGAGACCTATAGCGGCGGTTTCCAAAACCGCTGGTATATGAAGCCATATTGCAGTGTTTTCAAACTGCCGCTATAAGTCAGAATTATCGATTTAAAAAATATATATATATATATATATATATATTTTTTTTTTTTCTTATTTGAAAAGATCCTATCCTGACACTTTAAAAGCGCTAAAATAGGGTTATTCCATTCCCTTATGGGGTCAACCTATCCCCGCACTTTTGAAAGCGTTGGAATAGGGTTACTCTATTCCCTTATGGGAGAGACCTATCCTAGCGTTTTTAAAAGCGCTGGAATAGGTTTCATCTATACCAACGCTATAAAAGCACTGGGATAGGATTACTCTATTTTATGGGGAAGACCTATCCCGGCACTTTTAAAAGTGCTGGAATAAGATTAACCTATCCCAGCGCTATTAAAAGCGCTGGAATATGGTTACTCCATTCCCTTACGGGGGAGAACTATCCCAGCACTTTTAAAAGCATTGGAATAAAGTTCACCTATACCAGCACTATAAAAGCGCTGGGATAGGATTACTCTATTCCCTTATGGGGGAGACCTATCCTGGTGTTTTTAAAAGCGTTGGTATAGGGTTTCTTCATTCCATTATGAGGGAGACCTATCTTGGCACTTTTGAAAGCGTTAGAATAGGGTTTACCCCATTCCCCTATGGGGTATACTTATCCCGGTGCTTTGAAAAGGACTAGACTAGGGATTTCTCATAATAAATAACCAATACCCTGCTAAACCTAGAAAAAGACCAAAGTACCCCCCCTTCCAAAAAAAACATTGAAAAAGACCAAATTATCATTAAGAACTTGAATAAGACCAGAATACCCCCATAAATCGAAAAAGTGACCAAAATGCCTTCGTAAATACAAAAAATGTCCAAGTGCCCCCGATATGTAGAAAAAGAAGGATACACCCCCGAAACCTAAAAAATAACCAAAATACCCCCCAAAACATAAAAAATGACCAAAGTACCCCCTATGCCTGAAATAGACCAAAATACCCCAATAAATTGTAGAAATGACCAAAATGCCCCTAAAAACACGAAAATTGTCCAAAACACACCTGATAACTACAAAAGACTAATACACCCTTGAAACCAAAAAATGACTAGAATACCCCCTAAAACATTGAAAATGATCGAAATATCCCCCAAAAGCTAAAAAAGGACAAAAGTACCCACCATGCCTGAAAAAGGTGGAAATCCCCTCAATTACTAGAATAAAACCAAAATACCACTATAAATAAAAAAAATGACCAAAATGCCCTCGTAAACACAAAAAAATGTCCAAAATACACCCAATACCAAAAAAAAAGAACAACACACCCTAGAAACCTAAAAAATGATTGAACTACCTCTGAAACCTAAATAATGATTGAAACACCGTTGTAACTTAAAAAAAATGACCAAACCCTCCACCCTCCACCCTCCACCCGCCCCCCAACGCAAAAAATTACCATAATGCCCCCTACCCCCCCCCCCCTCGCGTGCGCGGGAAATATAGAAATTGACCAAAATATCCCCCTATTTTTTAAAAAGACCAAAATACCCTCGATGCCTAAAATAAGACCAATATACCCCTATAAATCAAGAAATGACTACATTGTCCCCATAATCGTTAGAGATGTATGAAATACACTTGAAACCTAAAAAATAACCGATACACCCTTGAAGCCTAAAAAAAATGATCAAAGTACCTGTGAAACCTAAATAATGATAGAAACATTGGAGAAATGTTATAAAATGACCAAAATACCCTTCAAAACATAAAAAATTACCACATCCCCTTTAAACATTTTAATAATTTTTGAAGTTCCAAGGGCATTTCAGTCATTTTTTAGGCTTAGGATGTATGTGTGTAACATTTTTTAATGCATAGGGGGTATTTGATCATTTGTTTGCTTTCAGGGGTATTTGGGTCATGTTTTTAGTCTTATAGTGTTTTTTTGGTCATTTGTAGGGTTTAGGGGTACTTTGGTCCTTTTCAAAGTTTCCAGCATATTTCGGTCACCTTTTGGCTTTGGGTGTATATTGGACATTTTTTAGTGACTATGGGGCATTTGGTTCTTTTTTAGTTGTTGGGGGTAATTTGATCTTTTTTTAGGCTTAGGGGGTATTTTTGGTCATTTTTTGGTTCAGGGGTGTTAGGATATATGTGGAACATGTTATGAACATATGTAATTTAGAATTGGCTAATCCTTTGACAAAATGCATTTTACTTGTATTTGGGTAGATTTAGGATGTGTTTAATACTTCAAGAAACATGGTGTACAAGTCAAGTATTAAAGCCATGTAGATTGGACCAAGAAACAAGTAAAGAAGGGTTGTTCATTAAAGCTAGACAGATTCTTGACAACTCTTAACAGATAATATCTATCGAGATTTAATGAGTCTTGATGACTCTTGACAAATTTTATCTATCAAGGTCTCGAAAGCTGTCATCGAGATTCTTGAGATTCAATCTCGATAGCTGCTCGACAGCTTCTTGATCCATCGAGGAAGTTTATGTATGCTCGATAGCTTCCCAATCCATCGAGCCCCTTTTGCTATGGACACCTCTCGATAGCTCCTCGATAGCTATTTCTCGCTATTTTAATTCTCGACAGCTCTTGACACCTATCGATCCATCGAGAAATTGAGATTTCTATATATATGCTTCAACGTGATTTTCTCTCATTTCTCACCGATCTCTCTCAATAGAAAATGTCTCTCCCCCTTCTCAAACACTTCTCAATCACTCTAAACCTCTTTCCCAAGTGTTCTTCAGTCTCAAAGAGCTTTTTCTTCCTTTGGTATGTCTTTTATTCATTCATTTATCATGCATTTCATCTTTTGTGACCTAACTTTTGCGGTTTGATGAAAAATTTGTGGTTTTTCAAATTTAAAGAGGCTTTTTGCAAAATTTTTGGGATGGGTTTTATTTCAATGATCCTAAATGTTCATGCATGCATTACATTTGCATCTTAACTATATTTTCATGCATTATAGATGTGTGATATATATGTTGAATTGTTGTGTGCTATTAGGTTTGGATTGGGCTGAGCCCATGATACTTTTAATGTTGCATATCACATACCCATGCATTTTTCATGCATACGTATCTTCATTTCTCTATATTCTTATATTGATCTGCGTTGGTGCTTTTCTGTTTGTCTCTCTCTCTCTCTCTCTTTCTATGCGTTAGCTTGCTCTATGGCACCTAAGCGTAAATCTATTCCATCCTAAAACCCTCTTCGATCTGGGACATCTTCTTCTTCTTCCCCTTTCGACCCCACTCAATCTGATGTCAGGTTCCATGATGATGAAGCCCGTAAGGACTTTTCAGAGAACTTCTCACAATGAGGCATTCATTCGGAACGCCAAGTCATTCTATCAAAATTTTCTAATACTAACCTTCCCACTGTCATCTGCAATCGGGGTTGGGAGTCACTATGTGGCATCTCGGTCACTTGTCATTCCGTGATCATACAGGAGTTTTACTCTAATGTGCACAGATTCAATATTTCAGGACCTTATTTTGTCACTCGCGTTCGAGGTACGCGCATCATAGTCACTCTGGATATTGTATTCGAGGTGCTACATGCTCCTAGGGTAACGCATCCTAACTACCCTGGCTGCGATCGTCTAAGGACTGTGTCCAAAGACGAACTCTCGTCTCTTTTTTGTGAGACACCTTCTTCTTGGGATGACTGTCAAAACACTCCTTGCTTGGGCTTTGCAAAAGGTCTGAGGTTCCTTAACATGGTGATGACATTTGTTCTCCATCCATTGTCTTACTATAACTCTATCATAGAGCCTTGCGCTCAATTTTTTGTTATCCCTCCTTGAGAGGCTTACCATTGATTTTCCCTCTCATTTCATTCTTTCCCTCATAGATGTCTATACGGATACGATGACTCATGATAAGCTCATTTTTCCTTCGGCTATCATGCGGCTTTTTCACCATTTTTCTATCTCCTATCCCAAGTCTCCTCATTTTACAGTTATGTATGCCATAGATGCTGCTACTGTTAGACGGAGTGAGGCCCAACTTCAACCGAAGCGGCCATGGACAGAGACTGTGACTCCTCCGGCTCCTTCCACTCCTTCCACATTTGCACCTTCTTCATCGGCGGGTGGTGTGACCCTTGAGGCGGTTATGGCAAACCTGCAGCGCATGGATGCTCGCCTTGACACACTTAGTGATGAGTTATGTCAGTGAACACCCATGTCAGCCATATTGCTTGATGGTAGGCTTGCCTTGGTGGCTTCGTAGATTCTCCCTCTCCTTCTCCTTCTCCAGAGGCATTTGAGGACGAGGATGATGATGGTGAGTCCGACGACGATGATGGTGATGAGGATGAGGATGCTAGCTCACGCAGTGGTGATGAGATGACTGCTTGAGTTACTTACCCTTTGTCATTCATGACAAAAAGGGGGAGTAGTTTTGGGTATGAGAGTAGTCATGTATATAGGAGGAGAGTTAGCATAGGAGATTTTTTGTGAGGGGGAGTGTTTTTCATTTTGAGGGATGTAGTGAGGACTAATGTATTCTTTTCTTCTTTTATAGATACATTGTTCTTACTTTGTGATAGCAAACCTTGTACTTATGATGTTATATATATATATATATGATGAGGTTGTTATTACAGTTCTTTCACCTACCTCTACATGTGTTGTTTCTTTTCTCTCTTTATACACATGTTTCTTATTTATATTATATGCAATCTTTTATTTCTGTTACACACTAAGATCCCTTGATGAGTTTTGTTTAAAGTGTTTCAGAAATACAGGTTGTCAAAGTCTTCCATGCCATGAACTCTCTTTTTGCAAAGTTTTTCAAGAGTTTGTGTTAGGGTAGATTTTATTGTATTTAACAAGTGAGTATGAGTTGAGTGATTTATGACTTCTCTCATATGTTCATTTGTTTGTTGTGGTTTTGTCACAGATTGCTAAAGGGTGAGATTGTTAGGACATATGTGGAACATGTTATGAACATATGTAATTTAGAATTGACTAATCATTTGACAAAATGCATTTTACTTGTATTTGGGTAGATCTAGGATGTGTTTAATACTTCAAGAAACATGGTGTTCAAGTCAAGCATTAAAGCCATGTAGATTGGATCAAGAAACAAGTGAAAAAGAGTTGTTCATTAAAGCTAGACAAATTCCCGACAGCTCTCGACATATAATATCTATCGAGGTTTAATGAGTCTCGACAATTCTCGACAAATTCTATCTATTGAGGTCTCGACAACTTCTCGACAGCTGTATCTGTCGAGAATTACGAAAATCAGTTTCTCAGATTTGATTTTCTGCCCATGTTGACATGTATTTGTAGGGTTTCTTTTCTTACAACCCTAAATATATATAAGGCTTATTTTAAAAGCCGTCACATAAGAGAATATAAGGGAAACACATGCAAAAAGTGATCGAGTGTCTTATTCTCTTTTAAAGAAGCTACTACGTCTTTACGCTTTTGAGTTTTGTAACCAAGTGCTTCTTGATCTTTTTAAAAAAGTGATCGAGTGTTTTTTGAATGAATTAGAAGATCACAAATCAATCTACAATTTTTTTAATACATCTCTGACACAGTAAATCATGACAAATTGTGAAAGATTAATTACCATTACTTGCCTTTCTCTTTTTTATATTTGCAACTACATTTTACTACGTCACAATTGTAAAAAAAAAAAAAAAAATTGTAAAATATTTTATAGTCTTGACTTTTTCGTTCCGGACAGAGTCAAGCGATGGAAACTGGAAAGCACACAGGTATGTGACCCGATAATTTGATGGCATTAAATCTGGAGGGTCCCAAATGAATTATGTTGTCTCGTACATACGCGTTTTTCTTCTGTTTTGAGCACCAGTTTATTATTATGACAGTGTATTTGTACTAAAAAATTATGTGATCCTCGTCTCAGACTTTTCCACAAAGAAGGCAAGAACCAAGTACAAGAAGTTGTGCTTCTAGATAAACAGTATTTAATTTTGACTAAAATACCAATTTAGTCTACTATCGTAGATGGAGCTGGTCTTTTTTCACACACACACACACACACACACACAAAAAAAAAGAAAAAAAAAGAAAAAAGAGAAACTTACATCTATGTACACTACAGTACTAGTGAAACTTTTATGTCTTAATGTTTTATCATATTAACTATTAAGACCAACAACGATAGGAAAAAGAAAAACTTGTATAATTTATTTGACTTCTATATCCACAATAGATTGAAATCATATCATATATTCTAAGACGTACTTACAACGTTTCATGATATTTCAGCAATTGTTGGATATATTTAAGAGTTACCTAGCTTAGAGGCATAGTTTACTCTTCTTAATTAGGAGAATTAAGATTCAAATCCCCTCTAATTATTATAACTCTCAAATTATAAAAAAGAAAGTACTAGTTTCATTTTGTGGTTGCTAGCATGGTATTAGGGTTGTTCAACTTGACAAACAGATGGACTCGATTCCCTAAAAGGTGCAACAAGTTTTAATAATTGGACTATAGGTTAGGTGTCGATCTAAGAACTGACTAGACAAATCTGGCTTGATCAAGTATACATGTGACTGTTTTTCAAACATGGTTAATTTTTGTTAGAGATACTATTGTTTAAGAGGTAAAATCCTACTCTCTCTGTCCTAATTTATTTGTCCGGTATGAAAAGTCAAACTTCTATGAAAACATTATTTATTGTCTTGTCTGCTTACTGCCTTATAAAAATGTATTAGTTTACAAAACTACCCTTAATTAAATTTATCAGTTAAAAAAAAAAAAAAAAGACTTATGCTTAATGAGGCAACTAGAAATGTGCCCCCAATTAGATTGATTTTTTTAAATATTCGTTAGTTTTCTTTTCAAATAGTTTTGAAAATAAAGTAGGAGTATAATAGGAATATTAGTAAATTAACGATTTTTATTTTTAGAAACAGGACAATATTTTGGGACATCCTAAAATGGAATATAATAGAGGACAAACAAACTGGAACAGATGAGATATATTATTAGACCCATGCACTTAAAGAACATGTAAACTAACCCTAAGTTAGTCTAGGATTAATTTCTAGTTAGCCTAAGATTAAATTAGGGTTTTTTAGTATATAAACTCTACATTAAATTCATTATAATTTGAACAGTTTATTAACAAAAAATGTAGTCATCAAGGGAGTTCTTATGTAGATGTAGATTAAACGTACAACATTAAATTATATTACTTCTGCTTTTCTCTCTCTTTTTTTGTTTCTGTTTTTGTATTCACTTAACAACTTTAACATGGTATCTGTTAAAAAACAATCCTAGTCTTTGAATTTCTTTCTCAGCAAAACCCAAAAATAAACAAACAAAACAAATCCCATTCACACACATGTGCTTTCAACACAAAACAGATTATCATCACTTTTCCTATTCGAGATATTCTGCTTAGAAGGTAAGAGTTGAGTTATGAGGGTTGTAACTACCGCATGGTTTAATGTCATGTTATTAATTATATTCAATATTTTTTTTTTGGACAACCATCACCAAAATATGTTTTGTGTGTTTCTATTTAGTCACCTTACATTCAAGACTAGTCACATTTTTTTTTTTTTTTTGGGGGGATCAATAGCCTTGTTCAAGGTGATTAATGATTATCATTTGCTTTTTGGTGATGTCTAACCTTGAGGGGTTCGATTTTCTATAATGGCAAAGATAGGGTTTTATTTAGGAGTATTTATTTGTCTAGTTCTTTTTTCCTAAAATATGAACAAAATAAAACTGGTTAGCCTTATTTGATGGCGGCATTAGATACCAGCACACAGCACACTTACTACATGCTAAGTTCGAGTCTATATGGAATTGTAATAACCTATTCCATGGATTGTACTCTATTTTGTATTCTATCAATCATAATCAGCCACATATTCATTGTTAATAAGAATCTAATCTCAAACAGAACAGTAGCTTTTGTTAATTTTCACGTACTGTTCACATCTCTTTAGTCTTTCTTTGTCAGATTTCTCACCCAAGAGAAATTGCCCTACTAAAGTATTAGGGATTGGATCTACAATCTAACTTCACCTCATTAAAATAACTTTTTCTAAGGTGTTGCCTTAGAGCCTTGGCAGCATGGGGCATTAGAGAGTCTATGCCCTGACAGAACGAGATAGCCTCTAGAAGTAGCATACATTTATCTTAAGAACAGTCTCTTAAATCCTTGGGGGCGACAAGGAAAACTACTATGGAATCCACTAGAAAAATAAGTGACACTCTCAAAAATTTTAATCCTGAATAGCCTAAGTATCCAATGGGCTACAACCAGTAATTTATATTAGAAGATATCTTAAACAATTTTTAGAGGATTAAGAAACCTTTAGTGAAACCCTAATTTGTGTTAGGCATGAAATTATGCTAACAAACGTGAAGGGTTACCAAAAAAAAAAATTGACACAATTGGGAAAACAACATAAACTACTACTATAGACTCTAAGAAACATCATAAAACTGACAAGACCTTATTTTGAACTTTGATTTGAAAATAATAACAAAAGGAAAAAATTGCTAAAAATAGTAAATCAATAAAATGGAGACTTAAATGAAGGATTTGATGATAAGAAAAAGGTTATTGCCTTTATATCGCCAAATATCACGTGATTCTATAACATTTTTATTAGTGTCTCTTACGTTCTAAACTTCTTGTGCATGATCGTACTTAAGATTATCCTTTTATTCAAGGAAAGTTTGAGTTGTGTGTTCTATGTCAACTGAACTTGAATACCCAAATTTCAAAAGAGGGCTTTAACCTTCACTGTTGTCTAGAAAAAAGGATGACGGACTACGTGGAATATGTTTGTTTTAGCTAAGAAATATGTGAAAGACTAGAAAATAGGTTGCACCTGTAACAGCCCAGCCCAATGGAGGGAAAAAAAAAAATGAAAGAAAGTCAGATTTCTTTTAGCCCCACACGTGCCCCACCTAACCCCTACCCACTCCCTTTTATCTCTTCTTTGGCCGGCACTCATTCTTGCTCTTCTTTTCTTTTTCACTTTCACTCAACACAACACACATACACACACTCCTCTCCCACCGGTACACTCCTCATCATCACCTCCACCGTTTTTCCGGCAAGATCACCGGAAAAGCCTCAAGAACATCACATCTTCACATAAGTTATTTGAGGTAAAAGTTCTAATATCTTTTGATGGGTATTATGTTTTTGTTTGAGGTTATTTTACCTAAGCTTTAATAATGATGTTCTTGAGATTTATGAGCTTCTTGGGTGATATTCTTGTAATTTTGTATATGGATTTCTGATTTGTTGGACGAATTTGAGTGAGTGGGTTTATGGTTTCACTAGTGGTGGCTAACTAAGGTTTATAAATGGTGAAAATTTAGGGGTTTTGAGGTATGTCATGTGAAATAAATGGTGATTATAATTTTTATGGTTCATTTGGAGCTAGTAAAGATTTAAATTGTTTGTTTTGAAGGATATTGTGATTTTGGTGTCATGGGTCCCTTGATGATGTTGTGAAAATCTTGTGGAAACTACTCATAAATTATTGAGGTTTTAATGTTAGAGATAATGCCTTGAATGATTCATAAGTATAATGAGAGAGTCTATGCCTTGTAAAGTAATTGGTTGAGAAACTTTGGAAGTGGAAAATATTATTTGTGAGGCTAAATTTAGGCTTGCCTAATTTAGTGCTTATTTGGCAATTCCTAATGTGTAACTAGATACAATTTCAAGTTTTATGCTTATTGTGATAGGTTTACTTGGTATTGTTTAGGTTTTAGCTAATCTTATTTGGAGCTTGGAAAATTAGACCTTTTTACGGGTTGCAAGGTAAGTAGCTTTTAATGGGATTTTTGGAAAATAATCATGTTATATAAACTTTGTTTTTGGGTCAAACACATTTTGGAAAATTAATGGTGGAACCATGTTTTTCTATAGAGTATTGTGTTGTGACCCTACTATATATGATGATATATGAAAGTGCATATTCTTATTGCATATGGGAAATTGCATGATTTGTTAGCATGGAAAAGATATGCATTTTTTATAAAATTCTTGGGAATGGATTTTATGAATTTATTGCATTATTTGCAAATTCTAAAGATGCTTTTATCTTAGCTTGTATTATTTGGGAAATTTACGCAAAATATTTATGACAAGAAATAGTTTAGAGGACTTTGAGAATATTGTAGCTATTTGATTATTGAAATATTTTATGAAACTACTTGGAAGTGAATTGTGTATTTCAAATACATTAACTTGTAAGCTTTTGACATGGTTTTGTCATTGTGCCATGATATTGGTGATTACCCCGTCTATCTGTGTGACGACCTCGTCTGTGTGACGATTCCGTCTGTGTGACGACCTATCTGTGTGACGACCCCGTGATGTGACCTTGGGTGAGGTTTTTGGATTTGAAATGGTATTAGATATGTTATGGCTCACAATGAATAATATGTAGTTTCATAGTTACTTTGGGAAGCTTGGTGTTACAATATGTCTACCATTCTTGTCATGATGTTAAGGAAATTTATTTTGCAGAATTCAAATGGAAATTCCCAAATTTTAACATGTTTGTAAAATATTCATTGTTATGAAACTTGCATTTCCCCCACCCCCATTAAATATGCTACTTACTGGGCTCTGTCTCATTCCATTATTTTATAATCTTTTCAGAGTAGGCAACAGTCTTTTGAGACAGCTTTTGGTAGCTAATAGTAGTTAGACTAACTACTGATGGAGGCTAAACTTTTGTAATGAGTATATTAGATGGTGTAAATCTTAGAATAGGCTTGACTCATTCTTTTGTATATTAAAATGGTTGTGATATTTTCCCACTGATGGAACAAGTTGATGATATGTAATTAAAACTCAGACCTTTATTCTTTTGTGGCCAATGTTCCTTGTAACTATTGCTTAGAGCTCTGACTTACTTTTAGAGTATTTTCAATGGAATTATTATGATAACTCTTGATGTTGGTACTTGTTATGATTTTGTGGATTGGTTTGTCAAAAAGGAAAGATCTACAAGTACTTTGAGACAACGTTCTCATGCTTTGGACCCTTTTGGGTTTGGGGTGTGACAACATCGGATGGTTAGGTTAACCTTTTAAAATTTGTTTAAAATTTTTTTTTAAAGAAAAAAACACGTGGATAATATTGATTGATGGAACATATAATGACGCGCGCGCACACACACACACACACACACATATATATATATATGACTTTATAAATTCAATAGCTGCAATGGGTGTTGATGCCCACTTTGGTAAAAAGGCCCAATAACAAGAAGAAGTCCAACAATATGGAAAGGGCAAAGAAAGAAGAGTTAGCAAAGCAAGAAAAAAGGAAAAAAAAGAAAAAAAAGAAAAAAACCATTAAGCCCGAGTGGTAGGAATAATAGTTCACAGGCCTATAAAATAGTAAAAAGGCCACAAAAAAAGAAAACGGCCATGGGTATCGTAAGAAATGGAAAGTAAGCAAAATGGGCCAAAGGAGACCAATGGAAGGAATTAGTAAAGTGGTATGGTAATTAGGCTAGGGAAGCACAAAAGATTTAGCAAAAGCCTATGGAAATGTAGTAATGGAATGAGCCAAGGATGCCCAAAGAAATGAAGTGGGCCGGGGAAGCTCCAAAGGGATGAAATGGGCCAAGGAAGCCCAAAATAGTATGAGAATAAGCCTAGCAGAAGTACTGGGCAACATGAACTGAGTAAAGGGAAAGTGTACGATAGGCCCAAAGGAGGTTGAGCAAGCACAAGTCAAACGACAACATGGCAGAAGCAATGGGACAGTATGGCAGAAGTGTCAACCGACCAACAAAGCAAGCAGGGGCTAGATTGAAGAAGGAAGAACCTATGCCCGAGCAAAGCCCAGACCAAGGAAGGAATGAGATACAGAGAATGGAGACTCAGTGACTCTTCCACACCATAAAAGGTTAAAAATAAGTAGTAGGATGTGCAGAAGGATCAAATCAATCCACAGCCCATGGCAAACGCATGAACGGCAGACAAGCTCTAGACTCACATTGGAGTGGAGCACGCACAAGACTTAGGCACCACCTACTTGTACCCAGCCACTATAAGCGTGATGGGCCATGAGTCAGAGGTAAGAGAGGGTATGGTTTGGCGGTGGGGAGAAGGGGAAAGTCTATATTGGGATTCCTGCTTAAAACTCTTTAAGGAAATGTCCTGCTGGGATGACATACCACCCAAAAGGGAGAAAGATGAGCTTGAAGTATTAGGTGCATGCCATAGCAATTAGTAAGAGAGAATGCACAATTCTTATCTGGAGGGGAATGCCACAGAAGTCAAGAAAGTAAAACAAAAAACTCTTTTTTCTGGAATCAAGACATGGTGCAGCCAGCGCAGGGTAGTGGTGTTGACTGAGCAGCTAGCAAACTAGTGGGTGGTCCAAGAAAGACACCCACACTAGGACAAAAGTAGTTAAGGGGTAAAACAGTAAAACTCATCACGGTAGGCAGTACAAAAGGGTCTTAGTTGTGCATGGCAAAAGGGGAAGGAAAGACAAGAGTGAAAAAGGCAGAGAGGAAAGAAAACAAGTGAGAAAAACAACAGGGTAAATAGAGAGAGTAAAAAAGAAAAAAAAAAAAAAAAAGAGAAAAGAAAAGGGAGAATACAAAACAGTGTGACAAGGCATACACCAATAGGCTATTTCCTTCTCTCCTTATCAATAGCCTACTCTTTAGCAAGTTAGAAGATTTGGGATCAGGCCATTTAAGTCCATTTCTTCAAAGTAAGCAATTCCTATGGCAGGAGTTCCATGCGAGATTGCTCACTTTGAATACTGGTTCCCTTTTTGGACTTAATCTGTCGAGGAACTAAGTATAGTAGACTTATTCCCCTTTGCTTTCCTTCGTTATAACTAATTAAGTAGTAACCATACTCTTGTCATGTTTTCTTGTTAAGGGGTAAAACAGTAAAATTCTCGTCATGTTTTCTTATATTACACTTTACACAATAAACTTTTTGAATACACATTTTGCATCATAAACTATAACTTTTTTTACACTTTGCATTCCAATATTAAGTTTGCTGTTAACTTGAATGGAAATTTAAATTTGAGGTTGCAAAATGTAATAAGGAGTATAATTTAGGGTGGTAAAGTGTAATTTCTTTTTTTATTTTTAAGGGATTAAGAAGATAGGTAGTTAGTTTTTTTCACGTGATGCTATATTTTTCCCATCCAAGTTAATAGCAAATTTGATGTCGAAATGCATAGGATAACACAGATCATAGTTTAGGATGCATAACATACATTTGAAAAGTTTAGAATGCAAATGGTAATTAGATGTATAGTTTAGAGTGGTAAATTGTAGTTTCCCATCAAAAATATCTTAAACAAATTATTCTTGGGAAAAAATAAACCCCATAATCTATATATATATATATATATATATTTCTAAGCAAGAAGAGCTGCTCTTAGATCTCATAGAACAAATCGAAGACCCAGTAGTCAAAGCTCAAAAGCTTACAGAATTCAAAAGAACCTTAGTAAAGGAGACTAGTGATCCCAAACCTAAGCTCCAGGAACCCAAAGTTGATTTGGAGAAAATCTACAATAGGTTTACCAAATCCAAGAAGGAAGTTATAGTTAGCGACCTTCAAAAGGAAATCAAGGAAACCAAATCTGAGGTTAGAACCCTTAAGAGTGAACTAACCATCCTTAGAGTTGATTAGAATCTCCTTGATCAAAGAGTCAGAAATTTGGAGAATACTTCTCATCAAGGCAATGAGGAAGGAACCTCATTACAGAACCCTTCTGATGAGGAAGCTGAACAAATAGTTAACCCTACTGCAGACATGGTTCAAGAACAGCAGTCTAACGACAAGTTCTTAGTAACCATCAATAGGATTAACTTCCAGAAATGGCAGAACAGAGGAACTCAAGTTTGCATGGAATGGGTTCATCCGGGCCACTAGAGGAGCTAGAGGAGGCTTTAGAGGGTTCAGAGGATGACTGGTAGATCTGTTGGATTTCTGTGGAGTTGTCACTATCCGAGTGATCAAGTTCAAGGAGCTTAAAGATCTCTTGTTTACTGGCTTGGTCACTAATGAGGGTATTGATAAGGGATTTGGCTTTAGCTTTACACTCTTTATTGAAATGACATCTCTTTCCACGATTGAAGCATTTTCCTGATGCTTTGGAAATTGGTTTTCCTGTGGACTTGGATTTTCCTTTCTTATAGAAATTGTCCTTACTGAACTTCTGTTTTCTATAATACTTGGATGAAGTCTTCTTCCTGTGAAACTTTTCAGAGGAATCTTTACTTCGGTATTTGGATTTTCTCTTGGGGATGACAGAAGGTAAGCCGTACTGTGTACAGAAGTTTCCTACTTTGTACTTGGCTTTGCCTTTACTGGCTTTGCTCTGGATTTTGAGATCTCTGCACATCTTCATTCCTTCACTCCAAATGGTGCTAGAGATGTCTCCATAGGTTAGGTTATCATAATCTATGACACCTAAGGGGTTACACAGGGTTTCTTTAACCTTTTCTCCAAAAAGGGTAAGTAAACCATTGATGAACTTCTCCTTCCAAAATGGAGAGTTACAATCACTTCTGTGCATGACTCTGGTGGTGAACACATCTTCGTACCACCTGAAGTCTCCAAGGGTTTTACATCTAAGGTTACTCAACTGGTCGTAAATCCTAGATGTGATGTTGCTGGGTTTTCCTATGAAGTGTTTCATGATCGTATAGATCAGGGTATTGACTCTGTCAGGGAAAAGGGGTGTAAGCTACTGACAAGGGCCAACTGGGGACATTGAAGTGTGCAAACGTAAATAAGTTACAATTGTGAAGGCCATGGCTATGGCATTACAAGTATAAACTAGAAAATAAACTGGAGTAGCCATCTGATTAAAAGTATTGGGTTGTAATGAGAGAGGGATTTTAGAACTGAACTGGACTTAAAAAACCACCTGCTTCAGACTGGAAAGGGAGCTGCCTTATATAGGAGAAGGGAGCTTTAGATCCTGCTGAAGACTGCTGGAATTCCGGAAGGTGAATTTGCTTTTACCTTAGGTGAAAATCATTTCAGCCGAAAGCAAATAGTGACTTCAGGATAATTTGTCGGGCACTGTTGGTGAATAGTAACTATTACTGTTACTGTTCATGAATAGTGTTCTGTCCCCATACTTTTCTGGCGTACTGTTCATTAATACTGACTTCGACTGTGGATGAATAGTAGGCTGTCTGGAATCTGCTGATTACGGGTACTGTGCATGTACAGTGATCTAGACTGTAGATGAATAGTAACTGGGCTAGAAACTGTTCTGAATAATGGTTGGGATTATCCGGAACACTTAGTCTTCGTCCAAGTTGTAGCCATCGTAAGGATCTTGTGAATCCTGAAATGGGTCAATTGGACATCTGTTTACTGAAGCTTCAGATGAGGCAGGAGAAACTCTTTCTACTGGCTCTAACTTCTCAGCTTGAATCTGCAATTGCTTGGCAAGATCTTTTAGTTCTTTACTAGATGTTCCGGTGATCTGGATGGAGTCTAGGCTAGATTGAGACCTTGTATTGTAAGGAATTGCTTTTGGAATTGGAGGAGGGAAATGTAAGACCGGTGAATGAGTTTTAGTTTGTACCATAATAATCTGAAGGAGGACTATGATGGTAGTCATGCTCATGAAAATTGGCGAACTGATTACAAATGCCACACCAATTTAGGGCTTCATATTCTGGCACTTTGGTGATGAATCTTCTTGGATTATTATTGTAATTGACCTAATGGAGATCCATAGCTGCTTCGGAATATGGCTTGGTGGTGAATACTGAAATTCTTCCAGTGCTTCCAACAAAATGATAATTTGCCCATAATTCTTGGGCGACAGTAAGTATCTCATTGTTGAAGTAGCTACGCCAGCATTTTGCCAGGTTATCAGGTTCATCGTATGATAAATAAGAATCTCCTTCAAACTAAGGGCCATTGTAGGTGTAACCATTAATGAGTACAAGGTGTCTGGAGGGAATGACAGTCATCCAATTGTTACCATCCCACTGTGGGAGTGTGCTCCAGCATCTAATGGATACAAAAGGACTTCTGATCTTTTGGACAACTTGTTGTATGATCTGAGGGAATTGACTGATTTGGCCATGGTGTGTTAGTTTGATTAACCTAACAGGATTGTCATTAGCAAAGATTTTGAATTTGAGGTTATTGCCTTAATAGATTCAGGTGTTGATCTCAACTGCATTCAATAAGGAATCATTCCCTCTAAGTACTTCAGAAAAACCAAAGAAAGGTTAACTTCTGCAAGTGGAGGTAAAATGCAGATTGAATTCAAAATTCCCAAAGCTTATGTTTGCCAGGATAATATGTGTTTCAAAACCACATTTGTCCTAGTCAAGAATATGATAGATAAGGTTATCTTAAGAAACCCTTTCATGTGTCTGTTGTATCCATTCACCACGGATAGTGAAGGTATCACTACCCATCCCTTTGGCCAGCCAGTCAAGTTTAAGTTTCTTAGGAGCCCTGAACCTAGAGATATTAGTACTCTCTAGGAAATTGCTGTCTCCAAGACCCTTAACCTAATTAATGCCAAAACTCTTTTATCCACAACTCCCTTCATAGACGATGATTTTGTCAACCCAAACCAGCTCCAAAACTCATCATAATATCTCATCTCATTCATGTATCATGAATATATATGCTTCATGCCATTTCATGCTTTAAACAATAGCATTTTTGAAATAGAAATTCAACCTATTTGTTTAAACCAATTATGGCAGGAAAAAAAACAAATAACTTTTAAAGCAAGCCCTATTGAAATGTGGAGGAAATTAACCCAAAAGAAAGACAAAAGGAAAGCACCTGCACAGGGCTACCCTCAAAGACTCCCAATAGCGGGACAGTCTTCAAAAAAGCATGAAGGTGCATTCTCTAAGGGAAACCAAAGAGGATCAACATCCCTTCAGGATTATGTCCCAGTAGAGGTGACATACTCCAGTTGTGATATGGCTATTGTCTTGCAGGAAGTTTTATCGGAAGAATTGCAATGGAAAAAGGGTGCATACAAAGACTTGCCATTTTCCATTAAATTTATACTTGATAATTTCCAAGCAGCCTGGACTCTATACAAAAAAGGCCTTTTCCAAAGAACCCTCAAAGCTCTAGAAATCTACCTAGTTGACCTTGAGGCAAGAAATGAAGCCATTACTAGTCAACTCTTTGGCAAAGAGGATATCCATTCAATGGATAAAACAACTATTATGGGCACTGATTATGCAAAGTTTAGCCTTAAGGCTCAAACTGTCTTAAGAAGTGCTATTGCCAACTTGCCCCTAGAAATACAGACTAATATTTTTGGTTGCAAGGCTATGTTCAAATCATTTGATCAATGGTGCGAACACTTCAGAATTCTAGTCACTACCCACTTCCCCGTTTTCGGTGAAAATAATATTGATATTGACACAGAAGTAGATCGTGCCCTTGCACAGTTTATATGGGAACAATATTTTGGAACCAGCCACAAAGCCTATGAAAAGCGGCATCCTTTCCCTGGTCTCATAATCAATTATGAAGATGGACTGGATGATGGAACGGATGAAGAACAGAGGAACTCAAGTTGGCTTTCCAGGAACTCAGAGCCAAGTTGGCCGATATTGTGTTTGTAAGTTACTTTTAATTTGAATTAAGTTGGTCGGCACTGCCGCCATAGTTATCAAATTACTTTGAACATTATCAAATTATTTTGATTATTTTCAGTATGATATCTCCTAGACATTTGATTATGTTTTACATCTATTTTCTGATAACGCTCCCATTACCATTCATCATATTCTACATTCATTATTTCTTCTTCTCATTGATGGTTATCTTTTTTTGGTAGGCTGAGCCTCCTTCTAACCCTCTGTTTATCATTCTTTGTTTATTTGTCCCTGTTGTTCAATTATCTCCCAGATACTTGCTTCTTCTTGTTTTTGCTTTTATCCAGAAAATCTGTTGCAGATGTGTACTGTTAAGACTTGTAAGACCAGTTCTGTGTTGTTTTGTAACCTAGTAAGACCACTATTCCGCTCCTGTCTGTGTTGGTTAGCCCGTGTTAGTCGTGTGGAAGGCGTTTAGGGTGGTCCCTCAGTGGAGAAGATTGTGGCGTTAAGAGGTTATAGTGTGCAGAGAAAGGCAGTTGTCTTGTTGTTTCACTCTGTTGTAGACTCAAGGATAGATCCAGAAGTTAGGAGTTAAAGGTATTAAGGTTATAGTTGTTTAACTAGGCTTTTAATCCAAGATGATGAATAGGTTGCTCAGGAGTAACTCTACCACTAGTCAAAGATCATCCCTCCCTGAGATTCCTCAAGAAAGTGGAATTCTCAATTCTGAAGAATTGGAGTTATCAGACCTAGATCTAAAATTAGGAGATTGAAATATTCCTATGTTCCCAACCAACAAGATCTATAAGTCTTCATGGTCCTTAAGCAAGATGTTTAAGACAGATTACCATGTTAGAACCATAGAACAAGTTTATGGAATTAACAAAGAGTACGAGACGTGCTATTTGTTGTCTTCCAAAACCCTGAATGCACATAAGAAAGCAGGACATAACTACCTGCACATATGTTTAGTCCAGATTGGAGTCAAACCTTTGATCAGAGAAGGACTGAATTGTTCCATTCTTATGGCCCTTAGAGACACTAGACATATCAGATTCAATGATAGTCTCCTAAGCACCATCCAATCCAACCTTAGTGGTGGACCAGTTCATTTTGACTGTTTCCCCAATTTCACAGTTTGCTTACATGACCCGCATATCATGAAAGCTCCCACCCTTAATATCAAGACACATGGTACCCTCTTAGTAAAAGGAGTTTACCAAATATCTTTGATATACAGTATCTACTATAAGTGCATCAGGACGAACATGAATGTTCAAGCACTCAACCATAAGAAGATAGGAGAAACCACTCTTATCCATACAGCTGACCCTAGTTCCAAGATTCAGGTTCCCAGGACCCTGAAATGGACTAAAGTCACCTTTCCTGACAATTGGCTTTTGGAAAATGAGAATCATCATTTACAGATCCAAAACCCAGCCCAGAATCCAGACTTAGACTTTGTCCAACAATTAGCCGATGGTACGGTTAGATTGAGTTTTGACCAGTCTAGGTTTAGACCACCAGTAGATTCATCATTAGATTTTGATGAATCTAGGTTTAGATCTCCATTTGATCTATGCCAACCCATTAGGCAGACACCTATCCCTCTTAGAGACAGACCTGCATCACAGTGTAGTTCATCCAGACCCCTTGCACCTTTTCCCAGATCTAGAAGAGATTTAGGATTAGAACTCCAAGGTGTCCAGACTAAATCCCAGGTTAGCACACCTTGCTACACAGCTAAGCAAGACGCAGTTGTTGGTCATGATGACGACAACAATAGTCTGAAGCACCCCTCCCCAACAGGTACTAATATGTTGAACCCTTATCACCACGACCCACAGGATCCTTTTCAGCCAGAACCTGAAATAGATCAACAACTCATGGTCATTAAGAAAGAGTTCACCCCAAATCTAGTTGCCTTAGGCAATGAGTTTGAATCAAAAGAAAACAAACTCAAAAGAGAAGCCTATAGAGCCAACCATACTTTGGAACAAAAGAAAGAAGTTTTGGAAAGTTGGAAAATCTTCATGAAAGAGATATCCAGTAATTTCCCTTTCTTTGAATATTTTTAGAACCACTTTGAATGGCACAAACAGTCTTGTGTCATCACCAAAACCAATTGGACCAAACTCCCAACAAAGATCCAGCTAGTAGCTCTAACAAACCTCCAGAAGTTGTTAGATCTCACCATCCACCCCAGGAAGCTATAGTCTTTAAACACCGTGATAGTGATTTAGTTGCCTCACCCTTCAAGACCCAAACCAACCCAGAAGAACAGGTTGTCAAGAAGGTTTTAGAGCAGAATAACTACACCAACCAGTGTTTAGGAGTTATAGGAAAACAACTTGATAGGATAGAAGACAGAATAGATAACAAGGTCATCCTCTAACTAGGAAGCCCTAACAAACCTGTCAAAACCCTAGAAAAGCCTTTAGTCAAGCTCCCTACAAATAGGCAGCCCAGCCTTAGATCTAAGGACAAAACAGCCTTAGAAATAGTCAACCAAAAGCTTGAAGAACTCGTGAAGAAGGAACCAGTCACCACTTCACCAGTTACCACTTCAACCCCAGTTGACACCCGTTTAGTTGTCTTAGACAAACCTAAGGAATTGACAGCCTTAGAAGTTGTAGAACAAAAGCTTAAGGAACTTAGCACGAAGCAGGAACCAGTTCCCCCTTCACCTAAGAAAACCCCCAAGCTTAGCGTCTTAGACATCCATATAGCATCTAGCAGTTCTACCAGAACCTCCTCAGATAATGAAAAAGAGATAGAACACCTAGAAAACCAGTTTTAGGGTTTACAAGTGAATAAGCTGATTCACCCCAGAGTAACCCCAACTAGTTTAACCAAGAATTGGTATCCCAAGCCTACCCCTCCTGACCTTCAGTATGAGGAAAGGAACGTTAGCAACTAGTTCTCAGTTTCTTCTGGTAAACTCTATGAATGGAACATAGATGGTTTGTTAGAACAGGAAATCCTTAATAAGATCCAGCATATGACCATGGTAGCCAATAACTATATCAGCGAAGGACAATCCCATGCTGACGTCATAGAGCTCATGTCTTTAGGATTTATAGGAAAACTTTTGCAATGGTGGAACAATTGCCTTACAAAAGAGTCTAAGGAAGACATCAAACATGCTGTCCATATATATATATATATATATAACCGAAGTTTTTGAAACTTCTACAATTTTCCACGTCAGTGATGCTTAAATAAATAATAATAATAAATTTTTTTTTTTTAAGGTTTCAGCCAATACTTAAATAAATAATAATAAATCTTTATTTTTTTCCCACCAAATACAAATTACAAGGCGTAGGTAGGTTTCAGCCAATACTTAAATAAATAATAATAAATCTTTTATTTTTTCCACCAAATACAAATTACAAACCGTAGGTTTCAGCGGCAGCTATCTTAAACCTATCTCTCAAACGCAAACTCAGCCCTAGCAAAACCCTCCATCCAACTCTCTTTATTTCAAGCTCACTCCCATCTCCTTCTTCTTCTTTAACTCTCTCATTCAATGCAGCTCCCTCCTTTTCTCACCCAAAACTCCTCTGGCTGATGTCAATTTTGATTCATGGTTATTTTGTTCTTGAGTTTTTATCATTTGGGCATTGATTATTTTTTGGCCCTCTTTCTAGGCATTTGAATTCTAGGATTGACTTGAAGAATTTGGATCGTTTTCCGTTTTTGATGTTGGACGAATTTGGATCCTTTTCTGTTTCTGATGTTGGACGATTTTTCAAGTATGAAGAATTCCAATATGATCTTTTTCAAGTTTCAATTTTATTTGATTGATATGGGTTAAAATTCAGATTTAAATTGGTTTAAATGGAATAGAGCCTCAAAGTTATGTTTTAATTATATGTTTTCAATTAGGTTTTCTATTGATTTAGGGATTTCAAATTCTATAGGTTTTGTAAGAAAATACTGTAAATATCGATGAGTTTCATAGTGGAGATAGTATCGATTTAATGTTTTTTTTTTGTTTGTTTGTTTGTTTGTTTGTGTTTTTGAAAGGCCTAAGAGTCGACCTGATGATTAATTTATTTTGGTAGAAAAATTAATTCATATTGTTGTAGATTGTGGTTTTAGAATTTTCAGTGATACGTATGGGCTGTGTGTTGCAGATATGGGCTGCTGTTGGGGTTTGTTTAATTAATTTATTTTGGGTTACTGCTGGGGTTTGTTTCAATTTCGGGTTGCTGGAGTATCGATTTAGGGATTTCAAATTCTATAGGTTTTGTAAGAAAATATTGTAAATATCGATGGGTTTCATAGTGGAGATAGTATTGATTTAATGGTTTTTTTTTTTCCTGTGTTTTTGAAAGGCCTAAGAGTCGACCTGATGATTAATTTATTTTGGCTGAAAAATTAATTCATATTGTTGTAGATTGTGGTTTCAGAATTTTCAGTGATATGTATGGGCTGTGTGTTACAGATATGGGTTGCTGCTGGGGTTTGTTTAATTAATTTATTTTGGGGTTACTGCTGGAGTTTGTTTCAGTTTTGGGTTGCTGGAGTTTTTAATTTCATTTTTTATCTGAATTTGTTTTAATTTAGGCTTATGTTTGGGCATGAGATTTTTTGAAAGAAAAATTCTTTTTGATAATAGAGAATGTTCATAATATATGATTGTTTAAGGTCCTCAGATATTGTCAAGACCTGTTTTTTTTTTTCTTTTTTGTTTCTCTAAAACTACACAGTAAATTAAAACATGCATTTCTCTTTACAAGAACAGTCCTACGGACAGTGAGATTGACATGTCTTTCCATTTGATTTTTGAATTTGATTGTGATTATCAAATTTTCATATACTTACTAATATATTTATTGTTTCTATGCCTTATTGTGGTACAAATCGAATACTTTAGTGGGGTTTTTCAAACTTGGGCTTCTTCCTAGTTAAGTGATGGTATTATGATTTCTTTTGATTACATTTTTGTTTATGGTATCTTAATTTCTAATGTTTTTTCCACTTTGCAATTTTTATTTCATGTTAAATTATGCTTGATATGACTTTTGATTTTAGTTCTAATATCACGTTAGATACTGAGCATGTGAATCTATTTCCAACTACTAAAGCTTAGAATGACTTGTTTTTGATGCTGTCTTCTAGATCTTGCACATTTGTTTACTGCCTCCTAAAGATTACAATCTCTATAGTTTTGTACCTCTATAATCATAATGCACAGGAGCATGTGAATTAGTTTCCGGCTATTAAAGATTGCAAAGCCAGTACCTCTTTTCTCTAAGAAATTGAACATTTTGGTACTACACACAGATAGACATACATTGATCCATGTCTACGTTTAGAAATATATTATGTTACTTTCTTTTTTGCGTGCTTGGAGTTGCAAAGGATGTAGGAGTTAATTCTTTTGCTGTTGTTTTCGTGAGTAGGTATTAACTTGACTTAGGTGGTCATTTACTGCACTATGATTGATCTTCATTATTTTGTTTTTTACAAATTATTTTAATTAAAAAACTTAAAAAAATACTTATTTTGCAGGTTCTACTTTCATTTTTGAATAAAGAGCTGCATACTTAACTGCATTGACTCAAGGTTTGTTAACAATTTCTGTAAAAATTCTTAAAAAAAAGTTCCTATTGCATAAAAGTTATATATAAATAGTCAATATAAAACCATTAAGTAGATCATTTACTGCTTTGCTACTAATACATGTACTGCACTATTTGTCTGATGTAGATAGTTTTGTTTATGGAATCTATATTTGTTCATTATTCTTGTAGGGTCATGGTTTGGAGCCCAGGCCCAACAAAAGATTGGGTCAAGATCCAAAGAACCCAATCCAATAAATTTTTAGACAGTGGATTGAAGAGCTAAATTTAGGCAAGATTGTCAACGGCTAAAGTGACATTACTATCAAGAGCATACAAGAATGCTACACATGAAAATGGATCAATGCCCTATTTGAGAATATTCTTTTTCATTCTTTTTTATTCTTAATCTTTTTTACAAGTGAAACTTTAGCCTTTTTCCTCCCATCGCATGGAGGCTCTCTTACATTTTATATTCACCCCTAGATCATCCTGATCGTCCACTTGTCAACCATTTGGGTTACTACTTGAGTACTTGTCCTATCAGCCACCTTATCTGGCCTTCTCTAAGTTGCTGTTGCCAATGTAACACTGTTCGGGGGTCTCCTCTACATAAATATGGCCAAGAAAGTGGTTGATGTGCATTTAATGTGGAGGTAGTAGCTTTTCTGTTAGAAACTTTTGGGTTCCTATCTTTTCTGCACGTGTAGGGATCCTCCTCATCATAAAAATCTTCTGGTGGATCACATGAAATGAGAGGCATAAGGCCGACCGGTATCTGACAACATCTGAGGGTGAGTTCCCCACGGACAATCTCAATTCACTCCATCCTATACAGTCCTGGGCCTGAGACTTCTCCCAACTGCTCACCCTTCTCGGATACTCTAGGCTTAAGATAGGGCCCAAGGCCCAGCGTGCATTATGGGTTTTTACCCCTCACAATAGCCCTTCAAAATTTCGGCTTTATCTTCACATCCGAAGGGAAAAGGATGGATTTTGGTCACTTTTAAAGTTAGCCAATGGGAACATTAAGAGCCTTTGAATTCACACATGGAGGGCATGGTTCTGTGCATGTCGTAATCGCAATTAATTGCTTCAGAATTCATAAGACTTCATTAATTACTCCAGGTGGCACTATGTCTCTTACATTTGTTGGTGAGGTCTTAATCTAATGGCTGATATTTTCCCTCAAGTTTGGGCGGGATAACTCCCACCCTACTTTTTGCCTCCTATATAAAGTGTCAGAGGAAGACATTTCTCCCCCATCATAGAAACTCCTAGGCCCTTAAGCGATAATTAGCGCTCCAAGTTGCTAGATTGATCAAATCGCCAAACGTCTTACTAGCTGTATCTCAGGAAACCTTAGAATTCCTCTTACAGGGTCTCGTGGATCCCCTCACACCTTAGCTTGCGTAAGTCATAATTTCTATTGATTTACTGTTTTCTTGCCAGCCAGCCTGCTCGGATTGTGAATTTTTATTTCTCCATCCGCGGACTATAGTGGCCCCCTTTTTAGTTTGCAAAAATAGGTAGATTCGAGAGCTTAGTGAATTCCCCTACTAAAATAGAAGCCTTCAAGAGAAAATACCACATACCTCAGGGAGTTAACCTGCGCTACTGCTCCACAGAACAAATAGAAACCGATCGAAAAGAGGAGGAGGTTGTTATCCCCATGATAGCCTTTATAGAGGGAGGGATGACCCTTCTAATGGGCACAGTAACTAGAGATTATTTATTTAACCATAGATTGTGCCCCCACCAGTGCACGCCCAACTTATTCAGAGTTCTGGGCAACGTTGATGCTCTCAACAAGCATCTGGGTCTGCGGCTCACCTGGCACGATGTGGTGCACATGTACGAGTGTCATTCCCAAAAAATCGCTGGATATTACTTAAGATCCCGCTCGGACGTGATAAGGATGACATCATGTTTGCCCAAGTCAAATAAGGGTATGAAGGATGATTTCCTCATAGCTTCAAAAGCGTGGCACGATGGTGTTCATTGTCCAGTCCGAGCAGGGGAACCAAGTGGGACACCTTAGACTTAGGCTCCTTAGTGATAGATTTGAGCTCACCAGCCCCGACCTTGCACTTTTTTTTTTTTAGATGTCTAATCGTTTTCTTTTGCTCGGCGGTTTTTACAGATAGAACACACGTAGTCCCCTGACTCAGCTTGACCAACGTCCAAGCTCTCAATTACTTGCTGCGATCTAAGATTTTTGTGAGCGAGGACGGGCAACTACAGGTTGTCCACCTGATATTGGACTTCAAGCCCATATTGGACACATACTTAGACGATGGTAATGCTATAAGGGCGAGAGACCATCACATTAATTGCATAGATGTATCTCGGCCAAATTTCTTAGCCGTCTACGATCTTCCCCCGGTAGCATATCCTGTTCCCCAAGGTCTTCCTTTGGTCGTCCAGCGGATCCACCAAATTCCTATTGAAGCACCTATAGTTGGAGAGGGGACTATTTCTTCAAACCGTTCACTTGATGAGGAAATCAATAAGTTCCAATTCGAAGAGGAAGTGAGACGAGGGAAGAAAGTGATTTCATTGTTGGACATTGAGGACGAGCCAGACCAACATTCCAGTGTTCAAGCTCCTTTACTGGTGATTTCCCGACCAGAGGACTCCCTCGAAGAAGAAGAAGAGATGTCTCTGAACAAGGGTGGCACCGCCCTGCGGGAGTTGATGGCGGCAAGGGGAAAAAGCTCCACCTCGAAAGGCGCCCCTAAGACCTAGACCACCACTAAACTTCCGCCTCCCCCTCCTCTTCCGGTGACCTCGACCAATCAACAAACCATTGCTGATATAAAAAAGAAACAGAAAGAGTCGAAGCTACGAGAGGTGGAAGAAGGGGAAGTGATCCCGCAGAAGGAGGCTAAGAAGCCCAGACAAGCGAGGAACAAGCGGGCATCCTCCGCGGAGAGTAGAGAGGATTCTCAGGGTGCCGATGTGCTCTGGCCTCCTCTAATCTGGGCCCCCAAATTGGAAGTGGACAGCGCTCCCATACTTCCGGACGCCTCCATCCAGAGTTACCAGGGGGGGCAGGTAGGCCATATTGCTGAGGCCCTCAAACAACCCCTTCTCTTGTTGAAGGACATGGAGGCGTACAGGTGCTTTAGGCAGCCAAATCTTTTCCTATCCCTGAAGAGGGAATTGGCTATGGTAAGTTTTTAAGGTCAATTTCATATTCTATCCTTGGTTGATCCATTTACCATCAATACTTGTTCGTTTTTTTCTTTTTGACTTTCATTTGGACCTCCTAGATCTCTTTGTGTAGATTATCCAGCAGGTTTTTGTAGCTGAGGAATGGGTTAAAAGCAAAAGCAATAAGGCTCGAGCAGAGGTCGAGTCTCGCGATGAGGTCTAGAAAATCTTAGGTGAGCTCAAAGAGGAGCATGCTGAGCTTAATAACAAGTTTATTGTCTCGAAGAGGGAGCGGAATAATGCTATGGTCGGCCTGAAGAACGCTGAAGCACAAGCTGAGGACTAGTGTAAAAAATTGTACCTCACTGAAATAAAGCTGGCCACTGAAAAGTAACAGGTTATGGACCTCCAAGCTGAATTGAAGAAAGGGAAAGAGGCAGCGCAGCTGGCGAAAGAAGTTTTGGAGGCTGAGAAGCAGGCTTTTTACGCGCTTAGTGTGGAGGAGACACAAGCCAGGCTCACAGAGGATTTCGCTGAGTTGTTGCAGGGATTATTGTGCCATATCATGGGGTAAAGCCCTTGATATGGCAGGCGTCCCTGTGGACTCAGCTTGGAGGCAACCGGGGAGCATTTATTATGATCCTGAAATCCGTGAGGCCCCAGAAATCGTCACCTCTGTTGTTGATCCTGTTCAAGAGAGAAACGAGCAACCCTTGGAGACTCAAGTAGCTGAAAAGAACAAGGAAGCCGAGGGGAAATCAGTTGAAGACGCTGCCAAGGCCAAGGACAACATCATCTCTCAGCCGAGCTAGAGTGTGAACCCTCCTTCTCCGAAGACAAAAATCTGACCCTTTTGTTGTCGTCATTGTAGACACCCTATTTCGTTCCTTAATTATAATGCATACCTTTTTCGCATGCGTTCCCCCAATGATGAACTAATTAAATGACGTGCATAACTCTATAATCTCTCTCTCAATTGACACTTTCTTATTTTATTTATCAACTCCTTTATTTATTTATTCATAGTTTTTACTATAAATATTTATTTTAAGTGCATTTGAAGCTACAATTTTTAATCCATGCACGCTTGTCTTTTTTTTTTTTTTTTTTTTTTTCACAAAATCCTCAATTTTTGAAAGTTATATTCAAAAAGATCAAGTTATGTCCCTCAAGCTCTTTCTGTTAATTTAACTTTAAAAAAAATGCATTTTAATTTCAAATATACTGGCAAACCCAGCTTTAGTGGTCCAAAAGAAAAGGACAAAACAAAACCGAATGGTGAGACGTATGTTTTGGGTACAGTGGACAGACACCTCCCACTACGCAAGTCCGGCGTGCCCTCAGCTGCATGATTTTGGTCTTGGTTGTCATTCCACTGTTCCAGCCAGGTAGTGGAGGGTGTGCAAACAAAAACAAATAGTAGGTGTGAGGATTTAAAAAATTCAAAAAGGGAGAGGGGAGACCATTTTGTTTTCCACTGGATTCCAGAACTAGGGAGACCCATCTATTTCTGATCCCCAAAACAAAAACAAAAAAATCATTTTTTCATCAGACCTCTTGCATTCTAATTTTCAAAAAAAAAAAAAAAAAGCTTTCAAAAAATACAAAAAAAAAAAAAAACATTGAGAGATTGAAATCTCTTGGGAGAAAACCCGGTCTTGAGGGGGGACAAATCCCACACTGTACACGGCTGGTTCAGCACCTCTCCGTCAACCATCACCGGTGGAGCGTTGCGTGGTGGGAGGACCATCCATCAGAGAACGCCGTTGTCATCGCCGTTCGCCTCAGTAGAGTCACCATCGAACTCATCCAAGGGTGCTGGGTATGTTTTCAACCTTCCCACTCTTTATTCTTGCGTGTTTTAATGGTTTGGAGCTTGGTTGCTTTGCTAGGTTTTTTTGCTCTTCAGTGAATGTTAAAGCTTGAAGCTTGGCTGTCTTATGAACAAAGAATGAAACCGTTTTTTTTTTTTTTTGAGAAACAACGAAGAACGAGACTAGCTTGTAATAAAAGAGAGTTTTTTATTTATTTATTTATTTATTTATTTATATAACCGGTCAAAACTAATAAAGGGAAGCTATGTCTTCATGTCATGTGATGAAGACATAGCTTTTCCTTTTCTACTTTCCACCGTAGCTAATCTTTACATGTTGCCTAGACCCATGTTGTTTCCAACAACTTCCATGATTTCGGTTTCTACAAACACAATAAAAAAATATACTTTATTTTATTACTTCAAATCAAAAGCAAGTCCACATCTTCGGTTTTCACAAACAAAATAAGAATATGCTTTATTCTTTTTACCAAGTCTATGCATTCGGTTTCCATAAACAAAAATAAAAATATACTTTTTTTCTTACTTCAAATCAAAACTAAGTCACAAGCTAATTTGATTAAGCCCCTCTTTTTTCTTAGAAAAAGTATAATCCCACTAATTCCCTTAAAAATGAAATCTTCTTAGGTTGCTCATATCATGACCTGGAAGAGTTTAAGCTTACACATGCTTTTTATAGTAGTTGTTATATCAATCCATTGACATGCTTGCTAATTTATTTGTCAACATTTTGTTTTGTTGTTAATCTACTGCTTCTTTTTATTATTGTTATCTTGTCTTATGATTTAGCTTTAGGCCACCATGTCATAAAATAACTACTTGCTTGATTTGGTATATGGATTGGATTAATAATATTGTGCCTATTGAACAATTAATTGAGCATCAAATAGTCCTTACCTATTTAGTAGAGATCAGTAGAAATATCGTGCGTGCGTGGGTGCCTTGTACCTTCCCACGGCGTAATTTGACCCCCGGACTTGTCCTTGGTGGATGTAGACCATTTTCCTTATCCATTGAGTCAATCAAATGAAAATGAAAGGGTTTTTATTTCTTGTTTTATTTTCCTTTAAAGAAAATAATAAAATAAGTGGCGACTCCTCAACTTTTTTTTAGACTTATGATTTTCCTAATAAAAAAATACTCCCAAGATCAAATCTTCATTTTCTTAAAAACCCATCCCGAGAGGTGTCACGTGGCCGTGTCCAAAGTCATATGTATATGTTATTTTCTTTATAGTCTCGTTTGTTTTCTCTTTATTGACCTTCGGTCATGTGACAAACTATAACACACTTTTTTTATTAATGAATAGATCTTTCTTTTCTTTCGTCTTGTCTATTTTCTACGTGTTTTTACTCGCTTTGTCGCTAGTCTGGTTTGGTTTAAACACTTAGGACAATTGAGAATCTAGTGCTAACCCTTCCACATCAGCTGGTCCGAGGACTACAGACCTGATGGGGGGTTGATTTAAAAACTTAAGACAATTGAGAATCTAGTGCTAACCCCTCAACATCAGCTGGTCCGAGGACAATAGGCCTGATGGGGAGTTGGTTTAAACACTTAGGACAATTGAGAATCTAGTGCTAACCCCTCCACATTAGCTGGTCCGAGGACAACAGGCCTGATGGGGAGTTGGTTTAAACACTTAGGATAATTGAGAATCTAGTGCTAACACCTCCACATCAGCTGGTCCGAAGACTACAGGCCTGATGGGGGGTTGGTTTAAACACTTAGGACAATTGAGAATCTAGTGCTAACCCCTCCACATCAGCTGGTCCGAGGACTACAGGCCTGATGGGGAGTTGGTTTAAACACTTAGGATATTTGAGAATCTTATAATCGAGAAACATATTAATCAAAAGGGGATTCATTAGTAATAATATCTTTTCAAGTTGTTTACATTCCATGGTCGCGGTATTACACGTTCATCTAGATCTGCTAAGAAGTACGCCTCGGTGCCGGCCACCGAGGTGATACGGTATGGCCCTTCCTAGTTGGGTCCCAACTTCCCCCATGCTGGGTTCTTTGCAACGCCGATAACCTTCCTCAATACCAAGTCCCTAGGAGCTAGTGGCCTCGCTTTAACATTAGCGTCATAACCCCTTTTGAGCTTGTGCTGATAATATGCTAGTTGGACCATCCCGTTTTCCCTTCTCTCTTCGATTAGGTCTAAACTCTTCTCTAGGAAATAGTTGTTAGTGCTCGGACAGAATGAACTGGTTCTTAAGGTCAGAAGGCCAGTCTCTAGGGGGATGACAGCTTCTGCCCCATAAGTCATTGAGAATGGGGTCTCCCCAGTAGACCTGTGAGGAGTGGTGCGATATGTCCAAAGGACATGTGGTAGTTCTTCTACCCATTTGCCCTTTAGATCATCTAGTCTCTTCTCTAGTCTGTTTACTATGACCTTGTTAATAGCCTCTGCTTGTCCATTGCCTTGGGGGTATACAGGAGTAGAATATCGGTTCGTAATTCCCAACTCGCAGCAATATCTTCTAAACTCTCTACTATCAAATTGTAGGCCATTGTCTGAGATGAGGGTTCAAGGGACCCCAAACCGAGTGACGATATTTTTCCAGACAAATCTCTTGGTGTCCATGTCTTAGATGTTCACCAAGGGCTCGACTTCCACCCATTTAGTGAAATAATCTGTGCCGACTAGTAGATACCTCCTATTTCCAGCTGCTCTAGGGAAAGGGCCCATAATATCTAATCCCCCACTGAGCGAATGGCCAAAGATTGGACAGTGGATTAAGGATTCCTCCTGGTTAGTGTATGTTTGGGGCGAACCGTTGGCATTGATCACACTTCTTCACATACTCTTGGGCCTCTCTCTGCATATTCAGCCACCAATATCCTTGAGTGATAGCACAGTGTGCTAGGGATCTACCGCCAGTATGACTTCCGCAGATTCCCTCATGAAGCTCCTCAAGGAGTATCTCAGTTGCTTTGGGATGCACGTATAGCAAATATGGTCCTGAGAATGACCATTTATATAGTTTTTGGTCCTCGGACAACCCGAACCGCGCAACCTTCCTTCGTATTTTGTCAGCTTCGGACTTTTCTTCAGGCAGCTTATCTCCTTTTAGGAACAACGCTATCTAGTCTATCGAATTGGGTTCTACTCTTACCTGATGAACCTGGACTGCTTCTCCCCGAGGCTTAGTGGGTATGCTCAAATGTTCAACCAGAATAACTTGAGGAAGGCCTTGAGCTGAGGAGGTTGCCAGGGTGGCCAAGGAGTCAGCATGGGAGTTACCGCTTCTGGAGATATGTAATAAACTGAAAGATTCAAACTCCGATTGCAGGAGTCTGACCTGCCTTAAGTATTCTTGCATTCTCTCATCTCTCACTTTGAATTCTCCCTTCACTTGGCTGACCACCAATCTTGAATCCGAGAATACTTCTATTACTCTTCACCCCAATTTTCTAACCATAGCCATGCCCATCAGCAGAGCTTCATATTCAGCCTCGTTGTTTGTCGTCGCAAAATCCAGTCTCAACGACTTTTCAATGGTGACCTTCTCTGGGGATACGAGCACTAGCCCCACGCCAGAGCCCTTATGATTTGCTGCGCCGTCAACGTATACTTCCCAGGGTGAAGGGTCTCGCTGAGAGATCTGGCCAACTGATTTTCCATCCACACCGTGTGTCGGGTTTATTTCTTCTATAAAGGGCTCTGTAAACTCGACCACCAGATCTGCCAGAACTTGGCCCTTAACTGAGGTGCGGGGCATGTACTTAATGTCAAAAGCCCCTAGAATTATGCCCCATTTGGCGATCCTCCCTGTGTAATCAGTACTTTTGAGTATGGCTTTAAGTGGAAGTTGGGTGAGAACGACAACTGTATATGCTTGGAAGTACTGGGTTAACTTCTTGGTTCCTTGCACCATGGCTAGAATAGCTTTCTCCAAGGGTAGATACCGAACCTCGGCCTCGTGCAGTGACTTGCTTACGTAATAAACTGGCCGTTGTACACCGTTATCAACTCGTATCAACACTAGGCTCACAGCATAAAGGGCCACAGCGATGTAGGCAAACAGGACCTTGTCCTTCTCAGGACTGGACATAATGGGAGGCCGAGAGAGGTACTCTTTAAGTTGTTGGAAGGCCGAGGCGCACTCCTTGGTCCATTCAAATCCTTTCCACTTATTTAGGAACTGGAAGAATGGTCGGCATCTGTCTGCTGAACGGGAAATGAAACGATTGAGGGCTGCGGTCATTCCAGTCAGCTTCTGGACCTTCTTGGGATTCCAAAGAGGCTGCAGGTTGTTGATTGCTTTGATCTGGTCAGGGTCCACCTCAATTCCCCTGTGAGTAACCATGTAGCCTAGAAATTTGCCTGATCCCACCCCGAACGAGCACTTAGAAGCGTTCAAATGCAACTTATGTTCTCTGAGGATTTCAAAAACATTTCCAAGGTCTCCAATATGCTTAGATGTGATTTTTCTTTTTACCACCATGTCATCAATATAAACTTCCACGCTCTTGCCCAACTGGGACTCAAACATCCTTATTATCATCCTTTGATAGGTTGCTCCTGCATTCTTTAATCTGAATGGCATTACTTGTAGTGGTAGTTCCCAACAGGGGTGACGAAAGCAGCCTTCTCTTGATCACCCTATGCCAACGGTATCTGGTGGTACCCTTGAAAGGCGTCCAGGAAACTCATCCGAGGGTGGTAGACAGTTGCATCTACCAACTGATCAATTTTTGGCATGAGGAATGGATCATTTGGGCAAGGCTTATTCAGGTCGGTGAAGTCCACGCACACTCGCCACTTCCCGGTCTTTTTGTTTACCATCACAGTGTTGGCCAACCATTCAGGGTAAAAAACTTCTTTAATTGCTCCAGCTCGTTTGAGCTTTATCACCTCTTCTTTGACAACATCTGCATGTTCTCTAAATGGGCGTCAGAGCGGTTGCTTTTTAGGAATGATGGCTGGGTTAACGTTTAGGTGATGGCAAATGAATTCTGGATTCACCCCGGGGGCCTCAGTGGAGTCCCATGCAAATACGTCAACGTTTGCTCTGAGAAATTCTATCAGTTCTTCCTTCTCTTGAGGAGGCAGCTGGGATCCAATTTGAAAAAACTTTTCCGGATCATCACCAATAATGATCCTTGTCAAGTTTTCACATTCTGCCCCCTCGACTTGGTCCTCCGTATTCAGCGCCGAGGGTTTTAATTGCTATAAGCTCCTTTCTTTATGAGCCTGGGGCTCGAGCCCAGGTTTATGATGAATGGCAGCTATCAAGCATTGTCTGGCCACCAATTGGTCTCGCAAAAT
The DNA here is from genome assembly GCA_023621385.1 of Quercus gilva. Classification (NCBI taxonomy): domain Eukaryota; kingdom Viridiplantae; phylum Streptophyta; class Magnoliopsida; order Fagales; family Fagaceae; genus Quercus; species Quercus gilva. The sequence continues at coordinate 77,780,307 of CM042477.1, read as the reverse complement.
TTCTCTAACTTGCCCCTTGGACGGGTACTTGAACTTCTGGTGGAGAGTGGAGGAAACAGCCCCTAGTGTATTAAGCCAAGGTCTAGCCATGATCACGGTGTATGGTGAGTAAGTGTCCACCACGATAAAATCCACTTGCACTACCTCTAGGCCAGTTTGCACGGGTAACCTGATTTGGCCTTTCGGGGTGACTAACTTTCCATCGAATCTCACTAAGGGGGAGCTGTAAGGCATCAGGTCCTCGGGTGTCAAGTTCAGCCCTTATAAAGGTCAGGGTACATTATTTTGGCACCTCTGCCTTGGTCTACCATCACCCTTCTCACATCATATCCTCCAATCCTGAGGGTGATCACCAAGGCATCGTTATGGGGTTGAATGGTTCCAATTTTGTCTTCATCCGAGAAGCCCAACATTGGCTGTGTTTCTCTTCTAGTCCTCTTTGGTTCTTGGCCATAGTTGTCGAGGGGTAGCCTTGCCATGAACATCACTTTGGATGGGCAGGACCCCGTTCTTCCTGGTGCAGTGAAAATAACGTTTATCGTGCCCAATGGGGGTCTTGAGGAATCATCCCTTCGAAACCCTGAGTTTGATTGACCCCCTCTACTGTCGGAGTGGTGCAAGAATTGTTTTAGGTTGCCCTCATGGACGAGTTGGTTTAGATGATCTCATAGACAGACTCCTGCAGTCCTCGGTGGTGTGTCCATGATCCTGATGGTATTGACATTAGAGGTTGTGGTTGCGCCTCTCAGGGTTTCTCACCATTTTATTTGGGCGTTTGAAGAAGGTTTCATCCTTGGTCATTTCCAGGACTCGTTGCACTGGTTCTCGGAACACAGCGTGAACTGCCTGAACATCCGCTAATCCTGACTGTCTGGCATGATCCCTGCGGGGCTTATTATTGCTGTACTGGTCCGACCTAAAATCCTTCCTCTCCTCCTTGTCCTTTACCTTTTCCTGTTGCTAGTCCTCCTTGACTTTTATATACTTATCTATTCTATCCATCAGCTGGTGCATGCTGGTAACTGGTTTACCAGTTAAAGACTTTCTCAAGCCGTGATTAGTTGGAAGGTCGAGCTTAAAAGAGCTGATGGCCACTTCGTCAAAGTTTCCGTCCATTTCATTGAATGTTTCCCAATACCTGTCCGAATGGGTCTTCAGGGTCTCACCCTCTCACATGCTCAAGGACAGTATGGAAGCCAAAGACCAAGGAGCCCTGTGACATGTGACAAAGCGGGAACAAAATGCCTGAGTAAGATCATGGAAAGAACTTAAGAGTCTATCTTCAGGTTGTCAAACCATCTCTTCGCGACTGGCCCCAAGCTAGACGGGAAGATTTTGCACATCAAGGCTTCGTCCCTAGAGTGGATGGCCATTCTCTAGTTAAAATGACTAACGTGTTCTACGGGGTCCGTTCTGCCATTATAGATGGTGAACGTTGGCTGATTGAAATGCCTGGGGAGCTTTGCTCATTCGATGTTACTCATAAAGGGGGACTTGGAGATTTGGTTTAAGGCCTTACTCATGGCATCACTTCCTGCGCCACGATGTGACGGGCTTTGGCTCCGCCGTTGACGATGGCTCTTATTTTTGTAAGAGAAAGACTCATTGGGCGGAGTTTAAGACCTTTACTTATAGTCGACGTCCTTTTTGTCATCGGAGGAAGAATTTGAGTCCGGGGAAGCCCGCTTTCTCTTTGCATGGCGTAACTCCCTTTTTAACCGGTCAATTTCCAGTTGCATGTTCTTCCTGTCGTTTGCATGAGGGACACGGTTTTCTTCCTTAGGGTGACTCTTGTTAGGGCATGCGGCGTGGGCGTTTCCTTCACGGTCACCTTTCCGCTCAAGGTTGAGGAAGAGATCATCACGTGTAAAGCCCCTTGACTCTGCTTGTTGCAAATCTTGATTTACCATGGTTAGCCGTTGTCCTCACTATTACACGAGCCCTTCCCACAGACGGTGCCCATTGTAGGGTCACAGTTTGGAGCCCAGGCCCAATAAAAGATTGGGTCAAGATCCAAAGAACTCGATCCAATAAATTTTTAGACAGTGAATTGAAGAGCTAGATTTAGGCAAGATTGTCAACGGCTAAAGTGACATTACTATCAAGAGCATACAAGAACGCTACACATGAAAATGGATCAATGCCCTATCCGAGAAGATTCTTTTTCATTCTTTTCTATTCTTAATCTTTTTTACAAGTGAAATTTTTGCCTTTTTCCTCCCATCGCATGGAGGGTCTTTTACATTTTATATTCACCCCTAGATCATCTTAATCGTCCACTTGTCAACCATTTGGGTTACTACTTGAGTACCTGTCCCATTAGCCACCTTCTCTGGCCTTCTGTAAGTTGCTGTTGCTAATGTAACACTGTTCGGGGGTCTCCTCCACATAAATGCGGCCAGGAAAGTTGTTGATGTGCATTTAATGTGGAGGCAGTAGCTTTTCTGTTAGACACTTCTGAGTTCCTATCTTTTCTGCACGTGTAGGGATCCTCCTCGTCATAAAAATCCTCTGGTGGATCACCTGAACTGAGAGGCATAAGGCCGACCGGTATTTGACAACATTCAAGGGTGAGTTCCCCTCGGACAATCTCAATTCACTCCATCCTATACAGTACTAGGCTTGGGACTTCTCCTAGCTGCTCACCCTCCTCGGATACTCCAGGCTTAAGATAGGGTCCAAGGCCCAGCGTGCATTATGGGTTTTTACCCCTCACAATTCTGTTTACCTGCTAAATAAAAGAAAAAAGAGAAAAAAAATGACTCTTTTGTTTTAAGACTGTTTTCATTTTAAGATAATATACCCGATTGTTTTGTTCTTATTACAAAATTTTAATCTAAATTCCCAAAATTTTGAATGTTTACATAAATTTATGACCTTTTTCACTCATTTTTATTGTGTCCATGCTTTAATTTAAAAGATATTGCATTAAATGACGTCGTTGGGTTATTTTGGCATTTTAAAAGGTGCAGGAGTGGTGGAGCAAGTAGAAGTAGAGGTGGAGATAAGGGAATATAAGTATGAAGAATTAGTTAAAGCCCTTGAAAACTTTGAAAACAAGTATTATATATTTCTATTCTTTATGTTTGTTTATCTAGGATTGAAAAGAATTAGATTCCCATAGGTGTATAAAATTATTTAACATTGACAAACTTTAGTAGTTTTGGAAATCCTTAAACATTTTTGGCAATTATAAATAAACAGTTAAGTTCTTTCTCTATCTAACATTTTAATCTGTTTAGATTTTTATAATTTTGGGTGTGTTATTGATGGTTGATATACATGCCAATTTGTTTGGTCTGTTATCCGCTCATCCTGTAGCTCCCTTGATATCCTTACTCTAGGAGGTATAAAACAATGCAAGAAAGTTTGGCGAGCTAAAACTTTTAGAGTTACTTCCTTTAAAATCAAGTCTAAAATCTTAACAATTTATGTTAGGTTTGTTAATTTTGCTTCCAACAATCTCCCTCTATGTTCTTGATATTTGGTTCTTCATTTTGTGAATTTTAATTATTTTTATTTTGCTTCATTCATCTCTTTTCAAATATTACGATTATTTGTTGGTGATATTTCGGCATTATGGTGTTTTTAAAATAAGGCTGCTTTTGAATCAATTTGTATCATGCTAATGGTGTATATATTGAGAATTTTAATAATAAAGGCATGCAAGATTTTGATAAAATCATGAATCTTAACTTTTGTTGAGGGCTGCAAAAGTAGGAAATGAAAATTCTGGAATTTTGCTTTTGTTTGCACAGTTTTGCAAGGCAGGAAGCTTATGATGGGGGAGCTTTAGTTGTAGAACACAGAGAAGAATGAAGCGATTCAAGAGAGACTCTTTGTGATACAGTGTAGAGTCAACAACAATATGCTTGCACTTGTTTTCTCATATTTAAAATGATAACTTAAACAAGTCTTATGAAGAAAATTATTTTTATTGATAAAATATAGTTAGTGAAGCTACCCCCAGCAATTTAATAAGATTTTGTTGTTGATTTACAAAACTCTTTGAATATTATGATCATTTGTTATAAGTGCATGTCATATATTTTACTTTCTGTTAGTGTTTCTTTTAAATGTGATATGTAATCTTATGATTTGAAATTTTACCCCTTTTTTTTGTGAAGGCAATAACCAATGATAGAACATCATATTTTTTTTCATCTACTCAAATTATAAATCACAACAACAAAAAGTATGTAAGCTTCTACCTAAAGTGAACATGAAATTTGTATATTCCATTTTGTGTGAGTTACTCCTTAAAATCCAAAGAGAAAAGCTTCATTTAAGTTGACTAAATTTCTCTCAACTCGACAAAAAATGCATATAATTTGATTAAAAAAAATATTTAGCATTTTTAAGAACTATCTCGTGCATTGCACGGGTTAGCGACTAGTAGATTATTAAATATAATCAATATTCTATATTTTTGTAAGTTTTAACTTTTTTTAACATTAATATATTAATAATGAAATTTTTTTTTTTAACACTATACATATACACATATGTTCGGATGTACGGGCATATATGAATGTAAACTACGTTTCCTTCAACGTCAAATCCTTTCTAGCAAATTGTAATTGTTTACATACGAGTTGTGGAAAGTATGTGGATTTTAAGGACGAGAAGTACCTTAATAGTAGACCACTCTTTGGCCACGACAAGCTCCCCAAGCGGCGCAACAGCTGTGCGGAAATAAGCCTCTGGAGATCTTGGTTCTACTTTGAACTTCTTGCAAAATGGAAGCCAAATCTTCGAGAAACGTGAGGCCTCTAGCATAGCATAAAATGTCAAATTTGAACAACCATTGTCTGATAGATAAACGCTTAGCTTCTCAGGTGGATAGTTATAAGCCATGACTGATAGCACTGTGTTTATCCCCATAATTGGTGGTTCTACCATGGGGTTTGCAGTGCACATGAATATGTCTATGACCGGCAAATCTTTTTCGTATTTGATAATTGCACAAACACACTTAGCAAGTAAAGCACCCAGAACATATGTTCTTACACATGTTAAACAACATGTGAAAGAGAGAGATATTCATATGTACCTGATAAACAGGCGGTCTTTGAAAGTGTAACGATATATGGGGGTTCAATCGGACAACCATAGTGAAAAACCAATATAAACAAAACCAAAGCTCTGAGAGAAACAATCCCATCCAAGCCCATCTTCCAGCTTCTTTTTCTTCTGGTATGTGGGTCATTCTATATACAGAGATCAAGCGTATTATCAAAATTGTGACTCAGATCAGAAAGCAAGAAAAGGAATGAAGCAAAAGAAAAAAGAAGTGCAGGGATGAAATCTGAGATAAACGACAGCTGAGTAATGTAGTTTAGTTGTACAGTGTAGTTTAATGTAGTGCAGTGTAGTGTAAACTTGTAGTTTAGCAATGTATTTAAGTGGAAACATGTTCACATGTGAGATAACTAACATACACACGTGTTGTAACTGTACCCGCATAATTTGGGATATTTTGCTTGCTCTGTTTTCTGTATTTAGTCACAAAATCATGTACATATTCATTTAGTTGAATGAGATACAAAGTTTTCTTCATTCCAAATTCTCTCTAGCTTGAGCCTCTTCTTTTTCTTCATTTCTCTGCTCTCTATGCTTTCTTATATGGTATCAGAACTTGACCCTTTGTCAATGGCGTCAAATATTAGAACATATTCTACTTCTTCTACACTAGAGCTCTCTCCATTGGAAGATTCTCGAAGCCCATTTTTCTTGCACCATGGTGAATCTCCTGGTGCGATCTTGGTTGTTCAACCTCTTACTGAGGATAATTACCCTAATTGGGCTAGAGCAATGAGGATGGCTCTTGATACGAAGAGTAAGCTCGGATTCGTTGATGGTTCCATCCCTGCATCAATGGCAGTTACACCACTTGAGAAAAACGCATGGTCAAAGTGCATTTCAATGATCTCATCGTGGATCTTGAATTTAGTTTCACCTCATATTACTGCTAGTGTCATTTACAGAGACACAACGTTTGAGATTTGGAATGCTCTCAAGAATTGGTTTTTACAAGCAAATGGACCAAGAATTTCTCAACTTCAGAAGCAAATTTCCACTGTGATGCAAGGAGATTCTATAGTGACAAGCTTCTTCACTGACCTTCAAGCTTTTCGAGATCAATTGTTGAATCTGAGGCCTTTGCCATCGTGTTCATGTGGAAAATGTACTTGTGGTGTGAATGAGAAAATTATGCATCTTTATCACCAAGATTCAATCATGCAATTTCTTAATGGATTGAATGATGGTTACTCATAAGTTAAGACTCAAATTCTTATGATGGAACTTGTTCGATCTGTGGATAAGACCTTTTCTTTGGTAATTCAAGAGGAAAGACAAAGATCTTCAAGTTTTCATGCCACTCCTTCAGTTGAATGCACTGCTCTTGCTGTTAAGAATCAAGTCTTCAATCAAGGTTCTTTTCCTTCAGGAAACAATGGCAAGATTTTCAAAGGGAATTTTGGAAAGGGAAGGCCTATGTGTAGCTATTGTGGAAAGGTTAGACAAATCAAGGAGAAGTGCTATAAACTTGTTGGATTTCCACCAGGCTACAAGTAAAAGGGGAAGGTTCCTATGGCTAATCAGGTCATGGTGGATTGTGATCAAGCTCAAAATGAAGCTATGCATCAGAATAGCACTTTCTCTTTCACTCCAGAACAGTATCAACAATTAATTTCCCTGTTAAATTCTCATGCATCCAATTCTAGTAGTTCTAATGAAGCAATTCACACAGCCAATTCTGCCTTCTCTGGTATCTCAAATGATCTCTTGCAAAATTCTATGTGTTTAAGCATGCAACACTCTATTTTTGCTGTCAATCCTTTAAATAAAACAGCATATAGTCAAGACACTTGGGTGCTTGATACAAGAGCCACAAACCATATAGTTCATTAAGTTGCTTTGTTCACTAAAATTACTAGTTCTGTAACATCTTTTGTTCAATTGCTTAATGGTGAAAGAGTTGTTGTCACAAACATAGGAACCATTCAAGTAACTTCTAGTTTAGTTCTTGAAAATGTACTATATGTTCCTTCTTTCCCTTTCAACTTGATATCCATTAGCCAACTAACCAAAAGTCTATCATGCTGCTTCATTTTTTTGTCCAATATGTGTTTTATACAGGACATTTCTTGTTGGAAAACGATTGGAGTGGGTAAGCTGCATCATAATCTCTATTTGCTGCAAACTTTAGAATCTTGCAAATCTGTTTCATCTGTATCTTCTATCCTAGGGTCTATTTTTAGTTCTTTTGCAAATAATGTTGTGGATGTTCCTGTCACCACAAAGTCCTATCTTTGGTATCTTAGATTAGGTCATGTATCATATGCTAAACTTCAGGCTTTGTGTGATTTTCTCCCTGATGTAAGCACTGTACATAGTAATAAAGATTGTGCCTTTTGTCCTATTGCAAAACAGAAAAGACTTCCTTTCCCTTCTTTCAACATTTGTCTGATAATGCTTTTGATCTTATTCACTGTGATGTTTGGGGTCCTTTTACAAAATCTACTCATGATGGTTTTAGGTATTTCCTTACCATTGTTGATGATGCAACTAGATCAACATGGGTTTATCTTACGAAATCAAAATCAGACACTAGGCCCTTATTGATTTCCTTTTTCAAAATGATTTCAACACAATTCCACACCAATATTAAAGCTATTAGAACTGATAATCCTCAAGAGTTTTTTCTAAAAGACTTTTTTGCTGATCATGGGATTTTGCATCAACATTCATGTGTTGCCATTGCACAACAAAATTCAGTTGTGGAGAGGAAACGTCAACACATTTTAAGCATTGGTAGAGCATTAAAAATTCAGTCTAATGTGCCTATTTCCTATTGGGGTGAATGTGTTTTGACTGCTGTTTACATCATCAATAGATTGCTCTCTTCCATTCTAGAAAATAAAACACCTTTTGAGAAACTTTACGATAAAACACCTTCCTTTATTCACTTAAAGGTTTTTGGTTGCCTTTGTTTTGCTTCCACCTTGTCCCATAATAGATCTAAGTTTGATCCTAGATCTATTCCCTGTGTTTTTATGGGATTCCCTTTTGGTGTCAAAGGTTACAAGTTACTCAATTTGGTCAACAAGAAAATCTTTGTTTCTAGAGATGTAACCTTTCATGAGACTGTGTTTCCTTTCATTTCATCCATTTATTCTTCTTTCCCTCACTCCAATATTACATTTCCTCACCTTTTTCCCTTGTTAGATACTTCTACTGCTCCTTTGGTTCCCACCTCCCAACCTGTCTCATTTGACTCTACTCCTGATTCAAGTTTTGAGTTTGACACCCCACAGCCTATTCCTAATCCTGAGTTTCCTAATTCCACTTCTAGTCCTTTACCCAATCCTTCATCCCCTGATGCATCTGCTTCTCCATCTTGTGATTTGACTCCTAATGCAAATTCTAGTCCTCATACTACTGAAACTGCTATTATCCCTTTTGTTTCCTCATCTCCACCTTTGAGAAAATCTACTAGAGTGTCTAAGCCTCCTTTCTATTTGCAAGACTATAAGTGTAGCACCATCATTACTGATCAGTTGATCATTCTAATCATACCATCAAGTCTGGTTCAGCCTCACACACATCAGGTACAAAATATCCCTTATCTTATTTTCTTGGTTCTTCTACTTTATCTCCATCCTATGCCCATTTTTGTTCTCTTATCATTGCTGTTTCTGAACCTAAATCTTATCATGAGGCTGTCCAAGATCCTAAATGGTAGAATGCAATGGCTGCTGAGATTGCTGCATTGGAATCTAACCAGATTTGGTCTCTCACTCCCTTACCACCTCATAAAAGGGCTATTGGGTGCAAATGGGTATATAGAGTGAAGTATAAGGCTGATGGTACTGTGGAGAGGTATAAGGCATGCCTTGTGGCTAAGGGTTTTACACAACATGAGGGCTTAGACTTCACAGACACTTTTTCACCTGTTGACAAAATGACCATTGTTAAAACCTTACTTGCAATATCTGTTGTAAGGGGTTGGCACTTGACTCAACTTGGTGTAAAAAATGCTTTCCTTCATAGAGAGCTTCATGAGGAAGTTTACATGCAGCTGCCTTAAGGATTTCATAGCAAGGGAGAGAATGCGGTGTGCAAGCTTAACAAATCCTTGTATGGCCTCAAGCAGGCATCAAGGCAGTGGTACTCAAAATTCTCATCCACTATTCTAAAATGTGGATTCAAACAATCAAAGTCTGACTACTCCCTTTTTACCAAGAAGTTCAATCAATCATTCATAGCACTTTTGGTGTATGTGGATGATATTCTCATAGCCAGTAATGATGTTCATGCTGTTGAAGAGCTTAAGGTGTTCCTGGATCAAAAGTTTAAGCTAAAGGATCTTGGAAACTTGAAATTTTTCCTTGGTTTTGAAGTGGCTAGATCAGATAAAGGCATTTCCTTATGTCAAAGGAAATATGCTTTGGAGGTGCTTAAAGATGTAGGCATGACAGGATGCAAGCCTAGCAAAGTTCCCATGGAGCAAAACTTAAAGTTGAGCAAATACCATGGGGAGATGTTACCTGATCCTGGTGTTTATAGAAGACTAGTTGGCAGGTTGCTATACCTGACCATTACCAAACCAGACTTCACATACTCAGTGCACAAACTGAGTCAATTTATTTCAAAACCAAGAAAACCTCACCTGGATGCAGACTATAAGGTGTTGCAGTACATAAAGGGAAGTCCTGGACAGGGTATTTTGTTATCATCTAGTTCAGATTTGCACTTAAAGGCATTCACATATGCAAATTGGGCATCTTGTGTTGACACTAGAAGATCAACCACTGGTTACTATGTCTTTTTGGGTAATTCTCTGGTTTCATGGAAGTCTAAAAAGAAATCCATAGTCTCTAGATCTTTTGTTGAAGCAGAGTATTAAGACATGGCAGTGACTGTGTGTGAGATGACTTGGATACTAGCTTTGTTGAAGGATTTAGAAGTACATCATCCAAAACTTGCAATGCTGTTTTGTGATAACCAAGCAGCTATATATATTGGTGCGAACCCTGTGTTCCATGAGAGGACCAAGCATATAAAAATAGATTGTCACTTGGTCAGAGATAAGGTTCAAGATAAAGTCATCAGATTGTTTTTTTCATTCCTACTCGCTCATAGCTAGCCGATTTGCTTACAAAGGCACTTAGTGGTCAACAATTGAAGGCTTTAATTACCAAGATGAGCATTGTGAATATTCACAATCCTAATTCTCATCTTAAGGGGGAGTATCAAAATTGTGACTTAGATTAGAAAGCAAGAAAAGGAATGAAGCAAAAGAAGAAAGAAGTGCAGGGATGAAATCTGAGATAAACGATAGCTGAGTAATGTAGTTTAGTTGTATAGTGTAGTTTAATGTAGTGTAGTATAGTGTAGTGTAAACCTGTAGTTTAGCAATGTATTTAAGTGGATACATGTTCACACGTGAGATAACTAACATACACACGTGTTGTTATTGTACCCGCATAATTTGGGATATTTTGCTTGCTCTGTTTTCTATATTTAGTCACAGAATCATGTACAAATTCATTTAGTTGAATGAGATACAAAGTTTTCTTCATTCCAAATTCTCTCTAGCTTGAGCCTCTTCTCTTTCTTCATTTCTCTGCTCTCTGTGCTTTCTTATACATATTCCCACGAAAATTGAAAGTGCAGAGAATTGGAAAAGGATGGGTCCCTTTGCTGACTTTGTTACAAAAAGAGGAAGATTGTCATTGTTTCCCATCTCTCTCTCTCTCTCTCTCTAGTGTACTGCCAAAAAGAATGAGGTAGGAGATGAGCAAACGTCGATAAGAGTAGGACAAAATGAAACAGTGGTCAGAGTAAGTGCAAACTTTGCTGGCCAACAAAATTGTGGAGAGATGATGATCATCTCGTTAGTTTTGAAAGTCATTAGAAAACAAAACAAAAATGGACAAAAAACGTTGTTTCCTCCTGACTTTGATTCCTTTTTCACAGTGCAGGGCAATAAATTAAGAAATTACATTAAATACAGATTATATACGCATATGTATGGTAAACTAAAACTTGCAATTTTAAGCCCCGGAAAGCAATTCCAAAGATATGTATTGAGGTTCCTAAACTAAAACCTTTGGATGAATGGCAATAAGTCAATCTCCATTTCCCTTAATCCCTCCCACAGTGCTTCAATCCAGTATGGGATGCCACATGGAATGGTAGTTACTCTAGATATACCTCAACCATGTATCGCTTCATTTTGCCTTCAAGACACAACCAAATTACACAGCCTTTACTAGTCCTTCAAACGGTTGAAGACCCAATTTGAAAAAGATAAGAAAAATCACAGGTGGTGTGGTCAGAAAATTGGAACTTACAAAACAGATCCATGACCACAAATCCTTAGAACATACACATTTCTAATGTTATCCCAATATACTTGACTTCATCTGTAAGCAACTATAGATGAAGTAGAATTTCTAAGCCAGCTATAATATTAATTTGTATTTTTTAGCTGTTAGGGATTAGGATTGTCTTCTCTACTATTACTGTATTTTATGAGATACTAGTCACTAAGGATCCGTTTGGTTGGAAGAGTAGAAGATTGTGGGAGATTGGAAAAGTGAGAGCATAGAAAAAATTTAGTTTTCCCTCAAGTATGTTTGGTTGGATTGATGGAAAAATAGAAGGATGAAAAACTCTTTTGTTTGGTTGAAAGGAAAAATGAGAGAATGAAAAATGAAGTTGATATAAATTTACAATTATGTTCACATTAAATAAAACAAAAAAGTAACACATTTTTTTATTTTAAAAAAATTTGTATGAATACTTCAATTTTTTTTTTTTAAAGGAGCACAAGCCAAAGGAAGTTGAGCATCCAAAAAAAAAAAAAAACAAAAAAAAAAAAAAAAAACAAACAAACAAGCAAAGAAGAATAAAAAAAGAATAAAGGAAAAAAATGCAAAACAAAAAGAAAGATTTTTTTTTTTTTTTGATAACGACGTAAAAAAAGAAAAAAAATAAAAGAAAGATAGTACAACAGATAGAGAGACAAAAATCGAAGGAGAAAAAAAAAAAAAAAAAAAACACCAAACTGGCAAAGAAACGAAAACTCATGTGCACATGGGCATTTTTGTTTTCTCCATATACAAAGTTTTCCTCTCAGTTTTCTCCTTATTTTGGATAGAAGACATTTTGGTGGGCTTGGGAGAAAACACCCAGCCCCCACCAATTTTTTTTTCTTCCATCCCTCCCAATCAAACACCCACTAAAAATAGCAAACGCCCACCTAATTATGGACAGATTGAAGCATTCCGGGAGGCTTTGGAGTTATGTCAATTGGAAGACTTGGGATTTAAGGGCTACCCTTTTACTTGGAACAACAAGCGACCTGGGGAAGCAAACACAAAGATCAGACTTGATAGAGCAGTGGCATCAAAAGGATGGAGGGAGAAATTTCAGGTAAGTTCAGTCACTCATTTATCATCCCATGCATCGGACCACTTGCCTATTCTTCTTCAAGTTAGAAGTTTCGGTCAAAAAAGAGGTAGAAATGTTTGAAAATTTAAGTTTGAGGAGTCTTGGCTTTTGTGGGATGACTGTGAAGATGTGATTAAGGAAGTTTGGAACTAGGTTGGGGTAGAAGAGGCTGGGTTGGATTCAGTTAAAGAAAAAATAAGGTGTTGTGGGGATGAACTATTAGCTTGGGGTTTAGCTAAAACTGATCCAAAAGTGGGGGAGATTAAAAGCCTACAGAAGCGGATTGAGGGACTGATTGCAGAAGATGTTACACCTGAAAATAGAGAAGAATTCTTGGGAGTAAGTAAACGGTTGGATGAATTGCTACTCAAACAAGAGATGTATTGGGCTCAGAGATCCAGGATATCTTGGCTGAAGCATGGCGATAAGAATACAAAATTCTTTCACTCTAAAGCATCTCAACGGCAAAGGCGAAATCATATTCAAGGGATCAGGGATATTAATAACCAGTGGGTGGATGATATAGAGGATGTAGCACAGGTAGCGTCTGATTATTTTGAGGAGTTATTCAATGCAGGGCCGTGTGATCAGATGGATGAGTGTCTTGAGGCAGTCCCTTGTAAGGTAACCCCTGATATGCTGCAGATTTTGTCCAGGGAGTTTAATGCAGAAGAGATCAGACTAGCTTTGTTCCAAATGGGTCCAACAAAAGCTCCTGGGCCCGACGGTATGAATGCTTTATTCTACCAAAAATTTTGGCATATTGTGGGTGATAGTGTTGTCTCTGCTGTTTTAGATTTTCTGAATACTGGTTCTATGGTGCCTGGCATTAATCATACTAATATTGTCCTCATACCTAAAGTGAACAACCCTGAGAATATGACTAAATTTAGACCTATCAGTCTATGTAATGTCATTTATAAAATTATCTCTAAGGTTCTGGCTAATAGATTGAAACAGATCCTTCCTCATATTATTTCTCCCACCCAAAGTGCATTTGTGCCTGGGCGTCTTATCACGGATAATGTTATGGTGGCCTATGAGACTTTACATACAATGCAGAATAGGAGAAAAGGAAAAAAGGGGTCATTAGCTCTGAAGCTGGATATCAGTAAGGCGTATGACAGGGTTGAGTGGCCTTTTTTACAGGGGATCATGCAGAGGTTGGGTTTTCCGGAAGGGTGGATAAGTAGAGTGATGGAATGTGTGACCACACCAACATTTTCGGTCCTTATTAATGGCAAGCCATATGGAAATATTCAACCATCTAGAGGAATCCGTCAAGGAGACCCTCTTTCTCCATATCTGTTTCTTTTATGTGCAGAGGGTTTTACCTCTCTGCTAGCCAGGGCAGAACTGGAGGGAAGAATTCATGGTGTGGCCATTTGTAGAAGAGCTCCTCAAATTTCTAACCTATTGTTTGCAGATGATTCCTTATTATTTTGCAGGGCAAGCAATAATGAAGCTGAGGAGATTGTTGATATTCTTCAGGTTTATGCAAAGGCTTCAGGTTAGAGTATAAATTTGACGAAATCATCAATGCTCTTTATTACCAATACTCCTTGTGAAAAGAAGGAAGAAATTAAAGCAACTTTGGGGGTAAAGGAGGTGGACAGATTTGAGACATATTTGGGGTTGCCTACACTCATTGGGCGTGCTAAGTATCACACTTTCTCCTATGTAAAGGACCGGGTGTGGAAAAAATTACAGGGATGGAAAGGCATGATGTTATCTAGGGCTGGGAAGGAAATTCTCATCAAAGCGGTGGCCCAATCTATTCCAACCTACACTATGGGTGTTTTTCTACTCCCAATAAAATTATGTGAGGAGCTAAACTCTATGTGTGCAAAATTTTGGTGGGGGCAAGTCGGAAATGAGAGAAAGATCCATTGGAGAAGCTGGAATAAACTGACTGTTGCAAAGAAAAAGGGTGGTATGGGGTTTAGAGATTTAAGAGCCTTTAATTTAGCTATGCTCGCCAAGCAGGGGTGGAGGTTGTTGCAAGAAAAGGAGTCACTATTTTACAAGTGTTTTTCAGCCCGATACTTTCCTAGATCTCACTTTCTAGATGCTGTGGAGTCGCCTAATTGTTCCTATGCTTGGAGAAGTATTATGGCAGCTCTACCTATCTTAAAGGCCGGGTGTTGTTGGCGAGTTGGTGATGGGTCAGCCATTAAAATTAAATCTGACAGGTGGATTCCAAACTATCCAGCTCATAGGGTCCTTCATCCGATCAGTGCAGATGTGGATGTGGATGACTGGTATGTTTCTGAGCTGATTGATCAAGACTTGCATTGGTGGAGAAGAGATTTGATGAGTACAATCTTTCATAGGGAAGATATGGATGCTATCTGCAGAATTCCTCTAAGCCGAAGACAGGTTGGTGATTCCATATATTGGGTGCACACTAGGAATGGTGGTTATTCTGTAAAGTCTGGGTATCATGTGGCACGTGAGGTTATTATGCATGAAGGGTGGGCTGAGTGTTCTACTGGAGGTGATATGCAGCAAGTATGGCAAGCCTTGTGGAAGATGAAAGTGCCAAATAAGATAAAGATTTTTGGGTGGAGAGTATTTCATGGGATATTGCCTACACGGGTTAATTTAGTTAAAAAGAAAATTATCTGTGAAAGTGTATGTCCAATATGTACTCGGCTCCCAGAAAATGAGCTTCATGTGTTTTGGGAATGCCCCGCTGCCCAAGATGTGTGGGCTGGGAGTCGGATCAGATTTCAAAAGTGCACCCTTGGCCAACACGACATGGTTCAGTTATTTCTATTTCTGCTGGACAGATTGGACACTGACGAAGTGGAGTTGTTTTTGGTACAAGTCTGGGTCATTTGGAATCAGAGAAACTCTGTTTTGCATGGTGGTAAGCTCAAGGATCCTGGTTGGTTAAACAAACGTGCTGCAAAATTGTTGGAAGAGTTTCAGCAAGTTCAACAACACCTAGCAGTTCCGATATCACAAGATGTTGGAAGTGTTTGGCGGCCACCTGATCAGTCATGGTTCAAATTGAACTTCGATGCTGCAATATTTAAGGAACAGAACAAATCTGGTTTCGGTGCTGTGATACGGAACAACCTCGGCGAGGTAATGGCTGCAATGTCTGCTAGAGGACCATCGGTTTCATGCAGTGAGGAAGCTGAGACACTGGCGTGCAGGAAGGCATTGGAATTTGCTGTTGATGCGGGCTTCTCGACGCTGATAGTGGAAGGAGATAATATCAACGTTATAAAAGCTGTGTCTTCATCAACCATGAATTTTTCTTTGCTGGGAAATGTAATAGCTGATATTCACTGTATTCTCTGTGGGTTAGGGGGGGTTTCTGTCAGTTGTATTAAAAGGGATGGGAACCGGGTAGCTCATGTTTTAGCTAAGTTTGCTAAAGGTTTAGATGAGGACATGTATTGGATGGAAGAGGTGCCTCAAGTTGCTGTGGAATCTGTGTATATCGACTCAATTTTTATGAATAGTTAAATGATAACTCCCCTTTCAAAAAAAAAAAAAAAAAAAAAAAAAAACACCCACTAAAAATATTATCTTTACTTTTCTCTCATCAATTTTTCATTTTCCCTAAAATCCTTCCAAACAAGCATACCCTAAAGCTGGCAAGACTTCCAACTCTAGTCAAATTCAGCATTTAGTTCGCCGTGTTGAATTTTTAATGCCACAAGATTGAATTTATATTTTTTTTAATAAATTTAGATTTAGAATATGCACTCCCAATCTAAACTAGTCATTTTTCATTCATAAGTGTATAAAAATAAATTAAAATGCTACAATGATATAGTTCAACAAGAGCGTAACAACAATAAATATCAACTTTTAACTTCTAAATATTAATAAATTTGAGTAAAGAAGCAAAAAAAAAAAAAAAAAAAAAAAATGAGGAGAAGAATGAGAAGAAGAACGAAGATAAAAATCAAATCCTGATAAATTCTTTTGACAAGATATGGGTTCCATCAAAGTATATCTTAGCCAGCAGAAGTTTTGTGAGGCACAAACATAGAAATTAATATAGGGCTATTGCACAAGCCAATAGAGCAAAGATAGTTGATTGGTATGAAACTGAGGTGGGCAGGCTAGCAACGTCTTTCCTGAAGAAAAGTCCTTGGTAAACAGGAAGGTTGATAAAAACTAACAGACCGCATAGAAGTATCTGTAATGCATATTGCTCCCAAACCATAGTTTCCAAATCGGCAATCACCCTTTTCAGTCCTCCGAAGAAACAAAAGGCGTTTAGCAATGCAAGTGTTGCTAAAATGGTAAACATTGGAGACGAAGTACCAAACTCCATGACCTCTTGCTCATATCTCTGTGACACATCATCATCAGCCACCTTTGTTGTGATGGCAAAGGTCGACTTTGTAAACCCCAGTCGTTTTAGGATATAGTCCAACAAGCCAAAGAAGTAGGAAGTTGTTCTTCTATATAGCCACATCCTTTGATCATTCCACCAACCCTTGAATGTGCCCCCAAGCCAAATACATTCTCCAAAGCTGTATGCACGGTGGAGAAAGATGACAAATACAAATGCGAGAACCCATAGATCTGAAATCTGTTAGTGCAAGATGATTCTATTCTTAGAAGATAGTTTAGCAACAATAATACACAACTTCAATTTAAAAAATAAAAGTCTCTTACCTGTGGAAACAAGGATATGCCTCTAAGCAAGCATAGAGATGGCACAATAACATAGTACAATGTAGTCAAGCTGATTGGAGCCCATAGTAGATAGATACAATACGAAAGTTGAAGTTTTAAGGGAATCTTTTTATATCCAAGCACAAAGGGACAATGCCTAGAGGCAAATATTTGAAAATCACCGTCAGACCATCTCCTGTGTTGTACAAGTGACTGTAGTAGTGTTGTGGGAGCAACTCCAAGAAAGCCTTTCCTTTCTGGATTGAAATATATTGATCTCCAACCTCGACATTGTATGGCTAATCCTGTTAATACATCTTCCACTGCACTGTCATACTTCAAACCTATCTGCAAATAAATGTATAGGAGGTTCAAATGAATTGTACACAGACATCACAAATAAGAATATAAGAGGTTCAAATGAATTGTACACACACAAACCTCTTTTCCCCACTGAGTGTTCTCTTCGTAGGTACAACTTGCAAGGACTTTGCTTGTCTCTTCTAGTACCCTTGTACTCCCCTCTACACTTCTATTGCTCCATCTCTTCCAATCTTCCTTATAATTCTTGTTGTACTTTTTCCCAGAAAGAGTCTCCCTTCTGTGGAAGCACCCAGTACCAATATAGCAAGGCCCTCCATTCCCATCAAATCCTGGTATCTCCATCTTTATTTCAATGTATACCATGGCTATAAATTTTGTTAAAATGTCTTCTCTAACATATTTTCAATTGAACATAATGGAATTAGTATAAGTAATTTTTTGATGCTTACCTTCATTGTTACATTCAAGGAATTACTGTAAACATCATTTTTTGTTAAGTTCTCAAATGCTTGTGGAAACTGTACGAAACCAACTTCATTTCCCTTTTCTTCATCCATAAAAAAGCATAAAGCATCTCTCACTGACTTTGAATTGTTTGAATACATATCGCAATCCACGTTAAGTATTATTGGACTATTGCTTATCCTCGATGACGCCCTTATCTAATATGTTTGATTATGAAAAATGATTATGAGTACAAAATACTTAAAAACTTATAACACATGGATTTTATGGCTATTGAGAGTTGAGACTACAAAAAATAGAACTAGTTTGGAGAAGCATTTTGCATGTGGATATGATGTATGGCTTACCAATGCATTCATGGCTCCTGCCTTAAAATGGTGGTGGTATTGGGTTCTCTTTTCACGTGCCAAGTATACCAAAGTAGGTAAAGGTTGTCCTTGAATGTCCACAGCCTCAGAATCTCTCCCATCAATAAGTATCTATAAATTAGTTATTATTAATTAACTAAGCCATGAAATCGAATAAATTTAATTATTCAATTAAGTATATTCAGCTCATGAGAAAAGAGAATATATGGTATGTACCTGAAGAATTGTTTGATGATCATGTCGGCTTGCAACCAATATCCACTCATTGAATCCCTTGTGTTCTTTGCTTATTTCTTCGGATATTTGACCCAGTTTTGTGGTGTTTTCAATCCGTTTCTTCATGTCTTCATATAACATCTACATACATGAGACATGATTTTTTTTTATCACGTGTGAATTGAAAAATAAAGTAAAGAGGAAAATTACGAGATATTTGTCTACTAATTTCCAACCTAATCGTAAAATAGATACAAATTAAATAGACGACTTTGCAAATGTCACGTATATATAAAAAAGATACAAGATAAATATTACAACCTTCCTAGCTAGAAGCCTTTTGATGGGTTTATAATGGTGGGTTATAATTGAGGGATATTATGGAAATTAAGTAAAGTAGATAAATGACTTCATTTTTGGGATTCTTTCATATGTTTTGAGATGGATTTTCAATTGTGTGTCAGTGAAAACATAAGGTTACATCATATGACATATATATATATATATATATATATATATTTTTATAATTCTCTCATTTGACATTCCACCTCACTTTTTGATTAATTCCATATATCAATCTTCTTTGAAAGGGATATAGGTATTATCCATTTAACCTCTTCCATTAAGTAAAGGTTTTAATGAATTAATTTATTAACCTTTTAACTAAGAAAATGGTTTAATAAAATATTTAATCTTTATTATTTATTTGTATTCAAAGATAAATAATTTTATTTCTCTAGTTTTATATTTTTAATTACAAAAAATTTTGGACAACTACTTAGCAAGAAAATAAGAGATACTCTAAATTTTTCCTTCCATATCAACAAAAATTTTAACCATTTTTTTAATTATTTTTAGCTTTTTCCCATTCGGCAAAAAAATAATAGTGTTTTCTTTAATATTAATTTTTTTTAGTTTTGTGTTTTTGAGATACATGTGCATTCCACTAATTATTAATATAAAAGATAATTTATATGTTTTCTTTTTCACACAAAAATGGGGGGGGGGGGGGGATTTAAATTTAGGTTATTCTTGGAAAGTATATGGTTATTATTTAAGATTTATATCAAAAAACAATTTATTTGAAATATGAAACACATGTTCAAATTTAATAATTTTAACAACTGACAAAAAAAAAAAGCACAAAAGTAAAATATAGAAAATGTTTTGCAAATAAGTTAGTCAAAGCAATTAAATATTTGTAAAATCATTCAAAAACATGTTCATAAATGAATTATATTAATCACAAAAATTCATATTTCTTCTTTTTAATGACATGTGATATAACTAATTATCAAATATAATATGATGAATAAGTATTGTACATGAATTATATTTTATATGAACTTGCAACGTACTCACATATTGCAAGAGATATCCATTTTATAATGGTAAAAGTATTAGTCCAACTTAATTCCCTAAATACTATTAAGTCAGTTCACATTTTTCTTTAACTCTTTTGACTTTTGAGGGCTAAGTTGACTTTTGGAACAAAAAAGATCAAATTTGAAATATTTTAGACATAATTCGGTGCTTTGGATTAGCCCAATCCTATCTCATTAGTTGTTAGTGGAATTTACCTATTTCTATTTGATTCTTTTCAGGACAGGCAAGTTGCAAAGGCCAACACCAAAAAATCAATGCACACTGACAACTGTCTTGAGGATTATGTCGTTTCTTGTTAAGTAGTGACACTGTTTTTGTAACTTTTTTCCAAAACGGACCAAGAACATAGACAGAACATGAGATGAATTAATGATCAGATTTTTGAACACGGAAGACAACTATTGTACGTTTGTGTGTGTGGCTGTGCTCGTACAGATAAAATACGCAAAGTTTGATTTTGACGGAGCTAATGGGGCATTTTCTATCTCAATCACTGGAATCAATAATCAGATGCCAAATTACAGCGCAAATAAAGAATATTACACTCCATGTGCTCTACAAATACTTTTACCCCGATGTTTGTCTACATCCCTCACTGGCTTAAACAATTATTAATTAAAAGTCCGTTTGGTTGGAGGGGTGAAAAAATAGAAAGATAGAAAATTGAAAAAGAATAGAAAAATGAGAGGATAAAAAAGTTTTTAATTTTCTCTCAAGGTGTTTGGTTTGAAAGTAAAAAGGAAGAAGAATAAAAAATATATAGTTTATATAAATTTACTTTCATACCCCTAATAAATAAAAAATAACAAATAAGAAAAAAAATACAAGATGAACAAAAAAAATAAAAGCACCAAAGTGTACAGAGAAGGACGAAAAAAAAGCTAAAGAAGGAAGTGTATAAAAAAAAAAAAAAAAAAAAAAAAAAAAAAAAAAAAAACAGAAAAGGAAAACGACAAAAAAAAATAAAAATAAAGGAGATTAAAAAAAGAAAAAGGAAAAAAAAAAAAAACTAAAGAAGGAAATTTATTATATATATATAAAAAAAAAAGATAGAAAAGAAACAGCTCACAGGTAAAAAAAAAAAAAAGAAGACGACGTGTAAAAAAAATGACAAAACGAAAAAAAAAAAAAAAAAAAAAAAAAAAAAAAAAAAAAGACTGAACAATACCTAACATGTTAGCCGAGGGGAGTTTTTTGTCCAAACATTTTCTCTCTTGTTTTCTTTTTATTTTGGAGAGAAAACTTTTTGGTGGGCTTGGAGAAAAAATACTTGAGCTTCACCATTTACTTTCCTTTCTCTCCACCCAATCAAACATACTCCAAAAAAGTTTTCCTTCCAATTTTCTCTTCAAAGTTTTGTATCTACCCTATTTCACCTTCAAACAAACATACCTTAAGAGAAAAAAAATCTTGTATATATCTAACGTATAATATTTATGTGAGGCAGACATATGGGCTCCACAGACTTATGTGAAATTGACATGTAGGTGTTGTAGGGCCCACATGTTAGTTTCACATGAGTCTTATATGCCAAACTAATAAGATAACTTTTCTAGATGAAGAGAGCATAATACTTACAAAATTAAAATTGAATTAAAAGAAAAAAGAGAGACATATGCCCAGGAAGCTGCAACAACAAAATTCTTTATTGGTATGTTTGGATGATATGATTTGAGTATTTGGATTTGGATTTAGGTGATTAAAATCCAAATAACTTGTTTGGGAAGTTCAAGAAAGGTTAAGGGTTTGGATTTGATAAATCCACAAAAAATTTTAAACCTTTAAAATGCTTGGATTTGAAATAACTCTTAAAATCAATGAATTTAAAATTCCTTGATTTCAAATCTATTAATTTAAAATCCAAATTCAAATCTAAATCCAAGTTCCTAAACACAACCTACTAGTATTTACAGTGTATTTCTCAAACTGCATATCCTTGCTTCTATGCATAATATTTCACCCGTCTACTAGTAATAAATTTCACTATATATATATATATATGTGTGTGTGTGTGTATATATATATATATATATATAACAGTTATTAACTTTAATTCTTCTTGGTCATGTTGGCCTAGCTAGTAAGGTTTCATTTTTATTTTTAAGTTGAGGCGAATGAATTTAAACTATAAATGTCACTATTAAAAAAACTAAAAAAAACTACAAGTTAAATTGTAAAACTCTTAACAACTATTAAAGTATATAAATGTAGGACTTTTATATATTTACATTGTACGTTTAATGTAAATTTACACTGTCCATATACAAAATGTGGCAAATTTTATACTTCTTTGTAAAAAGTGATAAATATTGTACAATTTTTGCAAAAGTATACAATATTAATTTTCTACTTTTTTATGTCTCTACAATATAAATTTATATTTGTGATCTAAGAAATAATCTATATATATATATATATATATAAAATCGAAACCTTTAAAACT
This sequence comes from Quercus gilva, assembly GCA_023621385.1. NCBI lineage: Eukaryota > Viridiplantae > Streptophyta > Magnoliopsida > Fagales > Fagaceae > Quercus > Quercus gilva. The sequence continues at coordinate 77,757,993 of CM042477.1, read as the reverse complement.
CTCACAATTTTCCACATCATCATTATTTTTTTTTTCTTTTTTATTGTAGATTCTTTTTATTTTAAGTTTTATATCTTATATAGAATCCACCAGAAATATAATAGACAAAAGTTTGAATTTTTATTAATATCAATAATATTGAAAAACGTATACAAACTTGGAGGCCTATTTAAGGGCTTTATAAAACTTGATGGACAAGAAAATATATTCTAAAATAAGCTCTAATTAATACCTAACCATAATAGGAACCAAATTTTACCTAAAAAAACATTAAAAGAACCTAAAAATAAGGAAATAAATCACCTAGACCTAAAATAACGTTTTTTGCATAAAAATACCAAAATTAAATAATTACAAAAATTAAATTGTAAATTCTATCCCACATCAACTTATCACAAAAATCATTATCTATATTTATTATTATTATTATTATTATCTATATATATATATATATAATTATAATTTTTTAAGATACCTCACGTTAGAATTTTAAAAAAAAAATGACTCACTTTAGGTTTTAATTTTTTTTTTTTTTTAAAAGAACTCACTAAAAAAAAGAAAAATTTAGGATTAAGAAAAAAAAGAGAGAGATTCTTGGTAGGACTCTCTCTTCTCTCCTTAAAACCCTAGTAATTACCATCTCAAAACTCTAAACTCAACTTCACTTTAAGATTAAAAAAATAAGAAGAAGAGAGACTCACGTAAAAAAAAAAAAAAAAAAAACGTAGGTTTTGTCTTTTTTATTTGCTTTCATATGTGCCTGAAATTTTCATTCTATCTTATTGTTTTATTATGTTTAGAATTGATTTTCTTCTAAGTATTTGGGTTAATCTCTATATTTTGATAGTGTTTTTATGGGTTTGGTTTTTGGGTTGAAATTCTAATAATTATTTTATATTGTATATGGTATATGAAGCATCTCTATTTTTTGGAGAAAAATCAAAACTGCAACTTATGTTTTCCAGCCCAAGGTGTGGTAAATTTTTATATATTCTTGCTTTATTGAGAATTTTTATTTGGGTTCATGTGATTTTTTGTTTTTTTATTAAAACTTTGATTTTTGGTTGATTAATTATTTATTTGGATTAATTTCAATTAATTATTTGTTTAGATTCAACGTAAAAGATAATGGAATTAAGTGTTATAAATTTGATAATGTTCCGTATTTTGAATTGTTTATATTATTTAGACTCCTGGTAGGACTCTCTCTTCTCTCTTTAAAACCCTAGCAATTACCATCTCAAAACCCTAAACTTAACTTCACTTTAAAATTAAAAAAATAAGAAGGAGAGAGACTCAACTAAAAAAAAAAAAAAAAAAAAAACGTAGGTTTTGTATTTTTTATTTGCTTTCATATGTGTCTGAAATTTTTATTCTATCTTATTGTTTTGTTATGTTTAGAATTTATTTTCTTCTAAGTATTTGGGTTAATCTCTATATTTTGATAGTATTTTTGTGGGTTTGGTTTTTGGGTTAAAATTTTTAATAATTATTTTATATTGTATACAGCAGATAAAACATCTCTATTTTTTGGAGAAAAATCAAAGCTGCAACCTATGTCTTCCAACCCAATGTGTGGTAAATTTTTATTTGGTATATTATATATGACCTTTTTGAATTTGAAGGGTTTTGTTTGGTTTTGAAGTAGAATTTGAGGATTCTATAAAATTTGGAAGGTTTAAGTTTTGAGGTTCTTGGTATTTGCGTCTTAGTAGGTTGATCTTAATTCTTTACCTTATATGTTTTTTCTTTATTGAGAATTTTTATTTTGGGTTCATGTGATTTTTTGTTTTCTTAATTAAAACTTTTATTTTTGGTTGATTAATTATTTGTTTGGATTAATTTCAATTAATTATTTGTTTGGATTCAACGTAAAAGATAATAGAATTATGTGTTATAAATTTGATAATGTTCTATGTTTTGAATTGTTTATATTGTTATTAATACGACTAAATAAGATTTGTTTTTATCTTTATAGTTTATATCAGTTTTGACTTTTGAGTGTGTGTATATATATAACTTTTGGGAATTTTACTTTATTAATTTAAGAATTATAAATTACTTTGTAGGTTTTAATAACTATGCACCTGCAGTGAGATATTGACAATATAAGCATATATATATGGTATTAACATTTTATAAAAATCTTTCTTACAACTCAATAACATTCTACGTTAGACAACACTTCTAAATTAATGAAAAGCATAAAAGTTAAATATTTATTCCCATTGTATTTTATTTAATTATAACAGATCTATTTTTTTTTTAAATGCTAGTAAAATGTCTATAATATGCATATTATTAACCCAATTTTCTATTTCTAAATTTCTTAGATTTTATTATATCAATATTTTTGTCTTTTAAATTCTTGGTGGGCAAATCAGTCTCTCACTAATTCTTGTACCTTAACGTGATGTTAGTTAATTGTTATTTTATTTAACTATCTCATGCATCGCACAAGTTAGCGACTAGTAAAACATTAATAACCGTGAAGTGTAGTCTTTTTTTTCTTTTTCTTTTTTTAATTGAAATGATGAGGGTCACATTATTCCATCCAACAATGAATGGTGTTTTGCAAATGATGAGGAGAGAATGATAGCGACAGATTTACCTTGACAGTTGACCACTCCTTGGCCAAGACAGGCTCCCCGAGTGGCCTAACAGCTGTGCGGAAATAAGCCTCCGGCGATCTTGGTTCTACTTTGAACTTCTTGCAAAATGGCAGCCAAATCTTTGAGAAACGTGAGGCCTCCAGCATGGCATAGAACGTCAAATCTGAACCACCGTCATCTGATAGATAAACGCTTAGCTTCTCAGGTGGATAGTCATAAGCCATGACTGATAGCACTGTGTTTATCACCATAACTGGTGGTTCTATCACAGGGTCTGCTGTGCAAACAAATATGTCTATGCTCGGCAAAGCCTTTTCATATCTGTTTATTATATACAATCACACTCAGCAAGAAAAGCATGTAATAGACAAACGCATACATAGAAAATCATGTTTGCATGCAATATATCTAAGCTAGCTGGCTAGGCTTGTGAAACAGAGAGATATACCTGTGAGAGAGGCGATCTTTGAAAGTGTTACGATAGATGGGGTTCCATCGGACAACCGTAGTGATAAACCAATAAAAACAAAACCAAAGCTCTGAGAAAAACAATCCCATCCATGCCCATCTTCCTGGTTCTCCTTTTGCTGGTATGTGACTCAGTCTATATGCGAAGATGAAGCATGTTCCCACGAAAATTAAAAGTGAATAGATTTGGAAAAGGATTCGTCCCTTTGCTGACTTTGTTTCAAACAGAGGAAGATTATCATCTTTTGCCATCTCTCTCACTCTTTCTAGCTCCTATGGTGCTTTAAATGAGTTACACTGCATGAATATATATAGTACAGCCAGAAGTTAAAAAGAAAAAGGATGGGGAAAAAGGAAAAAAGAGATAGTACAGGCAAAAGTTAAAAAGAAAAAGGAGGGGGGAAAAGGCATGTATAATAGGAGCCAAGCAGAAGAGTAGACAAGACTAGCAAGTAGGATTGATTGACCACACAAATAACCAGGTTAGCTAGAGCAACAAATTTGTGGAGAGGCTTAAATGAGCAGCTAGCGCTGGTTGAAGTCAAAGTTGAATATTATCAATTTTGATAAACTAACAAAACAAGGAGAGAGAGGGAGAGATGACAGGCCATGATGGTGCCTGCGATATTGCAAACAAATATGAGGCTATTGTACAAGGCTACAACCCAATCACGGTAAAATAAATTTGAGTTTGTGTGATTATCAAAAAAAAAAAAAAAAATTGATTTTGTGTGGGTTATTGTAGAATAAGAAACTTGTGTTCGAATTCTACATGCACAAAAACGTAACTCTCAAAAGCCGAGTAAAAAGTAGAGATCCTCTAGGTAGTGATGTTTAAGTATTGGTGTTTAAAATGATATGAAAATTTTGGAAAAAATTGTGAAACAGTATATTCTTGGGAAAAAATTAGGCGTGTGGTATGCGTTCAAAATTATTTAGTAAGTTAGACTCTTTTTGAAAGTTGAGTTTGGCAAACTCGACTTTGAGCTGGAAAACGAACACTATAGTGGCGTTTTTTTTAGTGGCATTTGTCAAAAACGCCACTATAAGTACCATATAGTGGCGTTTTCTATAAACGCTGCTATAGGCACTAAAAAAATGCCATTATAGCATCTGTTTTCCAGCCCAAAGTCAAGTTTTCCAAACTCGACTTTCAAAAAGAGTCCAACTTATTAAATAACTTTAAACGCATGCCATGCGCCTAATTTTTTCCCAAAAATAGACTGTTTCGCAATTTTTACCGAAAATTTTAGTTTGTCAGGTATCATGAAAATACATGTTTAAATTACTTATAATAAAAAAATATGTTTAATATTGTGTTTTAAATAACATATTTTAAAATATGAAAAAATATAATTATGTGTTTGATATTATGTTTTTTTTTTTTTTTTTGGAAGTGATAACTTGTATAGTTAAGGTATACTATTTTATTTAAGGGGGGGGGGGGGGGAAGGAGAGAAGGACAAAAGGCAGGACAAATTGTGGGAGAAAAAGAAAGGAACAAAAAAAAAAAAAAAAAAAAAAGGAAAGAAGTTGAAGTGTGTGTGAGAGTTCCAATTATGTTCGGTTTTGTCAAGTGAGTCTCACGGTTTTCAACATATTTACAAAATGGCCACTCAGCAATGTTACTTGAACAATAAATATTGAAAAGCATAAGTTCTCAAAATACATGTTTTAAATACCGTAATTTGAGAATTGTAACTCAAAACGCTCTTAATAAATCATTCTTACCAAACACTTTATATTTTTTAAACACTGAAAACTATTGTTTGAAATCTATTACCAAATAGGCCCTATTTCACTCAAACATCGTTCAAGTGTAGAGTTGAGCAAAACAATTTGAGATTTAAAAAATTTGTAAAATTATGTAGAATATATGTGCTTTTATAAGCGAGGGATGACTATTTGAAGGTTGTGATTCGTCAATTGTGTCTTTTCATTGGTGTCTCTTTATTGACTATTTATATAACTAGTTAAACAAAAATTACTAACAACAAACAATGGAGCTCGATGGTCATCATCTCAGTGAGAACTCTCTCAGTTGCTACCTCTAAGAAAACCTTCTCATAATCATTAACACATGTTTAAAGCAACATGAAAGCCAGAATTACAAATGAATAACCAATGAAATACATGGAAAAACTTTTTAAGGTTCTCATTCGAGAGGTGATTGTTGCTGAATTAATTGATCAACACTTGCATGCATGGAGGTCTAATTTTATCATGGATATGTTTGAGAAAGAAGATGTCGAAGCTATATGTAGAATACAACTCAACTGAAGATATGTGGAGGACTTTCTAATCTGGATGCATCAAAGGAAAGAGATTTTTACTGTTAAATCCGCATATAAGGTGGCTAAGGAAGTTTTGAGAGGAGGTAGGGTAGCCGAGAGTTCTAGGGGCTGTGTTGGAAAGGGAGTTTGGTCTGCACTTTGGAAACTTAGAATTCCTAATAAAATTAAGGTGTTTAGGTGGAGAGTTTGTAATAAAATCTTGGCAACAAAGTTGAATTTGTCAAAGAGAAGAGTTATTGAAGATGTGATGTGCCCAATTTGCTTGAGGTTTCCAGAATCAGTTGTCCATGCTCTTTAGGAATGTGATGCGGCTAGAGATGTGTGGGCGGGTAGCTTAAAAATTTTGTAGAAGGGAGGGTCGGGTATGGCTAATATGCTTTAGTTAATGGAACATTTATTGGAACGAGTTGAGTCTCAAGATATGGAGGTAGTACTCGTTCAAGCATGGCTAATTTGGAATCAAAGGAATTGGGTTGTGCATGGAGGCAAGTTCCATGATCTGTGGTGGTTGAACAATCGAGCAAGGGAGTTTCTTGAGGAATTTGGGACTACATCAGCACTGATGGGACTTGCACATGAAGGGCCGTCTACTCGGGATACCTAGCAGCCCTTCCACCGTCAGTCTTCAAACTTAATTTCGATGCAACCTTGTTTTCGACCCTCAATAGCTCTGGTTTTGGTGTAGTCATCCAGAATGAAACAGGTGAGGTTATGGCAGCCATGGCAGCTAAGGGACCTGAGGTATTTTGCAACGAGGAGGCTGAGTTACTTGCTTGTAGAAAAGCTATTGAATTTGCCGTAGATGCTGGCTTCTCTGAATTTATCATTGAAGGGGATAATAGCTCTGTTATGAAAGCTATTTCAGATTTGCAGGATGATCATTCTTTGCTTAGGAATGTAATTGGGTATATTCATCATTTGATTAGGAATTTGCATTGGGCAAGGATTGAATGTACTAGGTGAGGGGGGAATAGAGTTGCTCATGAGTTAGCTCAATTTTCTAGGAATATTAGTCATGATTTGTTTTGGATGGAAGATGTTCCTCCAATAGCTAGGGAAGCTTTGTACCAAAATGCTAATTTTTCTGATTAATTGAATGGTATGCTTCTGTTTCCACCAAAAAAAAAAAAAAGTATTAATTCATTATTATGTGTTAAATGATAAATACATTTATTTATATGCACTAATTATTTCTTACCAAGAAGTTTATGTGATCTCTATATATTAATTATAGTCCCAAAACCAGTACATCAAATGCAAAACACATAATTACAGCGACATCCTAAATTATTACAGGTTTGAATTGCAGGTTTTAGTTTTACCTTTGAACGTGGATCGTAGAGGAATAGAGATAAGAAGCAGGAGAGAAGCTGCGGAACCTATGCGAGTTTTCCTTTATAATTTGTAGAGATTTTAGGGAATTTGATCAAATACATATAGTTTATATTTTAGATAGCTTGAGGTTAATGAAAACCTTTGTGAATATGGGTCCCTATGGTAGCCAATTGTACTGCAACATCGTTAGCCAACGAAGCATGTGTTTCAAAAAAAAAAAAAAAAAAAATTTGAACAAAATTTACGTATAGTACTTTAGGTATTATTTCTTAAATTCATTTTTTAAAATTTAGTCATGTGGCTATTTGACTATAAATACATTTCTATCTTATGAGAAAAAAATTACATGACTGAATTTTAAGAAGTGAACTTAAGGAACTGCATCTAAATACTGCACTTAAGTACTGTACTTAAGTTTCGTTTTTATTTTTTATTTTTATTTTTTTATTTTTTATATATATATATAATTTTTTTATTATAAGTAATCGATAGAAACCTTTAAGCTAAAATCTGTAGAAACCTTTAACCTTCAAGGCACATTTTACAATACTTTAGCATAAAAAATGAACTTTCAAATTGTAATAAGCTGCGTTCTTATTTTCAAGGCATTTCAATAAACTAAAAATATTAGATAGTATGATTTCGAAAAGAGTAAAATCACATAACAAAATAGATATGCTCATTTTTATTATGAGTCTTTTGAGGACCCTAAAGTTTTTAGTCTAAAACTTGGTTGTTATTGCAGTTGTTTTATTCCCTTCAATTTCTCTTGGTCACGCTGTTCCCGAAAATTTGATGTTAGCAGGTAAGAGCCTGAGGGATATATATATCACAATAAATATTGAGTAAGCTACCGTCACAAATTTAATAACAATAACAAGGTCGATACCCTAACGGTGGTCCCCTAATAGGCTTCCCAAGTGGCTTAGCTGCTGTATGGAAATTAGCCTCCGGCAATCTTGGTTCTACTTTGAACTTTTTGCAGAATGGAAGCCAAATCTTGGAGAAACATGAGGCCCCCTGCAGCATAGCATAAAATGTCAAAACTGAACCACCATCGTGCGATAGATAAACACTTAGCTTCTCAGGTGGATAGGCATAAGCCATGACTGATAGGACTATGTTAATCACCATAACTGGCGGTTCTATCATGGGATCTTCAGTGCAAACGAATATGTCTATGCCTAGAAAAGCCTTTTGGTATCTGTTTATTATATATACAATCACACTCAGCAAAAAAGGAGTGTAAACACACTAACGCATATATAGATTATCAAGTTTGTATGCAATACACGTGTACATACACATATTATAACAAGCTTGTTAGCATGATAAATATGTACATACACATATTAGCTAAGCATGTGAAATAGAGAGATATACCTGTGAGAGAGGTGATCTTTGAAAGTGTTAAGATAGATGGGGTTCCATTGGACAACCGTAGTGACAAACCAATAAAAACAAAACTAGAGCTCTGAGAAAAACAATCCCATCCATGCCCATCTTCCGGCTTCTTCTTTCACCGGTATGTGGCTCAGTCTATACACAAAGATCATGCATATTCCACGAAAATTAAAAGCGAATAGAATTGGAAGAGGAAGACTATCATCTTTTGCCTTGTACAATTAATCACTGGTTTATGATTTTTGTGAAATTGGCTCCTGGCTTACAAGGTTTAGGCTTAAAAGGTTTGGTGAAATTACTCCCTTGTCCCTAGCTGTTGTCGCCTACTTCATCCCAATTCCCAAGCCATTGCCTTGCCTCCCTTGCTATCACCATTCCCTCGTGACTCGTGTGATTTTGCCCAGGTAAAGTTTTTCGGAATCCTTACTCTCCATAATAGTTTTTGGGTCCTGTCTTTCGCTAGTTCTGTTGCCATGTTCTGAGTTTTTCGTTCTGTCAATTTGATATCTAATAATCTTGATTTATATGTTTTGGAAAAATGTCAGGATAAGAAGATTGAACTATTTCGTATGCTGGTTGTTGAACTAGAACAAAAATTTCATTCAGTTAAGTTGCTTAAATTTTGATTTTCATTCCTAAAGTTTAAAAAATACTTGTTTTTTTGTCTCTAAACTATTAAATATGTTACATCTGTTTTTCGGTCCATTCTCGGTAGTTTTTATTATTATTTTTTTTTTTGGTAAACTGAAGATATATTAAAACTAGGTGGTATCCACCACAAAATTACACAAATGGTTCTGGGTCAAGCCCATCTTGTCTGAATGCAAAAGACTACAAATAAAGTTAGTTTTTATTATTCTACCTATCAAATTAGCTGACATTATTTTTAAATTTTAACCTTAGACAATTTGACATGTACGTCTGACCTACCCGATACAGTGATGGCATTTTGATTCTTGTTGTTCTAAACCCACTTGATTAAAAGGAGAAACAAATTAATATAATCCGATCAATTTCTATTATTAATCTAAAATCACTAATAAATTAATATATGGTTTTGTAACTTTTGTCAAATGCAAACGCATTTCTTAGTATGTGTTTGGAAATGATTATTTTTGCGTTTTGCGTCTACGTCTGGACTTTCACGCGTTTCAGCCTTTTTTTTATTTTTTGGTGCCGTAATTGTTGACTTAATATAGTGTAAACAGTGCACACAACAACTTTTCCAACACCTTTTAATCAATTTTTTACTCACGGGACCCACAAATCTCACTTTTCGACAATTTTTTTTTATTAAAAATGGGTCTCACAGTACTGTTCATACATTTAAAAATTGTTTTGCTACAATATTTTTAGTTTTTAATTTCAGCAAAATAAGTTCTATTCAAATAGAATAATTTTAGCCAGTAGAAGTTTTAAAATTTGTATAGGGTGGACAAATTTCACAATTGTCTGATATGTCAACTAATTAATCTTGAATAATAATAACTTGCCAATTCATTTGTTGTGATTTTTTTATTTTTTATTTGGCAGCAATACTCTATGTTTTGCATGGCAATAACAACTGAGTGTTAGTTTGGATGAGTGTTATGACGAATTTAACCTGTTTTTTCAAACTTATTTAGTTTATTTACAAATCTTTTTAAATTTTTTTTTTTTTAATAATCATATTTTTATTAAGCAACAACAACAACAACAACAATAATAATAATAATAATAATAATAATAATAATAATAATAATAATAATAATAATAATAACTCTCTCAAATGTGAGACTCAAATAATACAATCATTGTCATTTGCAAAATAGGCAAGACATCCCTCGATAGCTATGCTAAAGTTTGTATTAAAGATGATAACGAAATCTAAAAGTTGTTTAGGTACTACTAATCAAAAACCATGTTTATTGGACCCTAGTAGGGCGGGTTGGATTTTTTTTTTTTTTCTAACCCTTGTTTGGTTTAAAAATTCCCAACCAATCATATGTGTAAAAACCAACCTAATAATAGGTCAGTGGGTTGTAGTTATTTTGTTTTATGCCTTGTAAAAAGTTGTACTTTTCTTTTAATGAATTTTTTTTTTTTTTTGGTTGAACTTTCATCAATTATTTAAGATATTTTTTTAATAAATTATTACAATTTATGTAAGTCTAAATTATATTCCAAATTTTGAAATCCATCAGAAGCCAATTCTTAAAATACCAAAATAAATCAAACTAATTTTTTTTTTTAAAATATGCATAATAAAATAAACTTATATGTATTGAGTCAAATAGGTTTAAAAAACTATCAACCTGAACTAAATCCAACCCCGAGGGTCAAAATAAAATCACAACCTAACCCATCAACTCTTGAAAAACCAACCCAAAGCAAATAGGTTGGGTTGGGTAGCTTTCATCGGGTTGAATCAATTTCATCGGATTGGTAGGTTAGATACACACCTCTAGGCACTAGTTTCTTTTGGTTTTAAGTGTTGAGTGTAGTATGACTATGACCACAATAGGGGGATGAGTAGGAAATGTGTTTGTCCTTTTCACCCAATGGTAGGCTTGAATCCAACTATATTCATTTTACAATTAGGCGTGAAACTTAACTCTTTAGGGTCCATCAAATTTATTCTTAATACAAATAAATCTAAACTTAATTTTTTTTTTCTTTTTCATAATTCTGTTATAATTGGTACATAAAAAAAAAAAAAAAAAAACTTTAATGGTGGACTCATATAAAGTGACATTACTAAAATCACATTATTGATTTCTTTCATATAAAAGTGATATTAAAGGTGTGAGAAAAAATTCTTTCCTTCTTGGGGATCTTTTTTGAAATTGAAATAAGGGTGCCAAAGTTTATCGTACCCTTCTCTAAAGTGGGCCATTGTTGGGCTGATATCCAAATAGGGAATACATTTGTTAGGGTTTGGGCCCATATGTACTAGGAGAAATGGTGGATTCAAATTTTCATAAAAGCCCAAAGGAAGCGGGGGACACTTTTCACATATATATTGAGATTGTTTTATAAGGAAAGAACTTCATTATTTTGGAAGGAAGTATTAGTTTTAATGATTTCATGTAATAGGTTGATTATTGCTTCAATCCAACTCAACCTTTTTATATGAGTGCCATGACTGCAATGCGTCACTTTTCATAACCATTGACATGACAAATTGTTAATCATAGAAAATATCACGATATTAGTGATTAAAGTAAAAAATATAATGTTTATAGCATTGATAGCAAAGGATATGACATATAGACAAATAATTAACAATAATACTATGGATATGCCAAATTTCATATTTAATTTTCATAATATGTTAAAGTGGTTAACGGTAAATAATGAATTTTTATAAAAATTAATAGGAGGAAAGTATCAATTACTCACAATCAACCACTTTAATATATTATGAAATTGTCTACGGTTACAACTATTTTCACAACTAAGTCCATAACATGTTCAGATATTAATTAATAGCTACTAATTAATAGCTACGTATTATCATGTGCACATAAAGCAACATTGGTAATTGTGAAAAAGTGAATTTGGGTTTATCAATCACAAGCTAATACCTGATTATGTTGTGAAATTTGGGTGTGCAAATAATTGTCCTTAGATCTTTTTCGACCATTAACTACCTAGGAGAGAGCACAGCAGTAATATAGAAGCATAAACAATGATAAAATAGATGATAAAGAAGAAAATAGCAAAATAGATATATTCAAAAATAAGTTAAAACAGAGTATGGAATATGAAAACTGAAACTAATAAAATCTTACTTGAAAATACTTCTGTCTTTGATTAAACTTGAAAACAAACTGTCTTTGATACAAGCTTGAAAATAAAACACTGTCTGAAGAGTTACAAGATTACAAAGTAAAACTGTCTTTGAAACTAAAGGGTTACAAGGTTCTGTCTGAGAGAAAGGTTACAAGATTACAAAAGGGGAATAGTACAAAGATATTTCTGAAAGAGGGAGAAAGCTGTCTTGGACTTTAGTCTGAGAATTGAAACTGGAATTTGGACCTTAATTCTGGACCTCTAAACTGGACCTGTCTTCTGTCTTCGGAGCTTGCATTTTTATAGATAAAATAAACCATGGTAAATCTTCAAAAGTAACCTGGGTTGAATAAAGTGAACCTAAGTTAATCTGTCGGTAAGATCTTGTAGAATCTTGAACAGTAAAAGTAAATCCTCTTATCTTGAATAGTAAAAGTAAATCCTGTAGAATCTTATCTTGAACAGTAAAAAGTAAATCTTGAATAGTAAAAGTTTTACTATTCATGATCAGTAGTCTGTCTGGAATCTGTCAATTTGCATGCTGATGAATAGGGATCTCCTAGTATATCTGTCGGGGTGCACAACTTTTCTGTCATCTTGCTTTTTGTTTTGACTTTTCTATCATCTTGCTTTTTGTTTTATCTTTCACATGTCATAGGGGTCTTGAGAATCTTGGAACATTTCTGGGTGAGTCCTGTAGTTTGGGGAGGAGGATTCCATTACTGTGTCATCTTCATCATCTGATATCTGTGATGCAGCTTCGAGCAGTTGCTTTTTAAGCTGTCTTCTGTCTGAAACGGAGGCAAGCTGGCACTGTACTTAACTCTTTTCTAGGAGGAAATTAGGACTTTCTGTCTGGGAGGAAGAGGCCTTTTCCTGTAATTCTTGACAAATATGATCAAAATTAAACTTATTCCACCATTTTAATTTAAACTTCCTAGTGAGCATAGGAAAAGGATACTGGGGATGCTTTTCTATCTTGTATTCCCATCTGATGATCCATGGGAGATCTAGAAACCTGTAAAAGAACTGCAAAAGATGTGGGAAATCTTTAAGATGCTGTATACTTGGTTCTTTTTTGAAACTTTCATAGGCTTTGAGGAGATCAGGAGGAAGAATCATAGCTTCAGGACCATAAGAAATCCACCAGTCAATAAACCATCTTGGTATCATCATGTCTTTCTTTCTATACATATCAAATCGGAAGAACCAAGTGTGTCTGTAGATATTGTTTTGGAATAAAAGGAATCTGTCCCATGCTTCCATATAATCATAATAATTATAAAACTGAGGCTCAAAAGATTGAGAAAATCTCCTGGGAATCCAAGGCTCTGCCCTCCACTGGGAAGGGGTGAGGATCTGTTTTATGACTACTTTAGAATAACCAACTCTGCTTGGGTCTTGGGAGCAAGGCATATGTGTAACTAGGATTGAGTCTGTGTCAACTAAAATAAACTCATAAAATGTCTGGGTCTTTAATGTTTCTGTCTTAGGGTGTTCCCATCCTAGGGGTAACAGCTGTCTGACTAGTGAGTGGGGATTAGTAATGTGCTGGTATTCTCTTTCAATCCATAGAATAAAATTCCAAGAGTTTTTCGGGAGTTCAACACTGTGATCATCTTTTGGAGGGTGGGCTTGAGTTTGAGAGGTTGAGGGTCTGTCTTTTGATGGGTTAGAGGGAGAGAGAGAGGTTAACGGGGGAAAGGAAGCGATAACTATATTGAATGGTGTTTTTAAAGGAGGAGGAGTTGAGGATATGGCATAAGACTGTTTAGTTGCTGGAGTAGAGCTTGGGGAAAGTGGTTGGAAAGGATTTGGGCTGCAGGGTATTGGGGTTCTTTGTTGGGGTCTGTTTAAAGAGAAACTAGGTGAGGTGAATGAAGGACAAGGGAGAAATCTGCTAGGGGGAGGAGGGATCGGTGGAGCAGCATAAGACTGTCTGGTTCTGGGTTTTGTAAAGTTATTCTTTTCGGCAGGGGAGCTCATCTTCCCTGTAGAAATTCGCGGGTTAAGAAATCAGGAATAGAATTAGATTCTCCTTTAATATATTCAATGTCAAAGTCAAAAACACTTAAAATAGCCTGCCATCTAGCAAAACTTTGTTTGGAAACAAGATTTTGAACATCTTTTTGCAAAACCTCTTTAGCACTTTTACAGTCAACTCGGATTAAAAACTTTTGATTAAAAAGATCATTCTGAAATTTTGAAACACACAATATAATAGATAAAATTTCTTTTTTAATAGTGCTGTAATTCTACTGAGTAGTTGACCAGGAACCAGAATGGAATCTAACAATTTGTTCTTTAGCATCCTCTTTTGCTATCTGTTTTAGAATTCCACCATAGCCTATTTCAGAAGCATCTGTCTTAACAATTTTAAAAGAATGGGGTGATGGAATAACAATGCAAGGGAGTTGTTTAACGTATTTTTTAATCTGTCGAACTATCATAGTATGTTTATCTGTCCATGCAGGGGGATTCTTTTCCAACCTTTTATATAAGGCTTTGCATATTTTTCTTAGCCCTTGGAAATAATCTGACACATAATTTAGACTGCCAAGAAATCTTTGTAACTGATTTTTATCTTTTATTTCATCTGAAAATTTATCTGCAAATTGAATGGCTCTGTCAATGGGACTTAAGGTTCCTTTATAGATATTATGTCCTAAAAATCGGATTTTATCTTGGAATAAATTTATCTTTGAGGTTGAGACGACTAATCCATTGTGTTTGATTACCTTGACAAATATATCTAAATGTTTCCAATGGTCATCAATTGATATAGAGAAAATTAAAACATCATCTATATATACAATTGAAAATTCTGTAAAAGGTGTAAATATATCATTCATTATATTTTGAAATTCACCGGGTGCATTTTTTAATCCAAAGGGCATAACATTCCATTCATAGTGACCAAAAGGAACTGTAAAAGCAGTTTTATATCTATCTTTCTCATCAATTTGTATTTGCCAAAATCCACTTTTCATATCAAATTTAGAAAATATGGTTGCTCCATGAAGTCTGTCGAGTAGGTCTTTCTTATTGGGGATGGGATATCTTATCCACTGTAAGGCTGTATTTAGGGGTTTATAATTTATAACTAATCTTGGAACTCCTCGTTCTAATTCTGCTTGTTTATTGACGTAAAAAGCAGCATAACTCCAAGGAGACTTGCTTTTCCTAATTAATCCTTTATTTAAAAGGTCATCAATTTCTTTCTTACAGTGTTCTAATAATTCATTATTCATTTGTATCGGTCTAGCTTTAGTAGGTATCTGTCTTTCATTAAAGTCTTTTTCATAAGGTAGTTGTACTATGTGACGATGCCTATGCCAAAAGGCAGTGGGAAGAGTAGAACAAATGTCTGTCTCAATTTGTTGTCTGAAGGATTTTATTTTTTGATGCAACATGGGGTCTGTTAATTGGTCAGCAATTCTTTCGTATAAGATTTCTAATTTTAAAGATTCTAAATGTCTATTCTTTCTGTCAATTCTCTTTCTATCAATCTCCTTTATTATGGAAATGTTATCAAGTGAATAAATTTCTTTCGGGATAGGTGGTAGAATGAATTTAAAAAGTATGTCTTTTCCTAATACATTGGTTTTGATTCCTTCTTCTGTTGTTAAAAAAGGATAAAGTAGAGCCATAAAGGGATTTCCTAAAATAATTTTAGAAGAAAGATCTTTAATTAATACAAAAACTGTCTCAAAGCATATCCCGTCATTACATATGTGGACATTAGGTATTTTATAATTAATTATCAGCTTTTCTCCATTAGCTTGAGTTAATCTTTCTAATGATTTTTCACAATATTTTAAAGGTATTAATCCTTCTTGTATACAATTCATGTCAGCACCAGAGTCTATTAAGGCAATTTCAGTCAGAGAAAATTCTTTATTAATTACTAGGGTAATTTCTATATGCCATTTTTGAAAGATTACTCTGTCAATTAAACTCAAGAAATTCTGTTCCTTTTTCAATGAAAGGGGTTCTATCATGGGTTTAGGAAATTCTTTCAGATTTATTATTTCTGCAATATTTTGTTCATTTATATCTATAGAATTTTCTTTTTTAATATCTTTAATTTTTTGTTTTAGTATTTTTGCTTCTGTCATTAAATCTTGTAAGGTTACTGGATGATCCAGCCTATCTTGTTTCTTTTTTGTCTTTTCTTTCTTGTCTTTTCTACATTCCGTAACATGATGTCCATATTTTTTACACTTAATACAAGTAGTAGGTATGTCTATAGAATCTTTTAATTTTAATAAATAGTCTTTTTTGTCTTTCTGGTGATTAGGTAAATTATTTATTAATTTTACTATTATGTCTTTTTGTCTTCTTTTTCTTTTATTAATTTTAAGTGGGTTGGTTGATTTTAGTTCTTTTTTCTTAACTTGATCCATCTCTTTTTGATTGACATTAAATATTTCCATTAATTCGTTTAGTGTATCTTTTTGAAATTCTAATTTACCAATTTGTCTAGCTATTTTATTGTGTCTATCACATTGTTTTTTAGTGTGACCATATTCTTTACATTTATGACAAATAGTGTTTCTATTATTTCTGTCAGTTTTCTCTGTTGACTTAGTATTATTCAAGACTGTTATTTCTCTTTTTCTATCCATATCTAAGGGTGTACTTAAAATCTCTATCTTTTTAGTCAATTTTGTCAAACTATCATTTTGGGTATCTATTATTGATTTTAGTCTTTCATCAATTTTTTCTTTTAGACTATTATCAATTTTCCTTCCTTTGTTGACTATTTCTTTTCTTGATTTTAGTTTATCTTTTTCTTTCTCTTCTTCTAGCTTTCTACGTAGGCTATCTTCATTATTTGTTACTATTTTGTCTTTTTGTCTTTCTATGTCTTGTTTCAAAGAAAACTCTTTTTCTTTCTTTATGTCTCTTTCTATTTCTAGCTTCTTACATGCAATTTATACTGAACTAGCTTTTACTTTATTGTTTTGCTTTTCCACCATTTCTTTTGGACTATTATTACTAATTTCTTGTTCTTCTACTTCTAGCTTCCTACGTAAAGATTCTTCAAGGTTACTATTTCCTTTATCTTTTTTGTCTATAATGCTTCTTTCTTTTATACGTGTTGATCTTTCCTTAATAGGGTCATTTTTTCTACTGTCCGTCAATGTATCAATACTTATTTTATTATGCCAATTATTTGTCACAATATTTGTTAAAGGTGATCTATGATGGGATTCAAATTTACTTTTATGTTCTAAAGATGAAGTAAAAGTTTTCATTCTTTCATAAAGGTCCAAAAAACTATCATTTTTTCTTTCTACTTTAGTACCCGTAATGGATCTTTCAATGGGTTCTAAAGATTCTAATTTTTTATTAATTACATTTAAAAAGTTATTATCCTGATTATTAGTCTGTTGATTGATTTTGTCTCCTATTAAAGTACTCCAATTATTTGTACTATTATCATAGTTATAATCATCAACATCACTGTCGTAATCAGAATCAGTTTCATAATCCATATTAAAATCTAACCAGTTATTGACTATATCTATCATGCTATGACCTTCATCATAATCTATATCATCATAGTCCATGTTTCAAATTAGTGTGTGCCTAACCTAAGTGTGAACAAACAAACAGATTATGAGCTGATAAATGTATTTATTCTCTTTCTAAGCAATTAATAATTACTGGCGGAACTATTACTAACCACTGGTATCCTTGCTATTGGGACCACCTCCTCGGGAAACTCCATTGCTGGACCACCCAAACATCGCCTGTCCGTATCCCTAACATGGTAAATTGTGACAAATTGTGAATGATTAATTATCATTACTTACCCTTTTTTTTTTCAGCTACGTTTTACTACGTCACAATTGTAACAAAAAATTGTAAAATATTTTATAGTCTTGACTTTTTCGTTCCGGACAGAGTCAAGCGGTGGTAACTGGAAAGCACACAGGTATGTGACCCGATAATTTGATGGCATTAAATCTGGAGGGTCCCAAATGAATTATGTTGTCTCGTACATACGCGTTTTTCTTCTGTTTTGGGCCCCAATTTATTATTATGACAATTAATTTGTACTGAAAAATTATGTGATCCTCATCTTAAGACTTTTCCACAAAGAAGGCAAGAACCAAGTACAAGAAGTTGTGCTTCTAGATAAACAGTATTTAATTTTGACTAAAAAACACCAATTTAGTCCGCTATCGTAGATGGAGCTGGTCATTTTTCACCCCCCAAAAAAAAAAAAAAAAAAAAAAAAAAAAAAGAGAGAGAGAGAAGAAGAAGAGAAACTTACATCTATTTACACTACAGTGATACTTTTATGTCTTAATGTTTTATCATATTAACTATTAAGACCAACAACGATAGGAAAAAGAAAAACTTGTATAATTTATTTGACTTCTATACCCACAATAGATTGAAATCATATTATATATTCTATAACTCACAACGTTTCATGATATATCAGCAACTGTTGGATATATTTAAGAGTTACCTAGCTTAGAGGCATAATTTACTCTTCTTAATTAGGAGAATTAAGATTCAAATCCCCTCTAATTATTATAACTCTCAAATTATAAAAAAGAAAGTACTAGTTTCATTTTGTACGTGGTTGCTAGCACGGTATTAGGGTCGTTCAACTTGACAAACCGATGGACTCGATTCCCTAAAAGGTGCAACAAGTTTTAATAATTGGGCTATAGGTTAGGTGTCAATCTAAGAACTGACTAGACAAATCTGGCTTGATCAAGTATACATGTGACTGTTTTTCAAACATGGTTAATTTTTGTTAGAGATACTATTGTTTAAGAGGTAAAAACCTACTCCCTCTGTATTAATTTATTTGTCTTGTTTGAAAAGTTAATATTCTTAAGAGAATATTATTTATTGTTTTGTCTATTTATTGACTTATAAAAATGTATAAGTTTACAAAATTACCATTAATTAAATTTATCAGCTTTAAAAAAAAAAAAAAAAGGCACGCTTAATGAGGCAATTAGAAATGTGCCCAATTAGATTGATTTTTTAAAATATTTGTTAGTTTTCATTTCAAATAGTTTTGAAAATAAAGTAGGGGTATAATAGGAACATTGGTAAATTAATTATTTTTATTGTTATAAACAGAACAATATTTTGAGACATCTCAAAATGGAATAGAGAACAAATAAACTGGGACGGAGAGAGTATATTATTAGACCCATGCACTTATAGAACATGTAAACTAACCCTAAGTTAGTCTAGGATTAATTTCTAGTTAGCCTAAGATTAAATTAGGGTTTTTTAGTATATAAACTCTACATTAAATTCATTATAATTTGAACACTTTAATAACAAAAATTTAGTCATCAAGGGAGTTCTTATGTAGATGTAGATTAAACGTACAACATTAAATTATATTACTTCCGCTTTTCTCACTCTTTTTTGTTTTTGTTTTTGTTTTTGTATTCACTTAACAACTTTAACATGGTATCTGTTAAAAAACAATCCTAGTCTTTGAGTTTCTTTCTTAGCAAAACCCAAAAATAAACAAACAAAACAAACCCCAATCACACACATGTGCTTTCAACACAAAACAAATTTTCATCACTCTTCCTATTTGGGATATTTTGCATGTGTATTCTCTAAAGCTATTGTGTCAACAATTTCACTTAACTAAAATTTGAATCTTGAGTGTTTTCGTTAAAATATTAGAAGGTAAGAGTTAAGTTATGAGAGTTGTAACTACCACATGGTTTAATGTCACGTTATTAATTATAGAGAAATGCTAACGAGTGTCATTAGGACATTGTTTAATAATTCATTTAAAGAAAATTTTTATGTGGAAAGAAAGAAAAGTAATTAATGTTTTGACAGCTTTTTTCTTTTCCCATAAAAGTAATGTCAAAACTTTCCTAAAATGGATTGTTAACTAATGACCTAAGGGCACTTGTTAGCATGACCCTTAATTATATTCAATATTTTGTTGAACTCACACGATATGGGGACCCAATTATGAGCACGCGAAGAACATCAAGAAGTTGGCTACCTTCAAAAGTTTTGAATTTTTCTTGATTTTTATATAGGGTTTAGTTTCATGACTGCCCTTAGGGCACAGATCAAGAAGTATTTTGGTTTGGCAACTGCCACATCAACATGACTATTTTGCTAAAAGTTGCACAAGGTTCTACCATGTCAATTGGACATTAGTGTGTCACATCACGCATCATGTTAGCATAAATGTCACACCAATTATGATGTCAACGTCTCACTTAAGCCCATATGCCATATCTCCATCATCTTGTAAGCCCATGAGCCTTTAGCGTCATACAGGTCCCTATGCCAACAGAAGATGATCATATATGCTCTTATGCACAAGCATCTCAAATTACCCATTACCCCACCAGCTCCAATGTCATAAGTAGCAGTGATGTTTATGTGGCTTGTCTCATTGACCATGACTCAAGACAATGGGATCATGGTAAGCTTTTCCATTTATTTGATACGGAAATAGCAATGAAAATACTTAAGATCAATCTTCCACATCCCCAACAAAATAATCAAATTTTTTGGGGTTTATCAAAATCGGGCTCTTTCTTAGTCAAGTTAGCTTATATGTCAATCATCCAACCCCAACTAACTGGCCCAAATCCTCTTAGTATCAAAGAATGGAGAGGTCTATGGAAACTTAAGGTCCATGCCAGGTTCAAGAATCACTTGTGGAAGATGTTTGGAGGATGCTCCCTGTAGGTGAGGAGCTAGAGAAAAGATATCATATCCCATCCAAAGAGTGTTTCCTATGCAAGAATGCGGTTGAGACAATTGAACATATTTTCCTCCAATGTCCGTGGACCTCTTAAGTATGGCTTATGGCTCCATGGCCTTTAAATATGTCTAAATTATCTCATATTGATATTATAGAATAGATAAAATGTATCATTGATCCCAAAGAGAAATTGGGAATAAGGGATGAGGAATCCCTTCATTTCCAATTATATGCCTCAATTGTGTGTGACGGGATTTGGATGCAGAGGAATAAGACTAGATTGGGTGAAGATATTGGTTCGGTGGTAGATCTAGCCAGGAAGATTTAGGACTCTTTTAACAAACAAAAAGCGGCTTGGGAAGAAGTTTGTGGGGGAAAAAAAATAGAATTGATTGAGTCTAGTTGAAGCCCCCCTCCTGCTGGTTGGCTGAAATTAAATTTTGATGCTGCCATAAGAGAGAATAAAACATCAATTGTAATGGTGGGCAGAGACAATCATGGCAGAGTTGTTTTGGCTTGGACTGACATTTTGGACCTGGGAAGCCCCCTGTGGGGTGAAGCTAAAGCAGCCTATGCAGCGGTTAATAAAGCAGTTGAAGTTGGGCTTAAAAAAGTGATAATAGAAGGTAATGCTTAAAATGTTATTGATCCTCTTAAAGACAAAAAGTCATCATCTGAATGGACCATTGATGTAATATTGCAGAATATTTTAGCTATATGTAATCTATTTGATGATGTTTCTTTTTCTTTTGTGAAAAGAGAGGGTAATTCCTCAGCTCATTTGTTAGCCCTTTGGGCAGCTTTTTGTAACAACTCTGGGCCTGTCTCCATCTCTGATCCTTCTTTGTTAGTGGCTTAAGCTTTGGAAAGAGATAGGCAAAGGCCCATGAGTTCCTTGCTGTACCAGTCATGGTTTCCTTTTGTGAAATAAAGATGTTTATTCAGCAAAAAAAAAAAAAAAAAAAAAAAAAAAAAGATAATTTTTTAACCTTTTGAGGTTTGAGGCGCCCCAAGTAATGCATTTAGTGCAGGCACTAACACCTTTGTCCATACGCGATACTTCCATCTATTAGTACAGTATTTGACAATTGGTATCAACCATCATCATCAACTATGATTGTTCGCTATCACCAACATATGTTATTTATTTATTTATTTTTTTGGATAACCATCACCAAAATATGTTTTGTGTGTTTCTAATTAGTCACCTTACATTCAAGACTAGTCACATTATTTTTTTTTTATTTTTTTTTTTTGGGATCAATAGCCTTGTTCAAGGTGATTAATGATTATCATTTGCTTTTTGGTGATGTCTAACCTTGAGGGGTTCGATTTTCTATAATGGCAAAGATAGGGTTTTATTTAGGTGTATTTATTTGTCTAGTTCTTTTTTCCTTAAATATGAACAAAATAAAACTGGTTAGCCTTATTTGATGGTGGCATTAGATACCAGCACACAGCACACTTACCACATGCTAAATTCGAGTCTATATGGAATTGTAATAACCTATTCCATGGATTGTACTCTATTTTGTATTCTATCAATCATAATCAGCCACATATTCATTGTTAATAAGAATCTAATCTCAAACAGACCAGTAGCTTTTGTTAATTTTCACGTACTGTTCACATCTCTTTAGTCTTTTTTTGTCAGATTTCTCACCCAAGAGAAATTGCCCTACTAAAGTATTAGGGATTGGATCTACAATCTAACTTCACCTCATTAAAGTAACTTTTTCTACGGTGTTGCCTTAGAGCCTTGGCAGCATGGGGCATTAGAAAGTCTATGCCCTAACAGAACGAGATAGCCTCTAGAAGTAGCATACATTTATCTTAAGAACAATCCCTTAAATCCTTGGGGGTGACAAGGAAAACTACTATGGAATCCACTAGAAAATAAGTGACACTCTTAAAAATTTTAATCCTGAATAGCCTGAGTATCCAATGGGCTACAACCAGTAATTTATATTAGAAGATATCTTAAACAATTTTTAGAGGATTAAGAAACCTTTAGTGAAACCCTAATTTGTGTTAGGCATGAAATTATGCTAACAAACGTGAAGGATTACCAAAAAAAAAAAATGACACAATTGGGAAAACAACATAAACTACTATTACAGACTCTAAGAAACATCATAAAACTGACAAGACCTTATTTTGAACTTTGATTTGAAAATCATAACAAAAGGAAAAAATTACTAAAAATAGTTAATCGATAAAATGGAGACTTAAATGAAGGATTTGATGAAAAGAAAAAGGGTATTACCTTTATATTGCCAAATTTCACATGATTCTATAACATTTTGTTAGTGTCTCTTACTTTCTAAACTTCTTGTGCATGATTGGACTTAAGATTATCCTTTTATTCAAGGAAAGTTTGAGTTGTGTGTTCTACGTCAACTGAACTTGAATACCTGAATTTCAAAAGAGGGCTTTAACCTTCACTAATGTCTAGAAAAAAAGATGACGGACTGGAATATGTTTGTTTTAGCTAAAAAATATGTGAAAGACTAGAAAATAGGTTGGACCGGATGGTTAGGTTAACCTTTTAAAATTTGTTTTAATTTTTTTTTTTTAAAGAAAAAAACACATGGATAATATTGATTGATGGAACATATAATGACATGAATCCTATTGAGCACATCTATGCACAGGCGCGCGCGCGCGCACACACACACACACCCACACACACACACACACACACACACATATATATATATATATATGATTTTATAAATTCAATAGCTGTAATGGTTGTTGATGCCCACTTTGGTAAAAAGGCCAAATAACAAGAAGAAGTCTGACAGTATGGAAAGGGCAAAGAAAGAAGAGTTAGCAAAGCAAGGAAAAAAAAAAAAAACCATTAAGCCCCAGTGGCATGAATAATAGTTCACAGGCCTATAAAATAGTAAAAAGGCCACAAAGAAAGCAAATGGCTATGGGTATCGTAAGAAATGGAAAGCAAGCAAAAATGGGCGGAAGGAGCCCAATGGAAGGAATTAGTAAAGTGGTATGGTAATTAGGCTAGGGAAGCACAAAAGATTTAGCAAAAGCCTATGCAAATGTAGTAATGGAATGGGCCAAGGTTGCCTAAAGAAATGAAGTGCGCCGGGGAAGCCCCAGAGGGATGAAATGGGCCAAGGAAGCCCAAAATAGTATGAGAACAAGCCTAGCAGAAGTACTGGGCAACATGAACTGAGTAAAGGGAAAGTGTACGACAGGCCCAAAGGAGGCCGAGCAAGCAGAAGTCAAACGACAACATGGCAGAAGTAATGAGACGGTATGGCAGAAGTGTCAGCCGACCCACAAAGCAAGTAGGGGCTGGATTGAAGAAGGAAAGAACCCATGCCCGAGCAAAGCCCAGCCCAAGGAAGGAACGAGATACAGAGAATGGAGACTCAGTGACTCCTCCACGCCACAAAGGGTTAAAAATAAGCATGTGCAGAAGGATCAGATCAATCCACAGGCCATGGCAAATGTATGAACGATAGACAAGCTCTGGACTCACATGGGAGTTGAGCACGCATAAGACTCAGGTACCACCCATTTGTACCCAGCCACTACAGACGTGGTAGGCCATGAGTCAGAGGTAAGAGAGGGTATAGTCTGGCAGTGGGGAGAAGGGGAAAGTCTATACTGGGATTCTTGCTCAAAACGCTTTTGGGAAATGTCCTATTGGGATAACATACCACCCAAAAGGGAGAAAAATGAGCCAGAATCACTAGGTGCATGCCATAGGAATTAGTAAGAGAGAATGCGCAATTCCTATCTGGAGGGGAATGCCACAGAAGTCAAGAAAGTAAAACAAAAAACTCTTTTGTCTGGAATTAAGACATGGTGTAGCCAACGCAGGGTAGTGGTGTTAATTGAGCAACTGGCAAAGTAGTGGGTGGTCCGAAAAGGATACCCACACCAGGCTAAAAGTAGTTAAAGGGTAAAACAGTAAAACTTATTACGGTAGGCAATATAAAAGGGCCTTAGTTGTGTACGGAAAAAGGGGGAGGAAAGACAAGAGTGAAAAAGGCAGAGAGGAAAGAAAACAACTAAGAAAAACAACAGGGTAAATAGAGAGAGTAAAAAAAATAAAAAATAAAAAGAGAAAAGAAAAGGGAGAATACTAAATAGTGTGACAAGGCATGCACCAATAGGCTATTTCCTTTTCTCCTTCTCAATAGCCTACTCTCTAGCAAGTTAGAAGATTCGGGATCAAGCCATTTAGGTCCATTTCTTCAAAGTAAGCAATTTCTATGGCAGGAGTTCCATGCAAGATTGCTCACTTTGAAGACTGGTTCCCTTCTTGGACTTAATTTGCCGAGGAACTAAGTACAACAAACTTATTCCCCTTTGCTTTCCTCCGTTATAACTAATTAAGCAGTAACCATACTCTCGTCATGTTTTCTTGTTAAGAAAAATGGTTTAAGTGTTATCTTTTACTATCTGTACACGTACCCTTGTTGCATTTTATGCCTCCTACCGTAACATTTTATGTAACAGTGTCCTCTATCGTACATAAGCGAGTAATCAAGATCTTGGTGAAAAGATCCTAGCTTGTGCACAAGCTAGCTTGAGGTGGGTTTCAATCAAGACCGTCCTGGCTCTCCTATTCCAGAGTCATTGGGCCATAGTACGGCAAAAAACAGTCTAGCCCAAAAAGGAAAAAACACAAAAAGGCCCACCACAATAGGAAGCAATGAAGTTAATATTGTCTATATATATAACCAGGGGCAGCTCCAGATTAAAATCAAGGTGGTCACAGTCACAGATTCACACAGTACCACCCTAACCTAGAAAAAAATTATTATTATATATAATATTTAAGAAAATATATGATTTTTTTTTTCTTTTTAAAAATTTTGTGACCACCCTAAATTTTTTTTTAAGCCCAACATAGTTAAATTTTGGACAAAATTTAGCAACAAACTTGGCTGTAGTCTAAGGCTACAACTCAACTTGTTTCTTTTATTTTATTATATTATATGTGAATTTTGGTGAATTTACCATTGGATTACATTTTCTTTTTATATCCTTTGTGCTTACAAAATTTTAATAAGATCAAAGATCAATATCTATTTCATCAATTAAATGTTTAAATTTCAATTTTTTGTAGTTTAAAATTATACATAAAACATAAGTTTATGAATCGAATAGTAAATAGCACCCGATTGGTATGAAATTGGTATATGTTTTAAAAATATAAAAAACATGCAATTTAACAATTAAACTTTAAAAAATATAGTCATGCTAATTTATTTAGTGAGAGTTATAGCTCAAAAATAGAAAGAAAATCTTTCATATTTACACTTTCAGCTCAACTTTTATAAAAGGAAAATGAAGGTAAAAAAGAAGAAGGAAGATATAGAATCTAGGAAGAAAATATTTTATATATATATATATATATATATATATGTTGTTGTTACATTTCAAAAGTGACAAAAAAAAAAAAAAAAAGATAATTCATAATTGTATAATTAAGTTTACCCAAGTTGTACCTCTTTTTTATTATTATTATTTACTTATAAGAACCTAAGTAGTACTTGGTATCCATGTAAATATTAAACATCCTTTCATTTCTAAGTGGAATTTTGACTTTAAAAATATGATAAATTACATTTTACCACCTTAAACTATATCTTATATTACACTTTACATATTAAACTTTTTTAATACACATTTTGCACCATAAACTATAACTTTTGTTATACTTTGCATTCCAATATTAAGTTTGCTGTTAACTTGGATGGAAATTTAAATTTGAGAGTGCAAAATGTAATGAGGAGTATAGTTTAGGGTGATAAAGTGTAATTTCTCTTTTATTTTTAAGGGATGAACAAGATGGGTAGTTAGGTCTTTTCACGTGATGCTATATTTTTATCATCCAAGTTAATAGCAAATTTGATGATGGAATGCACAGGATAACACAAATTATAGTTTAGGATGCATAACACACATTTGAAAAGTTTAGAATGCAAAGGGTAATTAGATGTATAGTTTAGGATGGTAAATTGTAGTTTCCCATCAAAAATATCTTAAACAACTTATTCTTGGGAAAAAATAAACCCCATATTAATAGATAATTAAATATAATCAATATTCTATATTTTTGTAAGTTTTAACTTTTTTTAACATTAATATATTAATAATGAATTTTTTTTTAACACTATATATATACACATATGTTCGGATGTACGGGCATATATGAATGTAACCTACGTTTCCTTCGACATCAAATCCCTTCTAGCAAATTGTAATTGTTTACATACGAGTTGTGGAAAGTATGTGGATTTTAAGGACGAGAAGTACCTTAATAGTAGACCACTCTTTAGCCACGACAGGCTCCCTAAGCGGTGCAACAGCTGTGCGGAAATAAGCCTCCGGAGATGTTGGTTCTACTTTGAACTTCTTGCAAAATGGAAGCCAAATCTTCGAGAAACATGAGGCCTCTAGCATAGCATAAAATGTCAAATTTGAACAACCATTGTCTGATAGATAAATGCTTAGCTTTTCAGGTGGATTGTTATAAGCCATGATTGATAGCACTGTGTTTATCACCATAATTGGTGGTTCTACCATGGGGTCTGTAGTGCACAGGAATATGTCTATGACCGGCAAATCTTTTTCGTATCTGATAATTGCACAAACACACTTAGCAAGTAAAGCACCCAGAACATATGTTCTTACACATGTTAAACAACATGTGATAGAGAGAGATATTCATATGTACCTGAGAGAGCGGCGGTCTTTGAAAGTGTAACGATATATGGGGGTTCAATCGAACAACCATAGTGAAAAACCAATATAAACAAAACCAAAGCTCTGAGAGAAACAATCCCATCCAAGCCTATCTTCTAGCTTCTTTTCTTCTGGTATGTGGGTCAGTCTATATACAGAGATCAAGCATATTATCAAAATTATGATTCAGATTAGAAAGCAAGAAAAGGAACAAAGCAAAAGAAGAAAGAAGTGTAGGGATGAAATCTGAGATAAACGATATCTGAGTAATGTAGTTTAGTTGTATAGTGTAGTTTAATGTAGTGCAGTGTAGTGTAAACTTGTAGTTTAGCAATGTATTTAAGTGGAGACATGTTCACACGTGAGATAACTAACATACACACATGTTGTAACTGTACCCACATAATTTGGGATATTTTGCTTGCTCTGTTTTCTATATTTAGTCACAAAATCATGTACAAATTCATTCAGTTGAATGAGATACAAAGTTTTCTTCATTCCAAATTCTCTCTAGCTTGAGCCTCTTCTCTTTCTTCATTTCTCTGCTCTATGTGCTTTCTTATATGGTATCAAAGCTTGACCCTTTATCAATGGTGTCAAATACTGGAACAGATTCTACTTCTTCTTCTACACGAGAGCTTTCTCCATTGGAAGATCCTCGAAGCCCATTTTTCTTGCACCATGGTGAATCTCCTGGTGCGATCTTGGTTGTTCAATCTGTTACTGGGGATAATTACCCTAATTGGGCCAGAGTAATGAGGATGGCTCTAGATGCGAAGAGTAAGCTCGGATTCGTTGATGGTTCCATCATTGCATCAATGGAAATTACACCATTTGAGAAAAAGGCATGGTCAAAGTGCAATTCAATGATCTCATCGTGAATCTTGAATTCAGTTTCACCTCATATTACTACTAGTGTCATTTACAGAGACACAACTTTTGAGGTTTGGAATGCTCCCAAGAATCGGTTTTTACAAGCAAAATGGATCAAGAATTTCTCAACTTCAGAAGCAAATTTCCACTGTGATGCAAGGAGATTCTATAGTGACAAGCTTTTTCACTGACCTTCAAGTTTCTTGGGATCAATTGTTAAATCTAAGACCTTTGCCATCGTGTTCATGTGGAAAATGTACTTGTGGTGTGAATGAGAAAATTATGCATCTTCATCACCAAGATTCAATCATGCAATTTCTTAATGGATTGAATGATTATTACTCACAAGTCAAGACTCAAATTCCTATGATGGAACCTGTTCCATCTGTGGATAAGACCTTTTCTTTGGTAATTCAAGAGGAAAGGCAAAGATCTTCAAGTTTTCATGCCACTCCTTCAGTTGAATCCACTACTCTTGCTGTCAAGAATCAAGTCTTCAATCAAGGTTCTTTTCCTTCAGGAAACAATGGCAAGATTTTCAAAGCGAATGTTGGAAAGGGAAGGCCTATGTGCAGCTATTATGGAAAGGTTGGACACATCAAGGAGAAGTGCTATAAACTTGTTGGATTTCCACCAGGCTACAAGCAAAAGGGGAAGGTTCCTATGGCTAATTAGGTCATGATGGATTGTGATCAAGCTCAAAATGAAGCTATGCATAAGAATAGCACTTTCTCTTTCACTCCAGAACAATATTAGCAATTGATTTCCCTTTTAAATTCTCATTCATCCAATTCTGGTAGTTCCGATGAAGCAATTCACACAGCCAATTCTGCCCTCTCAGGTATCTCTGATGATCTCTTGCAAAACTCTATGTGTTTAAGCGTGCAACACTCTATTTTTGCTATCAATCCTTCAAATAAAACAGCATATAATCAAGACACTTGGGTGCTTGATATAGGAGCCACGGATCATAATCTCTATCTGCTGCAAACTTCAGAATCTTGCAAATCTGTTTCAACTGTATCTTCTATCCTAGGATCTATTTTTAGTTCTTTTGCAAATAATGTTGTGGATGTTCCTGTCACCACAAAGTCCTATCTTTGGCATCTTAGATTAGGTCATGTATCAGATGCTAAACTTCAGGTTTTGTGTGATTTTCTCCTTGATGTAAGCACTGTACATGGTAATAAAGATTGTGCCCTTTGTCCCATTGCAAAACAAAAAGACTTCCTTTCCCTTCTTTCAATCATTTGTTTGATAATGCTTTTGATCTTATTCATGGTGATGTTTGGGGTCCTTTTGCAAAATCTACTTATGATGGTTTTAGGTATTTCCTTACCATTGTTGATGATGCAACTAGATCAACATGAGTCTATCTTACGAAATCAAAATCAGACACTAGGCCCTTATTGATTTCATTTTTCAAAATAATTTCAACACAATTCCACACCAATATTAAAGCTATTAGAACTGATAATGCTCAAGAATTTTTCTAAAAGACTTCTTTGCTGATCATGGGATTTTGCATCAACATTCATGTGTTGCCACTCCACAACAAAATTCAGTTGTGGAGAGGAAACATCAACACATTTTAAGCATTGCTAAAGCATTAAAATTTCAGTCTAATGTGCCCATTTCCTATTGGGGTGAATGTGTTTTGGCTATTGTTTACATCATCAATAGACTGTCCACTTCCATTTTAGAAAATAAAACACCTTTTGAGAAACTTTACAATAAAACACCTTCCTTTGTTCACTTAAAAGTTTTTGGTTGCCTTTGTTTTGCTTCCACCTTGTCCCATAATAGATCTAAGTTTAATCCTAGATCTGTTCCCTGTGTTTTTCTAGGATTCCCTTTTGGTGTCAAAGGTTACAAGTTACTCAATTTGGTCAACAAGAAAATCTTTGTTTCTAGAGATGTAAGCGTTCATGAGACTGTGTTTCCTTTCATTTCATCCACTTATTCTTCTTCCCCTCACTCCAATATTACCTTTCCTCACATTTTTCCCTTTTTAGATACTTCTACTGCTCCTTTAGTTCCCACCTTCTAACTTGTCTCATTTGACTCTACTCCTTATTCAAGTTTTGAGTCTAACACCCCTCAGCCTATTCCTAATCTTGATTTTCCTAATTCCACTTCTAGTCCTTTACTCAATCCTTCATCCCCTAATGCATCTGCTTCTCCATCTTGTGATTTGACTTCTAATGCAGATTCTAGTCCTCCTATTACTGAAACTACTATTATCCCTTCTGTTTCCTCATCTCCACCTTTGAGAAAATCTACTAGAGTGTCTAAGCCTCCTTCCTATTTGCAAGACTATAAGTGCAAAACCATCATTACTGATCAGTTTGATCATTCCAATCATACCATCAAGTCTGGTTCAGCCTCACACACATCAGGTAAAAAATATCCCTTATCTCATTTTCTTGGTTCTTCTACTTTATCTCCATCCTATGCCCATTTTTGTTCTTTTATCACTGCTGTTTTTGAACCTAAATCTTATCATGAGGCTGTCTAAGATCCCAAATGGCAGAATGCAATGGTTGCTGAGATTGCTGCATTGGAATCTAACCAGACTTGGTCTCTTACTCCCTTACCACCTCATAAAGGGCTATTGGGTGCAAATGGGTATATAGAGTGAAGTATAAGGCTGATGGTACTGTGGAGAGGTATAAGGCATGCCTTGTGGCTAAGGGTTTTACACAACAGGAGGGCTTAGACTTCACAGACACTTTTTCACCTATTGCCAAAATGACCATTGTTAAAACCTTGCTTGCAATATCTGCTGTGAGGGGTTAGCAGTTGACTCAACTTGACGTAAACAATGCTTTCCTTCATGGAGAGCTTCATGAGGAGGTTTACATGCAACTGCCTCAAGGATTTCAAAGCAAGGGGGAGAATGTGGTGTGAAAGCTTAACAAATCCTTGTATGGCCTCAAGCAGGCATCAAGGCAGTGGTACTCAAAATTCTCATCCACTATTCTAAAATGTGGATTCAAACAATCAAAGTCTGACTACTCCCTTTTTACCAAGAAGTTCAATCAATCATTCATAGCACTTTTGGTGTATGTGGATGATATTCTTATAGCCAGTAATGATGTTCATGCTGTTGAAGAGCTTAAGGTGTTCCTGGATCAAGAGTTTAAGCTAAAGGATCTTAGAAACTTGAAATTTTTCCTTGGTCTTGATGTGGCTAGATCAGATAAAGGCATTTCCTTATGTCAAAGAAAATATGCTTTGGAGGTGCTCAAAGATGCAGGCATGATAGGATGCAAGCCTGGCGAAGTTCCCATGGAGCAAAACTTAAAGTTGAGCAAATACCATGGGGAGATGTTACCTGATCCTAGTGTTTATAGAAGACTGGTTGGCAGGTTGCTATACCTGACCATTAGTAGACCAGACATCAAATACTCAGTGCACAAACTGAGGCAATTTATGTCAAAACCAAGAAAACCTCACCTGGATGCAGCCTATAAGGTGTTGCAGTACATAAAGGGAAATCCTGGATAGGGTATTTTGTTATCATCTAGTTCATATTTGCACTTAAAGGCATTCATAGATGCAAATTGGGCATCTTGTGTTGACACTAGAAGATCAAGCATTGGTTACTGTGTCTTTTTGGGTAATTCTCTGGTTTCATGGAAGTCTAAAAAGCAATCCATAGTCTCTAGATCTTTTGCTGAAGTAGAGTATCATAGTCTCTAGATCTTCTGCTGAAGTAGAGTATCGAGCCATGGCAGTGACTGTGTGTGAGATGGCTTGGATACTAGCTTTGTTGAAGGATTTAGAAGTACATCATCCAAAACCTGCAATGCTGTTTTGTGATAACCAAGCAGCTATATATATTGGTGAGAACCCTGTGTTCCATGAGAGGACTAAGCATATAGAAATAGATTGTCACTTGGTCAGAGATAAGGTTCAAGAGAAAGTCATCAGATTGTTTTTCACTCCTACTCACTCACAGCTAGCCAATCTGCTTACAAAGGCACTTAGTGGTCAATAATTGAAGGCTTTAATTACCAAAATGAGCATTGTGAATATTCACAATCCTGATTCTCATCTTGAGGGGGAGTATCAAAATTGTGACTTAGATCAGAAAGCAAGAAAAGGAACGAAGCAAAAGAAGAAAGAAGTGCAGGGATGAAATTTGAGATAAACTACAGCTGAGTAATGTAGTTTAGTTGTACAGTGTAGTTAAATGTAGTGCAGTGTAGTGTAAACCTGTAGTTTAGTGATGCATTTAAGTGCAGACATATTCACACGTGAGATAACTAACATACACACGTGTTGTAACTATACCCGCATAATTTGGGATATTTTGCTTGCTTTGTTTTTTGTATTTAGTCACAGAATCATGTACAAATTCATTTAGTTGAATGAGATACAAAGTTTTCTTCATTCCAAATTCTCTCTAGCTTGAGCCTCTTCTCTTTCTTCATTTCTCTGCTCTCTGTGCTTTCTTATACATATTCCCACGAAAATTGAAAGTGCAGAGAATTGGAAAAGGATGGGTCCCTTTGCTGACTTTGTTACCCATCTCTCTCTCTCTCTCTCTCTCTCTCTCTCTCTCTCTCTCTCTCTCTAGTGTACTGCCAAAAAGAATGAGGTAGGAGATGAGCAAACGTCGATAAGAGTAGGACAAAATGAAACAGTGGTCAGAGTAAGTGCAAACTTTGCTGGCCAACAAAATTGTGGATAGATGCTGATCACCTCGTTAGTTTTGAGAGTCATTAGAAAACAAAACGAAAATGGACAAAAAACGTTGTTTCCTCGTGACTTTGATTCCTTTTTCACAGTGCAGGGCAATAAATTAAGCGGTAAACTAAAACATGCAATTTTAAGCCCCGGAAAGCAATTCCAAAGATATGTATTGAGGTTCCTAAACTAAAACCTTTGGATGAATGGCAATAAGTCAATCCCCATTTCCCTTAATCCCTCCCACAGTGCTTCAATCCAGTATGGGATGTCACATGGAATGGTAGTTACTATAGATATACCTCAACCATATATCGCTTCATTTTCCCTTCAAGACACAACCAAATTACACAACCTTTACTAGTCCTTCAAACGGTTGAAGACCCAATTTGAAAAAGATGAGGAAAATCGCAGGTGGTGTGGTCAGAAAATTGGAACTTACAAAACAGATCCATGACCACAAATCCTTAGAACATACACATTTCTAATGTTATCCCTATATACTTGACTTCATCTGCAAGCAACTATAGATGAAGTAGAATTTCTAAGCCAGCTATAATATTAATTTTATTTTTTAGCAGTTAGGAATTAGGATTGTCTTCTCTACTATTACTGTATTTTATGAGATACTAGTCACTAAGGATCCGTTTGGTTGGAATGGTAGAAAAGTGGGAGGGTACAAAATTGTAGAAGGTTAGAAAAGTGGGAGCGTAGAAAAAATTTAGTTTTCCCTCAAGTATGTTTGGTTGGAGTGATGGAAAAATGAAATGATGAAAAACACTTTTGTTTGGTTGAAAGGAAAAATGAGAGGATGGAAAATGAAGTTGATATAAATTTACAATTATGTCCACATTAAATAAAACAAAAAAGTAACACATTTTTTTTATTTAAAAAAAAATTTGTATGAATACTTCAATTTTTTTTAAAAGGAGCACAAGCCAAAGGAAGTTGAGCACCAAAAAAAAAAAAAAAAAAAGAAGTACAAGAAAAGACCCAAAAAAAAAAAAAACAAACAAACAAACAAAGAAGAATAAAAAAAGAATAAAGGAAAAAAAAATGCAAAACAGAAAGAAAGATGTTTTTTTTTTTTGGTTGATAATGACATAAAAAATAAAAAAGAAAGATAGTACAACAGATAGAGAGACAAAAATCGAAGGAGAAAGAAAAAAGCCAAACTGGCAAAGAAACGAAAACTCATGTGCACATGGACATTTTTGTCTTCTCCATACATAGAGTTTTCCTCTTAGTTTTCTCCCTATTTTGGAGAGAAGCCATTTTGGTGGACTTGGGAGAAAACACCCAGCCCCCACCACTTTTTTTTTTTTCTTCCATCCCTCCCAATCAATCACCCACTAAAAATATTCTCTCCACTTTTCTCTCATCAATTTTTCATTTTCCCTAAAATCTTTCCAAACAAACATACCCTAAAGTTGGCAAGACTTCCAACTCTAGCTAAATTCAGCATTTAGTTCGCCGTGTTGAATCTTTAATGCCACAAGATTGAATCTATATTTTTTTAATAAATTCAGATTTAGAATATGCACTCCCAATCTAAACTAGTCATTTTTCATTCATAAGTGTATAAAAATGGATTGAAATGCTACAATGATATAGTTCAATAAGAGCGTAACAACAATAGATATTAACTTTCAACTTTTAAATATTAATAAATTTGCGTAATGAAGCAAAAAAAAAAAAAAAAAAAAAAAAAAAAAAAAGATGAAGAAGAAAAGGAGAAGAATGAGAAGAAGAAAAAGAAGAAGAACGAAGATAAAAATCAAATCCTGATAAATTCTTTTGACAAGATATGGTTCCATCAAAGTATATCTTAGCCAGCAGAAGTTTTGTGAGGCACAAACATAGAAATTAATATAGGGCTATTGCACAAGCCAATAGAGCAAAGATAGTTGATTGGTATGAAACTGAGGTGGGCAGGCTAGCAACGTCTTTCCTGAAGAAAAGTCCTTGGTAAACAGGAAGGTTAATAAAAACTAACAGACCGCATAGAAGTATCTGTAATGCATATTGCTCCCAAACCATAGTTTCCAAATCGGCAATAACCCTCTTCAGTCCTCCGAAGAAACAAAAGGCGTTTAGCAATGCAAGTGTTGCTAAAATGGTAAACATTGGAGACGAAGTACCAAACTCCATGACCTCTTGCTCATATCTCTGTGACACATCATCATCAGCCACCTTTGTTGTGATGGCAAAGGTCGACTTTGTAAACCCTAGTCGTTTTAGGATATAGTCCAACAAGCCCAAGAAGTAGGAAGTTGTTCTTCTATATAGCCACATCCTTTGATCATTCCACCAACCCTTGAATGTGCCCCCAAGCCAAATACATTCTCCAAGGCTGTATGCACGGTGGAGAAAGATGACAAATACAAATGCGAGAACCCATAGATCTGAAATCTGTTAGTGCAAGATGATTCTATTCTTAGAAGATAGTTTAGCAACAATAATACACAACTTCAATTTAAAAAATAAAAGTCTCTTACCTGTGGAAACAAGGATATGCCTCTAAGCAAGCATAGAGATGGCACAATAACATAGTACAATGTAGTCAAGCTGATTGGAGCCCATAGTAGATAGATACAATACGAAAGTTGAAGTTTTAAGGGAATCTTTTTATATCCAAGCACAAAGGGACAATGCCTAGAGGCAAATATTTGAAAATCACCGTCAGACCATCTCCTGTGTTGTACAAGTGACTGTAGTAGTGTTGTGGGAGCAACTCCAAGAAAGCCTTTCCTTTCTGGATTGAAATATATTGATCTCCAACCTCGACATTGTATGGCTAATCCTGTTAATACATCTTCCACTGCACTGTCATACTTCAAACCTATCTGCAAATAAATGTATAGGAGGTTCAAATGAATTGTACACAGGCATCACAAATAAGAATATAAGAGGTTCAAATGAATTGTACACACACAAACCTCTTTTCCCCACTGAGTGTTCTCTTCGTAGGTACAACTTGCAAGGACTTTGCTTGTCTCTTCTAGTACCCTTGTACTCTCCTCTACACTTCTATTGCTCCATCTCTTCCAATCTTCCTTATAATTCTTGTTGTACTTTTTCCCAGAAAGAGTCTCCCTTCTGTGGAAGCACCCAGTACCAATATAGCAAGGCCCTCCATTCCCATCAAATCCTGGTATCTCCAGCTTTATTTCAATGTATACCATGGGTATAAATTTTGTTAAAATGTCTTCTCTAACATATTTTCAATTGAACATATTGGAATTAGTATAAGTAATTTTTTGATGCTTACCTTCATTGTTACATTCAAGGAATTACTGTAAACATCATTTTTTGTTAAGTTCTCAAATGCTTGTGGAAACTGTACGAAACCAACTTCATTTCCCTTTTCTTCATCCATAAAAAAGCATAAAGCATCTCTCACTGACTTTGAATTGTTTGAATACATATCGCAATCCACGTTAAGTATTATTGGACTATTGCTTATCCTCGATGACGCCCTTATCTAATATGTTTGATTATGAAAAATGATTATGAGTACAAAATACTTAAAAACTTATAACATATGGATTTTATGGCTATTGAGAGTTGAGACTACAAAAAATAGAACTAGTTTGGAGAAGCATTTTGCATGTGGATATGATGTATGGCTTACCAATGCATTCATGGCTCCTGCCTTAAAATGGTGGTGGTATTGGGTTCTCTTTTCACGTGCCAAGTATACCAAAGTAGGCAAAGGTTGTCCTTGAATGTCCACAGCCTCAGAATCTCTCCCATCAATAAGTATCTATAAATTAGTTATTATTAATTAACTAAGCCATGAAATCGAATAAATTTAATTATTCAATTAAGTATATTCAGCTCATGAGAAAAGAGAATATATGGTATGTACTTGAAGAATTGTTTGATGATCATGTCGGCTTGCAACCAATATCCACTCATTGAATCCCTTGTGTTCTTTGCTTATTTCTTCGGATATTTGACCCAGTTTTGTGGTGTTTTCAATCTGTTTCTTCATGTCTTCATATAACATCTACATACATGAGACATGATTTTTTTTTTTTTTTTTATCACATGTGAATTGAAAAATAAAGAGGAAAATTACGAGATATTTGTCTACTAATTTCCAACCTAATCGTAAAATAGATACAAATTAAATAGACGACTTTGCAAATGTCACGTATATATAAAAAGGATACAAGATAAATTAATATTACAACCTTCCTAGCTAGAAGTCTTTTGATGGGTTTATAATGGTGGGTTATAATTGAGGGATATTATGGAAATTAAGTAAAGTAGATAAATGACTTCATTTTTGGGATTCTTTCATATGTTTTGAGATGGATTTTCAATTGTGTGTCAGTGAAAACATAAGGTTACATCACATGACATTTTTCTTTTTTTTATAATTCTCTCATTTGACATTCCACCTCACTTTTTGATTAATTCCATATATCAATCTTCTTTGAAAGGGATATAGGTATTATCCATTTAACCTCTTCCATTAAGTAAAGGTTTTAATGAATTAATTTATTAACCTTTTAACTAAGAAAATGGTTTAATAAATTATTTAATCTTTATTATTTATTTGTATTCAAAGATAAATAATTTTATTTCTTTAGTTTTATATTTTTAATTACAAAAAATTTTGGACAACTACTTAGCAAGAAAATAAGAGATACTCTAAATTTTTCCTTCCATATCAACAAAAATTTTAACCATTTTTTTTAATTATTTTTAGCTTTTTCCCATTCGGCAAAAAAATAATAGTGTTTTCTTTAATATTAATTTTTTTTAGTTATGTGTTTTTGAGATACATGTGCATTCCACTAATTATTAATATAAAAGATAATTTGTATGTTTTCTTTTTCACACAAAAATTGGGGGAGGGGGGGTGGGTGGGATTTAAATTTAGGTTATTCTTGGAAAGTATATGGTTATTATTTAAGATTTATATCAAAAAACGATTTATTTGAAATATGAAACACATGTTCAAATTTAATAATTTTAACAACAACTGACAAAAAAAAAAAGCACAAAAGTAAAATATAGAAAATGTTTTGCAAATAAGTTAGTCAAAGTAATTAAATATTTGTAAAATCATTCAAAAACATGTTCATAAATGAATTATATTAATCACAAAAATTCATATTTCTTCTTTTTAATGACATGTGATATAACTAATTATCAAATATAATATAATGAATAAGTATTGTACATGAATTATATTTTATATGAACTTGCAACGTACTCACATATTGCAAGAGATATCCATTTTATAATGGTAAAAGTATTAATCCAACTTAATTCCCTAAATACTATTAAGTCAGTTCACATTTTTCTTTAACTCTTTTGACTTTTGAGGGCTAAGTTGACTTTTGGAACAAAAAAGATCAAATTTGAAATATTTTAGACATCATTCGGTGCTTTGTATTAGCCCAATCCTTTGTGCTTTGTTAGTGGAATTTACCTATTTATATTTGATTCGTTTCAGGACAGGCAAGTTGCGAAGGCCAACTCCAAAAAATCAACGCACACTGACAACTGACCTGAGGACTTGGAGGGTCCATTGAATTATGTCGTTTCTTGTTAACTTTTTTTCGACCGACGTTTCTTGTTAACTAGTGACACTGTTTTTGTAACCTTTTTTTCCAAAACAGATTAAGAATATAGAAAGAACATGTGATGAAATGATCAGATTTTTGACCACGGAAGACAACTTTTGTACGCGCGTGTGTGTGTGGCTGTGCTTATCCAGATAAAATACGCAAAGTTTGATTTTGGTGGAGCTAATGGGGCATTTTCTATCTCAGTCACTGGAATCAATAATCAGATGGCAAATTATAGCGCAAAAAAGAATATTAAACTCCAGGTACCCTACAATAATACTTTTCTCCCAATGTTTGTCTACACTCCTCACCAACCTAGACCATCATTAATTGAGAAAAATCTTGTATATAATTGAGGTATAATCCTTATGTGAGGCTGACATGTAGGCTCCATAGACTCATGTGAAATAGGTTTGTGGAGCCCACATGTTAGACTTACATGAGTCTCCTATGCTGAACTAATAAGATAACTTTTCTAGATAAAGAGAGCATGATACTTATAAAATTAAAGTTGAGTTAAAAGAAGAAAGAGAGATGTACACTTAGGAGACTACAGCAACAAAATTCTTTACTAATGTGTTTGGATGATATGATTTGGGTATTTGGATTTGAATTTGGATTTGGGTGATTAAAATTCAAATAATTTGTTTGGGAAGTTCAAAATAGGTTAAGGATTTGGATTTGATAAATCCATAAAGAATTTTAAACTTTTAAAATTCTTTGATTTGAAATAACTCTTAAAATCAATGGATTTGAAATCCCTTGATTTCAAATCTATTAATTTAAAATTCAAATCCAAATCCAAATCCAAGTTCCTAAACACAACCTACAAGTATTTACAGCATATTGCTCAAGTTGCATATCCTTGCTTCTATGCATGGTATTTCAACCGTTTACAAGTAATAAATTTCACTACAGTTTTTTTTTTTTTTTTGGGTCAGTTATTCACTTTAATTCTTCTTGGTCATGTCGGCCTAGCTAGTAAGGTTTTATTTTTTTATTTTTAAGTTAAAGTGAATGAATTTAAACTATGGATATTTTCATTGAAAAGTAAAAGATAACTATCAGTTTTTTTCTTTTTTCTTTTTTTTTTGAAAAGAAAGATAACTATCAGTTAAATTGTAAAACTCTTAACAACTATTAAAGTATATAAATGTAGGACCTTTATATATATTTACTTTGTACTTTTAATGTAAATTTACATTGCCAATACACAAAAGGTGACAAATTTTATACACCTTTGCAAAAAGTGGTAAATATTGTACAATTTTTGCGAAGGTATAAAACATTTGCTACTTTTTTTGTCTCTACAATATAAATTTACATTGTAAAAAATATATATTTCTCATATATATATATATATATTTGTGATCTAAGAAATAATAAAACATTAAATTATGTTTTGTAACAGTTTTTGTTTTCTATTTTCAAAAACTTGTTTTGGGGAATATAAAGAAAAAATAATTTTCTTGTATTTTTAAAATTAAAAAAATGTTTAGGTTTTTGAAGAAAAAAATAGAAAATACTAAAATATGTTGTTATTAGGATTTGAACTCTAATGTTAACTCATTAAATGATATAGATTTATTAAATTAAATGCGTGTTTTCATTAACTTTTGAAAATTAGAAATTGAAAATAGTATTTTGTATGTTTTTAGTTTCTTTTACAAATTGAGTTTTGACAATAATTTTTATTTTCTATTTATTTTGAGTTGCCAAAAAAAATTTTTATTCTCAAAAATAAAAATAAAAATTATTTAAAAAAAAAAAAAAAAAAAAAACAGTTATCAATCATGAGAAGGGTCGTCTTATTCCATCCAACAATGAATGGTGTTTTGCAAATTAATGAGAGAATGATAGCGACAGATTTACCTTGACAGTTGACCACTCCTTGGCCAAGACAGGCTCCCCAAGTGGCACAACAGCTGTGCGGAAATAAGCCTCCGGCGATCTTGGTTCTACTTTGAACTTCTTGCAAAATGGCAACCAAATCTTTGAGAAACGTGAGGCCTCCAGCATGGCATAGAACGTCAAATCTGAACCGCCGTCATCTGATAGATAAACGCTTAGCTTCGCAGGTGGATAGTCATAAGCCATGACCGATAGCACTGTGTTTATCACCATAACTGGTGGTTCTATCACAGGGTCTGCTGTGCAAACAAATATGTCTATGCCCGGCAAAGCCTTTTCATATCTGTTTATTATATACAATCACAGTCAGCAAGAAAAGCATGTAATAGACGAACGCATACATAGAAAATCAAGTTTGCATGCAATATATCTAAGCTAGCTGGCTAGGCTTGTGAAACAGGGAGATATACCTGTGAGAGAGGCGATCTTTGAAAGTGTTACGATAGATGAGGTTCCATCGGAGAACAGTAGTGACAAACCAATAAAAACAAAACCAAAGCTCTGAGAAAAACAATCCCATCCATGCCCATCTTCCCGGTTCTCCTTTTGCTGGTATGTGGCTCAGTCTATATGCGAAGATGAAGCATGTTCCCACGAAAATTAAAAGTGAATAGATTCGGAAAAGGATTCGTCCCTTTGCTGACTTTGTTTCAAACAGAGGAAGATTATCATCTTTTGCCATCTCTCTAACTCTTTCTAGCTCCTATGGTGCTTTAAATGAGTTACACTGCATGTATATATATAGTACAGCCAGAAGTTAAAAAAGAAAAATAAAGAGATAGTACAAGCAAAAGTTAAAAAGAAAATGGCGGGGGGGGGGGGGGGGGGGGGGGGTGTGTTGGGTGAAGGCATGTATAATAGGAGCCAAGCAGAAGAGTAGATAAGACTAGTAAGTAGGATTGATTGACCAAAGGATAATTGTTAATACAAACTGTTAGGACATATGTAGAACTTGTTAGAATATATGTCATATAGAATTGACTAAATCCTTTGATAAAACGCACTTTACTTGTAATTTGATAGATCTAGGAACAAGAGCTTAAGTTCAAGTATTGAATCCATGCAAATCTGTTGAAAAATCAAGTGAAGAAGTGTTGTTCATTAAAACGCGACAGATAGTTTGACAGCTGTATCTATCGAGAATTACGAAATTCAGATTTCCAAATATGTTTTTCACGCATATCCAAGCTATTTATGTAGGGTTTTTTTTTTCTCACAACCCTAAACATATATAAAAATTATTTTAAGGGCCGTCAAATGTGATGCAACTTAATGCAAAATGATTATTCACTCAAATTGTGACCAGAGACAATTTGTCCTAGTTCATATTTCTCTTGAAAAAGCTGCTGCGTTTGTATACTGTAGGGTTTTGTAATCAAGGAGCTTCTTGATCTTCATCGTGTGGATGAACTGAAAAACTTTGCAACCAATATCCTTTCCAAGTTGGTGTGTTAGTCACGTACTTGAATCCGTGCATTGATTAGTTAGTCACGTACTTGGAGCCGTGCATTGAAATAAAAGATTGTCACTATATTATAAGTCCAATTGTGTATTGGAGTAAGTATTCAACTGGAGGTTAGTATAAGGTACTGAGATTCTTTTACTTGTAATCACTTGTTTTGATAATAGTGAATTTTCGGGAGTGGTGACCTTAAATTCACCTAGTGGGGTTTTGTATCGATGGTTTTCTTTATTCGTAAACAAATTACCAGTGTTAAATTTAATTTTCGCTGCATTTAGTTATTTGGTTATTTGTTTGTGCTACCACGCTTATTGCATGTTAATTGACTTAATTAATTCACTTAGCTAATTAATTGGTTAATTTACCTAAGGAGTAAATGCATTTTTGGCCTATCACAAACCATACACATAAATGACCAAGATATAAGTGATATATCCACAACATTTTCACAACAAATCCTATATGAAAAGTTGTTATTAATTTTAATTTAAACTTACCATTGAAATTATCTTTTTGTTCACTAGTAATAGCCAGTAACAACTTGTTATTTAAGATTTATTTGTGAGAATGCTATAAAAATGTTGTGAACATAACATTTCTCACAATTTCTTGGTTCAATTTTCAATTGATTAAAATTTTGGAGAGATCTAATCTTATTTTTAATGAGCTCAAATTTTTATTAAGGTGTACAAATTTTTTTAGGACGGTCAAGATTTTTTTCTAGGTAGTTAACAACACATATTAATTTAAAATTTAATTTTTTAAAGATATATATATAAAAATAAAAAAAAAATAAAAAAAATTACAAGTCAGGGTGATCACTGACTGCTAAGGTTTTCAAACCCGGACCGTTTATTGAACCGTAAAATAGAGAGGTTTAAAGTTTTTGAGGTCGAACCGAGGTCGAACCGAGGTCGAACCGTGATGATGTCATAATTAATTTAATAATTATTTTAAATATATATAAAAACATTAAATTAATAAAAAATAGAAAAATTAACTAAAATAGTCCAAAACAAATATAGATAGTATTTTTTATAACATAACTTTCATAATACAAATAAAAATTATTAAATTCTAAAAAAACAATAGCTATTAAGTTTCTAAATTATTTTTAAGTCATGACAAAATACACTTTAGTATCCAATAATTTTTATTTTATGAAACCCAATAAAATAATTAAGAGACAAATAAATTTATTTGCTCATGCCTAAGCCCAAGTCCATTTGACTACCAATCCTTTTTTTTTTTTTCCCAAGCCCATTTAAATGGTCAATTAGTCAATGTACACCACTATATGTACTAAAGCATTATACCTGGAGAGCATTATATATTTATATGTACTAAAGCTTATTCAAATACTAAAGGAAATGCTTGACAGCAATCAAGCACTATATGCACTAAAGCTATAAAGCATCATACGTGGAGAGCTTTCTTTTATTCAAAATTTAAAATCTTTTATTATTTCCAATGCCAAACAGCAAATGTCAATACTGTAGACACGTGGAGAACTCCAGAAACTTTCTATATTTCCAATGCTAGGCAGCTAATATCAGTCAGAGTAGTCATAAAAAATATAAAGAAAGAGAAAGTGAGATAACAGACCACATGCCTAACAAAGTTCAGCAAACAAAAGAGAGAGGGAGATGGACAGAGAAGAAGAAGAAGAAAAAGAAAGAAGAAGAAGAAGAAGAAGAAGAAGCAGCAGTTGCTTCATGGCGCCACCCTTGTCTCGGTGTCGTCTTCTTCCTTTTCTCCTTTTTTTTTTTTTTTTTTTTTTTTTTTTTTTTTTTAAGGTTTAGATTCAAAACCG
Organism: Quercus gilva; assembly: GCA_023621385.1. Taxonomy (NCBI): domain Eukaryota; kingdom Viridiplantae; phylum Streptophyta; class Magnoliopsida; order Fagales; family Fagaceae; genus Quercus; species Quercus gilva. Next base: position 77,714,301 of record CM042477.1, on the reverse strand, counting down.
TGAGAAGCGGTCTGATTACGGTTCTCAGAACCGTGAGGTCCGACCGCGGTTTTTATGGGTCCCTATTTTTTTCACATAGAGCAGTTTTTGAGGCTAAAAGAACCGTAAAGTTGAACGGTTCGAGGTTTTTTTGGTCAGACCGTACAGTCCGGTCCGGGTTTCAAATCCTTGCTGACCACCCAGAATAACAAGTAGAGCCGCCCTGTGATTGATGAAATGACCAGGTTAGCTTGAGCAAGTACAAACTTTTTGTAGTTGAAGTCAAAGTTGAATACTATCAATTTTGATAAACTTCCAATAAAAAGAAAAGGAGAGAGACAGAACCAAATGACAGGAAAATGATGGTGTCCATTGATATTGCAAACAAATATGAGACTAAAAGCCAATAGCGTTAAAATAAATTTGTGTTTGTATAGGTTATCGTGGGGTAAGAAACTTGTCTTGGAATTCTTCTTACACAAAAACAAACTTGTCTTCGAATTCTTCTTACACAAAATTAAACTTGTCCTCAAATTCTTTTTACAGAAAAACGAAACTCTCAAAAGCCATTTTGCTCAAGTGAAAATTAAATTTGTTGGGTTAAGATAGCTTGACTCCGGTTAATTAATTCAATTACCCAAATTGATTAACTAGGTTTAATTGCATGCAAATTGTGGAGGCACTAACAAATCACCAAAAATACTAAATGCAGTGGAAAATAAATTAAACACGGTAATTTGTTGACAAATAGGGAAAACCTCGCAAGGCATAAACCCCACTTGGTGATTTTAAAATCACTATTTCCAAGAATCTACTAATTACAATCAAACGGTTATAAATATAAGAAATCTTACCAACTATCCTTTGCCTATCACGAAATACCAACTTATAGTTGAACCTTTGCTCCAATACCCAATTGGACTTGATGTAGTAGTAGCTTTCTTTCCCTTGATGCACAAACCTCTAATTTGTGACTAACCCTTTTGCATGGATCCCAAGTACGTGACTAACTCTAGAAACTTGAACAGATATTGTTGGCTACAAAGTTCTTCACTTCATCAACAATGAAGATCTGAAGCACTCGGTTACAAAACCATCTAGCGTGAAAATGCAGTAGCTTAACAAAGAGAAAATAAGTTTGTTGGTTTCTGTATCCTTCTGTGACGGCCTTTCAAATAAGCCTTATATATTGCCAGGGTTATGAAAAAAGAAACTCCAAACAAATATACAAGACTGAGCCGAATTTGAGATCTAGAAATTCTAAAATCATAATTCTCGATAGATCGAGCTACTGTCAAGCTATCTATCGAGCTTCATATTAAGTCTCAATAGCAGGCATTTGTCGAGCTATAAATTGAAATTTAATGAACAACTTTTCTTCACTTGTTTCTTAAACTAATCTGCATGTCTTTAATACTTGACTTGAATAACACATTTCTTGAAGTACTAAACCCACCTTAGATCTACCAAATTACAAGTAAAATACATTTTGTCAAGAGATTAGTCAATTACACAAAATATAACCCTAACAACCTCCCCTTTTGGCAATCTATGACAAAACCATAAAATAAAAAAAATAAAATAAAAAATTATGAGAGAAGTCTTAACACAACTATCCCATAATATACAAAAATACATAAGTCTAACCCTAACATGAACTCTTGAAAAACTTTGCAAGAAAAGGAATCATGGCATGGTAGACTTGCAACCTGTCTTAATTGAAACACTTAAACAAGATTCATTAAGGCATCAAGGCTCTACCCATGGCTACTTTGCAGCAAGCTGTGCTACACTCCGCCGAATAGACTCCTTGCTAATAGCACCCATGACATAGAAGTGAGGAGAGGGAGGGATAATGATGTGTAGGTGTGTGAGGAGATATGCGTGATAGCCGAAGGAAAGATGAGCTTATCACATGTAGTTGTGTCACAATAGTAGTCGATGATAGACTCTATCATGTGTGAAGGAAAGTCTATAGAAAGACTTTCCATAAAAGAAAGAAGAAAACAAGCATAGAGCTCGGTGATAGTGTTATAGTGAGACCGTGGAGTGAGTACAAAGGTCATCACCATATTAAGGATCTGTGGATCCTTAGCAAACTTAGTTGTGGAGAAATTAAGAGTGCCTCCCCATAGCATGGCCTTCTCAAGAATAGTAAGGCTAACTCGTCTTCGGAGATGGAAGAGAGACAAGGATGAAATCCTGATGATTCACCCTAGGAACATGTAGTACCTCGAAAATAAAGTCCAAGGTGACTACAATACGTGTACCATGGAATACCGTATTAAACCAAGGCACAGAGGTATCAATGGCATGCATGTTGAAGTAAAAATCCTTTATGAACACATCGGGACACCTCGAGAGTTTCTCACAAACAAAAGCCCATCCCCAAGAGATAAACACACTGGGTAGAGGAGTGTCTAGAAAATCAGATAGAATGACCTGGCATTCCGAGTGAATCGCTCGGTCAGAAAAGTTCTCGAAGAAGTCATCTCATGCCTTTTCATCATGGAACCGGGTAGAATCAACAGGAAAAGGAGAAGATGAAGAACCAAGATGAATCGGGTTTTTAGAAGGAATAAACTTTTTAGGTCCCATGATGAGGAGACTAAACAAGAGAGAGAGAGAGAGAGTCATAACAGAAGGCAAGGCATAGGAAAGAAAAGAAATGAAACATGCAATGCATGAAAATGCATGAACATGTTACATGCAAAATAAATTTGCATCATGAGTAGAACCTAATCCAACCTAACAGCACTCACAATGTTTAACTAGTTAGACAATCCTAAAATGCATGAAACATTGTTATAATGAGTATAGAATGTAATGCATGAGCATGTGATATCATCTCAACAAAACCAACCCAAAAATTTTGACAAAATCTCAAAACCCCCCCCAAAAATTACAAAAACTAAAACCTAGGTCACAAAAAAAAAAAAAAAAAAATACATAAAATGCTTGAAGAAATGAGAAAAAGAAAGATTGAGAACACTTACCAAAGAAATTGAACTTGGATTTGGCCAAAAATGAACGAAGAAAAAGGGTTTTAGAGAGAAAAGAGTTTTTGGGTTGAGAGAAAAGAGAAAGAGATTGAGATATTTGAGAAAATACAAAACTGGGTTAGACCTCAAACAATATATAGAAAATGTATCTCGATAGATCGACGAGGTATCAAGCTTCTATCAAGAACAAAAACTCAATAGATTGAGAGGTATTGAGGAAGTGTCGACGGCAAAAATTCTTGATGCTATCAAGCAGACAGAGACCCCAAAGAATTTGGCTCGATTCATTGGGCTATCTATCGAGAGGTATCGAGAAAAACCCAAAAAACTAGATAGAAAGGCTTGTATCGAGGAGGTGTCAAGCAGGTATCGAGGAGGTATCAAGGTTTTTGTCGAGAGCCCTGAAGAAGAGATATGGAGGAGGAGAAACAATACAAGATGAATGCAAACAAAATAACCAACAAAACAAGCATTCAAAGAGTAAGTTTAAGCATGAAACACATCCTCAATTCTAGATGCAAAACATTCCTACATCAAAAACAAACTATATATGTCTAACCAAATTTTATTTCAAAACAAGTTTGGACAGTTTAGAAAGCATATATAACCACATGTATTCTTTATGATGGCCAAATCACATTGTACCTGAATAGTAGTATCAAAATTAGCAAATATTATGCGTGTTGTGCGTGAAACTTTTACAAGAGAGAAGAGCATTGTTATATGACAAGAAATTGTATAGGAGGATTAGTTACAATCACACACACAATCATAATTGCTTGATGGGAACTATCACCTTCGAGGTACATCATATAACTCTCACATGTCCTAGAAACATGCTTGCAACCATATTAAAAGCATTTTGATTCTTTTTGCTTTTTCATGTTCTTTGCATTTTTTTTTTTTTTTCCTTTTAAGCATATCATGCATTGGCATACAAGAGAGAAAAGAAAGTACCAAATTATGTAAGCTTGAACATCCTAATTTTGCTCTATAAGTGCTACATCTTACCGAGCACAGCTTTTATGAATTGTACACAGATGTTTTATGATTAACGAGTTTTAGTAGTGAGATGGTTATTTATGCATTTCTCTTAAGATTTTTTAGTCATTCTCATCAAAAAGAGTGATTTTAAGATATGAAAAATAAGAGATCAACCAAATCACATAAAAGAGCCACAAAGCTCACAGTGCTTAGTTGGGCATGAAGATGTTCATCTAAACTACAAGAGATACAAAGTTGGAAAACTTTGTTTCAAAGGACATCAAAGGTACACATGTACCAATATACATAAAACACACATTGTTTTTGTATTTTTCTGATTTTTTTTCCTTTTTTTTATTATAAGAAAAACTTAAGAAAACAAAGCAAAAACAAACAAACAAACAAACAAACACAACATCAAAACTAGACTGACTCAAACCAAAACACAAACCATGTAAGAGATCAGAAAAGGGAAGAAATCATTTAGGATCTTTTTCCTTCCAAGCGGGAGACCTGAATGGAGATCCTTTCTTTCGCATGAACTTTCGTCTAGATGAATAAGGAGGAGAATTGAAACCATTGAGTTTTGAAAGAAGAATGACTGCTTTAAGAAGTTCACCAAGAAGGGCTAACAAGAGTTGTAGTTGATTTTGGTTTCCCAGATATGACACATTATTTCTTTGTTAAGTGGCTAACCACTTATAACAATTTGGACGAGTGTGCCTAGATGCTCCACAGTAGTGACAGAAATGAGGCTTCTTTGGTGGAGACTTCTTGTTGGTGGAGCGATGATTTTTTTGCTTAAACTCTTTCTTACCAACCTTAGGCGGTGCTTCTAAAATGGATTTTCCCTTATCACTCCTTACTTACATTCTCGATTTTACTATCAGTTACCTCATTGTTTTCAAAACTATCATTATTAGCAGGAGGAACAAAAATAACTCTATTCAAAGCATTAGAAGAGGTACTACAAGAGGAGAGACAGTGATCATACCCAAGACCTATTTTGTTAGATGTTGACTTTTAAACATTCAACATTTCATTTAGTTTGGCACTTGAAGTCCTTCCCAGTTGTGCTCTAACTTGAAATAATTTAGCATCCAGCTTCTTAGCCTTTTCAACAAGAAGATTGTTCTCAAATCTTAGTTCTCCAATGGTCTGATTAGATTCATTAAACTTGGTGGAAAGTTCCTCACATTCCAACTCCACTTCACTGAGCTTTCTTATGATCAACCTGTAGAGCTTCTCTTGCTTCTCAGAGACTTTGTAGAGCTTGGTGTAAGTAATGTGAATGTCATCCTAATCATCCATCTTTTCAAACTTCGATTCCATCAGCTCTTCTTCTTCATCAACTACCTCTACGTCTCCCTCAGTAGATTCAACAATAGCTACAAAAGCACTTACAATCCCTTCTTGGTCACTCTCATCGGAATCTGCTTATGTTTCTGAATCACTTAAGGTGGCAGCTAGGGCTTTGCTCTTGCCAATGGATTTTAGGTATGTAGGACATTCTTGTTTTATATGTCCAAACCCATGACACCCATAGTACTCTAGTCCAGTAGGAATATCGTTGCCTTGACCAGTATCCTTGGATTCTCTCTTGCCCTTGTCTTGGGACTTATATTGAGAAAAAGCAGTCTATTTGCGATCCTTATCACCAACTTTGACATTTGCATTTTTAATTAACTTCTTGAATTTTCTGGTGATATATGATTTCAACTTGGTATCCTCATCATTAGATGACTTATCATTTTCATCATTCTTGGTCTTCAAGGCCATGTTTTTGTCTTTGCCACCCTTGCTAACCCTAGTTCATTGGTTCACAAGTTTCCAATCAATTCAGTCAAAGGATTAGAGTCAAGATCCTTTGATTCTTCAATGGTAGTGATTTTGGCATGGAATCTCTCTAGAAGAGATCTGAGGATCTTCTTAACAATCTTGGGCTCCGGAGTATGTTCTCTAAGATTGAGTGTTAAATTCATTATGTCCTTGAGCTTGGCATAGAATTCATCAAATGATTCATCCTTATCCATCCTAATTTCCTCAAACCTAGTAGTGAGCCTTTAAAGTTTAGAGTTTTTAACAGCTTTAGTGCCCTTATAAGTGTTCTAAAGAATTGTCCAAGCTTCCTTGGCATTATCAGTGAAAGAAATTTTCTCGTATTCTTCATTTGTTACAACACTAAACAGATCATTCAGTGCCTTATTGTTAAAATTGGCAGCCTTGATCTTTGTATCATCCCATGTTGCAGGTGGCTCTTTATGCTTTTTCCAACCTACTTCAACTACTAGTCAGACTTTCTCATCTAAAAATTGCAAAAAAGCTTTCATGCGTACTTACCAGTATGCATAGTTAGTGTCAAGAGGAAAATTTTGATGTTCCCAAATAGAGTATGGGGTAGCCAAGCCGAAACTCGATGATGGGCTCTTGAAATAGAGCCCAAAGGCTTTCGGTGTTATGGAAGTCCGCCCAAGCAAGAGATAGAGGCTGCACCCTATCAAGAAGACAACAATAAAGCCCAATAAACACATTACTATTGTTAGTTTGTTATATTATTAGTCATTTTTACAGTGTCATAGTTCAAATCAGTCCTCTAGTGGTAAAGGTGAAATTACACTTAAAAGTCCAAAAGTTAATGATTAAATAAATTTATGAAGGTATTCAGTCTCGGGGGTCCATGTGTGTCTTGGTTATGGGGGATTTATAGTACTTTCAGCCATCATTACATCAATGTGAGGGAAAAATTCGATTGTTACAAATACATTATACCCTTCATCATAATAATAATAAATAAGGATTAAAGGCTCCATTGTTACAAATAAAAGAAGAAAAAATAGGATGGAATGAAGGGAGAGAAAGATCCCCAGCTCAGTGCAGCAAGTATTAAATTAAGATTTTGATAAGTGTGTGTTCATAAGACATGAATGAGACAATATGGGCTATTTTGAGTGAGTGGGATGAGATTAACTCTGAGGTTAATGCTTTTTGTGAGTAGTGGGTTGTTTATGAGTAGTGGGAGGCATTTATGAGCTGTGATTGTGTAAAGGAGAGGAAAGAATGTTTGAGGTTAGATGAATGTGGGCTGAAAGGGATGAGTAGTGAACTTAAAGAGAGCTAAACTACAAGTAAAACGGCCAATAAATCAAGAGTTTCAGAGGCGGGTAGTTGTTTATGTCTAGTTGAGAGACATTTGTGGGCTATGATTGTGTGAAGAGGGGAAAAGAGTATCTGAGATTAGATGAGTTGTGGGCTAAAGATGATGAGTGGTGAGCTTGAGGGAAGCTAAGCCACGAGAAAAATAGCAAACAAACCTAGAGTTTCAGAGAGGGTAGCTGCTGGTTTGTGGGCTGAGATGTTTATGCTTTTATAATGAAGTTTTTAGAGAAGCATTAATTAACAAGAATCCAAAAAACGTAGCTCTGATTCAAGGAAGCCAGACAGCTGAATTAATCACCTGGATTTGACCTAAAAATGGGAGATTTACTTTTGGGGCTGTTTTGCTTCTTTGGGCAATGTCACACATGGGTAGTATTTGGGTTAATCATACAATAAATGCTAAGATTGCTGAGATTGTGTTTAGCTAATGGGATTAAGACAAGTATTAAGGAAGAAACCTAGTGCTACAACTGAGATTTGGACCCTAGAAAGTAGGATTCAACACCCCAAGCCAGGTGTCAAAGTTTAAGCCTACTTTAGAAGGTTTCGCTAGAGATCCCTTTTATGCCCTCCAAACCACATGTTCCCAAATTTTCCCCTTTAGGATTCATGGACTTGGCACATGACTCATGTTTTGAACGTTTTTAACATTTATAGCATTAATTTGTTGAAATTTGGATGATTTGGTTTCAGCACCCCTTCCGCTAGAGGTGCAGTCTTAAGGAAGATGATGGAGTCCCATCATCCTTTGAACTTCAGCTGATATGGCAGCCCTTGAGCACTATTCACGTCAGGCAGAGGGTGGCAGAAAATTGATGAGACAGCCCCTAGTTCATCCTCAAAGGCTTGGTTCTCTTGTAGGGGTCCCTAATTGTTTCTTCGGTTAGGGATGAACAAGGATTGGTTGCCCACTTTCAAGCCTCTTGCTGGGACCTTTTTGGGCTGGAATTTTGCTCCATTTTAGCACTTTTAGTGGGCCACATGGCCCTTTCTTTGCTTGGGCTTGTTCCCTTACTCCATGAGATTTTTGGGCCTACAAAATGTTCATTAAAGGCATGCTTTGCCATGGGTTTTTTACTCCTCATGGGCTTTAGTTGTTAGTAGAAAATAAAATGAATCCATGAGCTTTAATAAATATTTATGATAGATTTTGGGTATTAATTTCCATGAGTTTTAAATAAAAACTTGTATAGTTTCTCCTAATTTTTACTATGGATTTCTTTGTAAATGATATTTTCTTTGGGGCTTTTTAAGTAATGACCTCCAATATTTTTCCTGAGAATAATATTTACTATGGGTTTTTAAATAAATATGGTAACAACCACTATAATGGAATAATGTGATGTTCTCATGAGTTTTCCTATAGATAATCATAATGGACATGTAGGATGAATAATTACCATGAGTTTTGGTAATAAATATTATGAATGTTGTGATGTAAGATAGATAGTGAACACAAGTTTATATATAGTATGAAATAAATAACTGTCATGGGTCTAATAATCACAACTTTCCATGAGCTTTTATAAGATGATTGTCATGGGTTTTGAGAATAGATAATTCATAAATTCCATGAGCTTGTAATATTACGGTAATATGTTTAAGAATTTAAAGTATTGTTCATTATTGGACTTTTAAGTGAAATAATTATGATATAGTATTTTGTCAAGCATTGATAACCATGGGCTTTTGATAAATAGTGCCAAGTAGTTAGCTTGGGCTTTTAATAGTGCCAACGTAAGTTAGGCTTTTGATTTTGCTAATGAGAATTGAGCTTTGATATTGCCAATGAGCATTGGGTTTTAAATATTGCCAGCGAGAACTGGGTTTTGATATTGCCAATGAAAATTGGGTTTTAAATATTGCCAGCGAGAACTAGGATTTGATGTTGCCAATGAGAATTGGGCTTTGATATTATTAATGTGTATTGAGTTTTGGATAAATAAATTGTCATGGGTTTTGATTATGAATTTGGATTCTATTGATAAAATTGTTTTGCCATAGATTTGAATCATGGACTTTTCAAATATTACTAAGTTAAGTTTTCTTGGGCTTTAAATAGAATAGGATGTGTATATTGGGTTCATAGGGCCGGTTTTGGACTTAGCTAAATAATGATAATAAAATTGGATAAAATATGAGTTTTTAGGCTTTTTTGTGATATTTTATATCATAACCCAATTTAGATAATGAAATATGAAACATTTGTGATTAACATAGTAATAGAGAAAAAATACTTGGGGAAAACCCAATAACTTATTAGTGGTATAAATAAGTGGTACTCAAATAAAATTAGGTGTAAAAAAAAAAGCACCCTAATAGTTAGTACCATCAAATAAAGGAGGAATAGTCAAAGATTGTCCACGATCCATACCAATAGGGGTCAATAGATCAAACAAAAAATATTAAAATGTAATTAGTGTGCCTGCTCTGATACCACTTGTTGGGTTAAGATAGCTTGACCCTGTTTAATTAATTCAATTACCTAAGTTGATTAATTAGGTCCAATTGCATGCAAATCGTAGAGGCACCAACAAATCACCAAAGATACTCAATGCAGCAGAAAATAAATTAGACACGATGATTTGTTGACAAATTAGGAAAATCTTGCAAGGCATAAACCCCATAAGGTGATTTTAAGATCACCACTCCCAAAAATCCACTAACCAACAATCAAGCAGTTACAAGTATAATGAATCTTACTAACTACCCTTGGCCTATCCCAAAATACTAACCTATAGTTGAACCTTTGCTCCAATACCCAAGTACGTGACTAACTCCAGCAACTCGAACAGATGTTGTTGGTTGCAAAACTCTTCACTTCATCAACATTAAAGATCTAGAAGCATTCAGTTACAAAACCCTGTGGCGTACAAACGCAGTAATTTCACAAATAGAAAATAAGTCTCTTAGTTTGTATATCCTTGTGTGATAGCCTTTAAAATAAACCTTATATATGTCTAAGGTTGTGAGGAAAAAAAAAAAAAAAAAAAAAAAAAAACCCAAACAAATATACAAGTCTAGGCCAAATTTCAGATCTAGAAACTCTGAAATCGTAATTCTCAATAGATCGAGTTTCACATTAATTCTTGATAGCAGACATATGTCGAGTTATTTGTTGAGACTTAATGAACAACTTTTCTTCACTTTTTTCTTGGACCAATCTTCATTCCTTTAATACTTGACTTAAACAACACATTTCTTGAAGTACTAAACCCATCTTAGATCTACCCAATTACAAATAAAGTGCATTTTATTAAAGAATTAGGCAATTACACAAAATATGACCCTAAGGGGGGAACTACACTAGATGGTGGGGGGACCAAAAATTTGAAAAAGGTCACTTTTACTTAAGAATATTAATGAATTTTTTAATTTTGTGCTCCCCCTCCAAATTATGATCTTCCTTCCCTTCAAAAATAAGTGCTAATTATTTTAAATTTTGATATTGAAAAGGATTGTTTTTAAAGAAGCAAAAATTATCTCATAAATGAGGATAGAAATATTAAGTATATTATAAAAATGTGTGATTTTTATTTCTATTATAATTATAAAATAAAAGAGTTAAAAATTCCTATATGATACATTCTTTTTTAGAGTGATACAATCTCATATGAAAGAATAACCTCTAATTAAAAGTCATAATGTTAAAAAGTTATCTATAAAAAAAGAATATAAGATTAAGAAGTTTGAAAGGAATATTGAATATTAATCTTCATATGGTGTTAGTTTATTCATTTCTTATAAGAGAAATATAATAGAAACACGTTTGTGGTGGTAAAATTTAGTTTAAAATCAAATAGATAAAATAATGATGTTGTGAAGCCGTCAAAGTGAGGTAGCAAATATAGATATAGAATATATATGATATTAAGTTTTATTTATTAATTCTTATTTAAACATGCAATTAATTCATCATTAATAAATATAAAAAAGGTGCACACAATTGTTATTGTAGTTGAATTTTTGGTTTGATTGCACGGGCTCTACGCATATTTGGCATGCAAAAATTGGATAATCTTCATGTACTTGGTAATGGTCTGTTTCTTCTTCTATATGTCTCACTGATGTTTCAACGGCGGGTTTCCCATGACTTGAAAGTTGAAACTACAACTACAATGTTGTTTAATTTTTCTTTGAGAGTTCTTGCTTATATAGATGTACGGGTTGAGTTTAGCCTAGTTCTTTTAATTGTATATGATTTGTAGGAAAGTAAATTAGCTACACATCCTTTACTGTGAAGGAATTTGTGTTGCAAACAAATATACTTTAGAAGCAAGTCAAAGACTTGCACACCACTCTAAGAAAAAAAAAATTCTTATACGATTCTAAATACAAGGCGTATTGGGTATCAAAAGGAATTGTTAACATTTGATTTGTTTTTGCCAAATAAATAAGGAATTAAAAAAAAATAAAAATTATGTGTCAAATAAATAAAGAATTAAAAAAATAAAAATTATGTAAAAAATTGAGAGGCTACCAAAGTTTATGTGGCATAATATGAGAGAGTCCAAAAAATTTCAAACGTTTTCAGCTATTACTATATATTACTAGTTGTTAACATGTGTGATGCACTGAATAGTTAACGGTTGTTAGATATCTTCACTATTCAATATTTATAATATGAAACAAAGATATACATATTTTTTTTTTAAATAATCATATTGTGTTCTTCTTATAAGATGAAACAAATGCACACTACTTATGTTTCTATCATGTTTAAACTTTTAAGAAACATGGAACAACAAAATTTAATAATTTAATGAAAAAAGAAAATTTTGTAAGTTCCACGAGAGGGGGGGGGGGGGGGGGTAAGCAAATAAAGTAATACAAAAATAACATTCTATGACACAAAGTATCCATCCAACAAAACTAAAGTGACAAACATGAGAATTAAAAAATAAAGATAAAAATAAAATCATAATATATTTTTACAATTATTTTGAAAAGATATGGTCCCATCAAAGTATATCTTAGCCAGCCAAAGTTTTGCGAGACAAACTTAGAAATTAGTATATGGCTATTGCACAAGCCAATAGAGCAAACATAGTTGATTGGTATGTTACAGAGGTGGGCAGGCTAGCAACGTCTTTCCTGAAGAAAAGACCTTGGTAAATAGGAAGGTTGATAAAAACTAGCAGACCACATAGAAGAATCTGTAATGCAAATTGTTCCCAAACCAAAGTTTCCACATCTGCAATCACCCTCTTCAATCCGCTGACGAAACAAATGGCATTTAGCAATGCAAGTGTTGCTAAAATGGTAAACATTGGAGAAGAAGCACCAAACTCCATGACCTCTTGCTCATATCTCTGTGACACATTATCATCAGCCACTTTTGTTGTGATGACAAAGGCTGAATTTGTAAACCCCAGTCGTTTTAGGATATAGTCCAAGAAGCCAAAGAAATAGGAAGTTGTTCTTTTATACAACCACATCCTTTGATCATTCCACCAACCCTTGAATGTGCCTCCAAACCAAACAAATTCTCCTAGGCTGTATGCACGATGGACAATGATGACAAATACAAATGCTAGTACCCATGAGTTTGTAATCTGTCAGTGCAAGAGCAAGATGATTATATTCTTAGAAGATAATTTAACAACAATAATAGGCAATTTCGTCTTAAGAAATAAAAATCTCTTACCTCTGGAAACAAGGATATGCCTCTAAGCAAGCATAGCGATGGCACAATAACATAGTATAATGTAGCTAAGCAATTTACAGCCCATAGCAAATTCATACAGTAGGTAAGTTGAAGCTTTAGGGGAATCTTTTTATATCCAAGCACAAAGGGACAATGCCTAGAGGCAAATATATGAAAATCACCCTCAGACCATCTTTTGTGTTGTACAAGTGACTGTAGAAGAGTTGTGGGAGCAACTCCTAGGAAACCCTTCCTTTCTGGAGTGAAATATATGGATCTCCAACCTCGACATTGCATGGCTATTCCTGTTAATACATCTTCCACTGCACAGTCATACTTCAAGCCCATCTGCAAATAAGTGTATAGGAGGTTCAAATGAATTGTACACATATCATAAATAAGTATGTAGAAGGTTCAAATGAATTGAACACACATAGAGACCTCTTTTCCCCATTGAGTGTTCACTTCATAGCTACAACTTGCAAGGACTTTGCATGTCTCTTCTAGTACACTTGTACTATCCTCTACACTTCTATTGCTCCATCTCTTCCAATCTGCCTTATATATCTTGCTATACTCTTGCCCAGAAAGAGTCTCTCTTCTGTGGAAGCACCCAGTACCAATATAGCAAGGCCCGCCATTCCCATCAAATCCTGGCATCTCCAGCTTTGTTGCAATGAATACCACAGGAATAAATTTTGTTAAAATATCTTCTCAAGTCAAGGGTACACATTTTCAATTCAACATATTGAAATCAGTATATGTTTTTTGATGCTTACCTCCATTAATACATTCAAGGAACTACTATAAACATCATTTTTTGTAAGATTCTCAAAGGCTTGTGGAAACTGTACGAAGCCAACTTCATTTCCCTTTTCTTCATCCATAAAAAAGCATAAAACATCTTTAATTGACATTGAATTGTTTGAGTACATGTCGCAATCCACGTTAAGAATTATTGGACTGTTGCTTATCCTCGATGACACCCTTATCTGATATTTTTTATTATGAAGAATAATTATGATTACAAAATACTGAAAAAATAATGACATATGGATTTTATGGCTATTGAGAGTTGAGACTACAAAAAATAAAACTAGCTTGGTCAAGCATTTTATGATATATGGCTTACCAATGCATTCATGGCTCCTGCCTTAAAATGGTGGTGGTATTGGGGTCTCTTTTCACGTGACAAGTATACTAAAGTAGGCAAAGTTTGTCCTTGAATGTCCATAGCCTCAGACTCTCTCCCATCAATAAGTATCTACAAATTAGTTAATATTAATTAACTAAGCCATGAAATAAATATTTTTAAAAATATTCAAGTATATTCAATTCATGAGAAAAAAAAAAAGTATATATAGTATGTACTTGAAGAATTGTTTGATGGTCACGTCGGCTTGCAACAAATATCCACTCATTGAATCCCTTGTGTTCTTTGCTTATTTCTTCGGATATTCGACCTAGTTTTGTGGTGTTTTCAATCCGTTTCTTCATGTCTTCATATAACATCTACATACAACATGAAACTTGCATGATTTTATTCTTTAGCACACGTTTTTGAATTGAAAAATAAAGTAAAGAATAAAATTTACAAGACATTTATCAGCTTATTTTCAACCTAATCCCAAAATAGATACAAAATAAATAGATGACTTTGCAAATGACACGTATCAAAACAATTTAAAATAAGTATGACAATCTTCCTAGAAGTCTTTAGATGGGTTAATAATGACGGGTTCTAAACTTCTAATTGAAGGATAATATGAAAATTTAAGTTGATAAATGATTGCATTTTTGGATGCTTTCATAAGTTTTGAGACAGATTTATGATTATAACATCGTATTTATATATAGAAGTAAGAACCTCATGAGCGCAAATATAAGGTTCTATCACAGAACATATTTTTTATTTATAATTCTCTCATTTGACATTCTATCTCATTTTTCGATTAGTTCTATGTATCAATCTTCTTTGAAAGGGATAGAGGTATTATTCATTTAGCTTTCTATTCAAGTAAAGGTTTTTAATGAATTAATTTATTTAATCTTTTACATAAGCAAAGATTTTAATAATTTTTTAAAATGTTATATTTATTCGTATTCAAAGGTAAATAATTTATTTCTTTAGTGTTAATATTTTAATAAAATTTTTGGACAACGACTTAGCAGGGATAGATATTGTGCACCATAAATGGTTGCCAAAGTGCAAATGCCATGTGTGTGAACAAATGTTTTGACTGATAAATTACTTTCAAAATAAAAGGTGTCTAGCATGTGTTTTCTCAAGTTGCCGACTAATAATTTGTTCTACACGTTTATTCGAAGGTACAATAGCCTCAGACTTTGTCATTTGGGGTGTTAACTGAGTAGAAAATTGGATACTCTTCATTTAATCTTTCACATTAGCAAATTTTTTAATCATTTGCTAACTATATTTAGTTTTTTTTTTTTTTTTTCTCTTATTCAGCAAAAAATAATATTGTTTTATTTAATATTAATTCTTTTGTTATGTGTTTTTTAGATACATTTGCATTCATTTATGTATTATTTTTTGTAGGTGGTCCACTAAATTAATATAAAAGAAATTTAATATGTTTTCTTTTTCTCACAAAAAGTGGGGAGGGAGGATTTAGATTTGGTTCTTCCTGGAAAAGTATATGGTTAATTATTATTTAAGTTTATATCAAAAAAAATTTATTTAAAATATGACACTCATGTTCAAGTTTAGTTGCTTTAGCAATGATTGAAACAAAAACTAGCAAAACACAAAAGCAAAATATAGAAAATATTGTGCAATTACGACAGTAAAAATAAACAAATATTTGAATTTATTTAATAACATGTTCAGAGCTCATACACTGAATTATATGAATTATTGAAAATTTACAGTTCTATTTTTTCCTTTCTTTTTTAATGACATCTAGTATATAATTTAAGAAAATACTAACGGGTGTCTTTAAGGTAAAAATTAACAATCTATTTAAAGAAAATTTTTATAGGGGAAAAAAATATATCAATTAATATTTTAACAGCTTTTTTCATTTCCCATAAAAGTGGTGTCAAAACTTTCTTAAAATGGATTAACCATTGTCCTAAGGGGACTCGCTAGCATCACATATTAATATCAAATATAATATGCGGAATAATTTTTTTTTTTTTTACAGTAAGATGATAGGAATAAGTATTAATTATACATGGGAATACCCATTTCTTCCTCAAAGTCAGTAATTAGCTAGCTATTATATACGTAGAAAAATCATAATTCCTACCTACTTGTTTGTTTATATATATGGTAACTTTGAGTTGCCTCAACCTGCATTTCCAATATATAATAACTATTTGAGCAGCCAAAACCATTTCCAAACCATGACTTATTATCGTAGAAGATAATAACAAACAATCAAACACCAAGAAGCTACTTAAAAGGTGAGCATTCATTAACAATGAGTTTTCCACGCAAATGTTTGGGGCAACTGGGTCCATGTTTTCTTTGGAAAAAAGCATCCTGATATTTATATTTGATTCGTTTCTGGATTGAACAAGTTGCGAAGGCCAATACCAAAAAATCAATGCACAGTGACAACCGACTGGAGGATTTTGATGGTATTAATTTTGGGGGGTCCCGTTGAAGTATGTCGTATCTCTCTTTTCTTGTATATCTTCTAACTGGTGACACTGTTTTGGTAACTTTTTTTTCCAAAATGGACAGGGAGGGACTATAGAAATAAATGAATTGAAAATGATCAGAATTGACGGAAGACAAATTTTGTACATGTGTGTGGCTGTGCTTGTAAGACAAATCATGACAAAATTTGATTTTGACAGGTACCCCGCATAAATAGAAGTGTTAGACATATTATTTACAACAGTGGAGACCTTATATTGGGTCATTGTAATACAAAATGTTTAGTATCAATATATAATCATTTAAGAGTTTTTTCATTATAAATGTAATTCGTCAGGTTGGATCACGTAAATTTTTATGTGTGCTGTCTCTTTCTTAATTCTGTTAACGTTATTATTCAATCATTACACGTAATCCCACGACAACTTTAACAAGAAGTATCAATCATCTTAGTTATATTGAAATTCTGTGGCTGAAATAAATACTGACTCATTCTACATTCATATTGATGTAGCTGAGGGGTCCCGCACCCACAAAAGGCCTATTCTTTATTTGAATAAACAACAGAAGAATCCAAATCGAAAAATACCAGTTCTTTTTTTTTTTTGATGAACCAGAACCTTTATTAAAGAAAGAAAAAACAGAGCTACAAAGCTCTCCTGGACTCTTCCAAAATGATGGAAAAGAAACAAGCAGAGCAATTTCCAAAATCAAAAGGACCAAAGAAATTACAAGAAAGGGACCATTTTACTAAAGTGTGGGCTACTGCATTACACTGTTTAGGCACCCACTTCACAAAAACCTTATCTGAGACAGACAAAAACAACCTCAATTCAGAGCACAATGACCAAAACCTCCAAGGGGGGCTCAGCAACTAGTAATATTAATTCTTGGTTAATTACTAATTGCCGTAAATGATACTTGACAGAAGTTGAGTAGTTCGAATAGTAGTACTTTAATGAATGTGTTGTGTCCACAATGATAGACTCATCAAAGCCTCATTGTCATATGCATGGTACTATCTTTACTGTCACGTGGTGTGAGATCTATGAATCTACTCTAGAAATTCATTTTTCATTTTTTTTTTTTTAAATCCTTCGGTTTCCTCTTGCATTTTCTATCTTAATCACGGGAATCAATATATTCAAATGCCAATTATTTCTCACAAAAAGAACATTATACTCCTTGTACCCGAGAATAATACTTTTCTTAGAATATACAACACCCCATATGATTGGAAAACGAAGGGAAATATGTATAAGTTTATTTAACTCCTATGCCCAATAGATGGGGAGAGCACAATGCTGATAAAATTAAAAATGGGTTAAAATAAGAAAAAGAAAAAGGAGAGACATATACCCCGGGAGACCACAGCAACAAAACTCTTGACTTGTATTTGCAGCATATTGCCCAAGTAGCATCCTTGCTTATGTGCACGGTAATTCAACAGTCTACTAGTAATTAATAATTTCACTACAGTTTTTTTTTTTTAATTAATTTATTTTATTTACAGTTATTCACTGTAATTCTCCTTGGTCATGTTACTCTAGCTAGCAAGGTCAATTAAATATATATAGTTGAAGGTGAACGAATTTAAACCGCAGATGTCTATATTATAAATACCAAAATGTATCTACCAGTTATGAATTGGCACCTCCCCATGTACAAAGTGTTTGGAAGTCTAGAGGGGAAAGCGTTCGAGCTGCGGAGTTAACAGCATATTTTAATTATCTCTAAAAAAAAAAAAAAAAAAAAAGTTATGCTATAAAGCTAATTTATATGATCAAAGAAATAGTAAAATCTTATCCCTGCAGTGTCTTTTTTTTTTTCATATGAAACGACGAGGGTTGTACCATCAAACAATAAATACTGTTTTGCAAATGAGGAGAGCATGAGAGCATGAGAGCATGAGATGTACCTTGACAGTTGACCACTCCTTGGCCATGACTGGCTCCCCAAGTGGCTCAACAGCTGTGCGGAAATAAGCCTCCGGCGATCTTGGTTCTACTTTGAACTTCTTGCAAAACGGCAGCCAAATCTTTGAGAAACGTGAGGCCTCTAGCATAGCATAAAACGTCAAATCTGAACCACCATCATCTGATAGATAAACGCTTAGCTTCTCAGGTGGATAATCATAAGCCATGACCGATAGGACTGTGTTAATCACCATAACTGGTGGTTCTATCACAGGGTCTGCAGTGCAAACAAATACGTCTATGCCCGGCAAAGCCATTTCGTATCTGTTTCTTATATATACAATCACACTCAGCAAGAAAAGCATGTAATACACAAACGCATACATAGAAAAATCAAGTTTGCATGCAATATATATAAGCTAGCTAGCTAGGCATGTGAAACAGAAAGATATACCTGTGAGAGAGGCGATCTTTGAAAGTGGTACGATAGATGGGGTTCCATCGGACAACCGTAGTGACAAACCAATAAAAACAAAACCAAAGCTCTGAGAAAAACAATCCCATCCATGCCCATCTTCCGGGTTTTTCTTTCGCTGGTATGTGGTTCAGTCTATATACAAAGATGAAGCATATACCCACGAAAATTAAAAATGAATAGAATTGGAAAAGGATTCGTCCCTTTGCTAACTTTGTTGCAAAAAGAGGAAGATTTTCATCTTTTGCCATCTCTCACTCTTTCTCCTATGGTGCTTTAGATGAGTTACACAGCATGGATATAGTACTGCCAAAAGTTAAAAAAGAAAGAGGGGAAAAAGGCATGTATAATAGGAGCCAAGTAGAAAAGTAGATAAGACGCATGAGAGTAGGATTGATTGACCAACGGGTAATTGTTAATGCACACCTTATTATTACACACCGTACACACAAATAACCAGGACAGCTAGAGCATGTAAAAATTGTGGAAAGATTTAAATGGGAGCAGCTAGAGCTGGTTTGAAGTCAAAGTTGGATATTATCAATTTTTATAAACTAACAAAACAAGGAGAGAGAGAGAGAGAGATTCAAATGACAGGAAAATGATGGTGCCTGCGATATTGCAAACAAATATAAGGCTATTGTACAAGGTTCAACCCAATCACGTTAAAATAAATTTGAGTTTGTGTGGGTTGTCATGGGATAAGAAACTTGCGTTCGAATTCTAATTGCACAAAAACGAAACTCTCAAAAGCCATTTCACTAGAGTAAAAAGTAGTTGTTCAGTAACCATGTTTTAGTATTAGTGTTCAAAATGACGTGAAAATTGTTGCTTACAAAGTACCGTGAAAACACGTGTTTAAAGTATATACAATGCAAAAAATATGTTTATAACCATGTTTCAAATAACAAATTGTGTGTTTGATATGTGGATGTGTTTTTTTTCTTTTTAAGTGATAACTTGTATAGTAAATGTAAGAAATAGAAACTTGCAGCGGAATATAAGTAATCGGTTTTTTGGCATACCTCTCTTGGCTTAAACCGATGATCACACAGGAGCTTTGAGATTGTTCTATACTGTCTAGAGCTAGCCTCCACGTAGACTAGCTATCCAAACACGTTTTGAATTCCAGTTTGTGTAACCCATAAACCAAAAACGTTTCTCCGACGGTGTTGCACACTACTAGAGTGATGCAAACATAACCCACAACTTAAGAGCCTCACAACACTCTATAAACACTATGAGAAATGTAGAATTCGTTCCACTGTTCAATGGGTACCACTCTTGATATTTATATACACATCACTCCATTAATATTGAGTGGGATAGTGGACTTAGTGTGGTAGAGTAACAGTCCAAACCATTACTCCATAACTCCTGGATGTTATAATCATTCTGAGGAAAATAGAGGGACATGCTCACTTTGGGTGTTTGTCTATATTCTTTTCAGTTTTTAACATCTCCCACTCATCCATTGTGGGCATGGCCCTATTATCCATCTCTCAATGTGTTTCTCAGTGCGTTCATACTGGCAAATAGGTTGTGCGACCGTCGAGCACACTTGAAAAACATATTTGGGAGCACCATACTAAATCTTATACCAAGACTAGCATAGCAACATCCCTAAAGTGTCTCGTTATGCCCTAGACATATATTAACACATCGAATCAAGCATCTTTAACCCCTCTCAAGTTTAATACTCAGACTTATGCTTGATCCATCATAACTATCTAGATGTACTCACAATTATTTCGCTACCATAAGCACTATAACCTGTTGACAGTTAGTATAAATATAAGGATGTGTTACAAAAATAGTCTTCCCTTTGCACTCATGTCCTTTAACTCAAGCGCCTAACTCAAGTTCTTTATTCGCTTACCACCTTAGGCATCAAATAAGGTCTCGCATCTGGCTAACCACAAGCTACATAGATCATGGGCTATCCATGTAGGTCTAATTAAGATAAATATATTATAAATCTCATCTTAGTTCCAACTAAGGCAATATCTGTTTGTGTCAACCATCTATATATGCTACATAAGTATGGAATGACACAATGTCTCATCTCTGCTCACTCCTTAAGCACCAGAGGCGATTGCTCGTGTGAGTGAGTCGACCTAAGCCTGTTGACATACCTTTCATACCACAGAACTCATCATATGGTATATGTGTGTGTAAACATACATATTATTAACTGAATAACATCATATGCATTTAAAACAAAATATCCCAAAAGAATACAATAAATGGTAACTAAAACAACATATTATCATATTCTACGTAGCCCTAAATTCCTAACATAAGTCTGAAAGGCATTCCTTCCTATAGGCTTTGTTAGTGGATCAGCAATCATGAGGCTTGTAGAAATGTGTTTTAGAACTACTTCATTGTGAGCAACATGTCTCGAATGTAGTGATATCGTATATCAATATGTTTGGTTCTACCATGATACTTAAAGTCTTTAGCATAGGCAAGTGCTACCATGCTATCACAATGTACCGTAACGGGATCTAAGACATCCTTGACAACCTCAAGATTCTGAAAGAACCTCTTCAACCAAACTGCTTCTTGAATAGCTGTTGAACATGCTACATACTCTGCTTCCGTAGTTGATAATGCTATACAGGGTTGTTTCTTGCTACTCCAAGTGATGGCGCCATTATTTAGCAAGAAAGCATACCTAGTTGTAGATTTTCATTCATTTAGGTCATTACCCGAATCAGCATCACTATAGCCAATCAAATGCAAATCTGAACTTTGATAACAAAGGATGTAGTCTGTTGTCCCTTTAAGACACCTTAATATCCTCTTGATAGCTTTCCAATGAGCAAGTCCTGGATTAGACTGAAATTTGCTAACTAATCCAACAACATAACATATATCGAGCCGAGTATACATCATTGCATACATGAAGCTTCCAACTGCATTAGCATAAGGAACACGAGCCATCTTTTCTTTTTCATCTTGAGTCTTAGGACACATATCAAGGCTTAAGCTCTCATTTTTTGCAACTGGAGTATCTATGGGTTTGCAATTATGCATTTGGAAACACTTAAGAACTTTCTTAATGTAGTTTTATTGTGATAAACCTAAAAGTTTCTTTAAGCAATCCTGAAGGATTTTAACCCCTAGAATATAATCTGCCTCACCCATGTCCTTCATCTCAAATTTAGAGGACAACCACCATTTTGTGGCGATAATCATCTCCATATCATTATCGGCCAATAATATGTCATCAACATACAATGACAAAATAATGAAACTTCTCTTGGATCATTTTACGTAGACACAGTGAACTTCTTCAATCATCGTAAACCCATTCGATAGAACGACTCGATGAAATTTTAGATACCACTGTCTAGATGACTGCTTTAAACCATATACGGATCACTTAAGTTTGCACACTTTGTGCTCTTGACCTTTGGTCACAAAGCCAATAGGTTGATCCATATAGATTTCTTCATCTAGTTCTCCATTGAGAAAAGCTATCTTAACGTCCATTTGGTATAATTCCAAATTCAAGTTTGCAACAATGGCCAGAATGAGTCGAACAGAGGCAAACCTCACGACTGGAGAAAAGGTTTCTTCGTAGTCAACACCCTCCTTTTGAGTGTATCCTTTTGCCACTAATCGAGCTTTATAACTTTCTATTGACCCATTTGTCTTGCGTTTGATTTTAAGAACCCATTTGTTCCTAATTGCTTTTCGCCCTGACGGTAGGTCTACCAGATCCCAGACTTGATTAGTCCTCATAGACTTCATTTCATCATTGATTGCTTTCATCCACTCATCACTAATAGAAGATGAGAGAGCCTCTTGCATAGTTCTTGGCTCATCATCATCTTGTGAAGCAATCATGAAAGCTTCCCCTTCAATATCAAAACGACGATGAGGAACATTAACACGATTGCTTCTACGAGGCTGAGGTTGTTGTGGATCAACTTCTAGTGGTGTGCTCCCACTAGGTTGTGAGTTACCCCCACTATCTCTAGGAGTTTCAAGAATTTCTTCCTTGTCCTCGACTAGTCTATTTGGGGTGCCTCCTTCTTGATCCATCATTTTATAAAGAGTCAAGTTCTTTTCAACCTCTTGTGAACGGTTTAGACCCCTTAAACAAACAACCAGATTGCGTAGCCTAGATTAATTAGCCAAGTTGTTACTTAGTCAAATTAAACAATTCTAGGTTAAAACAATAAAATAATCATATCATGCATATAAAACATATAAAGCAGCGAAAATAATAAAGAACACAAGATATGATTACCCAGGAAACCACACGGAAAAACCTGGGGAGGATTTGACCCACCGATCCTTAAGGCAAACCAGAATTCACTATGAAAGAATTGAAGTTCTTACAAAAGGACTACAAGCTCCCCTGCTCGACTTCCTAATGCTACCAACCAGTAGAACTTCCTGACACGACCACGCGCAGGCTCCGAATCCACGGACTACTTTTTTCTGGAATTCCTCAATCAGCTACAAGTTCCCCGCTTGTTTATCTTTAAGCTTCAATGGCAGCAACCAAGTTGATCATCAAGATGTTGAAGTAATCTCAATCTCGAAAACCCTAAGTTTTGTGTAAAGGAAAGCTCCTCTAGATCTCACAAGAGATTTACACAAAACCGCAATGTATGAGCAACAATACAACTTGTGCAACTCTCAAAACATGGCTAGGGTTTTTCCTTATATACCTAGGGCAAAAACATAAAACCCTAAACGTTTAAAAGAGTTAGGGCTGAGCTAGAATTTCTACAGAAAACGCATCTGGGCCGATTTTCGATCGATCGAGAATTACATTCGATCGATCGAGCCAAGCCGAAATGCACCAATGCATCTGCAGTCACTCGATTCCAACTTTACAATATTTTACCAACTTTGAGCAAGCCTAAACTAGACTAAATACATTGTTTTGATCATGGTTTGCCAACATTACAAATTAGAGTTCTAAATACATAAAATCCTAAGACCTTAGAACCTAACAAACTGCCCCTTTGGCAGTCCGTGACAAAACACAAATTAAAAGCTTAAAGTTTACAATTGAAAAGATCTTTACAAAAATAATGCTCATAAAGACTAGAATTCAATCCTAACTACTATCCATCAGTTGCAAGTGTAGACAGCAGCTCAATTGAAACAACCTGTATATTCCTGAAATACTCAACAAACGCAGAAACGCATGTATGACAGAAAATAGTATATAAATAGGTATAACATTCTTGTAAGATTCACACAACACAAAATAAAGATATATATCAATGAACAACTCATAAATGTAAATCAATAAGCAGTGAATCATGAGACAACAAGAATAAAAAAAAAAACATGTATATCAATATATCAATGTTACTCCCCCTAACATGAATATCCCCAAAAATGATATACAAAGTGAAGTACCTAGATACAATCTAATAAACTCCACAAAACATATCTCATGCTAACAAAAAAAAATCTCCCCCTAACTACAAAATCTCCTCAAAAAGTTAAAACTCCTCTACAAGTCAATATATCCACTCCCCCTTTTTGTGACGGAATGCCAAAGGGCAATCAAGAGTCACCATCAAAAGGTGGTGGTGAGGGTGAATGAAGATGCGCAAGGTCGGCTCGGAGAGCACGAATCTCATCCAACAGGTCCACCAAAATCTGACCATGAGCCGCCTGAACGGTCATGACAATCTCCAGAGTATGACAAACATCGAAGTCGGCCGAAGGAGGTGGAGGAACATCAGCAGCAGCAGCATCATCACCAACTGGATCAGGAATATCCTCACCAGCAGGACCTGTAGAAGATGAAAGAGGAGGAGGAGCGCTACTAGATGGCTCAGACCTAAGGTGTTTAGAACCAGCTCGAAGATGAGCGGCCCTCTGTCTAATAAAAGACGCACCTATAGGACCAATAACATGTACAGGCTCAGATGAAGGGAAGTCACTAAGAGCTAGATAAAGTAAGATCCTATGAATGAAAATAGGATGAACAAGGGCATGAGAAGTAGATGAACTCCTATAAACTTCGTTCAAAGAACGAAGAAAGAGATAAGGAAAACTAATAGGAGCATCGATAACTAGAGCGTACAAAAATACACACCTCTCGAGAGGAATGGTGTGAACATGAGAGATGGGCCAGATGGAATGACAGGCTATCCTAAAGAAAAGATAATGTAACCCGGAGAGCTCAGCAGAAGTGATCCTAGGATCAGAACCCCACTGGACAGTAGTCCCAATGATGTAAGACAAAACGTCGTTCAACTCGGGAGACTCAGTGTAAGGATAGACAGGATGACTAACCAACGGTACCCCAAGAGCATCAGCCACTACCTGAGGAGTAATAGAGTACTCTACGCCTCATATCCAACTCCTAACTAGAGTGTTGGAATCATAGACACGGATAGAGATATTTGAAAAGAACTCTCTAATCAAGGTAGCCGGAGGAGGAGGGTCAGACACATCTAACAAAGGCAACCAGCCCCTACGCTTAAAGTTTGCCCTAATGGCAGGATCTAGCTCATCTAGAATAACTAAATGCTCAGCCCAAATCTTCCTCTGAAGATTGAGCTTCTCATAGGTCTCTTGGTTTTTCTCACTCAGAAACCTCTCTCGGTCAAAGGAAGGGGGGGAAGGAGAAGGAGAGGGAATAGTCCTACGAGCTCTAGTCTTCCTAGGCATGGTGCTAAGGAAAGGACAAAGACACAAAGACAAAACCAAAAGAACAAAAAACAAAACCAATGGCAGACTGCAAGTTAGTACAAAAAAAATAACAATCTATATGATGCATGAACAAATGCAATGCCATGATGCATGTACTAATGCAGTAAACATGTTCAAATTAAGTTCAATTTCACAAAATTAGCTTGAACATAGAGTTTCTTAACAAAAACCCTAAAAATTTGAAAACTACTTGAAAAATTTTGCAACAAATTGATGAATTAAGCATTACAAAACAGAACACACGGATTATAATGCCTAATTTCATCAACACAACAAGCCAATTTCATCAAATTCAAGCCAATTTCACAAAAGCCCCAATTCGGATCAAATAGAAACCCTAGAATTTTCAATTTTTCATTAAACTCAAAATTGATCAAATTAATCCATTAAGAACAAGTTTATAGTGTGTCCCCACAAAAATCCAATGATCAATTGCAAAAATTAAGCCTTGAATCAATTAGAAAATCCCATAACGCAAAGTCCGAAAATCTTCCTTAAAATGCATGAAAAATGCATGAAATCATGAAAATAAAAGCAAAAGGAAGGGCAAAAGAGTCTTACCAGCTTGAGAAAAGAGATTTCTTGCAAAAAATCCGGAGGAAAACGACAAAAGATTGGAATAGTAGAGCTTGCCAGGTCGGAGAGAGAGAAGAGACTTGAAAAAGATTTGAAAAAGTGTTTGAAAAAGTCAGAATTGATCTTTTAAAAAAGCTTCTCCACGATCTTCGATCGATCGAAAAATACATTCGATCGATCGAATGAGACAGTCGTTTTAGAACAATCTAGGGGACTTTTTCGATCGATCAAAAAACACAATGGATCGATCGAAATGGACAAAAACTCACAAAAATTTTGGAAAAATCACAGTTTTGAAAAATGCAAGCCCAATTTTAAAAACAACTCCTCAAAGCATTTGATTAATGAAAAAAAAATGCATGAGTATGAAATGGAATGCTTTTTCAAAAATCCAAATTTTTAAACCCAATTTCCTCAAAAACAAGTTTCAATCATCCTCCCATTTAATTTTCTCAAGCAACAAATATGTTGTGCACAAATCTCAAGATATTTTCAAACTTGGTTGGTCAGACCAAAAACACACATACTAGCATGTACAGTGTTTAACAAAGAGTAACTTGTGAAGTGTGTGATACTAGCAAAAACTTGAGATACATGTGAGGTGATATGTGAATAGCAATCAAACACAAAGTCTACACAATTCATCACATAGAATTTTAAAAGAGACTATCACCTAAAGAGTTACATCCTATAACTCTCATATCTCCTAGAATAAAAGCTTGCAATCATGTAAGTTTCTTGCATTTTTGCCTCTTATTTATGTGAGTTGGCATTCAGCCTAATAGTACACACCGGTTTGAATTAAGTGAATTGGCATCAAGCCTAATAGTATACACTAGTTTTAATTTTAAATGAGGCTACACCTTATGTTCTTTTTGTGCATGTGCTACACTTTCTCGAGCACAAAATCTTATGATATGCACTAAGGTGTTCATGATTGGCTAGTGAATAGTGGTGAGATGGTTATTTATGCCTTTCTCAAAAGGATTAAGTCCGACAATCAAAGAACATGTGACTTCATGATTAAGGCAAAGTGATTAAAAACCACACATCTTTCCCACACAACATGCACTACAAATTTTCAACTAGTCAAGTGCAGTAAATAAGCTCATCAAAGTTAAACAAGGTACACAGGACATGACATGTGTAAAAAGATTGACCAACCTTATTTTCAAAAATCAAGAAAAATGGTGTCAAACATAGTTTTTGCTTTCTCCTTCTTTTTTTTTTTTTTTAATTATTATTAAAAGAGAAAACAAATAAATCCTAGAATGAAATGCATGAATGTAATGCAATGCAAGTCCTAGAACAAAAAGACACAAAAACCAAAGAACAATGGTCACATAGGATAGAGCAATGAAGCACAAGGACCATGTCAGAAAGACTCAGTTAGTTCGAGTCTTTTGCATCCAAAACTTTTTAGATGCACCACGAGCATTGGAGTTCTTATTCACATTAGAGTGATTCCCAACTCCAGGATTGGAATAAAGGTTTAACACCTTTACCAATTCACCAATTAGTGCCATAGGATCTTGTGCTTGAGGCACAGGCATTTTTGGTTTATTCGCTCTCTTATCAGCTTGAAGCTTGAAACAGTTAGGACGAATGTGTCCAGACTTTCCACAGTAATGACAAACCCAAGCAGGTTTACCATGCATCTTGTCCTTGGATTTGGTAGGCTCCTTAGGTTTAGATTCTCTTAAGTCTACCCTAATCTTCTTAGGTGGTGAAACTTCTACAGGTTTAACAACCTCACTCACAGGGGGTTTAACAGTTTCACTCACAACCTCACTCACAGAAGGTATAGAAGAAGAAGAAGAAGGAACAAAGACAGTGGAATGGGGTGCAGAATCAAAGATGCTTTCAACATATCCTATCCCAGATTTATCAGAAGGATACTTTTGAACATTCAGCATGTGATCAAGTTTAGAACTAGCAGATCTAGCAACAGATAAATTGATAGGCCACAAACTGAATGACCCCTTGTGATTTAAACTAATTAATTAATTTAGTCAAGTTATTAATTAATCAATTTATCATGCAAATACGTGGCAGCACAAACAAATCACCGAATAACTAAATATGCAGCGGAAAATAAATGACACGGTGATTTGTTCACGAATGGGGAAAAACCCTAACGGCAAAAACCCCACCGGGTGATTTTCAGGTCACTACTCCCGAAACTCCACTATTATCAAATCAAGCAGTTACAAATAAGGAATCCCAAGTACCTTATCAACCTACAGTTGAACTCTTACCCCAATACCCAATCGGACTTGATCTGTAGTGACAGTTCCCCCTTTTGATGCACGGCTCCCAAGTACGTGACTAACCAGATGCGCGGATCCCAGTACGCGACTTCAAACACCAACTTTAGGAAGAGAGGTTGGCTGCAAAGTTCTTCAGATCATCCTATGCAATGAAGATCAGGAAGATGCTTGGTCACAAAACCCTACGGTGCAAAGTACACAGCAACTTCTTGAAGAAGATGAAC
The DNA here is from genome assembly GCA_023621385.1 of Quercus gilva. Lineage (NCBI taxonomy): Eukaryota > Viridiplantae > Streptophyta > Magnoliopsida > Fagales > Fagaceae > Quercus > Quercus gilva. Next base: position 77,685,742 of record CM042477.1, on the reverse strand, counting down.
TAGGTCAAGAACTTCGTCTTAGATCACAATTTGCTTGAACAAGGATTGCTCAATGCTTATGCAACTTGTGTCTATGTTGACGGCTCTTAAAACACTCCTTAAATATGTTTAGGGTTAGAAAAAAAGAAGGCCCAAAAACACATTCACGGATCCTAAGAAAATCAGATTGGAATTCTGACTTTTTAAATCTCGACAGATAGCAGGTGTCGAGGTAGCTATCGAGAAGGTGTCGAGCTTTAAAAATTCTGCACTTCAACTTGCTTTTTCTTGGACAGACTTGATGACTTCAACACTTGATCTTGAAACATTGTTTCTTGAAGTATTAAAAACACCTAGAACTACCCAATTACAAGTATAGTGCGTTTTGTCAAAGGATTAGCCAATTTACATAAAATATGACATATGTTCTTAACATGTGAACACATATATCCTAACAATCTCCCCCTTTGGCAATCCGTGACAAAACCACAACAAACAAATGAACATATGAGAGAAGTCATAAATCACTCAACTCATATTCACTTGTTACATACAATAAAATCTATCCTAATACAAACTCTTGAAAAACTTTGCAAGAAGAGAGTTTATGGCAAGTAGACTTTGACAACCTGTATTTCTGAAACACTTTTAAACAAAACTCATCAAGGCATCTTGTGTGAAACAGAAATTAAATAGATTGCTTACAAATATAAAGAACATGTGTATAACGAGAGAAAAGAAACAACACATGAAGAGATAGGTGAAAAAGAAAAACATACACCCACATATAAAGAAAGATAAGTACAATGTATGTAAAACTGGTCACAAGACCTCATATACAAGATCAATGTATCTATCAAGACTAGAAAAGAAAAAGATACATCAAAATCTCACTACATCCCTCAAAAATATGAACACTCCCCCTATCAAAAATGTCCTATACTAACTCTCCCCCTAAGATGACTACTCTCATAATCCAAAACTACTTCCCCTTTTTGTCACGAATGACAAAGGGTAGAGTGTCATGTAGACATCTCATCAGTAGAGCTAGCATCTCCATCATCATCATCTGAAGCATCATCGTCATCACCTTCATCATCATCATCCTCAGAATCAGAATCTGAAGCCACTGGAGGAGGTGGTGGAGGAGAAGCCTCAGAAGCAAAACCACCCATGGTCGCCTGCCGTCGTGCAATATGACCAACACGAACATTCACCTGATACAACTCAGTGGTGAGTGTATCGAGGCGAGCATCCATGCGCTGCAGCTGCGCCATAATGTCTCTAAGAGATACATCGCCTGAAGAAGAAGGAGGAGCCGATGTAGATGGAGCAGATCTGGATGGAGCCGAACGGGAGGGAGGAGTGGAATCTGGCTGTCTCGCCCTGAACTGTGCCTCACTACGTTTTACGGTAGCGGCATCTATAGCTGAGATGTGTGTGAAGTGGTCGGACGAAGGAAAAGGGATGGAAAAATGGCTTAGAATCCTCGTAATAGCAGAAGGAAAGATGAGCTTATCACGGGACGCCGCATCTAAATGAACATCGATGATAGAGAAAATGAAGTGAGAAGGAAAATCTATCGTGAGATGCTCAAGTAGAGATAACAAGAAACGAGCACGAGGCTCTGTGATAGAGTTATAGTGAGAGAGGGGATAAAGTACAAAGGTCATCACCATGTTAAGGAACCTAGGACCTTTAGCAAAAGGTCTACATGATGTGTACTGGTGCTCACCCCAGTCAGAAGGGCGCTCACAAAAAGCAGAAATGAGCTCATCCTTGGACACAGTCCTCAGTCGCTCACATGTAGGATAGTCAGGAAACTCTATCCTAGGAACATGAAGTACATCCGCAACCAGCTGCGGTGTAACAGCAATGCGCGTACCTCGAACGCGAGTATGAAAGAGAGGTACTGAACGATCAATCCCGTACATGTTGGAGTAAAACTCTTGAATAAGTACGAGAGGACAAGTGACCGGGACGTCACACAGTGACTCCCATCCCCTACTGTGAATGACAGAGGGAAGGTCAGTGTCGGCAAAGTCTGCCAGAACAACGTGGCGTTCCGAATGAACACCTCGTTTAGAAAAGTTCTCAGTAAATGCCTTGTAGGCATCTCCATCACGGAACCGAAGATTATGAGGAGCAGTATCAGAAGATGAAGAAGCTCCAGAACGTAGAGGGTTCCGAGCCGGAGTGGATTTACGTTTAGGTGCCATAGATGCAACTAACGTAAAAGAATGAGAAAACAGATAGAGAGGGAGACAATCAGAAAAGTCCCAAACAGTTCAAATATGAAAATATGTTGAACAAAATGGACGTATGCATGGGAATGCATGGTCATGTGACATGCAAACATAAAAAGCATCATGGGCTCAGCCCAATCCAATCCTATCAGCACACAGACAAGAATCACACAACTAAATGCATGAAAATATCATTTTAATGCACATGGAATGCAATGTATGACATTTTAAACACATTTAAGTGAAAAACTAACCCAAAATTTCAAGAAAAACTCTTCAATTTTGAAAAACCCCAAAGTTTTCAAAAAAAATCCCAAAACCTAAGATTCAAATCATGAAATGCATGAAAAGGAATGGAAAAGAAGATCATACCACTTGATTTGAAGCAAGAACAGTTGAAAATCACTTGGGATGAAGATTGGAGTGAAGAAAAGTTGTCTGGAAGTTGAACCGCCTCGGACAGATCGAAGAGAGATCGAGAAATGAGAGAAAAAATCGCGATCGCAGCTTAAATAGGCACCTCAGTAAATCTCGACAGCTGAGGTGTCGAGAGGTATCGAGGGTGCTGTCGAGGTAGGTGTCGAGAAATTGGCCTTCGACAGCTAAGGTATCGAGGTACCAAACAGCTGAACCAATAGAGAAGCTCGATCGATCAACTAGGTGTCGAGGAGGTATCGAGGAGACAGAGAGAATCTCGATCGATCCACAAGGTGTCGAGGAGGTGTGGAGATTGCGATAAGAAAAAGGCTTGAAAATCTCGACAGCTGATCAGGTATCGAGGAGGTATCGAGGAGGTGTCGAGCCAGCAGAGAAAAGCAGTTTTTCAAGAAGAGAAAAACACAAACAAGTATGCAATCAAGACAAACACCTCAACCAAGATCCAACCAACATAAAAAGCTCTCAAAAATCATCTCTCAATGACAATTTAAGCACATGAATCTTCCAAGAACACACACACACACTAAACAAGTCTAACCAATTTTATATTTCAAAAATAAGTCATGACAGTTTAGTGAGCATACAACAGTACATGTAAAACCTTTGTGATGGCCAAATCACATTGTACCTGCACATGTATCAAAAGTAGCAAAAAATATTGCGTGTTGTGTGTGAAAAACATCGCAAGATTTGCATATGTGTATACATGTTATGACGATCTGAGATATGAGAAAATCACTTTAACTCACACACAATCATAACTGTTTGATGGGGACTATCACCTTCGAGGTACATCCTATAACTCCCACATCTCCTAGAATACACGCTTGCAACCATTTTTAAAGCATTTTTAATCTTTTTGCTTTTTATTTTCTTTGCATATTTTCTTTTTAAACATATCATGCATGGGCTTATGAGAAAGAAAAGAAATACCCATTGATATTTTGACATTTCAATTTTGCTATGCCTAAGCACACAAATGTCATTGACATCACACTTTTGCTATGCCGAAGCATACAGATGTCATTAATGATTGGCGGGCAACAGTGGTGAGATGGTTATTTATGCCTTTCTCTTAGGATTTTCTAGTCCTACCCGTCAAAAAGAGTGATATGAGTGTTAAGTCTAAGAAATAACCTAATCTTACTCATCACAAACACGAGCCACAAAGCTCACTTGCTTAGTTGTGCATAGAGATGCTCATCTAAGCTACAAGAGATACAAAGTTTAGAAAACTTTGTTTCATTGGCCATCCAAGGTACACAAGTACCAAAGTACACAAAACACACACTGTTTTTGTATTTTTCAATTTTTCAATTTTTATTTTTTATTTTTATATGAAAAACAAAATAAACAAAACTGAAAGTAAACACACAAAGACATGTTAAGAAAAACAAAAACAATGCATAAAACTAGATGCAAATGCATGAGGAAGGGAAAGAGGATAGGGAAATCACTCCATGGAGATAACACCAATGTTTTGACAAAGGAATTCAAAGCGTTTGCTGTCAAGAGGTTTGGTAAACAAATCGGCCTTCTGATCATCGGTGTGAATGAACTCAAGAGTGAGAATACCATCTTCGACAAGCTCCCTAATCAAGTGATGTCGAATCTCTATGTGTTTGGTTCGAGAATGTTGAACCGGATTCTTAGAGATATTTATGGCACTGGTATTGTCACAATAGATAGTAAGATGATCTTGACAAATACCATAATCATGAAGGAGTTTTTGCATCCAGAGGAGTTGTGTGCAACAGCTACCAGCAGCAATGTACTCAGCTTCAGCAGTGGATAAAGAGATGGAGTTCTGCTTTTTGCTCATCCAAGAGACAAGATTGTTGTCTACATAAAAACAACCCCCTGAAGTACTCTTCCTATCATCAGCATTCCCAGCCCAATCCGCATCGGAATATCCAGCTAAGACATTATTAGTGTCCTTGCTGTACCACACACCGAACTCAGCGGTAGTTTTGACATACTTTATAATTCTTTTTAAAGCAGTCATATGTGATTCTTTGGGATTAACTTGATATCTAGCGCACACACCAACACTGTAGCTAATGTCAGGTCTACTAGCAGTAAGGTAAAGAAGACTACCTATTATGCTTCTATAAAGAGAAGGATCAACACTCTTACCTAACACATCTACAGTGAGTTTAACATTAGGACTCATAGGGGTACGAACAGAACTAGCAGATTCCAAGCCAAATTTTTTCACAAGATTCTTAGCATACTTAGATTGGGATAGAAAAATACCTGAATCTTGTTGACGAATCTGCAATCCGAGGAAGTGAGTCAGCTCTCCAATCATGCTCATCTCGAACTCTGCTTGCATGAGCCTTGAGAAGTCGTGAGCAAGTTCATCCTTAGTCGACCCAAAGATGATATCATCAACATACACTTGAGCAACCATCAATTCACCATCTTCCTTTTTGATGAAGAGAGTTTGATCAGCTTTTCCTCTTGTGAACCCATGTGACACAAGATATTGTGTGAGTCTGTCATACCAAGCTCTAGGGGCTTGCTTTAGCCCATAAAGTGCCTTTTTGAGATATAATACATGATCCGGAAAGTGTGGATCAATGAATCCTTTTGGTTGAGCCACATAGACATCCTCTTTCAGCAGCCCATTCAAAAAGGCAATCTTTACATCCATCTGATAAAGTTTGAATTTCAGGTGACATGCTAGGGCAAGCAGAATTCTGATGAACTCCATTCTAGCAACTGGGGCAAATGTTTCATCATAGTCTACTCCTTCCATCTGAGAGTATCCTTGAGCCACAAGTCGAGCCTTGTTTCGAATCACATTGCCTTCTTCATCGGTCTTGTTACGGAAAATCCACTTTGTACCAATAATGTGCTCGCCCTCCGGTCTAGGTACAAGAGTCCAAACATCATTCCTCTGAAACTGGAGCAGTTCATCATGCATTGCTTCAACCCAACTTTCATCTTGTAGTGCTTCCTCCACTTTCTTGGGTTCAACCTGTGACAAATAGCAAGAATAAGACACAAAGTTAGCAACACATTTATCAACTGTTCGTTTCCTTAATGTGAGTTCATTCAAGTTTCCCACAATAACTTCTGGAGGATGATTTAATTTAATCCTTGAGGAAGGTCCTTTCTCCTGACGAGATTCAGAATCAGGTGAAGTAGGAATTTCTGCAGACTCTTCCACAACACTTGGAGTACCTGGAACATCAGGAGATGCAGGTTCTCGATCAACAATGTCTTGAACTTCAGTAGGCTCAGTGGGAGGAATTTCCTTGGGAAGTTCATCAATGCCTTTTTCAGAATTGGAATCTGAAGACTCATCAATGACAACATTTACAGTCTCCATTACCTTCATAGTTCTTTTGTTGTATACCCGATAGGCCTTGCTGGTAGAAGAATAGCCTAGAAATATACCTTCATCACTTCTAGAGTCAAACTTTCCCACATTTTCTCTATCCTTGAGGATGAAGCAAGTACTTCCAAAGATTCTGAAATACTTCACATTTGGCTTTCTTCCTTTCCATAACTCATAGGGAGTCTTTTTGGTACCGGGTCTGAAGTACACCCTATTTACTGTATGACATGCAGTATTTATGGCTTCTCCCCATAGGTTTCGAGCCACATCTTTGTTATGCAACATGGCTCTGGCCATTTCTTGAATAACTCTATTCTTTCTTTTTACCACACCATTCTGTTGAGGAGTAATCGGTGCAGAGAATTCTTGAGATATACCTGATTTCAAGCAGAAGGATTCCATGTAGGAATTCTCAAATTCTTTACCATGGTCACTTCAAATTCGATCAATCTTCAAATTCTTTTTATTCTGCAGTCTTGTGCACAAGGCCTCAATGTGCTCGGGAGCATCAGACTTGGATCGAAGTAAGATGACCCAAGTGTATCTGGTGAAGTCGTCTACCACTACCATGATATATCTCTTACCACCAAGAGATTCAGTTCTGATTGGACCCATAAGATCTAAGTGCAACAATTCCAACGGTCTGGAAGTAGCAGATGCCTGAGTGCTTGGATGCTTGGCTTTTGTCTGTTTCCCAAGTTGACATGGTCCACATACCACATTGCTCATTCTACTGAGTTTTGGTATCTCCAAGACAGATTCATGCTTAGAGACAATGGATAGATGCTTGTAACTAGCATGTCCCATCCGTTGGTGCCATAGATCTTCATTAGGCAAACGAATGCTATTACACACTATATCAGCATCAGGTACCAATCCATAACAATTGTCCAAAGTACGAACCCCACTGATGAGATTCTTTCCGGACTCATCCATGACAAGACATTTTCCTTTTGAGAACAGCACCATGAAGTCTTGATCACATATCTGGCTTATGCTTAGTAGATTCACCCTCAGGCCTTCTACATAGAGAACATTTGCAATGTCCGGCAGTCCTGGTAGAGATATGATTCCTTTCCCTTTAATCTGTGACTTGCTTCCATCACCAAAAGTCACATTTCCACCTTTCTTAGGCTCAAAGATCTTGAAGAGAGATCTATCTCCAGTCATGTGTCTTGAGCAACCACTGTCAAGATACCAAAGGCATGTATCCATCACTTTGAATGCAGATTTCATCATGAAACATACTTCATGCTTGGATGACAAGTCAGACGGAACAGTTCTTTCTCTCAACTGCCATCTACTAGCTAAGCCTTGAACTTTTACTCTTCTCAAACGAACTCTTTTGCAGATTTTCATTCTGAGACAGTCTAGTTTCTTCTTAGCCAAACTGAGATCTTTTACCATAGTCATTATAAGTGAATTCAAATAACTTTTAGACTTGTGTTTTCTGAGACACTCAAACAAATAGTGATTAGAAAAACAAGATGTATTTGAAAACCTAGATCTCTTAAAGCCGGTCATAGCCATGACAAACAGGGGTCAATGGATCAACACAGCAAATATTAACTTAATCAGAGTGTGCCTGCTCTGATACCACTTGATAGGCCACAAACTGAATGACCCCTTGTGATTTAAACTAATTAATTAATTTAGTCAAGTTATTAATTAATCAATTTATCATGCAAATACGTGGCAGCACAAACAAATCACCGAATAACTAAATATGCAGCGGAAAATAAATGACACGGTGATTTGTTCACGAATGGGGAAAAACCCTAACGGCAAAAACCCCACCGGGTGATTTTCAGGTCACCACTCCCGAAACTCCACTATTATCAAATCAAGCAGTTACAAATAAGGAATCCCAAGTACCTTATCAACCTACAGTTTAACTCTTACCCCAATACCCAATCGGACTTGATCTGTAGTGACAGTTCCCCCTTTTGATGCACGGCTCCCAAGTACGTGACTAACCAGATGCGCGGATCCCAATACGCGACTTCAAACACCAACTTTAGGAAGAGAGGTTGGCTGCAAAGTTCTTCAGATCATCCTATGCAATGAAGATCAGGAAGATGCTTGGTCACAAAACCCTACGGTGCAAAGTACACAGCAACTTCTTGAAGAAGATGAACTAGGTCAAGAACTTCGTCTTAGATCACAATTTGCTTGAACAAGGATTGCTCAATGCTTATGCAACTTGTGTCTATGTTGACGGCTCTTAAAACACTCCTTAAATATGTTTAGGGTTAGAAGAAAAGAAGGCCCAAAAACACATTCACGGATCCCAAGAAAATCAGATTGGAATTCTGACTTTTTAAATCTCGACAGATAGCAGGTGTCGAGGTAGCTATCGAGAAGGTGTCGAGCTTTAAAAATTCTGCACTTCAACTTGCTTTTTCTTGGACAGACTTGATGACTTCAACACTTGATCTTGAAACATTGTTTCTTGAAGTATTAAAAACACCTAGAACTACCCAATTACAAGTATAGTGCGTTTTGTCAAAGGATTAGCCAATTTACATAAAATATGACATATGTTCTTAACATGTGAACACATATGTCCTAACATAAATCATGTTCCAAAGTTCTAACTTTATCAAGCAAAAGCATGTTTTCAGATTTAACATTATTCAAAAGCTCATTAGCATCAAACAGTTTAACAAGCAAATTTTTCTTTTCAAGCTCAAGGGCATCAATTTTCTTCAGGCCTAAATCAACTTTCATAGCATCCTTTGCAGCAATTTTGCAAAGTTTGTTGTAGGCCTCTTGAAGATCTGCATCTTCAGAGAGTTCCCCATCAGAAGGGTTCTCCTTAGTAGATATGCTTTCATTGACTGTAGCAGTAGCCGTGAAAGCTATGAAGTTTCCATCCTCGTCACAACCGGACTCATCATCAGAAACCTCATTATCACTAAGGGTTACAGCCATAGCTTTACCCTTAGTCTTCAAGAATGTAGGACATTCAGATTTCACATGGCCATACCCTTGACAGCCAAAACACTGAGGACCCAAAGAATTATTTGAAGATTGACCAACTTTTTCTCTAGGTTTTTCAAAGTTATTAACCTTAGTGGAATCATTCTTCCTAAAATTTCTAGGTTCAGCAGTGTAAGTACCTCTTGCCTTTCTATTGGTATTCCTAAGAAAGTTTTTAAAGTTTTTGGCAAGGTACGCAATCTCTGTAGCAGAGAGCTCATCATCAAATCCACTACCATTAACATCATCAACTGACTTAAGAGCCATTGATTTGGATTTGTTCACTTTAGATAGGTTAGACTCATAAGACTGAAGAGATCCTACAAGCTCATCAACAGGGATGGTGTCCACATCCTTGCTTTCAGTAATGGCTGTCACCTTGGGTCTAAAGTCTTCAGTTAAGGATCTAAGAATCTTCCTAACAATTTTAGGTTGATCATAGACTTCTCCCAAGTTATAAGCAGAATTAACAATATCATTGAGTTTAGCATAAAACTCATCAAAGGTTTCATCATCAGACATTCTAATGCTTTCAAACCTAGAAGTTAATTGCCGCAATTTGTTTATCTTAATAGCCTTTGTGCCTTCATGCACAGTTTGGAGGATTTTCCAAGCAGTATGAGCAACCTCAACATTAGAGATTCTCTTAAATTCCTCCATTGAAACAGCATTAAAAATGGCATTCATAGCCTTGCTATTAAATGCAGCTGCTTCTTTCTGAGAAGTTTGCCACTCACTCACAGGAGTAGTGGGCTTCTCCCATCCATATTCAACAGAGTTCCAAACCCTCTCATCAATGGATTTCAGGAATGCTTTCATCCTTACTTTCCAGTAAGCATAGTTGTTCCCATCAAAGTGAGGAGGAACAAACAGAGAGTGTCCATGCTCCATGACAACCGGGGTCAAGGATCAGCATAGAGATAAAAAATCTCAAACAAAAAAGCAACCTGCTCTGATACCACTTGAACGGTTTAGACCCCTTAAACAAACAACCAAATTACGTAGCCTAGATTAATTAGCCAAGTTGTTACTTAGTCAAATTAAATAATTCTAGGTTAAAACAATCAAATAATCATATCATGCATATAAAACATATAAAGCAGCAGAAATAATAAAGAACACAAGATATGATCACCCAGGAAACCACACGGAAAAACCTGGGGAGGATTTGACCCACCGATCCTTAAGGCAAACCAGAATTCACTATGAAAGAATTGAAGTTCTTACAAAAGGACTACAAGCTCCCCCGCTCAACTTCCTAATGCTACCAACCAGTAGAACTTCCTGACACGACCACGCACAAGCTCCGAATCCACGGACTACTTCTTTCTTGAATTCCTCAATCAGCTACAAGCTCCCCGCTTGTTTATCTTTAAGCTTCAATGGCAGCAACCAAGTTGATCATCAAGATGTTGAAGTAATCTCAATCTTGAAAACCCTAAGCTTTGTGTAAAGGAAAGCTCCTCTAGATCTCACAAGAGATTTACACAAAACTGCAATGTATGAGTAACAATATAACTTGTGCAACTCTCAAAACGTGGCTAAGGTTTTTCCTTATATACCTAGGGCAAAAACATAAAACCCTAAACGTTTAAAAGAGTTAGGGCTGAGCTGGAATTTCTGCAGAAAACGCATCTAGGCCGATTTTCAATCGATCGAGAATTACATTCGATCGATCAAGCCAGGCCGAAATGCACCAATGCATCTGCAGTCACTCGATTCCAACTTTACAATATTTTACCAACTTTGAGCAAGCCTAAACTAGACTAAATACGTTGTTTTGATCATGGTTTGCCAACATTACAAATTAGAGTTCTAAATACATAAAATCCTAAGACCTTAGAACCTAACATCTTGCATACTCTCAATAATTCTTCAATCACACTTCCATCTAGTTGTTCACCTATCAACACATAGCCTTTGGAATGCTCAGAATATCTTATAAAGATACACTTCTTTCCTCTAGGCCCTAACTTCCCATATCTATAAGAATTATTGTGAATATAACCTATTGAACCCCATGGCCACAAGTTATTCAAGTCAGGTTTCTTGCCGGTCCATAGTTCATAAAGTGTGGAAGATACTGATTTAGAGGGCACTCGGTTAAGTATATAGGCTGTAGTCAAAAGTGCATCCCCCTAATACGAAATCGGTAAGTTTGCTTGCGCCATCATTGACCTAACCATCTCTAGCAGTGTTCGATTTCTCCTTTCTGCCACACAATTTTGTTGCGGTGTATAAGGCATCATTAACTGCCTTGCAATTCCCTTTTCATCACAGAGCTCCTTAAATTGCTCAGATAGATACTCACGCCCACGATTAGTTCTGAGAGCCTTAATGCTCTTATCTAATTGATTCTCAACCAATCTCATGTATTGTCTAAAGCAATCTAAAGTCTCAGACTTATGAGAAATCAAATAGACATAACCATAACATGAATAGTCATCCATAAATGTGATGAAGTAGAAACCTCCATGCCTTGCCCTCACATTCATTAGACCACATATATCAAAGTGGATTAGTTGCAATGGAAAAGATGCCTTTGTGGCTTTTCCAAATGGTTTTCTTTTTTACTTCCCCATAAGACAATGTTCACATATGGACAAAGTGACCTTAGCGAGATTGCCCATAAGGCCTTCTCTAGCTAACCTAGTCATCCTCTCTTGCCCTATATGACCAAGCCTAGCATGCCATATAATTGAATTATCAGAAGCATTATCAGATGATGTCAAAAAAACTGAACTATCATTATTATAATATTCAATATCTAAGATTAAAAAACCATTTGAAATAAAACCACGGCCATAATAAACTGTTCCCAAATGCAACAAAACGTAATTATTCTCAAAAATAAACCAAAAACCAAATCTTAACAAAGTAACTACGAAAAGTAAGTTCCTTCAGATCTCTAGAGCATACAAAACGTCATGGAGCAACAGAGTGCGACTACCTCACAATTCTAGCTTGTAGGTACCAATTCCAAGTACCTCCACACTAGCTCCGTTTCCCACCTTGATGTCTCTACACCCAACAAGAATTCGACGGTACTCCACAAATCCCACTCTATCTCTCGCTACATGTTCTATTGCTGCTGAGTCTACAGTCCACATAAGAGTAGAATTAGCAACAAGGACATGAATAGTTACAAAAACATGGTGAGATGTAGGATTAGGTGTTACCTTTTTTGGCTCAGTGCATTCACGAGCAAAATGTCCTTTCTTTCTGCAATTATAACAAGTCAACTTAGACTTGTCCTTCTTTGCGCACTTTCCTCTAGTATTGTGCTTGACAAACTTAGCCTTCTTAGGCGGTGGCACATTAGGTCTCTCTTGTCCAGGAGCATAATCAGGTTGCTTACGTTTAGGCCTAGATGCCTTACGCGAGCTAGTCTCAGTCATTTGCACAGAACTAATCGGCTTGGCTGCTTCAAGGTGCTTAGCTTCAAGTTTCAAGTGACGAGCCACATCATCAAATGTTTTGATGTTCTCATTATGTGTCAAGTTTTGACACATCATCTCCCCTGAACATGGTAGTGAAGGAATCGCTGCCTGGACTTGTTGTTCGTCAGTAAGATTGTTTCCAGCTGATTTGAGCTCTCGAATCATGGAGGACATCACCCTAAGATGCTACTTCATCGTATGTTCAGAGCGCATCTTATATGAATCAAATTTCATTGTTAAGCCACGCAACTCATTGTTAATCTATTCATGCAAAATTATGTATGGAAAATAACGCAACTCAACCATACTCCCACTATTCCATATTTCAATTGTAAACATATTTACGAAATATATGTATTGAAAATAATTCAACAATATTATCAATTAACTATTAAGCCAAACATGCTATCACAATTTAAACTCATGAGAACAATTCATATAGGCATCTCATTATTTCGCTAAGAAATAATTATTTCTTTGTCATGTTAAATATAATATTTAATGTCGTGTAAATATCTTTAATACCATATTTCACTAAGAAATAATAATGAAATTAAATAATTTAAAGAATCAATCATTCCATATCATTAAATATTTCTTAAAAAATATATACACCACCAAAAAAGAGTAGCATCATCATTAGTAAATTGCAACAGCCCTTTAAATCTAAGAATAATGAATTGTCATGATATTTAAACTAGAAACACTATTCACTTGTCATGCTACAGGTTTAAGAGCAATTACAGAACAAACAACAAAAAACTTTTAAGCCACAAGCAAATTTATGGCCCCACCATCTTTTTTTTTTTCTTTTTTCTTTTTTTTAAATAATGGTGAAACAAATGCAATAGGCTTTAATAGGCACAAAACATAAAATAAAATAAAAAATTTCACAGGAAACAAGATCCCAAACGTGGCCCATTGTACAGTGTATGCTAAAAGTATCTGAGCAAATACAAACACTATTTAGGTAATAAACTATTGTGAGACCCTTTTTGTTTTTATTTAATTTGCTACCACTCTAGCTCTTTCGGCAAGAGAAAGACACGTGATGTGCAGCAGTGCAGGTTGTCTTCAGTCTTCATCCTTTTAATTTCTTTCAGCCAAGAACATGAGTTTTAGACATGAAATTCAAAGTTTTATATCTTCTTCATTTCAAGTCCATTTTTAACGTACTATATACCGATTTAAAGCTTATACCATATAGATTCATAATATGAAATCATATTTTGCAAATATAAATCATATAAAAGCAGTTTTGTCCTTAAAGCTTTGGTGTTCTAAGTTTTGTTAAACTATATCTCATGGCACACTTAGAGATTTGCTACGAAACTTAAGGTAGATATTAATACATGTAATTTAAACAACATATATTAATCTCAGGGCATGAAATGCTCAAAATCAAAAGTTTCCATTGAAGGCCATGTGAGGTGCATAGAAATTCACAACATATCTTAGAAGAATAAAACGCATTAAGAACTAATCATATATGTCTATGACATCAAGAACAACCTACAAATCACTTTGATACCAATGTAAGAAATAGAAACTCGCAGCGGAATATAAGTAATCGGTTTTTCAACATACCTCTCTTGGCCTAAACCGATGATCACACATGAGCTTTGAGATTGTTCTACGCTGTCTAGAGCTAGCCTCCACGCAGACCAACTATCCAAACACGTTTTGAATTCTAGTTTGTGTAACCCACGAACCAAGAATGTTTCTTAGATGGTGTTGCACACTACTAGACTGATGCAAACATAACCCACAACCTAAGAGCCTCACAACACTCTATAAACACTATGAGAAATGCAGAATTCGTTCCACTATTCAATGGGTACCACTCTTGGTGTTTATGTACACACCACTCCATTAATATTGAGTGGGATATGGACTTAGTGGGATAGAGTAACTGTCACGCCCTGAACCCAAGTATAAAGATAAGCACGTGACAACTGCCGCACGCTTATAAAGTAAGCACCCTACAAGTGTGCAAGGCCTTCTTAGCAACTAAAATTTATCCTCAAAAAATAAATCAAATAAATTCAAAATACCTCAACAATTTCTTTATGAAATAGATCTCCAATAATTTAATAGGACCAAATCCAAACTTCATGTACATAATGCCAAATGGCCAATAAATATAAAACTATTAGAAGACCATCCAATCCCAAAATCACCAAGCTTATTTTCCTGCTCACAACACAACATCAAAACTCCCAAAACTTGCTATTCTTCACAATTTAAAACTGGAGGGGAAAAAAAAGGGGGGGGGGGGGTAAGTTGACAACTCAATAAGTAACCAAAATCCTAATAAGTTCTATCAAGCAACAAATATGTAAAGTATAAGATATAACATGTGTTTTCAAAGTTATAATATACTATGTATTTTTAAAATACTGAAGAAATTTTGTAGTCTTAAAATAATAAGTTGCACATAAATCACATACTTTAATCTTACAAATATATCATAGATAGTTTAGAAAAGAGTCAGTTTTCTATATATCAAAAGCTATAACTTACAATAGGTTCCAAAAACATAAGTAGTTTTAATAACTCAAAATAGTTAAATATTCAAATGTAATTCTTATTCTTAACAATCTTATGACTATGGTCACGCTATATCCCCGTGACTGGGTATCATAGTACCAATGAATAACCCCTATTGGTTTGGGTATCAGAATACCAATAAATAACCCCCATGGTTTGGGTGTCAGAGTACCAATGAATAACCCCCATTGGTTTGGGTATCAGAATACCAATAAATAACCCCCATTGGTTTGGGTATCAGAGTACCAATGAATAACCCCCATTGTTTCGGGTATCAGAATCAAATCATAGTCAAATTGTCCATAATCATATATATGAAGTCATAGTTTCTAATAAAAATCTATCTTATTCAAATACACACATAGATATATATATATATATATATAATCATATATTCAATATTCAAATATATTTGTGATATTTCTAAATTCTTTACTTTAATTCAATATAGCTAAAAAAACACAATTAAATAAAAATAAATCCTATATTCAATGCTCATATTCATTGGTGGAAATTCTTTATTCTTTGCTTGGAATAAGTCTAGCTAAAGACAATTAAATAAAATACGTCATATATTCAGTAATCAGATATATTTGTGATAATTCTTTACTTGAAATCAGAGATACAATAGAAATAAATTGTAACAACTATAAACAAATTTTCAGTAGTTAAAATACGCAAAGATAAAACCAATTAGGATAAGGTTACTTACCTCCAAAAGCCATACCAAAAGGAACTTCTCCCTAACACTTCTTCTAAAATCCTTAGATATCACCTAAAACAATTTTACAGGTACCATTTACTCAATAATCAAATAATTTAAGAAGAACTTATAATGGTACCCAGCCAAAAGAGAAAATACTAAAAAAAAAACTAATAATTTCTCATTATTAACTCACAAAAATCCACATATTCATAATATATATCTTTCCTTTACTTTCTGCCACCTGCCACCCTTAGTTCACTTTTGAGATAAGGACAAAACTAAAATACATGACTATATCATCTAAATCAAAGCACCTGGGGCTTTAACGGATACACAATTTTTTTTTTTTTTTTTTACTTGTCAGACCTCAACTCTATTAATTCGGTACTATTCCTTTAACAAAGGGCTGAAACTTGTCTCACAAAGTCTAAAAATCTGCAAATTCCATCTCCGTTCAATGCAACAAAAGGCATAAGTAAAGATTAAATTACTGAACATAGAAACATCTGCAGTAACAGCGTCTAGTTTACTGAAAATAAATCCAAACTTTTTTTCGTTTGCATCATTAAAACTCTTGAATAATTAAATAGTTTCACTACTGGCCAAAATACCCACATAGAAAATACTCTAATTCTAAATAAAACTTAGATTTGACAAGAAAGAAATTCTTAAGCTCTTACCTCAATCATGCAGTCAAACCTTCTCTATTGGAGTAATTTAGGTAGTCTCCTCTCAAAATATCTCCCCATATACGTTAACATAATAAGCTTATATACAGCTAGGATTTCAACTTTATTTTCTAAAAACCCCTTAGAAATATTAATTATAAAATTGACCCCATAAACAAATTTACTTAAATAACCTTCCTTTTATTTTATTTTATTTTTCGAGTATTACAGTAACGGTCCAAACCATTACTCCATAACTCCTGGATGTTACAATCATTCTGAGGAAAATAGACGGACATGCTCACTTTGGGTGTCTGTCCATATTCTTTTCAGTTTCTAACAGTAAAAGTATACTATTTTATTTAAGCAGAGAGAAAAAGAAAGGAAGAGAGACAGAAAGAGAAGGACAAAAGATGAAGTATGTCAGAGAGAGTTCCAATTATGTTTGGTCCTGTCAAGTAGGTCTTACAATTTTCAACTTATTTACAAAAAGGGTACTCTACAATGTTTCTTGAACACTAAAAATTGATATAGATAAGTTCTTAAAATATATGTTTTAAATACTATAATTTGAAAATTGAAACTTAAAATACTCTTAATAAATACTCTAAAAACAAAACAAAAAAACAAAAAAAAAAACAAAAAAAAAAAAAAACAAAACAAAACAAAACAAAACAAAAAAACTGAAAACTGTTATTTGAAATCTACTACCAAATAGGCCATATTTCACTCAAACTTTGTTCGAGTTTAGAGTTGAGCGAAAAAATTTGAGGTTTAAAAAATTTGTAAGATTATGTAGAATAAATGTGCTTTAAGTGAGGGATGACTATTTTAATGTCTAATAACAGTTTTAACAATATTTTGAAGGTTGTGATTCGCCAATTGTATCTTTTCATTGGTATCTTTCATTGACTATTTATATAAACATATTTGGTTTTTTACTTTATAATATATACATATACAAGGAAATTTTGGAATTTTCAGCAATTGATATTTTTAGAATTTATATTTATAGAATTTAGGCTTAGTGTCTCTTAGAAATAATTTGTTAGGAACCTTATGTGGTAAAGCAATGCAACAATATAAATGCAATATGAATAAGATAATGATAATAAAAGGGAAATAAAACCAATGCTTAATCAATAAAACGAAAGAAGAAATTGTTAGTCTGCTATGCTTGGTTGTCTTACGGATTTAAGTCCAAGAAGGAGACCACTTCTTCAATGTGGGTAACCTCACAGGGAGATCCTGCCATGGAAATTACCCACTTTGAGAGAATGGGTCTAAATGGCTTATGCTCAGATTCTTTAATCCTTAATAGAGGATAGGCTTTTAGAGGGAGAGAATGGATTAGCCTATTGGTGCATGTCTGCCGTCTCACTGTTGCCTACTCTGTGTTTTTTCTTTCTAACTCTCTTTGTTTTCTAAGTTTTGCTACTCTGTTTTCCACTCTCTTCTTTTCCAATGCTATTATGTTATCTCTTTTCTTCTCTGTTCCTCCTTCTCGCCCTTTCTGTGCACGATGGGGGATCCTTTTTTATACTGCCTGCCATGATGGGTTTTTACTATTTTACCCCTTAACTGCTTTTTTTAGGTCTGGGTGTCCTTCTAGACCATCCACTAGTCTGTCAGCTGCTCAGCCACCACAACTTACTTGTGCTGGCCGTGCTATATCCCATTACCAGACAAAAAGTATTATTTTGTTTGCTTGCTCACCGTGGCATTCCCATTCGGATAAGGGTGGGCGTTCTCTTTCACTATCCCTCATGGCATGCACCTAGTGATTCGAACTCATCTTTTCCTCTTTTGGGTAGTATGTCATCCCAACAAGACATTTCCCCTAAAAGAGTTTGAGTGGGAACCCCAGAATAAGCTCTCCCTTTCTCCACACCGCCAGACCATACCCTCTCTTACCTCTAACTCGTGGCCCATCACTTCCTGTATTGGCTAGGTATCGGTTGGTGATACTTGAGCCTTGTGCATGCTCCACTTCCATGTGTGTCCATGGTTTGTCTATTGCTCATGCGTTTGCCATTACTAGAAGGTCTGTCTGTACATTCTGTTGCTCGTTCTTAACCTCTTGTGGCGTGAATGCTTTCCTAAACCTTCATTCTTCATGTTTTACTTCCTTCCTGGGCTGGGTCTTGCTTGATTATGGCTTATTCCTTCTTTAATCCATCTTTTGCCCCTTTCGTAGGTCTGCTAGCATTTCTTCCAAGCCATTCTATTATTCCTGCTGTGCTAGTGTATGACCCGTGCTTGCTAAGTTCCTTTTAGGCCTGCTGTATACTTTCCCTTTACTTAATTCCCGTGGCCCAGTGCTACCATTGGGCTAGTATTCATACTATTTTGGGCTTCCTTGGCCCATCTCATCCTTTTGGGCATCCTCGACCCATTTTACTCCCACGGGCCTTTGCTAAGTCTTTTGGGCTTCCCCGGCCCAAATTGCCATATTCTTTACTTTTGGGGTTCATGGGCTTTCCGTTAACCTTTTATTCACTTAATTCATTACTTCGGGCCTCTTAGCCCCATTCTTGCTTGCTTTCTTTTTCATATAATGCCCATGACTTTACTACTTCTTTTCTCTAGGCTCCTTTAGGCCTGCTTGCTTTCTTTGAGGCCTATTTATTATTTTCTAGGCCTATGATCCGTTATTCCTGCCATTCGAGCATAATGGCTTTCTTCCCAATATACTAACTCTTTTCCTCCCATATTGTTGGGCTTCTTCCTGCTATTGGGCCTATCTACCAAAGTGGGCATCAACATTCAACCCCCTGAGTATATGAAGTGCTCCTACGGTTCATATGAGAACAAAAAAGACTCTTCTTCTTCTCTATCTTTTCTTCTTCTTTTCTTTTTCTTCACGGGCTTTTTTTCAAACATTGGGCCCCACTCTATTTTTTTTTTTTTGCCATAAACAGTGTTGCCTCTTCAAATTTCTCAGTCTAGCGGTTATTCTGAAACATAGCCTTCGCTTCATTAATTTCATGCCTTATTTGATGGGTGACCCATTACATCCCTTCATGTCAACGTTAATGACATTAGTACTTAAAGAGGTTCCTTTCTCGTCACTGACACAAAACACTCCTTCCCTTTCCCTTTCTTTGTCGTGTCTTCTCCCTCAAACACTTTCACCCACTTACTCCAATAAACCATTCCACCATGACGCCGACGAAAGGCCAAGGTTCTTCTCGCCATAAGTGAACAGAGATTGCCTCTGATGATCCTGCCACAAAAGAGGTAGGTGAAGAGGCTTCTCACTCCGAATTAGAGCGTTCTGATGAGGAGGAAGGACGCCGCAACCCAGATAGCGAGTGAACTCCTCTCATCGATCCTTGGTACGATACCCACACCCATTTCCCAAAAGTGCCGAGCGAGTATATGCCTCCACCACCGGGTCGTGTATGGCTTTCCATTTGCTGTCGCAACACGGAGATATCTTGGGCTCCGTTGGCTTCCTTGATTTCCAATCTTGTTATCCGCCAAGGTACTTCACTCCTCGTGCCCATTCTCTTCAAATTTGGGTCAGGTACCTCTTTGGGTTGGAAAGAATGGGTAGACATCGAGTTATCCGACAAGGGTTTCATGGCAACATTACAGCGAGCCGGTGTGTTGAAGGTCATTGTTTCATCGCATTGCTTGTACAACTATAGGGACTTGTTCAATCTCTGCCATTTGATCCATCGGTGGTGCATCGGTACTCACACCTTCTTTCTTTCCTGCAGTGAGATCATTGTAACCTTGGAAGACATGGCAAACCAATTGTTTTTGCCCATTCTTGGTGATGTTGACCCCGGTGGTTTGGAGCTCTCTGTAAAGGAGGAGGCTGTGGAGGCCGAGTTGAGGAAGGGGATGAGTGGTCATGCAAAGTTGTCACATTGGGTTGGGGCTTTTTCTAAGGCTTTTGTTACTACTCACCGTGCAGCCTTTGTCACATTCTGGCTCTGTAAGTTCATCTTTGGCTCTCATCCTTATTATGCTGTGAAGCCTTTGTATTTCCGATTAGTTATCAAGATATCTGCTAGGGTGAGTTTGCCATCGGTACACATGTTTCTGGGTCATCAATATGTACAGTTAGATATCTTGCAAAGTGACGAGGAGCAGGCGGGTTCCTGCCATATAGTTACTACTACTGCCCACAGTACTATTTTGCAGTATTTGTTGTGGGAGCGGTGTGCTAGGCATTTGGTAAAGTGTAGGCCTATTCGCTTTGCCAAGGAGAGGTATCATTCATGTTCGAAGGTTATTACTGATTTTTGTGGTCAGTTTGCATTTGATTTTCTGTTGGCTTTTTGTTAGGTTGGACTGAAGCCGCTTGGACATCCTGCTATTGAGTTCTTTGACAAGGGAGTTGGCTTTTGTTGGAGGGCATATAGGAATTTGGGTACAAGTTACACATGTGCTGATTTTGCCATGGGCCCTTTTGTTAATACTACTGGGACCACCACCCTATTGACTGGTTTTGATGAGAGGGGTATTACTTACTTGACAGCCACCAATGCTAGATGGTTGCCTTATTTGGCTGATAAGGGGATTCGGTTTGTACATTATTCTGCTGATAGAGTGAGGAGGCAGTTTGGTTTGGATTAGGATATTCTTGATGATTTTTTTGCTATTATGGAGTCTCCCA
The DNA here is from genome assembly GCA_023621385.1 of Quercus gilva. Classification (NCBI taxonomy): domain Eukaryota; kingdom Viridiplantae; phylum Streptophyta; class Magnoliopsida; order Fagales; family Fagaceae; genus Quercus; species Quercus gilva. Next base: position 77,664,757 of record CM042477.1, on the reverse strand, counting down.
CTTCTATTCGGCCATTCCTACGACACAATGCCTTTGAGTTTTAGAGCATGCATTTTATAGCAATCACTATTCCAAGTTCACAGAGGAAGGGTATTTGTACTGTTGCCATGCATGGATATTGGAGGCCGTGATGATCTCATTTGAGCAAGATTTGTTAGGCAGCCATGGGTTTTCTCTCATTTCTCCTAATGGCCTTAGTGCAGTCATTTCTGCTAATCCTCGATTGCTTCTTCCCACCAAGTCTATGGTGGAATATGCTACGAAGTAGAGTAGGTCTGCTATATTTGAGTGGGATGCAGAGTGGTTTGTTGGTGACTTCCCTATGGGTTGGGAGAAGAAAGTGAAGGTGATGAATCTCCCCGTACCCACGAAGAAGGGCTCTGCGTCTCGGTCCGCCAAGCCTAAGTCTGCCAAGAAGGGTGATGACTTCTCCGAGACTTGTTTAGACATTGTCCCTTTTGAGGGTGGCCTTCCTTCTATAGGTAGTATAGTTTTGGAGAGTTCTCCTCCTCCTTCTGCTCGTACCCGTTCCCACAGGCGCCCTACTGCAAGCAAGTCTAGGCCTGCTACTCCACAGATGCTGATACTCCTCCTTCTAGCAGGACCCGAGGCAGTAAGAGGAAGACATCTTCCCCTCCTTCATCTGCCACCTCTGAGAGGAGAGTATGTTATCTCTAATTTCACTTCCTCTTTGTTTTTTCTTATTTATAGGGCTCTTCTGTGGCTAACCCCATATATATGTTCACTTATTTCCTTCCTTTTGTCTCCTTTTTTTTTTATTTCTTTGCAATCTAAGAACAAAGAGGATACTTCTGCTACCCATCCCATATTAATTGATGAGCCCGAGGTAGAGGTATGTCTTTCTCTTTCACCTTTTGCACATGTTCTCATTGCCATATGTCACCATGTGCCCGGTTTCTCTCCTTTTCTTTTTGTATATATATGTACGCATCTCCATTTATCATGCATTATTTTCCCTCTTATTTTGCGTTTTTCAGGCTGAGCCTGAGCTCATCTTTATCTATCACCCCATGGCTGAGGAGGTTTCTATTGCCATGGGCACACCCATAGAGGGTTTCTTCGATAGAGCCGATGTGATGGCTGAGACCATGGCTTCTGCTACTTCTGCTGTTGCTCAGGGGGTTTCTACTGAGACCCATATCCTTTCCACCGAGCCTAGACCTATAAAGGAGGTTGCCCAAACTGAGGGGGTTAGTGAGCTTGCTCCCATTCCTGTCGAGACTCCTACTTCCTAGAAAGGAGTCACTCCATTGACTATTTCCCAGACTGAGATTGCCTCTCCGGCTACACTTCTTGTTATCTCTACCAGTGATCCTTTTGCAGCTTTATCTCAGGCCTTGAAGGATGGCTCTTCTCTAGTAGTTACTCCCTCGTCTATTCCTAGCTTTGCCACTTGTGGACCTAATGTGAACTTGTCTTCTGATGAGGCATCCGAAGAGGTTCTAGAGGATCCTAATGATGAGCCTGCCATGAGGAAGAAGGTTTCTAATTTTGGTGAGGAGGACAGTGATGAGTACAAGACCAAGGCTATGGGAACGTGTCGCTTACACTTGTTAGGCTTTCTCTCCATCCTTTATTATTGCCATCCTTTTTTTTCTTTTCCTCTTCATATATATTTGCATAACTTTCTGATGCAACCTTTATTTATTCTGCATGTTCATTCTTCTGATCACAAAGATTCCTGAGGAGCCCAAGACTACAGTAGACATAGTGATGCCTACAGCCCCCATTCCTGCCGTACCTATAGCAGCTGCTTCTGCCACACCAACAACCCCCACTTTTATAAGTCCTGGTATGTTTCCTTTCTCCCATCTCCTTCCTTATCTTCGTTATAAATTTGTTCTCTTCATTTCAAGGATTCCTTATACCACATTTCATATCTTCTTTCGGGTCCGATTCTTACTGCACATTCTCAGTTTGAGGTGGGCAACAGTTCTACCATGGTTCCAGACCCCGTGAGCGAGGCTATGGCCTTCTTCACTCACTTTGACCAGCCCGAGGTTAATGATCTTGATCTTGCAGATTTCTGGGGTGCTAGGTTTCCTTATGTTGATTTCCACGGCTTCTAAGTTCTTGAGGAGTGCTTTTCCCATTTGAAGGCAGTCTATAGGAGCTGTGGAAACTTCATGTGGGGATTTATTCTTGGCCGTTCTACAAGGAAGCACTTCTTGAAGTTGTTGGGATGTGTGATGAATGACATTGAGCACAACTTCATCAACACTGTTTCCACCGAAAGGGTCTTATAGTGGAAGGCTACGGTCCAGGAGTTGATCAAAGTGGACCTTTGCTGTAGAGTTCGTGTTGGACCACTTGCGTGAGATTTCTCGTGCCTTCTTCATGAAGAAGGTTCGACGTGCTGTGGATGCTATTGATATACGCATTGAGGCTTTGAAGAAAGAGGTGGTGGACTTAGAGGGATGTCGTGAGCGCCTTCTTCCTAGTGTTGTTGGATCCAGTCATTTTAGAGATCAAACTCTCATTTTCAGACTTCGTTGAGATTATGTAGTTTCCCTTTTGTTTCCTTTCCTATATTTCCCTATCTAGTACACTTTATATTTTCTTCAGTACTTAGTTGACAAGTCTGACATGACTGCTATAGTTTGGGTTTGTAAACTATGATTCTAAACTAGCTACTACTTTTGCTATCACTATGACTATGATACAATATGTTTTCTAATACTTCATAGTTTTTCATTACATTCTGAATAAAAGCATGCTACAATATTTCCTTGTGACATAGTCACTTGGAGGAAAGGAAAAAAACATGGAACTAACTAAACAAAAGGAATAACTACATGATTTTTTTTTTTTTTAAAGCATAGTATCGTTTTAGCCACTTGCCATTGATGGGGTCCATCAGATCTTTGCTATCCATCTGAGTGAAACGATAATACCCATTTGCATGTGCCTCTCTTATCACAAGGGTCCCTCTCATTTTGGTGAGAACTTAGATGGTCTTGCCATACCTTGCCTAACGTGATCTACTGCCTTTAGCACAAGTTGCCCTTGTAAGAACACTCTTTCTCTAGTCATCTTGCCATAAACTTCAGTCATTCTTTGTCTGTATTTGCAGCTGCGTTCTTGAGCCTCTTCCCTTTTTTCATCCAGCCCCTCTAGGTCTTCACACCTTTTTGCCACAAAAACTTCCTTCTTCTTTTCTTTCTTCTGCATTTGCATGACTTTCAAAGAGGAAGTCATTACTTCTATAGAGCTCATCACCTCTGTTCCATAGACTAAGGAAAAGGTTGAAAACCTCGTGGCTGACTTTGGTGAGTTTCAATAAGCCCAAAGTGCATCTGGCAGATGTGTTGCCCACCCCCCAGTATATTCCTGGCTCATTTTGCTAATGATCTTTATGAATGTCTTGTTTGTCGCATCTGCCTGCCCATTCCCTTGAGGGTAATAGGGTAACGACCGATGGTGTTTGACCTGATAAAACTCTAGCATCTTTCTCACCTCATTGTTGACGAAAGGCATACCATTGTCACTGATGATTCTGTGGGGTACTCCAAACCTAACAATCATGTTTTCCTTGATAAATTTTGCCACTGCCCCTCCTATGGCCTTACGGAGTGGTATTGCTTCGGTCCACTTGGTAAAATATTTTGTAGCCACTAGGATCCATATGTACCTACGTGATGGCGGATTAATTGGTCCCACTAAATCAAGACCCCAAGTGTGGAAGGGCCATGGGGTGACCATGCTATGTAATTTTTGTAGGTGAGTGTGAATCAGGTTGGCTTGTACTTGGCTACTGTGACATTTCTTCACTAATTCTATTGTATCCCTCTTCATGGTGAGCCAATAATAACCCATCTATAGCAAGTATCTATACAACTTTTTCTTCCCTTGGTGCTCCCCACATTCTCCTACATGTACCTCCCTTATCATCTCTCTTGCTTCTTCGGGACCCGAACATCGTAATAGGTCTCCATCATACCCTTTTTTGAAAAGAACTCTGTCATGCAAAAAGTAAGGAATTACTAGCCTCTTAAGCTTGTATCTTTCACTGTGCTTCTGTGGCAGGATACCTTCTGTCAGGTATTGCACAAATGGGTTCCTTCAGTCTTCGTTGATAAAGACAACATAGCTTTCCTCTTTATTTATTACAAGCTGACAGGCCTCGCATTGGGTCTGGATTTGGTCTGCATCCTTACCCATGCTTGGTCAATAGAAACCTACCCTTTGGAGTCTTCAGTAAAGGTTGACTTCTCCACAAAACCAGTAAGTTCTATCATGTACTCCTTTCAACTTTCTTTGGGCCTCCTCTTGCCCCACACATCTTGACAGGATTCCTCTCGGCATTCTACAGTACAATTTTCCTTTTACCAAGGGGTAGTCTTTCAACGCCTTCAATTTTTCCATGTCTCCTTTCATCAAAGTTTCTTTTATAGGAATCCTCCAATCCTTTTCACATCTTTCTTCTTGGAATCTTTCCTTCAGCATTTTAATAATGGACTCTTTCTGCATACTGACTTCTATCCTGGTGCTATTTCCTTCAAATGTTATTTGTGATCCTAACACGACCAGTGCGTCTACATACTGATTTTCGCTCCTTAGAGCATGCTCTATCTCAAATGTTGAGAACTTTTCCTCTATCTTCTAGGCCATTGTCATGTATAGGGCTAAGCTGGGTTCCTTCAAAGAGAAGCTCCCTTTGGTCTGGTAGACCACTAAGTTCAAATCACTAATTACTTTTAAATGCTTAACTCCTATTTCGAGGGTCGCAGCTAGCCCAATGAGATAAGCCTTATATTCTGCAATATTGTTTGAGTAGGGGAATTCCAGTTTGAACGAGAGCGCCATAACCTTATCCTCCTTATGATATAGAACTATTCTCACGCCTCCTAAGTGGGTGGTTGAGGACCCATCAAATTTCATTACCCACTGCTCCCTGACTGCTTCTGCCATGGCCACTTCCACTGGAACCTCGTCGTCTAGTGGGAATTCCTCTTCTCCCGGGAACTATGCCAAAAAGTCTGCTATGGCCTGGCTTTTTACTACTTTGGGTGTTCCTGCCTTCAGATCATACTATGACAACTGTAGTGACCACTGGGATATCCTTCCAAAGAGGATTGGCAGCCGCAACATGGCTTTGATTGCGTGGGACTTCATCATCAGCCATGGCATACGAGCTAGTGGCTAAATAAAGCAGTAGTGGTCTTTTGCGAATTGGGGCTTACACTGTAGAAAGATTCATCATAATCTGCTATAACCTTTTAAAGGCTATCTGCTGTTTTCTCCCCACTCAAAGCTTTGCCCCTTCTTGAGTAATTTGGCAAAGGCCGAAGTGATTAATGCTAAACTAGGGATAAATATTCAAATGTACGGACCTTTCCCAAGAAACTCTTCAATTCTTTCACTGTGGCAGGCGGCTTCATGGTTGCTATGGTTGTGGCCTTGGTTGGGTCTACATCTATTCCTCTACAATGAACTAGGAAACCTAGAAATTTCCTAGAAAATACTCAAAAGGTGCACTTAAGGGGATTCATTCTTACCTTGAAGGCCCGACATCTTTCAAACACTTTCCTCAATATTTGGACATGATTTTCTCGCCTTTTTGACTTCACAACTATGTCATCTACATAGTCTTCCAACTCTCGATGCATCATGTCGTGGAAGATGGCCGTCATGGTACATTGGTAAGTCGCGCTTACGTTTTTCAACCCAAAAGGCATCACAGTATAGCAGAAATTACCTATAGGTGTTCTGAAGGCAGTCTTCTCCGCATCTTTTGGCACCATTCGGATCTGATTGTATCCGCTGAACTCGTCCATGAAGGAAAACATGGCTTTTCTTGCTGCAGAGTCTATCAATAGATCCATGTTTGGCAGCGAGAATTCATCTTTTGGGCAAGCTTTGTTAAGATTTCTAAAATCTACACAACACCTTATCTGCCCATTTTTCTTCTTCACTGGCATAATGTTAGACAACCATCGTGGATACTGGATAGGCTTAACGAAACTCACAACCAACAACTTCTGCACCTCCTTTACTATTTGCTCCTTTATTTCAGTGTCGAATACTCTAGCAGGCAGAGCCACTGGCTTGGCCTCAGGACCTACATTCAATATATGCACCACCAGCCAGGGATCCAACCTAGGCATCTCACTATAATCCCATGCGAAAACATTCTTGAATTCTTTCAGCAATAATATCAATTCTGACTTTTCTTCCCCTGTGACTTGTACATCCTTTTCTACTGTAACTTCCTCCTCTCTCTCCATATTGCTTTCTTCTTCTGAACTTTCTTGAGCCATGCAGCATACCAAAATTTTATGTTGCCATTCTCGCCCAGGGCTCGCTTACACATCGCGTGTGGGCCCCGTACACCTTCATAATTTGTAGACGATTCTACCATCAGGGGCCCAAACCCTGACACATTGCAATGCATCGTGTAATTCCAAAGTGGGTGCTTCTTTCCTTTTCTTCTTTTGCATTAATAGCCTCCTTAAATCGGGCTCCGGGTCACCTTGGATGTCTTCCCACCTAGGCACGAAGGTGCCCTATGGTTTTAATACTGAGCTTTCCTTATATGGTGCCCACTTATAGTAGAACATAGTTTCCACTAGATGAGCCTCCGCTTGTTCGAAGGGTGATGGATTTGTTGCTATTCGTATCATTCTGCCATTCAACCTTCCCTTTACAAACTGATGATAAGTAGATGGGACTAGTCAATGCTTATGCAACCACAGTCTTCCCAATAGCACATGGTATGATACCTCTGTTTTCACCATGTGAAAGCGGGCTAAAGAGGCTATTGGTCCCACTTTCAACCACAACTGAATGTAGCCTGATGTATATTTGCCTTTTCCCCCAAATCTTGTCACTTCCATTGGACATCCTTGAATCTTTCCTTCTAAAATTCCCGCCGCTTGTAAGGTGTTTAGTGGGATGAGATTCACGGAAGCACCTGTATCCGCCAAAGCTCTTTTTATGGGGATTTGATTTATAGATGCTACCAAATAAAGGGGGCCCCTATGATTTGAGTACCCCACCTCTATATCTTCATCACTAAAAGTGATCTCACTTACCCCCTGCAAGAGGGCTCTGTCATTTGTGACTTCTGCTATCAAACATTCTATTCTTGCCCTAGAGGCAATGCTTACCAAGGCCTTTATAGCCATCCTTCGCTCATTTATTGTGAGCCCCAACTAATCAAACAAGTTCTTGAACTTGGAACTTTTCTGCAAGGTGGTAATCGATGTGGCAGGCAAGGTCAGCCTTTCTTCCTCGTCTTCCCCTGGATCTACACAAATGACAACTGTTGCTATACCCTTCCTCTTGTGGTTTGGGAGTGGGTTTCTTTGAACTTTTGGCTGGGACAGCTCTAGAGTCCCTTCTTTGATTCTTCGGTGCACTAATCTGCAGAGCGATCAACATTCTGTGGTAGGATGTTGCACATAATTGTGCAAGCGGCAGAAGCGTGGGTCTTTCCACTCTTCTTCTATGGGCTCTCTAGAAACTTGATTAGGCTTAAAGACTCCATCTGCTATCCACTTATCTAGGAGCACGTCTAGCTCCTTTGGGGTACATGGCAGTAGTGGAGAGGTATCGTATTCCCTTCCATCAAACTTCCTCTTTCTTTTACCAGTGGATACTGCCATAGCTTGTGGAGTGTTTCTTTTGTCAGAACTTGGTTTCATAGATTATACGATCTTTCTGGCTTTCTGCAACAACAGTGTGAACTGGGAGATTTCCAGATTTTCCAAGACAGCTCTATACTCCCTAATCATGTTTGTCATACACATTTCTACTAATGTCTTTTCTTCACGACGATCATTGCAGTTGAGTGCTATGTCTATGAACCTTTTGATGTATTCCATCAAATCTTCGCCACTTCTTTGCTTAGTTGCTTGCAAAGTTCCAAGTATTACCGTTTCCTCTTCGTGGAAGTACTTAGTACAAAATACGTCCACCATGTCATCCCATGTTGGGATTAATCCAGGTTTCAGACTGATGTACCAGATGTGCACATGGTCACACAATGATTTGGAAAATTCCCGAAGACATAAGTCCTTATCTACCGCATAAGGGCCAAGAGTATTAAAGAACTTACTCACATGCTCGACGAGACTTCCCTTTCTGCCATCATACTGCACAAAAAACTTGTGGTTCATACCTCTCACGGTATGGTTTGCTGAGTATTCTTAGTAGGTAACGAAGTCTTCGCGCGTAGAACCTTTCCTTAGGTGCTCTAACCCTCTCTTGCTCCAGAAGAGCTGCAACTTCAGCCATAGTGATAAAACACTGCTCTGTATTCTGCGAAGCGCCTCTAACTAGGGTCTCCTACTTGTCTGCTGCATGTTCTAGGTCATGCTGACTTCCTTTTTCCTTTGTCTTGTCTGCCTTCATTTGACGGATTTCTTCCGTCATCTGCTACTGCGAGTGTTGCAACGACTGCAACACCTCAACGAAAACGTTGGCATTGTCAGTGAGGATTCTTTGCTGTTGCTAGGGTTCAACCCCCGCTCTGTTGACACTTTCCACCTGGTTGGGCTGGTGTTGGTGCAGCGTTGTTGGCCTTGACTCTGCCTGTAAGGCATAGTGCTCATGTTTCGTGTTGTTTTAGATCTTGGGGGCATAGCTTGCAAGGGCCTCCATCTACTATCCTTGTCTTTTTCCCAACTCCTTAATGAAGTCGCCAATTTAAATGTGGTGGGCCTTTTTGCAATTGCAGGCTGGGCTGCCTCCTGCCACGCTATGGCCCAAAGGTTCTAGGTAGGAAAGTTAAGACCGGCATGGCTGCAACACACCCCAAACCGGCTTGTGCACAAACTAAGGCCCTTTTGCTAAAACTTTGGTGACATGCCCATAGCAGAGGAAATTATTACAAAAGGATTATGACAAGCAGATATAATATAGCAACAATAAAAGGGAGTATGCTTACTGTCAGTCGGAAAACAGAGAAAAAAAAAAAAAGGTAAAGCAATGCAATAATATCAATAAGATAATGATAATAAAAGGGAAATAACACCAATGCTTAATCAATAAAATGAAAGAAGAAATGGTTAGTCTGTTGTGCTTGGTTGTCTTACGGAGTTAAGTCCAAGAAGGAAACCACTTCTTCAATGTGGGTAACCTCACAGGGAGATCCTGCCTTAACAATTGCCCATTTTGAGAGAATGGGCCTAAATGGCTTATGCTCAGATTCATTATTCCTTAATAGAGGGTAGGCTTTTAGAGGGAGAGAAAGGATTAGCCTCTTGGTGCATGTCTGCCGTCTCACTCTTGCCTACTCTCTGTTTTTTCTTTCGAACTCTCTTTATTTTCTAAGTTTTGCTACTCTGTTTTCCACTCTCTTCTTTTGCAATGCTGTTATGTTATCTCTTTTCTTCCATGTTCCTTCCCCTCCCCCTTTTTGTGCACAACGGAGGATCCTTTTTAACTGCTTTTGCCTGGGTGTTCCTTCCAGACCACCCACTGGTCTGTCAGTTACTCAGCCACCACCACTTACTTGTGTTGGCCGTTCTATATCCCATTACCAAACAAAGAGTCTTATTTTGTTTGCTTGCTCACCGTGGCATTCCCATTCGAATAAGGGTAGGCATTCTCTCTCACTATCCCTCATGGCACGCACCTAGTGATTCCAACTCATCTTTCCCTCTTTTGGGTGGTATGTCATCCCAGCAAGACATTTCCCCCAAAAGAGTTTGAGTAGGAACCCCAGAATAGGCTCTCCCCTTCTCCCCACTACCAAACCATACTCTTTCTTACCTCTGACTCATGGCCCATAACTTCTTATATTGACTGGGTACAGGTTGGTAGTGCCTGAGCCTTGTGTGCGCTCCACTTCCATGTGTGTCCATGGCTTGTCTGCTGCTCATGCGTTTGCCATGACTTAAAGGCATGTATGTACATTCTGCAGGTCATTCTTGACCTCTTGTGGCATGAATGCTTCCCTGAGCCTTCGTTCTTCATGTTTTACTTCCTTCCTGGGCTGGGCCTTGCTTGATTGTGGTTTATTCCTTCTCTAATCCATCTTTTTCCCCTTTCGTAGGTTTGTTAGCACTTCTGCCATGCCATTCTGTCATTCCTGCTGTGATATTGTATGGCCCGTGCTTATTGGGCTCATTTTTATCCTGCTATATACTTTCCCTTTGCTTAATTCCCGTGGCCCAATATTACCATTGGGCTAGTATTCATACTATTTTGGGCTTACTTGACCCATTCTATTGCTTCTGGGCTTCCTTGGCCCATCTCATCCTTTTGGGCATCCTCAACCCATTTGCTTTCCTTGGGCATCCTCGGCCTGTTTCCTTTTCTTTGGGCATCCTCTACCCATTTTACTCCCATGGGCCTTTGCTAAGTCTTTTGGGCTTCCTCAGCCCAAATTGCCATATCCTTTACTTTTGAGGTTTATGAGCTTTCCATCAACTCCTTACTCACTTAATTCATTATTTCAGGCCTCTTTGGCCCATTCTTGCTTGCTTTCTTTTTCATATAATGCCCATGAGTTTACTACTTCTTTTCTCTAGGCTCCTTTAGGCCTGCTTGCTTTCTTTGAGGCCCATTTATGATTTTCTAGGCCTATGATCCATTATTCCTACCATTCAGGCATAATGGCTTTCTTCCCAATTTACTAACTCTTTTCCTCCCATATTGTTAGGCTTCTTCCTGCTATTAAGCCTTTCTGCCAAAATAGGCATCAACTGTTGTATATATAAGTATATACAAGGATAGGTTGTAATAATGATGGTTGAGTTTGGAGAATATGATTTGATAAAGTGAAAATTCAAGTTTTGGAATTTTCTAAGTGAAAATTTTAAATCTGAATTTTCTGGAATTTTCTAGAATTTTCTGGTGACTATTAAGAAAGATTAAAGAGGTTTCAATCTTTGTTAACCGCTTTATGAAAAAGTAATTAACTCTCCACACGTGCCTTTTCATGAAACATAACAAGGTTTCAATCTTTGTTAACCGTTTTATGAAAAAGTAACTAACTCTCCATACGTGCATTTTCATGAAACATAATGAGGTTTCATGAAAAAACTAACTCTCCATATGTGCCTTTTCATGAAACATAATCCTATGGGTATAAATAAAGGCTTATGTTCTCTTGAAAAACTACTTTTCACAAAATCAAAAGTTGGAGAGACACAAGAAACACAAGAAATCTTATGGTCATTCTCCAGAATTGTTATCTGTAGAACCCAACATTTTGGTTGTATCCTGGAGATAAATTTGCGATACCATTAGCAACAAAAGTGTGGGGGGGCAAATATTGTCTAAGGAAAACGATATAATGCCTCCAAGTTATCTACTTTCTTTTTGTCTTTTCTTTTAATCTTCTTCTTCCATTATTACTTTGTGTTATATTCCTTACAATCTTAGACAATATTTCCTACGATGGAAGGAGCAAGTAATGTTTCAGCATTAAAAATGTTGAATCATGAGTTGGTGAAATTGGATCGCTTTGATGGAACCAATTTCTCTCGATGGAAAGACAAGATGAAATTCCTACTTACTACACTAAAACTTTTCTATGTCTTAGACCCGAATTTGATGCCTTTTCCTCCTGCGAGTGATGAAGATACTGATGAGATTAAGGCACAAAGAAAGAAACCGGAGGAAGATGAATTGATATGCAGAGGGCACATTCTCAATACTCTTTCGGATCGTCTCTATGATCTCTACACATCAATAAAATCACCGAAGGAGATTTGGAATGCTTTGGAGGCAAAGTACAAAACTGAGAAATAGGTACGAATAAGTTTATTATTCAAAAGTATTTTGATTATAAAATGCTTGATAATGTCTCAGTTTTAGATCAAGTGCATGAGTTACAGATTTTGGTCAATAAACTCCGTATTTGTCAATCAATATTCCTGAATCATTCTAAGTGGGTGCAATCATTGCGAAACTCCCACCAAATTGGAATAATTTTAGGAAGAAGCTTCTGCATATGTCGGAAGATCTCACTTTAGAACAATTCAGATAGTATCTTCGAATTGAAAAGGAAAGTCGGGTTAGAGATGTGACTAACACCGATTCTAAAGTGAATGTGAACAATGTGAACAATGTTCAAAGTGGGAGTTCGAGTAAGACCAATAAGCACTTAAAAGTGAAAAAAAGTGGGAGTGGTTTCAAGAAGAACAACTCCAAGAATCCCAACAAGGACAAGAAGAATCGAGCATGCTTCCATTGTGGAAAGAAAGGCCATTACATTCGCGAATGTAAACTCTTAAAGAACAAGAAAAAGAATGAAGAAGGAAATGCCATTGAAACGAATGTCATTAAGGACATTGTTGCTATGGTAAGTAACATACATATTGATATGATCACTGAAGTTCATGTGGCTACAATTGCAAATCCTTTTGATTAGTGGTTCGATTCGGGTGCAACGGAGCATGTGTGCAACAACAAAGAGCAATACAAGACTTATGATGAGTCTTCCATAGAACAACAAGTGCTAATGGGCAACCATAATAAAGCAATGGTTCTTGGAAAGGGCACCATTGAAGTGAAGATGAGTTCCGGCAAGATGATGATCTTGACCAATGTTTTTCATGTACCCAATATCAAGAAGAATCTTGTGTCTGCCAATTTGTTATGTAAGAGTGGTGTAAAAGCTGTACTTGAATCGGACAAGTTGATCTTGTCCAAGAATGGGATATTTGTAGGAAACGGATATGCTACTGATGGCATGTACAAACTAAGTATTATTAATAAAGAAGTTTTTAGTTGTGCTTATATTGTTGATTCTTTATTTGTGGCATGCTAGATTGAGATTTTTAAATTTCAAATTCTTGAAATTTATGTCAAAGCATGATATAATTTACATAAGCATGATGATTTGAATTAAATGGTGTATTAACTAGAAATGATGAATATTTCTAAATGTATATTATTCTTTGTGAGGAACATGTCATAATACACCAAAGTGGAGTCCCTTATACACCCTAATAAAATGGTTTGGTCAAAAGAGAGAACTCTATTTAGTATGGTGAATGCCATAAACTTGAGTGCAATGAGCTAAGTTCCCATCTGATCAATGGGAAGAAGTTTTGCTTAGTGTATGCTATATGCATAATAGAGTTTCATCTCAAAAGTATTTCATATATGTTATGAAATGAAAAAGTGACCAAATGTTTATCATTTTAAACTGTGGGGGTGTTTAACCTTTTGTAAATGATAGACCAAAAAGGACTAATTAGTCAAAGAGCTATATAAAGTGTGTACGTAGGTTTTGAGTAAATTTGAGGGTATGTAGTTTATTAGACTTAACGTCTAATATAAGAGTGAAATCAAAGGATATTGAATTCATTGAGTTTAAATTCAAAGATGATTTCAAGGATACCCCGATACCTACTTAAACATGAATAATTAACTCTAATGTTAAATATCACATTAAGTGATATTAAAAACTTAAATGTGGTTCACTAAGTGAACAAAGGTGGAGTCAAAGTTTGAGAAATAAAAAAAGGATTTTAATCCAAATTATATTTCATGTGAAGCTCTTGTTTACCTTGTTAAAGGTAATAAAAGTGTAGTCCTAATTAAATATCCATGGTATTCTTAGAGAGAAGTGATCCTAAAGTTTTAGAAAGTTTTGTGCTTCTGAAAAGATGTAGCTTTCTATTGTAAAAACTATTAATGATGAAATAGACTTGATATTATTTAACAACAATTGGGTCTTAATGGATCTACCTCTAGTTTTAAAACCAATTGGTTGTAAGTGGGTATTTGAATAAGGTATAAAATCTTTTGGTCTAAGGTTAATAATAAAATGTTCGAAACAAAGGGAAAAGATAGATTTTGATATCTATACACTAGTAACTATTTGTGTTATTAGTTTGATATCTTTAAAACCATTCATATAATTTTAAAGTTCACTATATTCTATTATTACATTTTGATATATGTAATTATAGTGTGTGTGTGTGTGTGTGTGTGTGTGTGTGTGTGTGTGTGTGTGTGTGTGTGTGAATTTTGGAATGGTAGAGAACCCAAATTGTGGGGTTTAGAAACTCAAATTGTGAAATTTTGATATCCAAGAAAGTGTGGGGGTATAACCTTTAAACGAGTCATGGACTCATAAGAATGCTAATGTGCATTAAAGATGTGCTTGATAAAGGTATTGAGAATTAACATCGAGGGATGTTAAATTCATTGTGATTAAATTCTGCCATGCGTGGTAGATGTCTCGACTTTAAACAAGCACATATTGTGATCCTATTTTGAAAGTACCTCTTTATGAAATAAAGAGAGTACAAGTGAATTCATTAATTGAACATTCAAGAATCAATAATCTAATATTAGATTGTGTCTCCACATATAATTTGAGTATGCATCATATAGATGTGAGGTGACTTTCTTAAAAGTGATTTTGGTAAGGAAGTTTGCTTGAAAGACCTATGGGTTTGTACTTCCTTAATTAATTAAATGAAAGTCTTTTATGAATGAGAATCAAGTAAAAAAATATAGTGGAGATGTGCACTATATTAATCTCATTTTGAGATTTATGTTATCTCATTTTGTTGAGATTTGAGTAATCTCATTGTGTTAAGATTAGTAATTTCTCATTTTTTTTGGGAATTGTGTTATCTCATTATGTTGAGATTAGTGTTGAGAACTTGCTTCTTAGATTTTAATATCTTTAAAAAGGCAGACACTTTGATTCCAATATTAAGATTACTGGAAAGGCAGATGCATAACTCGAGTTTGCTAGTGAATTAATTACGTGTTGCGTATCATGTATGGAACTAAACTAGACATTGCCTTCACAGTATGTAGACTTTCAAAATTTCTAAAACTTGAGATTGATCACTAGAAAGTACATAATTGTGATGAATATCTATAATATAGAATATTCAAGTTTAATTCTATTATTGATGTGAGTGATAATATCTATGTCTAATTAGATAATCACTACATGTGGGGGTGCTATGTGTAAGCATTAAAGAAATAAGGTGTATTTCTTACTCTACTATAGAATTAAATTGAGAGCATTGATTACAATGGAAACGGACAAGGAAACCAATTGGCTAAGGTTTTGATAAAGTGTCATGGCCACGATCATAGTAAGCCATTCCTTGTACTGTAATTGTGAAACCACAATGCGTATAGTATACATGAGTTGTATACAATGTGAACTTAGACTTAAATGTCTAAGACAAGAATATGTAAGGCAGGTCAAGTGTGGTTGGACTAGCCCATTGCCTACGTAATTCTATATATAAAATAGGTCCTTTACTGAAGTGTGTCTCGAGACTTGGTAAGAATAACATCCATAGGAATGGGACTAAAACCCTTCTTTTAAGAGAATCACCAATAGCAGGAACCCAACCTCGAATTGATTTAATCTAAAGAGGTTTAAAGGGTAACAACAAGCTATTGATACGTGGTTAGTAAGAGCACTAATTTTGTGTCTCATTCAGGATGGATTAGTGTAGACTGTTACGATAAAATTGAGGATGAGTTTTACACTCTTAATGAAGTTCATAAAGAATAAATATTTGTGTAAAAGGGACATAAGAAGGAACTTCACCTTTGTGAACATAGGAGTGGTGCTGCTTCTAGTAAGAGTGAAAGGGTTTTTTCTTGTACATGTTCACTAAACCGGGAAGAGCACAAGGTCATAATAATGCTAACAACAGTGGATTTCCAAATATGTTGTGGATGTTCTCATGTGTGTATTGTTTCCGATTTCAACACATAAGAGTTTTGGTTTAAGCATCAAGCCACCATTAACTCTGTTGATTTCTTGAGCAATTACACTAAAGGGAGGTTTAAGTTGAAAGACACCTTCCATTATGCATGATAGGATATCAATGAAGTGAGTAATATATTATTACAACCTAGTGGGGGATTGTTGTATATATAGGTATATACAAGGATAGGTTGTAATAATGATGGTTGAGTTTGGAGAATATGGTTTTATAAAGTGAAAATTCAAGTTTTGGAATTTTCTAAGTGAAAATTTTAAATCTGAATTTTCTGGAATTTTCTAGAATTTTCTGGTGACTAGTAAGAAAGATTGAAGAGGTTTTAATCTTTGTTAACTGCTTTATGAAAAAATAATTAACTCTCCACACGTGCCTTTTCATGAAACATAATGAGATTTCAATCTTTGTTAACTGTTTTATGAAAAAGTAACTAACTCTCCATACATGCATTTTCATGAAACATAACGAGGTTTCATGAAATAACTAACTCTCCATATGTGTCTTTTCATGAAACATAATCCTATGGGTATAAATAGAGGCTTATGTTCCCTTGAAAAACTAATTTTCATAAAATCAAAAGTTGGAGAGAAACACAAGAAACACAAGAAATCCTGTGATCATTCTCCAGAATTGCTATCTGTAGAACCCAACATCTTGGTTGTATCCTAGAGACAAATTTGCGATAACCCTTTAGCAAAAAAAGTGTAGGGGGCAAATATTGTCTATGGAAAACGATATAGTGTCTCCAAGTTATCTACTTTTTTTTTGTCTTTTCTTTTAATCTTCTTCTTCCATTATTATTTTGTGTAATATTCCCAACATCAACACCTTATAACAAACTATCTTTTGAGTTGAAGCAAATATTGTCTTAAAGATAGTTACTCAATGTGAGTTGATAACACTATTGTAGAAAATGTGTATACTAAGCCGTACCAAAATCCCGATGACTTACTTACATGTGGTCATGAAGATATTCTTAGTTAGTGTTACATTCTAAAAGTTTAAAACAATTGGCAAAACGTGAAAACAAACTTGTCTAGATATAGATCTTAGAGTCTATAGGTATTATTAGACAATACTCAAGGTAATTCAAGTTAAGATCTAAGAACAAGCAAGCTGCGAAAAAGAGAATTTGAAATTTTTCTGGTTCGATCGATCAAAGAATAGGCTCGACCGATCGAAACATGTATCTGCAGAATTTCAAGTTCAGCCCAATAGCAGTTCAAGCCCAAAAAGGATTAGGGTTTCATATCTACTTTTCCTAGTATATAAAGGAAACCTTAAACACATTTTTATAAAGCTTTTCAGAGAGAGAAGAGTGTGCTTCTTTTGTAGATCTAGGGTTTTGTACCCAAAAGCTCTCTCATATCTTCTATTGGTGTTATTCCTTGAAGGGTCTCAAGATTCGGTGTTGTAGAAGTTGCTGCCTTCTCTAGTCGTCAAAGGTGCTAATGATCTAAACCTTCAAAGGTGGTCTTAGAGTTACAAACAAGAGAGTTTGTGTTTTTTATCACAAGTGTGGGTGTTTGTGTTACAAAAGCCTAATAGAAAAAGAGTTCGTGAATTTGAAGTTTACACGTAGTCGTGTTAGTAAGTTCTACATGTGGTAGCAATAGGATGTTAGTAGTCTAAATGTTATTGTAAACTTCGATTCTCTATAGTGGATTTTCTTTTTACGTTGAGGATAGCTAGGTTAAACCTCCCTAGGTTTCTTACCGCTTTAGTTTTCCTAGATCAACATATCATTGTGTTATTTACTTTCCTGCTGCTTTACATGATATGAGTGTTTTGTTTTAATCTAGATCTAAATAATAAACCTAAGTATTCACTTGGTTAATTAATTAGGTTAAACAATCT
The DNA here is from genome assembly GCA_023621385.1 of Quercus gilva. Classification (NCBI taxonomy): domain Eukaryota; kingdom Viridiplantae; phylum Streptophyta; class Magnoliopsida; order Fagales; family Fagaceae; genus Quercus; species Quercus gilva. Next base: position 77,647,211 of record CM042477.1, on the reverse strand, counting down.
AGTTTACAGAGATCTAAAACCTAACAGTTAGTTTAGCTAAACCGTGTATGTCTCTTTGGGTAGACCTTGCATATGTGGAATGCTTAGGTCAATAGTTGCGGATAAGGGTTAGCATTACGCACAACTATAAATTGGGCATGGCGACCCATTTGAGCACTATTGGGCCCATAGACATGGACCCCCCTAATTACATACGCAATATCAGTTTTTGCAAGATATGTTAATGATTTATATGTGGATGGAAGATATTCCTCCACACCTTTCTAATATAGTTTTGACTAATTATGGCTAATTTCTTAATAAAAGTTTATGGTACTTTTTCTCTTAAAAAACAAATTGTCTTCTTTGCCATTACAGTATTTTAGGAGATACTAGTCACTAAAGTTTGCAAGACTTCCAACTCTAGCCAGCCAAATTCAGCATTTAGTTCTATTTGTTGATTTTTTTAGTGCCACAAATTTGAGATATATATATATATATATATATATATTTTTAATAAATTTGGATTTAGATGAAGTATTCTCAACTTAAACCTTTTTTTTTTCCCCTTACCATTCCTAGGTAAATGGACCAAAGTGGACTAAAATGAACCGAAATAAACCAAAATGCATTGAATGGATTGAAATGCTATGTTGATATGATTCAACATAAGTGTAATAACAATAAATACTAAGTTTCAGTTTCTAGATACTAATAGATAGATTTGAATAATGAAGCAAAAAGTAAAGTACATAAATCAAATTCTAATCAATTCCAATAATTATTTTGACAATATATGGTTCCAACAAATTAACTATATCTTAACCAACAGAAGTTTTGCGAGACACAAACATAGAAATTAATATAGGGTTATTGCACAAGCCAATAAAGCAAACATAGTTGATTTGAATGTTACTGAGGTGGGCAGACTAGCAACGTCTTTCCTGAAGAAAAGACCTTGGTAAACTGGAAGGTTGATGAGAACTAGCAGACCACATAGAAGAATCTGCAATGCAAATCGTTCCCAAAACAAAATTTCCACATCTGCAATCACCTTCTTCAATGCACCGAGGAAACAAAAGGCGTTTAGCAATGCAAGTGTTGCTAAAATGGTAAACATTGGAGAAGAAGTACCAAACTCCATGACCTCTTGCTCATATCTTTGTGACACATCATCATCAGCCATCTTTGTTGTGATGACAAAGGCCGACTTTGAAAACCCCAGTCGTTTTAGGATATAGTCCAACAAGCCAAAGAAGTAGGAAGTTGTTCTTTTATATAGCCACATCCTTTGATCATTCCACCAACCCTTGAACGTGCCCCCAAACCGAATAAATTCTCCAAGGCTATAACTACGATGGAGAAAGATGACAAATACAAATGCTAGGACCCATGAGCTTGAAATCTGCTAGGGCAAGATCAATATATTCTTAGAAGATAATTTAGCAACAATAATACACAACTTCAATTCAAGAAATAAAAGTCTCTTACATGTGGAAACAAGGATACGCCTCTAAGCAAGCATAGAGATGGCACAGTAACATAGTACAACGTAGTCAAGCAATTTGGAGCCCATAGCAAGTAGATACAGTATGAAAGTTGAAGTTTTAGGGGAATCTTTTTATATCCAAGCACAAAGGGACAATTCCTGGAGGCAAATATATGAAAATCACCTTCAGACCATCTTTTGTGTTGTACAAGTGATTGTAGTAGTGTTGTGGGAGCAACTCCTAGAAAGCCCTTCCTTTCTGGATTGAAATATATGGATCTCCAACCTCGACATTGCATGGCTAATCCCGTTAACAAATCTTCCACTGCACAATCATACTTCAAACCCATCTGCAAATAAGTGTATAGAAGGTTCAAATGAATTGTACACATACACACACATCACAAATAAGCATATAGGTGGTTCAAATGATTGAACACACACACACACACCTCTTTTCCCCACTGAGAGTTCTCTTCATAGCTAGAACTTGCAAGGACTTTGCATTTCTCTTCTAGCACACTTGTACTCTCCTCTACACTTATATTGCTCAATCTCTTCCAATTTGCCTTAAAATTCTTGCTATACTTTTGCCCAGAAAGAGTCTCTCTTTTGTGGAAGCACCCAGTACCAATATAGCAAGATCCTCCATTCCCATCATATCCTGGCATCTCCATCTTTGTTTCAATGAGTAGCACAATAGAAATTTCGTTAAAATCTTCTCTAGTCAAGGGTATGCCTTTTCAATTCAACATATCGAAATCACTAAAAGTTATTTTTTGATGCTTACCTCCATTATTACATTCAAGGAATTACTGTAAACATCATTTTTTGTTAGGTTCTCAAATGCTTGTGGAAATTGTACAAAACCAACTTCATTTCCCTTTTCTTCATCCATAAAAAAGCATAAAGCTTCTCTAACTGACTTTGAATTGTTTGAGTACATGTCGCAATCCACGTTAAGAATTATTGGACTATTGCTTATCCTCGATGACACCCTTATCTAATTTTTTTTATTAGGAAAGATGATTATGAGTATAACATATTAACAAACTAAGAATTAGCTTGGTGAGGCATTTTGCATGCAGATATGATGTATGGTTTACCATTGCATTCATGGCTCCTGCCTTAAAATGGTGATGGTATTGGGGTCTCTTTTCACGTGCCAAGTATACCAAGGTAGGTAAAGGTTGTCCTTGAATGTCGACAGCCTCGGAGTCTCTCCCATCAATAAGTATCTACAAATTATTTATTATTAATTAATTAACTAAGCCATGCAATCGAATAAAATTTAAATACTAAAGTATATTCAATTCATGAGACAAAGAGAACATAAGTATGTACTTGAAGAATTGTTTGATGGTCACGTCGGCTTGCAACCAATATCCACTCATTGAATCCCTTGTGTTCTTTGCTTATCTCTTCAGATATTCGACCTAGTTTTGTGATGTTTTCAATCCGTTTCTTCATGTCTTCATATAACATCTACATACAACATGAAATATATTTTAGTTTTTAGCACACGTACATGAATTAAAAAATAAAGTAAAGAAGAAAATTTACAAGATGTTTGTCTATTGATTTTCAACCTAATCCCAAAATAGGTACAAAATAAATAGATGACTTTGCAAATGAGAGGTATCAAAAGATACAAAATAAATATAACAATCTTCCTAGAAGCCTTTTGATGGGTTTATTATGGTGGGTTGTAATTGAAGGATGATATGGAAATTAAGTTAAATAGATAAATGATTTTATTTTTGGTTGCTTTCATATGTTTTGAGATGGATTTACAATCAAAACATCGTATTTATATATATAAAAGTAAAAATCTCATGAATAAAAACATAAGGTTCCATTATATGACGTATTTTTTTATAATTCTCTCATTTGACATTCCACCTCATTTTTTAATTAGTTCTATATAACAATCTTCTTTGAAAGGGGTATAGGTATTATTCATTTAACCTTCCAAGTAAAGGTTTTAATGAATTAATTCATTTTAACCTTTTTAACTAAGTAAATGTTTTAATTTTTATTATTTATTTGTATTTAAAGATAAATAATTTTATTTAATTAGTTTTTTATATTTTTAATTATAAAAAATTTCTAACAACTATTTAGCAATGTGTGTGTGTGTAAACAAATGTGTGGAATGAAAAAATATGTGATTATTATTTAAGATTTATATCAAAAAACAATTTATTTGGTATATAACACTCATGTTCAAATTTAGTTGTTTTAGCAACAATTGAAACAAAAACTAGCAAAATACAAAAGAAAAATATATAAAATGTTGTGTAATTAATTTAATCAAAGTAATTAAATATTTGTGAATTCATTCAAAAACATGTACATATATAAATGAATTATATTAAGCACAATAATTCATGTTCCTCTTTTTAACGACGTGATATAATTATCAAATATAATATAATGAATAAGTATTATACATGAATTATATTTTATATGAACTTGCAATGTACTCACATATTTCAAGAGGTATCCATTTTAGAACGGTGAAAGTATTAGTTTTACTTCTTCTTTTTCATGCCAAAGTACGACTTTTACTGATTTCATGAAAAAGGTAATGTATTACATTCATAAATACCCATCGTTGAAAGAGATAGGCACATGGTCATGATACCCATTTCTTCCAAAAATAAAATCATAATTCCTACTCCTTGTTTGTGTTTATAGAAACTTTGAGTTGCCTCAACCTGCACTTCCAAAGTTCCAAGTATATTAATAATTTGAGCTGCCACAATTTCCAAACCATGACTTATTGTAGAAAATAGTAACAAACAATCAATAATCAAGAAACTACTGAGATGACAATTTTTCCCTTCTTGCCTTGACCTTTTCCATTTCGCTCCACCCCACGAGAGCTTTTCTCGTCCCGCAAATTAGGTGGTGGGTGGGGGATGGGTTTAGGCTTTTTAGCCCTGGCCCACCCCCGTTCCAGCTCACTCTACTAGTGTTAAAGACTTAATTTTTATTATTAAGTATTTAAATACATGAATATTAAGGTTTTTTGTTTTATTTTGATATTATCTTGTTAAATACTTTGAATAATATTATTCAATTCATACTCAGAATTAGTTTTTTTTTTTTTTTTTTTGCCAACGGGGGCCTTGGCTCAACTAGGTATAGTTCGTTCACTCTAATTTTAATTTTAATTTCAAGTATGTCTATATTAATGAAACAAGTTTTATAAAAAAAATTATATATATATATATATATATAATATGTGTGTAGAAGGAGTGTGACAGATTAACACAGTAAAATTTTGTAGGCGAGGATGTGCAAGGCAATTTACCCGCACCATGCAGCACGAGACAAAGACAAGATAAGATAAAATCATACGATGCAAAAATCCCATCATTCAGCCCAGTCTACTTAAAACGTGAGCATTCATTAAAAATTAATTATCTCCCATGAGTTTTCCACGCAAATGTTTGGGGTAGGTACGAATGTACCATATTTTCTCTGGACAAAGCATCCTGGTACTGTGGTATTTATATTTTGATTTGTTTCTGGACAGAGCAACAGAGGCCAACAGCTAAAAGTTAATGCGCAGTGACAACTGACCTGAATGATGTCCCATTGAATTTTGGAGGGTCTCATTGAATGATCTCGTATGCTCTTTTTTCTTTCTTACCCACAAACTGGTGAGTGGTGACACTGTTTTTGTAACTTTTTTCCAAAATGTACCAAGAACATGCAGAACGAAAATTAAATGAAAATTATCAGATTTTTGAACCCGAAGACAATTTTTGTATCTGTACCCTACAATGATACTTTTCCCAATAGATGGAGAGAGCACAATACTGATACAATTAAAATTGGGTTAAAAAAAATTTAAAAAAAAAAAAAGAAAAAAAAAGGGACATACACCCGGGAGACCACAGCAACAAAACTCGACATGTATTTGCAGCTTATTGCTCAAGCTGCATCCTTGCTTCTATACGCACGGTATTTCACCAGTCTACTAGTAACTACAGGTTTTTTTTTTTTTTTTATTTTTTTTAGAGGTTGTATGAATTTAAATCATGATGGTCGGTTGAAAACATGAGATGACTGTCAGTTAGGTTATAAAGCTGTTCACAAATATCAAAGTATATAAATATCTTATATGTTTATATTGTATGAAGAGTGACAAATACCAAACACATTTGCAAAAACTAATAAATATTGTACACTTTTTACAAATATGTACAACATTTTTTTTTTCTACAATATAAATTTAGATTGTATTTTACCATGTAAAGAAGGATTTCTCATAAATATATATATATATATATATATATATGTATGTATATATATATATATATGTATGTATATATATATATATATATATATATGTATATATATATATATGATCTAAGAAAACAGTAAAATGTTAATAACCTTAAAGTGGAGTTTTTTTTTTTTTTTTTTTTTTTTTTTTTTTTTTTCCAATTGAAATGACGAGGGTCGTCTTATTCCGTCCAACAATGAATGGTGTTTTGCAAATGATGAGGAGAGCATGATAGCAAGAGATGTACCTTAACAGTTGACCAATCCTTGGCCATGACAGGCTCCCCAAATGGCTCAACAGCTGTGCGGAAATAAGCCTCCGGCGATCTTGGTTCTACTTTGAACTTCTTGCAAAACGGCAGCCAAATCTTTGAGAAACGTGAGGCCTCTAGCATAGCATAAAACGTCAAATCTGAACCACCATCATCTGATAGATAAACGCTTAGCTTCTCAGGTGGATAGTCATAAGCCATGACTGATAGGATTGTGTTTATCACCATAACTGGTGGTTCTATCACAGGGTCTGCGGTGCACACGAATATGTCTATGCCAGGCAAAGCTTTTTCGTATCTGTTTATTATATATACAATCATACTCAGCAAGAAAAGCATGTATTAGACAAACGCATACATAGAAAATCAAGTTTGCATGCGATATAAGCTTGCTAGGCATGTGAAACAGAGAGATATACCTGTGAGAGAGGCGATCTTTGAAAGTGTTACGATAGATGGGGTTCCATCGGACAACCGTAGTGACAAACCAATAAAAACAAAACCAAAGCTCTGAGAAAAACAATCCCATCCATGCCCATCTTCCTGGTTCTCCTTTTGCTGGTATGTGGCTTAGTCTATATGCGAAGATGAAGCATGTTCCCACGAAAATTAAAAGTGAATAGAATTGGAAAAGGATTCGTCCCTTTGCTGACTTTGTTTCAAAAAGAGGAAGATTATCATCTTTTGCCATCTCTCTCACTCTTTCTAGCTCCTATGGTGCTTTCAATGAGTTACACTGCATGTATATATATAGGAGCCAAGGAGAAAAGTAGGTTTGATTGACGAAGTGACCAGGTTAGCTTGAGCAAGTACAAACTTGTGAGATAGCTAGCGCAGTAGCGCTAGTAGAAGTCAAAGTTGAATACTATCAATTTTGATAAACTTTTATAACAAGAAAGAGAGACAGAACCAAATGGCAGGAAAATGATGGTGCCAATGATATTGCAAACAAATATGAGGCTATTGTACAAGGCTACAAGCCAATAACGTTGAAATAAATTTGAGTCTGTGCGGGTTATCGTGGAATAAGAAACTTGTGTTTCAATTTCACTCGCACAAAAATGAAACTTTCAAAAGCCATTCCGCTAAAGTGAAAATCAATCCACTCTCAATTAACTTCGCTCGAGTGAAGAGTCGAGAGAAACAATTTAAGGTTTCAAAATTTTATAAAATTACACAAAATAAATGTGCTTTAATTAAGCAAGTAATGACTATTTTAACTTCTTATAACAATTTTAACAATATTTTGAAGGTTGTAATTCTTCAATTGTATCTCTTCATTGGTGTCATTTCATTGACTTTATATAATTTTTTTCGGTTTTTTTCTGTATAATATACATATACAAGGAAATTCTGGAATTCTCTTAGAAATAATTTGTTAGAAATAATTCAGGATATCTTTCGAGTGTGAGCAAATATTGTCTTAAAGATAGTGGCTTAGTGTGATATGTTTGTTGTTAACATTATTGTAGAAAATGAGCATACTGCCTTACCAAATTAAATCTCGATAGCCTCCTTACATGTCCAAGGTCTAGAATATATTAATCTAATTAGGGTACCATACTCTATATAAAGGTGGCATTACTCTATGAAATTGAAACAAACACACTACTATGAGGAATAGCTTCAATATCCCCATTGTTGTGAAAATGTAAAAGGGATGCTTGTTTTCCTTTTTCTCCTCCCTGTTAATACCCCTAGTGGCGATACTTCTTCCATGAAGGAAAGCCCTGTTGCACAAAAAATTAACCCTACTTATTAGCATATTTTGCTTATTTTTTTCTTTTTCTTTTTTCAAGTTATTATTATTATAGTTGTGCTCTAGTCATTCTCACGTCAAAATTCGAAACTGTCGTGTTAACTGACCTTTGGGTTTTTTTTTTTTTTTTTTTTTTTTTTTTTTTTTTTTTATAAATATATAAGCTTAGTAGTGGGCTTTCATTACATTGAGACTTTGTAAAGTTGCTTACTTCTTTAACATTCAATCGATTTTTTTTTCTTCCGAACATTTTTTAATATATATGTTTAGTAGTGGGCTTTCATTAGGTTGAGACTTTGTAAAGTTGGTTACTCCTTTACAGTTCAATCGATTTTCTTTTTCTTTTTCTTTTTTTTTTTTCTTTTTTTTTTGAGAAACAAACAAGCATACACACGTAAGGGAGAGGGAAATGGGTTCTTTTCCTTCCTAACCATTTAGTTTTTCCGACATTTAGAGGTTTTTTTTTTATAAGTTCAAATTTGGTAAGAATGAGGTGTGTAAAATTCATGTTTTACACCATCCAATAAGAAATTATTACATCAGCTTTTTGCTTGAAATTTAATACATCCTATTACGTATACCTAATAACATTTTAATAAATTCCCAATTGGGTTGGATTTTCAGATGAGTATTAAAATTGATTGTATGTGATTGTACCTATTCTTTCATATGTGATATGATGATGTGGCATGTTAAGATTGGAATATGTAAAACTTAAGTTTTACAACACATCCTTATATCCTTATAAAATTTAATCTCTTTTCTTAAATATATGTGTGTGTGTGTGTGTGTGTGTGTTAGTTTTTTGGTTTAAAGTTAACGTATAACCTACCTTAGAATATAAAGCTATTTTAAATTGAAAAAAAAAAAAATCCATTTTCAAATCTCAACCGTTATTGAAAATCCTTCATATCTCAAGTATTAAAAACTCGATCAAAATATGACACAACACTGGTTGACCCAAATGTCCCAACAAAGTCTACCAAGCACATATAGTTCAATTTCACTAATTTTCAAGAATTTTCAATTATAATTTCCATACTTACACATGCAAAACCTTTTCGACTTTTGAGTTCCTGAAAAGTCTAACAATTAGCAACTAAACGGGTGTTAAAAACTTAAATGAATCAAGTTAATTAACTGCTTCAAAATTATTTTCTAAAAGATACATTGATATTTCTTCTTTCCAAACAATTATACACACTGACACACATCTTACTCTATGTCATATGACAAATGATTGTTTTCTTTCCTTCTAACTATAACCTTTTTTTTTTTTTTTTTTTTTTTTTAGAATGCTAAGTATTTTTAACACACACACGGGAAGAGGTAACTGTAACTTAAATTGCTAATTAATTTGATGTCGTATTTCGGTGTTTATTCTATCATCACCAACACTACCCTTCTCATCTTAATTTCTACCTCTTGAAAACACACCATGTAATAGAATTTTTAAAATTAATAAAAATTTTGTTTATCAATTTTATCAAATAGATTGCATACATGTAATAAAATGACTATTAATATTCTATTGAGTAGACAGGATAAAGACAACTTTTATCATTCTCATCTAATTTAATCCTTATGCAAATTATGTAATGTTTCCAAATGCATTTAAAAAAATTCTTGCTATCATCCGTACCACAAAAACTACTTATTCATTTGGCATATAATTCAATATAAATTTATAGTGTTGCAAATGATAGCTATATATCTAGCAAGGAGAGAGAGAGAGAGAGAGAGAGAGAGAGAAGTGCATTTCATGGTGTACCTGAATAATTGCTCATTGGAAGACTTGTGATAGTTAGAGAGAAGACTATTTTTATGCTTTTTATAGATCATTAGGCAAATCTAGAAATGAAAATGCACATCCATGTATCTAAATATAAGTTTAAGAATGACTACAAAACTTCTAAAGTTCCCAAATTATCATTAACTAATCGCTAACCCGTACGATGCACGGGATAGTTAAATAAAATGACAATTAACCAACATCACGTTAAGGTAAAAGAATTAGTGAGAGACTGATTTGCCCACCAAAAATTTAAAAGAAAAAAATATTTATATAATAAAATCTAAAAATTTTAGAAATAGAAAATTGGGTTAATAATATGCATATTATAGACATTTTGCTAATTAGCGTTTAAAAAAAAATAGATCTGTCATAATTAAATAAAACATAATGGGAATAAATATTTAACTTTTATGCTTTTCTATAGTTTAGAAGTGTTGTCTAACGTAGAATGTTATTGGGTTATAAGAAAGATTTTTATAAAATGTTAATACCACATATATATGTTTATATTGTCAATGTCTCACTGCAGGTCCATAGTTACTGAAACCTACAAAATAATTTACAATTCCTAAATTAATAAAGCAAAATTCTCAAAAGTTATATATATACACACACTCAAAACTGATATAAACTACAAAGATAAAAACAAATCTTATTTAGTCGTATTAATAACAATATAAACAATTCAAAACATGGAACATTATCAAATTTATAACACATAATTTCATTATATTTTACGTTGAATCCAAACAAATAATTAATTGAAATTAATCCAAACAAATAATTAGTCAACCAAAAATCAAAACTTTAATTAAGAAAACAAAAAATCACATGAACCCAAAATAAAAATTCTCAATAAGGAAAAAACATATAAGGTAAAGAATTAAGATCAACCTACTAAGACGAAAATACCAAAAACCCCAAAACTTAAACCTTCCAAATTTTATAGAATCCCCAAATTCTACTTCAAAACCAAACAAAACCCTTCAAATTCAAAAAAATCATATATAATATACCAAATAAAAATTTACCACACCTTGGGTTGGAAGACATAGGTTGCAACTTTGATTTTTCTCCAAAAAATAGAGATGCTTCATCTGCCATATACAATATAAAATAATTATTAGAAATTTCAACCCAAAAATCAAACCCACAAAAACACTATTAAAATATAGAGATTAACCCAAACACTTAGAAGAAAATAAATTCTAAACATAACAAAACAATAAAATAGAATGAAAATTTCAAGCACATATGAAAGCAAATAAAAAGACAAAACCTACGTTTTTTTTTTTTTTTTTAGTTGAGTCTCTCTCCTTCTTATTTTTTTAACTTTAAAGTGAAGTTAAGTTAGGGTTTTGAGATGGTAATTGCTAGGGTTTTAAGGAGAGAAGAAGGAGTCCTACCAGGAGTCTAAATAATATAAATAATTCAAAACATAGAACATTATCAAATTTATAACACCTAATTTCATTATTTTTTATGTTGAATCCAAACAAATAATTAATTGAAATTAATCCAAACAAATAATTAATCAACCAAAAATCAAAACTTTAATAAAAAAAACAAAAAATCACATTAATCCAAATAAAAATTCTCAATAAAGCAAGAACATATAAAAATTTACCACACCTAGGGCTGGAAGATATAGGTTGCAGTTTTGATTTTTCTCCAAAAAATAGAGATGATTCATCTGCCATATACAATATAAAATAATTATTAGAATTTCAACCCAAAAATCAAACCCATAAAAACCCTATCAAAATATAGAGATTAACCCAAATACTTAAAAGAAAATCAATTCTAAATATAATAAAACAATAAGATATAATGAAAATTTCAGGCACATATGAAAGCAAATGAAAAAGACAAAACATACGTTTTTTTTTTTTTTTTTTTTATGTGAGTCTCTCCTTCTTATTTTTTTAATCTTAAAGTGAAGTTGAGTTTAGGGTTTTAAGATGGTAATTGCTAGGGTTTTAAGGAGAGAAGAAAGAGTCCTACCAGGAGTCTCTCTTTTTTTTTTCTTAATCCTAAAGTTTTTTTTTTTTTTTTTTTTTTTTTGGTGAGTCCTTTTTAAAATAAAAAAAAATTCAAACCTAAATTGAGTCATTTTTTTTTTTTTAATTATGACGTGAGATATCTTAAAAAATTATAATTAATTTTTAATCTTCAATTTGATATTATATATAGATAATAATAATGATGTGATAGGCCAACAAAATATATCTAATAGAGTTTTACTTAAACTAAACTATTGTAACACTAATAAATATAAAAACATATAAAACCTAGAATAAAAATAATCTAAAATAAAAAGAAAATATTTGGTATTTTTGTGATAAGTTGATGTAGGATATTGTTATTTTGGTATTTTTATGCAAAAAACGTTAGTTTAGGTCTAGGTGATTTATTTCCTCGTTTTTAGGTTCTTTTAATGTTTTTTTAGGTCAAATTTGGTTCCTATTATGGTTAGGTATTAATTAGGGCTTATTTTAGAATATATTTTCTTGTCCATTAAGTTTTATGGAGCCCTTAAATAGGCCTCCAAGTTTGTATACGTTTTTCAATATTATTGATATTAATAAAAATTCAAACTTTTGTCTATTTTTTTTCTGATGGATTCTATATAAGATATAAAACCTAAAATAAAAAGAATCTAAAATAAAAAGAAAAAGAAAATAGTGATGATGTGAAAAATTGTGAGAGATTCAGAGGTTTTGGTTTTATATATATATATATATATATTAGACAATAAAAATAATTTAATTCAAAAAAATTGGAATTCAAAAGGTATAAGAATAAGAGAGTAGAAACCACACCCACAAAATTTTGTTGATAAAATTTAAAATTTCGGATAAATAAAGGAATAAAAATCTACACTAAATTTTCCTGATAAAAAATAGAAAATTTAAAGAAATTAATTGGTTTAAATGAGAGGAAATTAATTTATTGCTAAAATTTTATCATAATTATGACACCAAATTAATTTAATGGAATTTTCATTATCATATAAATAGGAAATAATTATAATGCGAGTGCTTTGAAATTTTACATATATAGTAATATATTAACATATTCAATGTTTTAAACATGAAAAATTTGCTTACCAACTTTAATAATTTTTTTTTTTTTTTTTTTTTAACTATGGGCATGAAATTAAATGTTTATATAGAAGAAAATTAATTTTAGGAAAAAGATTAGGTGATAGCTCAACCTTTCTCATCTAAGAAACCATATCTAACAAAGGTTCATGTAACTGATTTTTTAAGGAAATACTAGTGAAATTAATAGTTTACATTTAAGGGCATATTTTTGTGAACATTTAAAGGCAATATTGGTCAGATTAATAGTGAACATTTAAGGGCATTTCTTTTTAATTTCTATTTATTATTGACACATGTCAGGCATATTGACATGTAATCTAGGTGTGTCAATTCGAGTTAGGGTGTCGGGTTCGAATCATGTTAAGATAAAGGTATTCAACTAAATGGCTCAACCCGAACTTAATCCATTTAATAATCATGTCATGATCCTTTAACCCTAACCCGACTTGTTAATAAGGCAGATTGACCTGACCCACTTGACACACTTAATAAACGGGTCGTGTTAGGTTGACACGAATATAACACAACTCATTTCAACTTATATAATATTAAATATAACATCCATCTAGAAATATATTTTTTTACACCCTAAAAGTAGTACATACACTTCAAATCTTCAACCTACATTCAAAATAATATAGTTTAACAAAAATATAACATCTATCTAGAAATAAATTTTTTACACCCCAAAAGAAGTGCATACACTTCAACCCAAATAACATAGTTCAACA